>JACYFF010031956.1:12471262-12563352 GCA_017589665.1 Selenicereus undatus | reverse complement strand
AGCTTGTGAGTTATTCCACCCATGACCAATTGAGTTTGAGTTGGAATTTTATTTGAGCTTATATGCATGACTCTTGGTTGAAGATCCAATTGCTATAAAAATTTAACAAATAACGCATTGATGGTAGTGGAAATAGAAATAAAAAATGAACGACAATCGTTGTGTCTGCAGATGGTTTTACATAGGTAATTCTTTTTTTTTTTGATAGCAGTACATACCTAATTCATAGATATAAATGGTGCCAGTTGTACAAAAAACAAATAAATTATTTGAACGTTGATACCATAAAGTGTACTTAAATTACAGCCATATCAATCCTTATGTTTTCTCAGTACTAAAGAAAAGAAAATAAGATACTGAAGATGCTAACTATTTTGCAAATCACAATTGCATATGTTAAATATATGCTGATTGGACAAAAAATTAGGCATATTCTTTTTAACTTATCATAAGTATTTATTATTAGTATTCAATAATTTTCACTATATTTTAGTAACTTTCGACACAATTTAGCATTATTGAACACAATTCAGCATTGTTCAACACAATATATTCAACAACTTTTCACACTATTAAATATTTATTAAAATATCTATTTATATTTTCTTTAACTGTTTAATATGCTTCAGCAAGTTTCAAAAGAACTGTTTTACTATAAGTTCTAATAAATAATACTCATAAATTTAAAAGAATTGAGGTCAGTCAATAAAATCTAGAGCAAGAGGCCAAGAGTTGCGCAAACAGCAACCATGTGGCCTCGTGCGCAGCGTGGCGTGCAATTAATTCTCTGCTCTCGTCTACAAATTACAGTCATCATAGGAATAACTGATGATGAGATAGAAGAAAAGAAATCCAGAATGAGAACCCCCGAACCCAAAAAAAATATTCCCATGGTCCCACCAGCTAGTTTTTCTTTTTCTTTTTCTTTTTTAGGTAATCCCACTAGCTAGTTTTTTTTTTCTTTTTTAAATAACCCACTGGCTACTTTGATTTATTATTATTCATTTATTGCCAACAAGGCCAAATGGACCGTCACGTGCCCACGAGGTGGCTGCTCATCTTGGAGCCTGGAAGTCTGGACCAACAGTCAGATTTGGCAAGCCAGCTGGATTAGTATAATTTTTGAAGTGATTTTCGTTTTCAATCATTAAGTTGTTTGGTGATAATAGCTTTTTAAAAACAAAAAAAGAATTATTTGAGAATATTTTAGCTATTGATTAGGTCAAATTGTTAAATGGATGTTTGATAAACAATTATTTTAAAACAGTTATTTGGCCCCAAATCACTCTTCTTAAGAAGGTTATTTCTATTAACCTTTTCAAAATAAGTTTTTGTAGAAATGACACATTTGACCAAAAGTTTAAACAAATATCACTATATACCATTCAATTATATTTATATAATATTATTTTTATGATATAGAAATAGCATAAAGTATCATAAGGCGCCACTTGAGGGCTTGTATTAGTAGCATTTGAACTCAATTAGATTTTGAGGATTAATAAAAGTAGAGGTCTTTCTTTTATTTCTATTTTTTTGAGATAAAAGTAAACCATTAAAGTTGATTGGCTCTTTCACTGTTGCATTTTTTTTTAGCCACGTAGTGTACTTTTTGGTGTAGATTTTTCAATTTTACTAATGTATTATATCAAGCTTATTTGGTTATTTCATCATGCACCTTTATGAACATTTGATATTTACACTTTAGATTATTCTGTCCCCCTTCTGATTACCTAGATAATGAACCTTGAATTGATGCAAAATAATAACATTTACTATGTTTTGTATGAATTGAATCTAATGAAGATAAAGTCATTAAAAAATTGTATAAATTTAAGTTTCAATTTATAAACCAAAAAAAATCTAAAAAATAACAAAATAACGTTATAAAACATTGGCATGATTTACATAAGTATAAATTGAAAAGAAACTAGATAGACGATGAATACAAGTTATGTAGAATTAGTAAGAAAATGAAGTCTTATCAATGAAGTTTTTCTCTTTTTTTGGTCATCACAAATGAAGTTAATTTATATGTAGGCCTCCAATTTAATTCTTTTTAAAAAGAAATTGACCAAAAAAAATATGTTCTACTAAGAAGTAATTTAGAGATAAGGATATAAATGAAATTTCACCAAACATCTTTCTTAGAAATAACTAACTTTACCAAATAGTTTTTCTACAAATAGTTAATGCAAAAAGTTAATAGCTAATAACTAATAGTTATTTGCCAAATAGGGTCATCGATTCTTCTAATTTTGATCTAAATTAGATTTACGTTGCCAATTCATATACTTTTTCATCTCGTTTTTATCTTTCCAAATATATAAAACATAATTCTTTGCTTAAAAAAAACATAATTCTCAAGAAATTTAAATATTAATCAATAAAAGTTTAATTTACCGAAAACACTATAAACCTATTGTTCATAAGTATATCTAATGACAACTTAGGAAGATAATCTCGAGACAAAATTGATCGTGAAATAGGAAGATAAAAATGGGATGGAGAGAGTATTACACTTGTACGAGTACGTATTCACACAAGTCAAATCGTACCTACATATCAATAACTACTTGTTGCTTATACGATAGAAATATATGAAAAAAAAAGTGACACATGACTTATGATGGGAATAAATACTCTCAGTCATATAATATAGGTTGCTTTATGCTGCAGTTTTGATTTGATTCATTTTAGTATATTATTAGTTTGTTTAATAATATTGTGCATGGCTTGGAATAAGTTTGACTTGAGAAACATGTAAATCACATTGTTGTTGATTATTTTGTCTTATTTTAAATACTAATTTGTCCTCTATTTGTTATTACACTATGAAAAAAGATGCATAAATATTACATGCACTTGTTGGGCTAAGTTGCATTGAAATGTTGAATGTCACCCCCAAATACCATATTGAAGTACAATCATCATAGTATATAATAAAAAAGGTTTGACTAAGTTAAAGTGTTGAATGCTACTTACTCCAAATACTATTTTGAAGTACAATCATCGTAGTATATGATCAAAAAGGCTTTTCAACTAGTAGAAACAATAATAAAATTTTGAAAATAGGAACTTTTATATTCTTATTGGACATAACAAAATTGATATTTTAATTTTTGCCATAAATATAAAATAGAGGGAGTAATAAACTAAGTCTAATTGAGATCGTACATGTCTAATAATCGAATGCAAGTCTATCTTACGAATCTAAATGTATTTGATAGAATATGGGACTACAAAGCAGAATTTATTTGTTGGCTAGCACCATGAACCAGAATGCAATTGTTGGACTGAGACACTCAGTTTATTTTTGTGCTCATGTTTCTCCACTAATTATTGGCAAAATCTGCACAAAAAATTAACTATTGCCGAAATTGATCCATTAAACGCTATTCAATAAGAATTTATCCCTTCCTTTTTTTTTTTTAAAAAAATGATTTTATTAATAGATTATTTATACTTGAGCCATTATAAAAACATTAAGAGAGCTCTTAGATTGTTATGTCCGTAATTTAGATAACTTGATAAAACTGACACACGACTTGAGATCTAAATTAAATAATCCGTAACCCGACATTTAAAGTAGGCTCACCACATTTGTTACAAAATTTGAATTGACCGTAAATGGATGAAACTCGACCTAAAACTTTGTGTAAACTGTTTTTTAAAAGAGAAACTTATTGGACCAAACAAGCATTGAAAATTGACTCAAACCCAAGTCATCCAACTCAAACTGGAACCAAATCAAAGGTCATTGGTTTGAAATATAATCCAATATCTAAACTTAAGCGGCACTGTACTCAAACCAAATAACCTAGTTATCAAATTCACGTTTAGGTGATTAATGAGCACGTCCACTGTATAAAAGAAGACTCGTTGTCAGCATATTGTGTTGGCTGATATGCGGAAGACAAAAACGCTTCCTTTTTATGACTTTGTCTTAGATGGCTTCCTTTTAAAAGATAAACATGAATTTATGCTGTTTGAATTTTTTTTATATTTACTAGTATATTTGTTCACTTTTATTGATAACATATTTGACAAAGAAAATTAGCCGATTTGCTTTAATTTACTATAATAATTTCTCTCTTTGGGGGACCCTCTTTTGCAATATTCTATATATATATATATATATATATATATATATATATACATATATATATATATATAATTTTTTTTTTAAAACAAACACGTTTTTTTTTGTGCATCAATAAATTATATAGATAGGGGCACGTGGTTTTTAGCTAGAAGTAGGAACTGGGAATAAATTTGAAAGAGTCGGAAAAAAATAGAAGTAATTTGAAAAAAGGTTGCTAGACAAAATGAAAGAAATTACAATGAGTTAAAAGAAATTAAAGGCAACTAGAAGGAGTTGAAAGGAGTTACAAAGAGTCGGAAGAGATGGAAGGAGTTAAAAGAAGTTGGAAGATTTGTCTTCCTGTTAGAAAGAACAGGCTCTAAGTAGTGGACACGTATTTAATTTCTACAATAAGTTTACTCAATAATTGAATTTTTGATTTGACATATGGGGATTGTCCTTTTTGCGCCAGAAAGAGATATAAAGTAAAAAAAAGAAAAAAGAAAAAAATTGGGTAGGAAGAAAGAATAAGTCTCATACAACATAACCAAAAAAAAAGAAATTATAGACGATGAACCATGTGGCTTTTTCAAGCCATCCAAAGGATCACATTTGGAGATTTTTTTCCTCCATATCTGTTCACCATACGTATGGATGTTCATGCATGTAGACTGTATGATCACTCCCTTGATAATAAATTTGGGATTGTAGTTAAGATAGCTCCATCTGTGACACGGATTTCATATCTTCTTTTTGCATATGATAGTCTTCTTTTTGCAAGCTTGCCTCCCAAGCTTGCTAGATGTTCTGCATGTAAGATAACAGATTAATTTTCATAATTCTAACAGCATGTTCTCAAAAAACACTTGAGTTCTTGATAGGCAAGCTATGGAAGATATGTTTAACATACCACATAGTTTATCATTAGGTAAATGCCTAGGATGTTCTATCTTCCAAGGTTAGCTAACTGCATATATTTTTCAACATTTCGCTATAAAGGCTAATTCTAAACTTCATGATTGGAAAGCCAAGTATTTTTCAAAAGTCGAACTGGTTGTTCTTATTCAATCAAAGGTTGAATTAAGGAGGTTTTGCCTAGAATGAAAGAACCATCCATTCCTAGTCATACAATGTAGTAAACATCTTAGCACTATCTATAACAATTTAGAGCAAATAAAAGATCTGCCCCTACTAGCTTGGGTAAGATTGTCGACCAAAAATTTTGAAGGTTTAGTTCTATGAAAAACAATGGCAGTAAATACAACTTTTGTCGCAAAATTAGCATGGGAAATACTCCCAAAATCAAGCAGTTTTTGGATTCAACGAATGAGAGCCAAATATGGTTCTCATGACATGTTCTTTAATTGTATATTAATACAATCAAACTCATGGGTATAGAAGTGTCTTCTATGACTTCTTTTATCAAACAAGGCATACATTGGAAAGATGATCATGGTTGAAAAATTAATTTTTGGGTAGTGCTGTCTTAAATTTACCGCAAGTGCACGGTGTAGCTGTAGCTAGCAACAGGCAAGTACGGGTCGTATCCACAGGAAACTTGCTTTCAACTACCAGGACTAATCAATCTACTCAATCTAGGCAAATCAAAGTTGTAGGTTTGGATATAAACAATGAGAAACGGTAACAATTAAAAAATTGAATAAGATAGCAGAATAGTAAAACACCTAGGTTGGAATTATCAGCACGAATATGTTAGCGAATCAATTACTAACCCTATCAGACAAACTCAAGCTTGCATTAGGAGTGGATAGATCGTCAATTAGGTTCATCTCCTCCCTCTCTTAAGGGTCGAAGACTAATCTTAGAACTATAGTCGCCTATTCCCATGAGACTAAAATTAGAGGATTACAAGGTTTACAATCTCGAATCACAATTAGAACTTCAATTATTTTCATATCAAAATCCCAATTATCTACTAAGTAAAGCTAGGAAAAGGTTTCGTCTCTCTATGCTCCCCTAAACCTGAATAAAGGTGGATGAATGCTCGCTCGAGCAATTCATCAAACACATGGTGCGTATAGTAGAAATCATAAACATAAACTTGAGGGAAGTAAGGGTATGGGGCTAGATTACGATTCAACTAGACATAATCAGCGTCAATCACAACTTAAGTTGGGAGATTTAGCCTAGAATCATATTTATAACGACAATCACAAAACCCAATTCAATAAAAATGATAAATGCAAAACCCTAAATTAACAAACATGAGAGAAGAGAGAATTTAGAGAACAAACTTGAATTAATCGTGTAAGGAAAAGTAGAATAATCTTTGATGCTAGTAATTCAATCCAAATGTATTCAAAAGCTTTCCTAACGAAACCCTATAAATTGCCTAAGTAAAGTGCTCTCCAAGGAAAAAAACAAGATGTCCTCAAAATAGCCCCCGAAAAACAAGTAGGTCGCGAAAAGTAGAGGTTGGCACAATTGTGCCATCTGTCACTGGGTACCTGTGCCAGATCTTTGGCTATAAACCGCTAGAATCTTAGTGTGGCATATCCATGCCGCATGACACGGGATACCTGTGTTGGACCTCTGGCCATGCTTACTAAAAGTAAGATCATACCACAGGCGCGTCAGCCAGGATGGCGTACCCATACTAAATCATTGGTTCCGTTGAAGCTTCAACCAATCTCTTCTTTGACTTGAAACTCATCTTCTTGGCCTTCCTTTCTACCAACATCAGTAGATCTTTCGCTTTCTCAGCAGAAACTCCTGAAATACAAAGAACCACTACATGAGGGTAATTTAAACCAAAGGAGGCCAATCTAACCCTTTTGTCATCAAGATTAAACATGAAGACAATAGGAATAAGGGTCAACTAGGGGCTAAAATGATGTTAAGATAGAGTTTTACCAACTCCCCCATGCTTATCTCTTGCTTGTCCCTAAGCAAGACTAACTCATGAATGGTCAAAAAAAGGGAGATGAACCTCTAAACATGCCCTCCTCAGAGAAGAGATAATAAGTAATTGATCAAAAAGCCATGCATTAAAGACAACCTAGTCAAGGTGTTCAAAATATTTTTCAAAACAACACGTACACCACCATCTATAAATTACCCTAACTCCATGTAACACACCAAACAACCCAATATTGACTCACGTAGTAGGAAAAAACAATCCCCAATTCGTGGTGAGTAAGCATGACCGGTAGAACCTACTTTAGAATAAAGTGAAATACTCCTATCAATATGTTTGGAATATAGAGGTGCACTCAACACTCAAACCAATCATGCAAACTACCATATGCTTACTCATGCAAAATGCAAAGATGTCAATCATGAGGACTTTCAAGAGGGTTGTAATGGGGCTAAGGTTAAGGGGTGAGAAGGGGAATCATTATAGGAAATGTGGAGCAACTAGCAAAAGGGACTAGGGAGTGCAACACTTCCACAACAACAAAAATCCACTTTACACCTCTATTGAGAATGAGATCAAACCCCACAAAAAGAAACCATGTTGAAAGAGTTAATTAAACTTATTGAATGAAACACCATGCCCCACACTCATCGACATTTTCTCTTTTTTTCTTCACTTTTCATCCTTTTTTTCTCTTTTTAATTTTCCTTTTTGACTTTCTCTTTTTCCCTTATTTTTTCGAGAAGCAAAAACAAAAGTGTGAGTGACATTGGAAATGCAAACTCTCAACTCATACTCCTTCGGAACAATCACCACAAATAGAGGGCACCTAAATAGAAGGACTAATCTCACAGAATACTAAACTAGATGTAGAAGTGTTGCAACCACTAGACTTTGGCTAAGGTATGAGGATTATGCATAGGCCAAAGGCATAGTGAATAAGGTGCAACAACGAATAGAGGAAAGGCTCAAGGGGTTAGCAAGGGGAATAACTCACATCAATGGGTGGCTTTAGGCTCATGTGGTTAAGCAGACCTAAATCATATTAACATAACGCACCTACCAAATGTGATCTCAAAGAGAAACATGCTAAGTTCTAGAGATGCATTCATGGATCAGTCACACAAAAAAGAAAATATGAGGCTATATGCAAAGGATAGTCAATAGGCTCAACATCTCATAGGAAAAATCTACCATAGTCAATGCAACTCACTCAAAAATACCACATATTGAGGTCAATCATATCAAGCTACATGAATCTCAAGGATAAGTGACGCACAACGCAAGACAAAGCAACTACAAATGGCGATGTCAAATAGTTTCGCAAAATCTTACATCAAGACAAACCACACCTCTCACACACAATCTATTCAATCAATCAAAATCATGATGTGGATTTTATGTTCTAGTTTTAAAACCCTTCTTACTTGCAAGTGCACAAGGTTAATTGTAGACTAGCGAGTATAGGGTGTCGATCCCACGAGGAACAATAGCGATTTTTGACTTGGCCTTTCCGATTATAAATAATAATTTAATTTCAGAGTTGGATTATGATTATAAATTGACCAACAAAATGAAGAGCAAATAAGTAATAAAGTAGAGAGAAATCAAATAGGAGAAAGTTCTAGGACTTTGGATTTCACCTTTGATGCCAATATTGATTTACTAATTTGAATGGGGATTCAATTTGTCTCTTGTTCAACCTAAGCTACAAGCATTAGGCCATGAATTAAAAAGATGTTTATAATTATAAAGTGACATAATTTATCTAGTGGTTTAGCATGAATTATTCTTTTTAGACATAACTCATCTAATATCTAGCATAAATTATTCAATTTAAACAATTATAATTTTAAGCTCAAATTGCATAATCATCATATTAGCCTACAAGGTCTAATATTCATTTGAGATAGCAAATTAAACTAGTGTCATCAACATGATTAAACATTAGTGTTAAGATGCATAAGTAGATGATGATCAAATATAAACTCAAGATTATGCAAAAGAGACAAAAATAACCTCATAAGAAATTAGCAAAAGAATATTATTACCATGGATTCATCATAGTCCTAGAAATGAGTAGTTTAGCCGGCCATAGTTAGGGAAAACACCATTGAAATTGGTATATTTCACAACCTATGTCCAAACCTTATACTCAATTACACAAAATTATAAAACTTAGTATAAACTCTCAAATTTGACTCACAAATGAGATGAGAAGACAAAAGAAAAATAGCTAACAAAGCTTATTTTCTTCTTAACCCCTCAACCCAAATGATCTTGTCTTACAAAGACTCTCTCTAAAAAAATGAAAGATGAAAGGACAAGAAGATGCTTGAGTGAGTGGATAGAAGAATGAGAGTGGATATGAGTCCCTTTTTTTCTCTCAACCTTGGCCCCTTTTTATAGTGGAAATCCAACCCTTAGGATACCCCCAAAATTAATGAAAATTAATTCCAATTAATTTGGATGTTACATGCATGGTCATGGCTAGTCATAAGTATAATATTAATTTTGATTAATGGCATTTAATTAGGTTAAGAATTAGCCATGTGGGAAAAATGAAGCACTTGAGAGAAGAGGGGAGGATGAGATGGAGTGAGAGGCATGGTCAAGACTGGGCTGCTTGCTCAGGCCCAAACAAACCATTTTATGTTTTTTTTTTCTTTTCTTTTATTTGGGCTTGAACTTTAGACTTTGCACTTGTAGGCGATCCGAGTAAAATTGCACAACCTTCATCCAAATTCTTCTATTTTAGTTTTCCTGCAAGTTTCATAAAATCTGCATTATTTACTCAAAAATATATCTCAAAGACATAGAAGTAGGTAAAATGAAGGAGAAAATTGTATATAAAATATGAATTATCAACTCCCCCACACCAGAACATTGCTAGTCCTCGAGCAAAGATCAACAACAATGCATGAATTCGTTCAAACCATCAAGCATGAAAAGAATAGGATTAGGTATGAATATCAAGTGACCCAACTATGAATGCCAACTCCAAATCACATATATGAATTCACTACCAACCCACAACTCATTATCAAAGATTTCCAATTCCAACCAAGTCAATAGGCCAAGATTCAAGCAAATTAAGTACACAACGAAACCAAGTAGCAAACCATAAGCATAAAGTTTCACCCCACATAACAAAAATCACAAGAGCATCTTTTAAAATCGAGTCCCCAATGCCAAATCAATTTTTTTCTTTTCTTTTTTTCTTTTCTCTTTTTTGTTGGGAGGGGGGTTTTTAGAAGTTACTTGATTATGTACTTTCTTGAGTGGATAAAGATATGAATAAAGATAACACTCAGATAAGCACTTAGTACATATTCAGGCAATTAAAGATATGGATAAAGATAGGACCTGAACATTGGTACCGAAATCAGAACTCAATTAATTTAGTTTATTTAATTTTTTTTTTGGGAATTGAAAAGTCAAAGGGGAACTCAATGGTTATTGAATACTCATCACGACATTTTAAATGGGGTTACATCTCATACTCAAAATCAACTACACAGTAGCATTAGCACAGCATAAATTTTGGCCTTTAACCAGTCAAAGCTAGAAATAATCTCTAGTGAATATGGGTCGCATGAATCAAATCCACATAATAGGAATAAGACATGCACAATTAGGACACTCAATCTCTTCCCAAAATCAAATTCCCCCACAAATTTTCATCTTTCAATTTTCCTTCCTCAATATTTTCATTTTGCCTCCCCCCCACACCTAGATCTCATATTGTCCTCAATGTAGAAAACAATAAGATAAAGAAAAATGGAGAAAAGAGCAACACAACCTGATAACACGAGGAAGTTATTTCTATGTAAGCTCAACAATCAAACGCCCAAAGTACCTTCACAACCATCACCAACCTCAAAAGCCAAAAACCAAGTGAAGAATCACACCCAAAAACACAAGCACACCTTGATCAAAAAGACAAATAAAAAAAATACAAGACTCAAAATCACCTAAAAAGATTGGGTTGCCTCCCAAGAAGCGCTAAATTTAATGTCTTCAGCCAGACAATATCAAGCAGAGGCTTTGAAAATGTTAAGCCTAACCCTCGTGTTCATGACCGAGACATCCATCACTCCTGATCTACAGTTAATGGTGGCATTAGCTGTGGCTAGGAAGGGACGACCTAAAATAAGAGGAATTTGCTTAAAAGCCTGAGTGGGGTCCATGTCCAACACAACAAAGTCAACAGGAAAGAATCCTTTATCAATTTGCACTAAGACATCATCAATTCGTCCCCTAGGAGTCCTAACCGACCTATCAGCAAGCTGAAGGGTACAGTTGGAAGGTTGCAGTTCACCTAATCCCAACTCTAAGTAAACAGAATATGGTATCAAATTGACACTAGAACCCAAATCCAAAAGCGCCCTTTCAATTTTGTGACTCCCAATAAAACATGAAATGGTAGGGACACCAGGATCTTTGAACTTAGGAGGAGTATCACATTTCAGAATTGAACTCACTTGTTCACTTAGAAGGACCTTTTTAGACTTGTCATCTTTGGATTTTCTTTTAAAAGTACACATGTCTTTAAGGAACTTAGCATAAGCAGGGATCTGTCTAATCGCTTCCAAAAGGGGAAGATTGACCTTAACTTGCTTGAAGGTCTCAAGGATGTCATCTCTTTGCTTGTTTTTCTTGGAAGGGAACGGTGCATCTAAAGCTTGAGGGTAAGGAACCCTTGGCTCATATGTCACAATGGGGTTAGACATAACAGGAGAAGGGGATGGGTCATTCCCTTTTTCAATCTCAATATCACTCTCCATGGTCTCAAGTCTTTCATCTTTATCATGTTTCTTCTCACTCACCTTGTTGTCTACTTCTTTACCACTCCTAAGAACCATTACAGCTTTCAATTGTTCAAATTGTTGGCCTTTAGGGTTCTGGACGGGGTGACTAGGAAGTTTTCCTTCTTCTCTTTTACCTACAGCTATGGCTAGTTGCCCAAGTTGGGTTTCTAACTTAGCTATAGAGTGTGAGTGAGAGTCAACAATATGCATTTTAGACTCAATTCCTTGGACCCTAGCATCCATATTTTGCACAACAGAAGTCAAGGTATCAAGAGCAGAAAGTACCTTGTCGATATCAGAGCTCCCAGCTGGAGCTTGATGAGAAGAGGGAGGAGCATATCTCTGGTTTTGAAAACCAGGAGGGGTAGGTCTGTAAGACTGCGCATGATGATTCTCAACATTTTGAGATCTCCATGAAAAATTAGGATGATTCCTCCAACCATGATTATAGGTATTAGAATAAGGATTGTTGGATGGAGGAAATCCTTGGGCAGCATTCACTTGTTCAGTCATACAGTTAGACTTACCAATACACGGACAATCAACAGAAGCATGCATGGGACTAGCACAAATCGAACACACATCTTGCATAGAATGGGCATTAGACACTTTGTTCAAGCAAAACAATTGATCAAATTTCTTAGCTAAAGCATCAACTTTACTAGAAAGGTCAATTGAATGTGAAACCTCATAAATCCCCCCTTTACTTCCTAATTGCCTAGGCAAATCAGAATGTGAGGAAGTAGCATGCAAGTGTGAATTTTCACTCAAGTGTTCAAATAATTCCCAAGCTTCTTCAGGAGTTTTGTACAAAAAACTACCACCACATGACGCATCAACCATCTGCCTATTGTGCTCATCTAAACCAGAGTAAAAACTCTGCACAAGTTGCCACATAGGTACCTTATGATGAGGACAACATCGCAACAACTCTTTAAACCTTTCCCAACTTTCATGCCATTGTTCATTTTTATTCTGTGAGAAGGTAGTTATAGCACGTCTTAAGGCAGTCAGTTTACCAATGGAGAAAATTTTTTTCAAGAATTCCTTTTGCAATTGATCCCAAGTGGTGATATTTGTCTTAGTGTCCAACCAAGCTTTAGCTTTATCTTTTAAAGAAAAAGGAAAAAGTAGCAAGCGAAGAGCATCATCAGAGATATTATTCAAGAAGACAGTAGAACAAATCTCTAAGAACGCATCAACGTGCTTGAAAGGATTTTCAGACTCTAGCCCATAAAACGATGGGAGCATTTGGATAAGAGAATGTTTAATCTCAAATGGCACCGTAACAGTGGGCATACGGGTTCTAGTTGGTGAATCATATGCAGCGGGAGTAAAATACTCTTTAAGTTGCTTAGGTGGTGGAGTTGGTTGTTCTTCAACCATCTTGTTCTTAGATTCCTTTTTCTTAGCTCTTATCTTGCGAAGAGAGCGTTCAATTTCAGGATTGTATGGTTCAGGATTGAAGCACAAAGAACGTCTACCAAGCATATACCAACAAGGAACAAAGAGAAAAGAATGAAATCACCACAATAGTCACCAAACAAAAATAAAAAGCAAAGATAAGAGAGAGATAAGAAAAAAAAATTTAAAAAAAATGAAAAGGAAGGGGGATAAAAAAATAAAATAAAAAATAAATAAACGAAATGAAATAAAATAAAAAGAACAAAAGAAATAAAAGGGAAGGGGATTGTTAGATTAGGTACAATAAATAAAATAACAAAAAAAAAATTTAAAAAAAAAGTTAGATTAGATTAGAGTAGATTAGAAGGGAGAGGGAAAATAGTTAGATGGGAGAGGGAAAATAGTTAGCTTAGATGGGAGAGGAAACAACAAAAAAAAAATAAAATGGTTACATTAGGAGGGATTGGAGAATGAGACAATAAAGATAAAAGGGAAAGGGGTGGAGAAATAAATAAAATGATTAGATTAGCGGGGAAGGGGAAAACAAAAATCAAAAAAAAAAGGAAAAGAAAATTCAAAAATCACTATTCGGTCCTCGGCAACGGCGCCAAAAACTTGATGTGGATTTTATGTTCTAGTTTTAAAACCCTTCTTACTTGCAAGTGCACAAGGTTAATTGTAGACTAGCGAGTATAGAGTGTCGATTCCACGAGGAACAATAGCGATTTTTGACTTGGCCTTTCCGATTATAAATAATAATTTAATTTCAGAGTTGGATTATGATTATAAATTGACCAACAAAATGAAGAGCAAATAAGTAGTAAAGTAGAGAGAAATCAAATAGGAGAAAGTTCTAGGACTTTGGATTTCACCTTTGATGCCAATATTGATTTACTAATTTGAATGGGGATTCAATTTGTCTCTTGTTCAAATTAAGCTACAAGCATTAGGCCATGAATTAAAAAGATGTTTATAATTATAAAGTGACATAATTTATCTAGTGGTTTAGCATGAATTATTCTTTTTAGACATAACTCATCTAATATCTAGCATAAATTATTCAATTTAAACAATTATAATTTTAAGCTCAAATTGCATAATCATCATATTAGCCTACAAGGTCTAATATTCATTTGAGATAGCAAATTAAACTAGTGTCATCAACATGATTAAACATTAGTGCTAAGATGCATAAGTAGATGATGATCAAATATAAACTCAAGATTATGCAAAAGAGACAAAAATAACCTCATAAGAAATTAGCAAAAGAATATTATTACCATGGATTCATCATAGTCCTAGAAATGAGTAGTTTAGCCGGCCATAGTTAGGGAAAACACCATTGAAATTGGTATATTTCACAACCTATGTCCAAACCTTATACTCAATTACACAAAATTATAAAACTTAGTATAAACTCTTAAATTTGACTCACAAATGAGATGAGAAGACAAGAGAAAAATAGCTAACAAAGCTTATTTTCTTCTTAACCCCTCAACCCAAATGATCTTGTCTTACAAAGACTCTCTCTAAAAAAATGAAAGATGAAAGGACAAGAAGATGCTTGAGTGAGTGGATAGAAGAATGAGAGTGGATATGAGTCCCCTTTTTTCCCTCAACCTTGGCCCCTTTTTATAGTAGAAATCCAACCCTTAGGATACCCCCAAAATTAATGAAAATTAATTCCAATTAATCTGGATGTTACATGCATGGTCATGGTTAGTCATAAGTATAATATTAATTTTGATTAATGGCATTTAACTAGGTTAAGAATTAGCCATGTGGGAAAAATGGAGCACTTGAGAGAAGAGGGGAGGATGAGATGGAGTGAGAGGCATGGTCAAAACTGGGCTGCTTGCTCAGGCCCAAACAAACCATTTTATGTTTTTTTTTTCTTTTCTTTTATTTGGGCTTGAACTTTAGACTTTGCACTTGTAGGCGATCCGAGTAAAATTGCACAACCTTAATCCAAATTCTTCTATTTTAGTTTTCCTGCAAGTTTCATAAAATCTGCATTATTTACTCAAAAATATATCTCAAAGACATAAAAGTAGGTAAAATGAAGGAGAAAATTGTATATAAAATATGAATTATCAGATAGTCAATAGGCTCAACATCTCATAGGAAAAATCTACCATAGTCAATGCAACTCACTCAAAAATACCACATATTGAGGTCAATCATATCAGGCTACATGAATCTCAAGGATAAGTGACGCACAACGCAAGACAAAGCAACTACAAATGGCGATGTCAAATAGTTTCGCAAAATCTTACATCAAGACAAACCACACCTCTCACACACAATCTATTCAATCAATCAAAATAAGTACCCCTTGCGTAATCAACATAGGAGGGGTTTTCACAAACTTTTATTCCAATTTTTTTAATTTTTCAAAAGCAATAAATCTAATTAGGAAAGCAGTAAAATACTTATAGGATAATGAAGAGAAGGGTAAGGATGGATACTTGGAAAGCTTAAGAATGCATAGCTCGATCATTTCTCCTCTTGCAATGCAAAATTTAACTAGTATGCTCTAAAGCACTTGTTTTTATTAAAAGAAAACAAATGCAGAAACAGTCAAATAAACTACGTGAGGTGCTATCTATATGATGCAAATCTAAGAGATGTCGTTAATTAAATCCTACCCCATCATCCACAAATTCACCCAATGAGCTACAAGCTCACTCCCACATTCTTAAGACTTTCATTGTCCTCAATGAAAGGACACACAAAGTAGCAATGGGAGAAAGACTCATATGACAAGGGAGAAATGGGGGAAGGGGGAAAAGAACATCATCTTTTTTTTTTTGGGTTTAGAAAGAAAAAAATATAATACTGGGATTAATTCCCAAGAAGCGCTTGTTTTAGGTCCTTAGTTTGACCCTTACCTCCAAATGGTAGAAGATAGCTACAAGGGAAGTATACTAGTACAGATATGGAATGGTGGTGTAGGGTCCACCACTTCCCCAGTACTAGTAGAAGTGATCCCAAGACTGATTAGGATTGACAAAGTAAGATTAGAAAATGATGCAGACCTTATATGGGTACCCTCGTCCCCATTAGACACCTCGGTCCTGAAAACCGTGGTGGGGGCGGGGAAGGAATGTACAAGGGGTGTAAGAGGTGCGTGTAGAACACGAGCTAGAGATGTTGTGTGTGGAGGAAAATAGAAATATGCCCTCTCCCCACAGAGCCGGAAAGACATGGTGCCAGCCTGTACATCAGTCACTGCCCTTGCAGTGGTGAGGAATGGCCTTGCCAAAATGATAGTGACTTGAGGGTTGTCTTCGAGATCCATCACCATGAAATCGCATGGGATATGGAGCTTACCTGCCTTAGCTAAAACATCATCCAAAATACCTACAAGTCGCCTGATGGAGTGATCTGCTAGTTGTATGATCATATTGGTGGGTCTCAAGTCTATCAATTTCAGTTTCTTGCACACACAGAGAGGCATTAGGCTTACACTAACTCCCAAATCACAAAGGGCTCTCTTGATCTATATATCCCATATACATCAAGGGATTGAAACTACCAGGATCTAGCAGCTTCAATGGGGGCTCGCTCTATAGAAATGCGCTGCAAACGTTCCCAATAGTGATCACTGAAATTCCTTAAGGCTTGCCTTTCTTGGAAAGTAACTCTCTCAAAAATTGTAAATAGGTTGGTGCTTCCTTAAGAGCCTCCAAGAAAGGAGCATTAACATATATCTGCTAGTGCATCTACCCTACTAGCCAGTAATGTCACTGCATCTACCTCATACTTACCATCGCCTTTCTTTGGGGTAGGTCTCTCCCTGAACCAGTGATAGTTGTTGAAAGTCATCTCTTCCAACAAAGCCTTTGCCGCATCCATAGACTTCTCCATTGGAGCACCTCCTGCTACAGTGCCAACAGAGATCTTCACTGACTGTTCGAGCCCATTATAGAATGTTTGGACTGGAAGCCAGTTAGGGGCACCATGATGAGGGCACTGACACGGAAGGTCTTTAAATATTTCCCATACTTCATACAATGATTTCCCTTCCCATTGAGCAAAGGATGTGATATTCGTCCTCAGCTTCCTAGTCATCCCTGGTGGGAAATATTTGCTGAGGAAGGCCTTGGAGAGGGCTTCCCAAGTAGTGAATGAGTTGGGTTCCTTATTCTACAGCTAGTCATTAGCTCTATCCCTCAATGAGAATGGGAAGAACCTCATTCGAATTGCATCGACGGGTACCTTATTCAACTTGATGGTGTCACACTTCGAAAGGAAGTTGTGAAGGTGCATAGTGGGGTTCTCAGAAAGATGACCGTCGAACTGGTCTTTCTCCACCAAAGAGATCAGAGTTGGTCAGAGTTCAAAACTACGTGCCTCAATCGTTGGGCTCACTATGGAAGATGCGATGCCGGACAATTGTGGCATAACATAATCACGTAACACCCTTTGATCTTACCTGTCATCTCTACTACTGCTCTCTTATCTCTTCTTGCTTTTTGGCCTCGCTTTCGAGTGGTTGCTTCGAGTTCAGGATTGAATGGGATGGGGTTTTAACTCCCTTGGTTCCACTTGTGCATACAAAACAAACATTATCCCAGCATGAATAGTGTCTAGCAAGAATAAAGAAGTGCTACAAACCACAAAAAGAAAAATAAAAGCCTAGTCTAGAGTATTTTAATCGCTTCTAATATTGAGAGGAACAAGTTTTCCGGCAACGGCGCCAAAAATTTGCTGTCTTAAATTTACCGCAAGTAAATGGTGTAGCTGTAGTGAGTAACCGGTAAGTACGGGTCGTATCCACCGGGAACTTGCTTTCAACTACCAGAACTAATCAATCTACTAAATCTAGGCAAATCAAAGCTGTAGGTTCGGATAGAAACAATGAGAAACGGTAACAACTAAAGAATTGAACAAGACAGCAGAATAGTAAAACACCTGTGTTGGAATTAACATTACGAATATGATAGTGAATCAATTACTAACCCCATCAGACAAACTCAAGCATGCATTATGAGTGGATAGGTCGTCAATTAGGTCAATCTCCTCCCTCTCTCAAGAGTCGAAGACTAATTCTAGAACTGTAGTAGCGTATTCTCATAGGGCTAAAAATTATAGGAGTACAAGGTCTACAATCTCGAATTCCAATTAGAGCTTCAATTATTTTCATATCAAAATCCTAATTGTCTACTAAGTAATGCTATGTAAAGGTTTTGTCTCTCAACGCTCCCCTAAACCCGAATAAAGGTGGATGAATGCTCTCTTGAGCAATTCATCGAACACATGGTGCATATAGTAGAAATCATAAGCATAAACTTGGGGGAAGTAAGGGTTTGGGGCTACATCATTGGTTCCCTTGAAGTTTCAATTAACCAATCTCTTCTTTGACTTGAAACTCATCTTCTTGGCATTCCTTTCTACCAACATCAGCAGATCTCTCGTTTTTTCAATACAAACTCCTGAAAACATGAAGAACCACTACGTGAGGTAATTTAAACCAAAGAAGGCCAATTTGACCGTTTTCTCATCAAGATTAAACATGAAAATAATAGGAAAAAGGGTCAACTAGGGGCTAAAATGATATCAAGATATAGGTTTATTAGGTGGATAATTGCTTGGATGAGAATCTGTTATTTCTGCTAGGACTCGATCCTTCAACCTCAACTGATGTTAACGTTAAGGCATGTGAATTTATTACTTGTGATAAGTAATGAGAATTCCCAAATTAATGCAATATTTACCAAATGATGTAGTTCAACTAATCTTAGGTATCCCTATTCCATATATGAAAGTTATAGATTCTTTTTGTTGAGAGTTCATCGAAACTGGCGAATTTTCTAAAATTTACTACCTAAAAGGCACATGATAATCTTTCTAATGACCAACCTTTATGACAACATAACTAGATCTGGATATTGATTGTTATGTCGAAAACCAAGATATTCATGTGGCAATTTTGCTATAGTGCTCTACCTTCATGTGGCACATTACTTTGTAGAGGAATCTATCTAGATCCTATTTGTCTTGCATGTTTTAATGATTTTGAGGATTCAAATAATCTCTTTCTCCATTGTCCTATGCAATGAAAGTTAGGGTCTTGGCCATTGGACATCAATGACTTCCAGCTTTGCCATTCTCTCCGTCTCCTTCTTCTCTCACTAAAGAGCTACATTCGTGAGTTTGTACCCACTTTCCCTACTTTTCTCGGGTTATCTTAGTATTATAATGTATTTAGAAATGTTGTAATACCTTGGTTTTTAAAATAACACCTCAAAATGTATGGGGACATTACTACATGCAAAGTGTAGTTGGGCAGAATGGAAATTACAAACTTCAATCCCATTATCTCCTTAATCTTCTCTGCCAAATCATTTCCATTGCACTCATCACCATCCCAAGACTACTCAATTCCTTGGGTAGAAGTTATTAGTTGGAGGATCCATCAAAACCAAATTTGATGGGTTCATATGCTCAATAGACACTGCGATGGGATTTGTCATTCATAGCTGGCAAGGGAGTTTCATCATGATAGGCTCTTGCTTTATGTAGCAAACCTCAATCTTACAAGCAGGACAATGTAGGATTCATGTTGAATCTTTTAGCAAATTGTCATCAAAGCAATGAGAGCACATATCACCACACCTTGACAGATTGCTCCAATTCTTTAAGACATTAGAAACATGATTTCAAGTTGTGAATCAATTTTATTTACCCATATCTATCACGACGATAATATAGTATTAACTGAATGGCTAAATTTGGTTGTTCACTTAGGTTTTTTTCTCTTTCTATTTTCTTCTTCCTCACCTAGTCAGGAATTTCTTTTTATTCTAGTTTATAATAACTGGGGCAGAACCCTTAGGAGAAGGACTATCGAATGTTCTTACAAGTACCTTTAAAAAATCAAAATTTGGTACCATGGTTAACATGCTTTCCTTGTAGTTCCATATAGGTATCATAGCCTCATAGGTACAAACCCCATGATGCACAAATTTTCCTTATCCGACGAAAATTATGGAAAGCCAATGGACATTTGAACTTGATTTCTTTAGATTATGACCAATTCACCACTTATCTATATACTTACTAGCCCCATTAAGTCTAAACAGGGAACCCAGTTACCAATGTAAAAAAAAATAAAAAGAAAAGAAAAGAGGACAACTGACATAATATCATGATGAAAAGATATAACTACGTAGGAAGCGATACCCAAAAACAAACATTCAATTATGATGTCAATTATAATCATATCATATGTATTATTTTGTATTGTTGGTTCGTCTTTGAATTATGTAAATTTAAATATTAGTTTGATAAGATAAACTTTGTATTTTCATTATTTTTTATAGCAATACAATTATATAAAATGTGAAATGATTCAAAGCAATCTAAATTATAAACAACATATAAATAGGGATAGTAGTATAGATTATAAATTGTATGCTCCATACGAGGTTGTTAAACCAGGACGAATCGATGAGGGGGTTTTTAGAATCAAAACCATAGCATCGAATTAAGGATTGTAAAATTCTAGCCATTGTTTGAAAGTGTAAAAATTCTTTTTATAAGAATAAAAGTATTAATTACCATTCATAAAGAGTATAGGCTTTCAATTGTAGGAATTTTTGGTACATAATTCATATAGTTGTAACAAGTTTATATTATAGTTCAATGTGAGCATATTTTGAAGTTGATTTAGGATCGCGGATTGATAGGTTAGATAGCAAAATCATATTATGATCCTACCATTCATTAATTATTTAACCTAAATTAGGATCGTAAAATCCCAACGAATTTCAAATTTTATTGGAAGTTGGATTGATCAAAGGAAGGTTTTAGATCATAGAATCATAGGATTGAAATATTCTAATCGAGAGTTTAATGACATAGGCTCCATATATCCAATTATCAATAATCAACATCTTATATCAAACAATTAAGCCCAAAAATATAAAATAAAATTATATGAAACCATTATTGAAAAGGAAAAAAAACATCTTAATTATATGAAACCATAACCATTTCCCTAACATGGGAAAAAATGGGTAATTATCATTCCTAACTTCTCTAGCCTAAGCCAAACACAGTTTTAATGTTACAACACTATTAGATCGATTAATTTTGAGATAAACACAAAGCTTCATTAATCATGAGAGATTTAGTCCATCGTTTACGAGAAAATCTTGTAGCTAAATTGGTGGGAATATTTCCCACATACAACTTTCTTTATTCATTAAGCACACCTTTGCCAATTTGTGAGCAACTTCATCACCAAATCTCTTCACCCAAGTGATATCTTCCATGGTTCTTCTTAACCATAACTCGAGGATTTTTCAAGCACAACTAAACAGGGTCCACAACCTGAAGTCTTTGATCTGATGGCATAAAACCACGATCTGAGAATCACTTTCCACTGCAAAAACTACATCATTCCTCCTCCCTGGCTGAGTCAATAGTATAAGCCACAACTCTCATCTCAGCTAGAATAGGATAAATACTTGAAAGAAAATATTAGCTATTAGCCCATAACAAACTACCTTTGTCATCATGAGCAACACAAGCCAAACCGAACCTTCCTTCTTTTGTATCTAATGCAATGGCACAATTAATCTTGGTTTTGCCAACAACCCCAATCCACTTCTCTAGACCTTGCGAAGATTTTCTCCTTGAGGCCTCTTGTAAGTCAGATAAAATTAAGAAGGTCGTGTCCTACACTCTCAGACACAAACCCACTGTCAATGCCACTATTTTTGAACAAAATCATTATGTGCCCACCACACACTTCACAAACCATAGATGACAAGACATGTTGGTTTATTCCCACACTGTTCGATAACATTTTGAAATGACTCCTTACTGCCCTTTCCTGGAATTGTTAGCATATCTTGCACCCCTAGTAACTCCCACATTATGCATCTAATCACAATCCTTGAATATATGCCCAACACTTTCTTCATGAGAGCCACCAATATCACAACAAATGTCAATTAAACACTTCAAAAGAAATTTTGAATGAAAAATATTGTACACAAATTGCCATAGAAAATTCTAACCTAAGGATGGACATTTAAGTGCCACATCAGTCTTCAAAAATTTTGGGAAAGGGAAGAGCAAGAAGTAGCATTCTCAGTGCAATGTTTTGTAACAAAATAGCCAAATTCGACACTGTTTTCACCAGTTTTTTTTTTTTTTTTTGGGCATTATACCAATAGAAACAATCATTTCATTGCTACTAAGTGGAATTGATAGGATTTTATCAACCAAATCAATTGGGGAAAGAGCCCAAATTAAAGACCCATTCATTTTATCTCTCCCTCAACATTAAGCTTGTCCACAATCTAATTCTTTTCATCATCTAGAGATACACCCATAAGTGCCCCTAATAGCCATTTATCCTACCAAATCCTTGTCTGGCCATCATTACCAATGGTCCGTCAAGCCACACAATGGCAATTCCCTACCAACAAGCAAAACTTCTCCCTATATAACTCGGGCAAAGTCCTATGCTGCTAGAGAGTAAATCTCCCCGAGGATAGTAATGCTTCACCTCTAATGCTGCTAGCATATTCCGCTAGCTTGTTTTGCAAGTATGACATCAGTAAAAACCTCTATATCCCTAAATCCCATCGTTCCTTGAACTTTGGTTCACAGAGTTTAGTCCATTTAGTGCAATGGACACATCTTTTCTCCAAGTCTCCTAACCACTAAAAGTTACTCATCAACTCCCACATATCGTCACAGAATGAAGCTAGAAGCTTACATGCTCCCATGGCATAAGATGGGATAGCCCGTAGCACAGACTTAGTAAGGACTTCACTGCCCACTTATGCAGAAGTTTTTCCTTCCATTTATTTCCCTATTCTAGATTCTTGCTTTTATAAGCTCAAAAATTGCCTTCTTTGATCATGTAATGTCTATGGGATGACTAAGATACTGCTTTTGACCATCAAACTCTCTCATCCCTAGAGCATAGGATAAACAAAATTTATCTACTTTAGCATTGCGACTAAAGCCACCTCTGAATTTTTCCAAGCTAATTTGTTAGCCACACAAGCACTCATAATGTTACAGTAACATCTCAAAGAGCTCTTGTCTCTTCTTCAGTAGCCTTCATAAACATCAAGCTATCGTCGACAATAACGAATATGTGACTTAAGGAGATCTTCTGCAAATTCTAACAACATTAACTTCTTTTCACCACTAGCCCTTACCAACAATGCCAAAAGACCTTTAGAAACAAGATGGAATAAGTAGGAGGAGAGAAGAACTCCTTATTGTGGGCTTACTAGGCTTCAACATCCTAACACTTCGCCAATTAATTAAAAAAAAAAAGAACGACATTGATTGAGTACACTTCATCCCCTTTTTTACCCAAAAGGTTAGGAAACTTATATTAACCATAATAAGCTCAACAAATTGTCACTCCATCCAATCATGGACTATAATTATGTCTAGCTTAGCCGCCATCTAGTCATCCACCCTTTTACCCTTTTCCCCTTTTCTTCTTTTTTGAAAAATGCGAGATCTTGTAAGCAAACAAAATGTTAGCCATAATAATTCTTCCAGGAACAAAGTTAAATTACCTTTCATCAAAAACTTTTACGAGAATAACCTCTAATTGATTAGCCAATACCTTTGAAATAGGTTTATTAGTAACATTGCAAATGGTAATCATTGGAAGCTCTTTTATTGAATCTAACGTTTTGCTTTTTGGGATGAAAGAGATTATAGTATGATGAGATTCAATGGCATCTCTTCTGTATTCAACACTCGCATCACAATTTTATTGATTTTATCACCCACAACTTCCCAGTATTTTTAGAAGAACAAAGCACAAAAACCATCTAGCCCAAGGGCTTTTATTGGTGCCATCTATTTAAGAGCAATTTCTACTTCCTGCTTTGTATATGTGTGAGATAGCCATTCTGCATCCTCTTGAGTTATAATGCCCTGAACCTCTATGAATGAAACACCTTCAAAATTTGGTTTTGATGAACTAAAAATTTTTAAAAAATAATCCAACACAATCTTTTGAACTACTGTTTGATCTAACTGAACTACACCATCCGTATCTCGCAAGGCTTTGACATAATTCTTTTATCCCCTATGTTGAACCCTTGTACGAAGAAAGACAGTGTTTCAATGGCCCTTCTTAATGACTGCATGATAGGCACGTTGCGCACAGAAATAGTCATTGATCCTTTAGTTTTTGTACGTATAAGTTCTTATTCAACTTCCCAAAGCCACTGTATATTCTATTGTGATGGTTTTCCTTGCATAACTCCTAGAATTGCTTTTGAAGAATCTTGCCTTTTCAGGAAGGCTTCTAAGAGGACCATCACTCAATTAATTGAAAGTTTCCCTATAAGTTTGAAGATGGTATGCAAGACATTCACACCTAGCATGAGTATCATCCTAAGTAGTGGCTACAGTATCTTTGAAGTCTTACTCCTTCATGCACAAGGCTTCAAACTTGATGACTCCATCTCTTTCAACATGGTAGTTTGTGATTGGTAAGATATCCAACAGGATAGGATAATGATCCTACCCTTCCCAAATAATATTTTAAATCTTACACGAAGGAGACAATTCATCCCATTGATATTACAAAGAAACTGATCCAAATGTTTTTTAATGTGATCATCCTCATCTTAATTCTTATTACTCTTTGTATACTTGTAACCACCATAACCTATACCATATAGGCCTGTTTCTAAGAACGTGTATAAATTCAGCTGCATTTTGAAAAACAAACTCACCACCCCCGTCCTTTTTAAATGGGAATAAAACTCCATTAAAGTCCTCAAATGCAATCCACTATAGGTCACTCTCCATTCCCAAAAAATTGACTAGTTGCCATGTATACTTTTTCATTCGTATGTCAACCAACCATAAAGCCTAGTGACTTTCCCTCCTCTTTGAAGACAAATCCAACATCAATATAGTGTCCTATCTACAAATGTAAACTCACGGAAATTTCTCCTTGCTATAACAAGAGTAACCCTCTTGCCCTTCTTCTTGGTGCTACCATAAAGGAACTATACATCTAGCATTTATTCTTAACATAGTCCATTTCACTAGCAAAGACCTTGGACTTACCAAAAGACTAAATCTGGAGAGGTCCTATGCATTAAAGTATTGAGGGAATAAATTGTCCCGGGTCTCCCCAACCCTCGACAGTTTGAACTGAGAATTTTCATTATTCTCGGTAAGAGTGGCTTTCCACCACTCCTGCCGTTTTCTCAAGTTTAACTATCACAATGTCATTAACTTGCTCTTCTTTCTCTTTAACTTCGACATCCATCAATTGTAGTGTGTTCAGGGGCTCCTCTCCGTCACTTCTGTTTCTTGTTCCTCACTTGTTACCTTTTGATGCCTTCGAAGACTTACTTTCTATCCAGAGAGATTTTTTTGTCTCTTTCATGAGCCTTTTTTCTCCGAGCCAGAAACCTAGGATGCTACTGCAATGTTGGATACTTCAAGCACCTCCTTCCCCGTTGTTGCCCTACTCATCCCATCTAGTTTACTTCCGTTATCACTGAAAACCTCCTTCCCTTCTTTTCTCACATTTGTGAGCCCTATTCCCATCTCATCCTCCTCCTCCATAGCTAGAGTCATGGGCATAGATGATTTACGATTACTTTTCCCCAAAGAAACTTCTTTTCCATTCTTTTTTCTCCCATCTTTGAGTCCCTTAGACCCTTTTTACACATAAAATTTGAAGCTTCCAAAATTTCTTTCAAAGAATGCTGAGCAGTAGGTTTACACTTCTCATTCTGTATCGAAGTCTCCAGAGTGTCCCTTCTCTATGATTTCTATCATACACCCCACCTTATTGCCTTTGTCAGTGCTATTGTTGCTCTGGTAGTTTTTATTGAGGAAGCCCTAAGCTACTCACCGTACTATCCCTGGATATCATCATCCTCCTGTTTATCACAATCATCCTCAATATGGCCAAGGAGACCATGTCGACTAAAATTGGTAATTTCTCATATTTAAATAGAATCCATTTGATTCCAGCATTTCCAAATTTAGTGATAGCTCCTTGGAACAAGGGTTCTAATATATTTACCTGTGCTCAAAAAGCAACATATCTACTCTGGCCAAGGTTATTGATATCTCGATAGTGAACCAAACCTCGAAGTTAAATTTCTTTGTTAGGAAAATGGTCGTGTCCTTCGAGACCTTATCAAAAGGAACATCATATCTTCAGATCCAGAAATTAGCATACAGGAACTCTATGTCTGATGGTGCAGTATTTTCTTGAATCTCAAACAAGAAAACTAGTTGTTGTCAAAAATCCAAGGTCCTCTTTGTAGTACTCGATCCCTATCCTCGGTAAAAAAAAATAAAAAATAAAAGACAAACAAATTTTCTTCAACCACTTTGATCCTAAAAGATCTTCGGACCTTCCAAGCATGCCACATAAAAGCGAACAGTCTAGAAACCCTATAGGGTTTATTGGTTATAATCTTTCCAATAAGGCCCAAGTAACCCTCGTAGAAAAGTTATTATATCCAAGTCGTACACAATCCAGTATCTTCTCCTACCTTTTAATCAACTTCAGGGCACACCACCTATTCTTAAGAGCATAATCCTTTCTTGTAGAGAACAAATTGTAATACACCACATTGCTGAGATTGACATTGATGGCAACCACAAGGGTGATGAAAAACCGTCATAGAGAAGGCCTAGAAGAGCACCGCCGTTACCTAGAGAAACCTAAAATTTTCCTGAAGTTTCAAAAACAAAATATAGAAGGAATTGAATAAATAAATAAATCAACTATAGTTCGATATATATATTTTTCAAGATTAGATATAACAAAAAAGGAAGAATAATCAATCCAAAAAAGAAAGAAAAATGGATCAAATTAGGGCATGTTATTTTAGACTTATGATAAGTACTTATTAGTGCGTATTCCTCAAATATGTTGAATCATACTAAAACATGTTGAATCATACTAAATCATCCTAAAACATGTTGAAATATGTTAGATGGTGTCAAATAAGTTTACATAATTAGGAGCTAATTGTAAGTAAGTATAGAAATATTTTAATATAGTTGTGTAACTATTGTATATGCCCAAAATCAGTACTTGTAAATACGTATTCACTTATGTTGTGGTAGAATATGGTTATTTTTCAAGGAGTTGTATTTTATATGCTATGGTTGTTGTAAATTATATTTGGAATGACTTTTTTTACATGATACATATAATATACAAATAATTACGAATATGTGTTCAATTTATAGTTGCTATTATTAACGCAATAATTTCCTATATCCTTAGTAGTCGATTGCAACATTAATTCAATTTTGAAAATAATTATAATTAGAAATATCTGAAATATATATTTTTGGATAGTTGTTAGTAAATTAGATGTTGACATTACCGATAGGTAGTGTGTAAATGGTGGAGGTTGGGTTCTTTACAATAAAATAAATTTCATTTATTAGTGGGTTGTTAGGAGGAAAATGAGATATGATAAATTTTCCATTTAATAAAGAGATACGGTAATAGATATAAGAGTATATTGGATATAAAAATGTGTCTTTTAATTTTTATTAAAATTTTAAAATAACTATAATTTTTTTTACATAATTTAGGTCAAATCTATGAATTTATATAATATAATAATTCATCAAGTAATATGCATTTTATGAATATAATAATATTAATATTTTGTATATTATATTAAAAAGTGTAAAGTATTTTATTTTGCACATATTGTAATTTTTTTGAGTTCTAAATGATTTTTTCAATGACAATAATAAACTTGTTTATATTATTAGTAAAACAAGCCCAATTATTAATAAGAAATAAGTGATTTGGATTTTATCACAATCTAATCGATTAAATACTTTTACAAGTGTTGAATTATGATGAGTTGTTTTGAATTGTAGTGAATGATGCTGAATTGTATTTAATTGTGTTGGATTACGCAGAAATATGCTGAATGCTAATTATAAATACTTACCATAGGTTGAAAAGAACATGCCCTCAAAATAAAATTTAAGAAAATATGAGAGTTAGAAAAAAAAGGAGAAAAGGGATCTATCAAAAAGCTAGTAATTAAAATATAAATATTTTTTGTCGATATAGATTTGTTCAAGTAATTTTTGACACTAGTTTCTCTCAAGCGAGATCTCATATTTGAGTCTTGTGAATGACCAAAAAAAAAATTGTGATGGGGGAGCACTACCCTTTTATATACTAATAGTAACTCGAATCTTATAAACAGTACACCTAAAGACCAAAAAATATATAAGTGTTATTCTTAAGTTATTTTTATAAATTTAGAAATGACATTTTAATAATACAAATAATTTCCCGTGATCCTCCAACAAAAAAAAAAAACCACTTTTCCATGTTTTGAAGTTTATTTATGTTTTACGTTTTACATGTTTTCCCCTATCGCCTTGTTCTCAAGTGACTGAAAAGACAGTCTTTGATAGCTAAGTAGACTATTCTTAACCAATTTTGCCGAAATAATTTAGTTTTTTCAAATATCCTGTTTGTCCACCATGAATACTAGCACAAGAAAGGAGGGGGGGGGGGGGGAGTAGGTAAACACAAACTTCGTCATAGCCCCGTGTTACCGGCGATGGAAGTTGAAATCACGAAGTATTCGTTGGAGAAACCAACCATATTATTGCACTAATTATTAAGTTAAGTATCCAATTCAAAAAAAAAAATAAAGAAGTTAAGTATCATTTATAAAAAATTACACGCAATTTCCAAAAAAACAAAAATTGATACACGATAAATACAGTCTGTGATTTGTATATATACACGGACCCAGAAAAATTTTTGCCAGCCAAAATTCTCTGCCCACTCTCCAAAAAACTCTTGGATCTCCCTCTCTCTCTCGCTGCCCCTCTCTCTCTCTCTGAGCTGTCTCAGCCTGCGAACAAGGGTTGAAGAGAGGGTTTTTGTTTTGTGACTGACCAACCCAACAAGGAAAAGGGGCAAAACAATGGCGTCTTCAGCCAAGAATGTGGGAATTCTCGCCATGGAAATCTACTTCCCTCCTACTTGTGTTCAGCAGGTCTTGTATTCTTACAGTTCATCACTTTAGCCAAAACCCATCTCTTTTTTTGTTTTGTTTTGTTTTGTTTTGGGTAATTGGGGAAGAAGGGGGGAAATGAGATTCTTGCTGCTTTTCCAATGATGGATAGTCAAGGTCTAACTCTATTTTTTAGGAGACAAATGTTTTTGGTATGTTTGTGTTTGTGTGTTTCTGGAATTTTTTTTTTTTGGGGTGGGGTTTGCAATTAATGAAAGTCTTGTTTTGGTGGAATTTTAGTAGGTGTGGTTTTGAATTTAGTGCTACATTAAATTTCGGATCCTTCTTTCATCTGTCTGTCTGTCTGTCTGTATGATCGAAGATGAAGCAGTTGAATCTCTCTCTTTTTAAAAAAAAATAATTTTTCAACATGTTTACGATTTCAGAATGAATCCCGGCTACGGACTGGTCAATTGCTCTGCCCATGAAAGATTGAAATCTTTTATTTTTGTCCTAAAAAAAATATAATTGGGATGTGAAGCTTTGATGAATCCTATGTTGTTGACAACTCATCGTGGATGAACTCTTGATTAATTTGATTTTCATGATTTACTGAAAAAACGTTAGTAAATTTGATGTTTTACATTCTGGTCCCCTGTTCCTTGAAAATCTCTAAGACTAAGTGTGATCTTCAGCTGGCAGCTAAATGAAGCGTATAGTAGTATCCCCAAGCTGGATACTGAACACCCTAATGAGGTCATTGCCAATCTAATCTAGCAGTAGTGATAAATCAACACTTCAAAAATAATCTTCCTTCTTTTTAGTCTCAATTTGCAAGTCCTTGGATATCAGAACACTTGGCTTGAATATGTTAGCCTTCACCTGGTTATTCAGTTCTAGTAAAGTGGTGGATTTCTAAAATGAAAACAAAGGATCATGGCCTCAAAACATTGGATATCGGTTTAATTGTTACAAGCGAGTCTTCTCTTGGCGGCTTTGTCAAATAGTTTTGTCGTAATTGTTGGCTGTTTGTTAAATGTCTAATAGGAAACCTTGGAGGTTCATGATGGGGTAAGTAAAGGGAAATACACAATTGGGCTTGGCCAAGACTGCATGGCATTCTGCACCGAGGTTGAAGACATCATCTCCATGAGGTTTGAAAGTTGCTCTTTACTCATAACCCAAATGATCAGTTGCTATTTGATTCCTCATTCCCAGCTGCATCCAGAAATTTCTGGAATTCATGGTTTATGCTAGTCATCATTGAAGTTGACTTCTTCCAAAATTGGTGCTTTTACTGGTCTAGATTCATGGGTGTTAACTTAACAAATTGAATAAGAGAAGCCCATTTACTAATTTGGATTCTTGGCTTTGTTGTTGTGTTTGGAATTCCCACAATGTGTATCTTTCTGAAATACTCTTCCTTTACAGTTTGACAGCTGTGACCTCTCTCCTTGAGAAGTATCAGATCGATCCCAAACAAATTGGCCGTCTTGAAGTAGGCAGTGAGACTGTTTTGGACAAGAGCAAATCTATCAAGACATTCTTGATGCAAATATTCGAGGTACATTTTTTGAAATGATTTTTCATTTGGGTTTTGGTTATTGAAATTTGCCTTGTATTTTGGGTGTGTTTCTGCAAATTTATTTTCTTCTGTATTACTCTATTTATTAAAGAATGAGCCATTTGTTGTAAACAACTTAATTTCATCAGTAGTCTCTGAGCTTTAGGAAGTTTTGGCTAGCGAATGACATGGTCTGTCTTTTGGATCTAATTGGTCTAATTATTTGATTGCTCATAATGTCTGAAGTCTTTCCTTCACATTGGACTTCAGAAACTAAATTGGTTGTTTTCTCGTGCAAATGAGCAGGAATATGGAAACACAGACATTGAAGGTGTTGACTCAACAAATGCATGTTATGGGGGAACAGCTGCATTGTTTAATTGTGTCAACTGGGTTGAGAGCAGGTCATGGGATGGTCGTTATGGTCTGGTTGTTTGTACAGATAGTGCGGTATGATCAAACCCATTTCCTTCAATACATTCCCCTGATTAGAATGCTATCGTTGTTTTTACTACTGTATTCCTAATTGAGATTTGAGACATCACAGTCCTTACATGTAAAGCTAGTAGTTAGGTATCTTTAGACTAAAGGTAGCCATTTTCTTATAGGATAGTAACTTGTGCACTACTGAATGCTTTCGTTTATCAGGTCTATGCTGAGGGACCAGCAAGACCCACTGGAGGGGCAGCTGCAATTGCGATGCTCGTGGGACCAGATGCTCCCTTTGTTTTTGAAAGTGAATTGAGGGGCAGCCATATGGCTCATGCCTATGACTTTTACAAACCCAACCTTGCTAGTGAATATCCAGTAAGTGCCTGATGTTTTGTGTTGTTGAGTAAAATAGAGGACAAATTTGACTGCTGTGCTGTGCTTCTCCGCCTGATTTGTGCCAATGAATTTCTGGAGCATTTATATCATTCTTATGTTCATTTGTTGATGATCTCAGTGTTGATGATTAATGCAGAAAATTTTGATGACCTTTCCACTACCAGTGCACGTACAGTTTCATTTGTGACTTCAAAGGAATTATCATTTGTCGACCTCTAAGCAAGCTGAAAAAGTCACATTTGGCCAACATTTTGAACTTCGGAGTATAGTGGAATTCAGAAAAATGCCTTATTAAATTGCTGTCTTTTCTTTGATGTGGACTAATTGGAATTCATTGTCTTCTAGACCTGGGTTGTAGGCCTTTGAATTATTGGTTTGGTTTTTGGATGTCAGACTATTAAAACGCGTCTCTTCTTTTCTTCTCTAAATTTGTATTCTTGTTTCTGGTTTCTTGGTGTGTTTTTTGTCCTTACTTGCTAGTAAAGTACCTTATCTTTTATAATGATATATCAATCTACTTTGTAATAGGTTGTTGATGGGAAGTTGTCACAAACCTGCTATCTTATGGCAGTTGATACTTGCTACAAGCATTTCTGCAGCAAGTGAGCCACTACTCAGACCCTTAACTGCCTGATTCAATCTGTTCGTGTCAGCCACTATTGTTTTCATTGTGCGGGGTTCCTCCCCTTTTTAATTTCTGTAGGTATGAGAAGTTTGAAGGCAAGCAATTCTCCATCAATGATGCCAACTATGTTGTGTTCCATTCCCCATACAACAAGGTATCAACTCAGTGCAATTGTCGTGTTCTGGGATTTGCTGCTAGCTAGCAAGTTTGAAAACTTTACCTTCTTGCTTTCCCCTTTTTTCTGAGAAAAAGAAAAAGAAAGCAAAAACTGTTGGTAAATTTGGTCATCTTGATGCAATGCATGTTATTTTTTTCAGCTTGTTCAGAAGAGCTTTGCCCGGTTGATGTACAATGATTTCTTGAGGAATGCCAGGTAATCCTCATTTTTGTTTCAGTTGCTAGATCTCTCATGGGAAGCAATTCGCTGAATCCACATTCTGGTACTCCTTTCCTTCATGGTATTTGCTCCTTTGATTGACAGCTCCATAAGTGACGATGCTAAGGAGAAGTTGGCCCCATTTTCCAATCTTTCTATTGATGATAGCTATCAGAGCAGGGATCTTGAAAAGGTTTGCTCCCTAATTTTACTCTCTCCTTTTTCTCTCGCAAAAGGGTTGGTGGTTCTTTTTTCTTCTTTTTTTTGGGGGGGGGGGGGGCGCCTGCACACCATCTATTCTCTATGTTGATGGGCTGGCTAATCACGTATTCTGTACACAAAACGTGGGTTTTGAATTCCAATGCATGCAACTTATAAAGGTGATGGTGCCTGTGGATTCTTTATGGTAGCGTTTGAAATCGAATTGAATCATTGTCTATTATTTTATTTTACTAGTTCATGATGGTGGTGGCTTCCAAACCTAGCTCATCGTTTCACAGGATGAAAGATAATTGCAATTCTGATGGGTTAACTGTTCTGATCTCTGTTGAGAAATACAAGTAGTGGATCATTTTCTGATGATTTGTTGTATAGGTGTCCCAGCAAGTTGCGAAGACCTTGTATGATGAAAAAGTACAACCAACCACTTTGATACCTAAGCAAATTGGCAACACTTACACAGCTTCGCTATACTCTGCATTTGCTTCCCTTGTTCACAACAAGCACAGCACATTGGTGAGTTGTTTGCCCACATTTGTATGTGATGTAATCCCACACTGGGAGTTGTTGTATGTGATCTAATATTTTGTTGACAGGAAATATAAATCATTGTTGACAGAATCTCTTACTTTTCAGGCAGGCAGCAGGGTGATAATGTTTTCTTACGGAAGTGGTCTGACAGCCTCAATGTTTTCACTCAAGCTAAATGAGGGGCAAAACCCATTCAGCTTGTCCAACGTTGCAGCTGTCATGAATGTTGGCAACAAGTTGAAGTCGAGGCATGAGGTATTTTCTTTTCCCTTTTGCTTGAAAGAGAACCAAAGAAGGGAATTTCGAGCTTGGCATGAGGAATTTCTGAATTTCCGAATTTGCATGGACTCTTTATTTAACCCCACCCCAACGTATGGACCACACACCTGGCGTCTTTGAATTAGGCTAAAAAGCTGTAAAATATCCTTCAAAACGTTCTCTTTGTTGCATGAACAGGAAATCAATGTCGATTAAACGTAGGGTCGTGTTTGTTGTTACTTGGACTTTGCTTCACTCCATTAGCTTGCATAAAAGAAACAGGAGTCGTGTAACACTTAATTTTAGACCAAACATGCAAAATTTTCAGAAAATGGGCAAGTCCAAGGACCACCACCTTGCCATATACCGGTTGCCTATATTGGATACTTGTAGCCTGGGCCAGCACAACACAAGTTGTGTGATTCATGACTATGGTTAATATTTTGTAGCTGGGATGGTAATTTTTGTTCAAGCACGCAAATTGCTGCAGAGGGCTTATGGAAGTACTCATTGTTAAGCAAATCATTACTATCTGACTCATTAATAGGCTGAAGAGAGGAGGGTCATGGTTATGAAGCTAATTTTAAGTGAGATTATTGTTTTAACCGTATCACATTCACACGTCTAACTCATAACATTATCTGTTTCAGTTCCCACCGGAGAAATTCGTGGAGACCTTGAAGCTAATGGAGCACAGGTATGGGGCAAAGGACTTTGTGACAAGCAAAGACACCAGCCTTCTGGCTCCAGGTACTTACTACCTGACCGAGGTAGACTTCATGTATCGAAGGTTCTATTCTAAGAAACCATTGAACAGTAACACCACCCCAGTCTCCGAGAACGGTTCCCTTGCCAACGGTCATTGATTCATGGGGCAGATGCAGGCAATAGCCAAAGTGGGAATGTTGCCTATTGAATATGCGAAATTGTCAGATTGATGATCCCCTTTGTAGGTGTTGGGGCTTGGTGAATATGATAATGCTCTGAATTGATGGGGAGAGAGATTGTTTGGCATGCAAGTGTGATGCTGTCTTTTTCCTTTAAAGAAATTTAAGTTATTCACTCAACTAGTCTGAGCTTCTCTTGCTGTTCTTTTTTCTTTTATTTATTTATTTTCTTAGTGTAGTGTTGATTGTTGATTCAAACAGGAAAACATTATGTAAGGTTGATTAATAATTTCCTAATTTATGGCATTGCATAGCAAGCCTTGGCAGATTCCAGCTGCATTTAAACTGTGGTTTTGTTTAGTGGGTCTGATAACAGTGACAACACAGCATATAAAGCGAAGTTGGGGCAATACAACGTTAGGCAGAGATGTGGACATATTTTACTTCAATGATTATTGTTAGACCTCACTTGGCAAATGTGTTATTTGGTTTGGAGACGGGTCGGGTTAAGTTTGGATCGGGTTATGATTTAGGTAGTGACATTTTGGGTCGGTTTGGTTTGGATTGGGTGAATTTCGGTTCGGATTGATTTCGGGTTAACCAATTTTTGGCCCAATGTGCTTTTTATGCAAAAATAAGCAATTTTATAGAAAATTTTGAGTTGGGTATGACTCCGCTCGAGTCAATTCGAATTTCGGGTTCACTTTTGGGTGAGTATATTTCGGATGTCGGACCGAATTTGGGTATGGGACTTTTGGCTCGGGCTTTGAGTTAGTTTTGCCAAGTCTAGTTATTATGAAGGCGTTCCAGGAAAGTACGTACTCGATTCGAAGTTGGGATTAGTATAATCCATGTGTCTCCCTCTTGTCATGTTAACTGCCTGCTTATTGGATTGACCCTTTATGGGTGTCAAAGGGCTTGTATCTTTTGTTAATCTTTTTCAATTTACTAACTTTAACTCACTTCGGACCTGTTCTTTTCGTGGGTCAATTCTAAAATATCAATCTCAACCCACTTCAACCTGCTTCAACCCACTTTAACCAGCTTCAATCTACTTCAACCAACTTCCACTATTTTAATCAAGTTGAATTTATCACATAAAAAAAATTCAACCCACTTTAACATACTTTAACTGACTTCAACCTACCTCAACCTATTTTAATCCACTTTACCCTTTTAGCCATCTCAATTTACCCACAAAAAGAATAGGTCCTTCAACCCACTTCAATAAAAAATATCAACTTCAATAAAGTTCAATTAACTTCAATTAACTTCAATCCATTTCAAGCAATTTTAACCCACTTTCTTCAAAATTTTATTCTTATCATTTTAACCAACTTCGAAAAATATACTAACTTCAATAAATTTCAATCAACTTTAACCCATTTTAATCCTTTTTAACAAAAAATACAAACTCCAATCCACTTTAACTTACCTTAATTACTTTTATCCTTTTGTCAACTATAATTTACTGACAAAAAGAACAGGCTCAAAATATGTTTTTTTTTTAAACATTAATAATAATCATATGAACATTCATGTTTTCGCAAGCTTTCTTTTCCCTTATCTGGAACTTGGAGGTTCTCCAATTCTACTTGTCCTATCTGAGATTGTGATTGCTAAAGACGTCATGGGCTCGTCACCTATGACCTATGTGAAGAAGTCTGAATTAGTGGGCCACGTACCTATTTTATCACACACTGAAATTTCTTATCAGAAAAAAAAAAGCGTAACAATTTCTATGCAATATATGGGGAGTTATCTTGGTTATCATGTACAACACTTGTACAATTCAAAACTTTCATTAGCTTATAATTTTTACAGTGATAAGGTTGCAGACAGATCTAATAAACTTGGCACAATATATCAATCTTAAAATGAATGGCGTTGACTCATATCGAACTCAAATGGAAATAGTCAATCTACCAAAAAGCCGAACCAACCCGAACTATATCAAATCCATCGCCAAATTGTTAAGATTATTTTTCTTCGGTCAAGTTTGACATACTAGACACCAACCCAATGAAATTTGATGTAAAAAAAAAATGACCTAACTCGAACCATAACTGAACTAAAATCTCTCATCCACGTGAACATAATTGGAATTGAAGTGGAGGTAATCTAAACTTAAACACTGTAGCCTACTTGCCAAACCTAGTTATCAATCGCATAATCCTACTTATGAAGATGTGCACGTGGAATGATTGAGGAAATTGACATTTGCATGCACAATGTGCATATATCTTCGTATTTCTTAAGTAGTTCCTCTAAACATTCCTTTAAAAGATCAGTTAACTATATCAGTATGTAAAGAAGTTGTAATCCTTGCTGCAACTATAGAAGGAATCAAATGGAAGCTCAACAATGAACTTCCCAACCTTATGACCTTGAGGTTACAGGTTTAGTTCTCCTCCCTTCTAAAATTCAGCTACATTTCCCCTTGTTGGCCTTTACCTTCTAATGTGAATTTGATCCAACCATAAAAGGAATCAACACTTCTCATGAATGCAAGTACTTTAACTATAAGCAGAGAGAATTTTCATTTGTTGTTGATGAGTAGTAATATTTTTAGACTCCATAATTCCATTAAACTCTGAAAAATAGTCTATTAGAGCCAAGACATTCGTTCAGTTGGACCCGTTGAAACTTGAAACATAAAAATCACACTAGAATATAAGTCTGTTTGCAACTGCCTTGTATTCTTTCATTTCTGACACTGATCAATTATGGGTCTTGAGAAATAACGCACACAGAAAAGCACAAAGCAGCAACACCAAAATGGTAAGGTTTTCTTGGACAACCCATAAACTTCAGCAAACAGCAACACACTCTAATTACATTCAACAAGTGCAGTTATCAGGTGATCAAATAGTAAGGTTTTCTTGGATGCCAGAGAATGTCCCCATCACCTTCCCCCCTAAATCAGGAAATGTCTCCGACCCAGGAAGAGGGCTGACCACTCCAGTCCAATCAACAAGCAAAGGGTACTTGAGAAGGTGGCTTTTCATCTCAGTCACCTCATCAGCCGCAAACTGTCTCCAGTTTTGCTCACCCAGGCTTCTTACCCGTCTCACACATTCTAAGCTTTCCGGATGCCTAAAGGAGTCCTCAACTCTTCCCAGGTGCTCTGCCCATAGAGACATCCTGTATCCATATACCTACAGCCAACAATAAGATTCATTTATCGGACTTCATCATCACAGTTCTTTGCATTCAAAAGAAAGGATTCCATTGAAAACATCCTAAAATGCTTACTGTCATGCAAATGTGATTTTGAGTAGAGATGGCAAATGGCTTGTTTAGGTCGCATTTCAGTGGGTCAAAACAGGTTTAAAGCTTGCTAGGGTTCGACAGGTTAGGTTCAGGTCATTTTACGTTCAGATCAATTATGGGTTCGCACAAATCAGGCTAATAATGAATCTGGATCAGCTTAGGGTCAGGACCTTTATTTGCACATCACAAAATTAACACACAGGTAGGGTTTGTTTAGGTTAGATTGGGTTGTTACTGGGTCAGACCAACACCATGGAGAGGTTTGTTCCAACTCTGGATTAGAGGTGGAACATCCTAATTTGGGTTGAAGTCAGGTCAGCTTTCAACCCTTCAGGTTTGGCCATAGGGGTTGGGTCATGTAATATCCATCTAATCCTCAATCCTAAGTGCATATGGAGTTTTAACCCAATCAGGCCCGGGTCAAATGGACACATTTTTGTAGTTCTAAACCAATATGTTGTGGTACATTTCCTCGCTTCAACAATAACATGATCAAAGACTTCTCACATGTGACATGTGGACTAATCAACAAGATGTTTCATTAAAAGACACAGTACCTGCCCATATGGACTAGATTGTCTCCTAGCCCAAGTATAATTTGGCTGATAGGCACCCATGGCAATTTCAGTGTCTCTAGTGCCCTCCATAGACCGCTGATTGATGTTCGCAGAACCAAGTATGACATACTCATCATCCACTATCATTCCCTTTGAGTGAACATAGATCATGAAACGTCTATTCTTCTTTGACAGTACCTTTGTTTGACCCAAATTGACCATATTTTCATGGCACAAGAACAAGACACCAAGAATAAGTCATGCGTTCAGAAAGCACAACTACTACAACGAAACAGAAGACAATTAATACCTGAGGAGAGCTTCCGTTAGTTGAACTACCAGAATCTCGCGAGCATCCATTTGAAACCTCACGGTTTCCAAGGCAAAAGAAGTTCAAGAAGTCCTGAGGCTCGTATCTGTCATCTTGTCCTGTTTCTTGCAAGGCCTTGTGGATTATCTCATACATCATTTGCATTGTCTTGTACTGCAATTCACAGAAGGGTTTGTCAGACACAAGAATAGTTTATGATGTCATATTATATTATCGCCAAGATAAAACCATCTGGAAATCTCGCAACCAATGCAAATAGATGAATAAAGCCAGCCAAAGCACAAGAGACAAAGGGCATAATGATGAATCTGTAATGGTTTTACATTCAGTGCCGCTCCTTGCTTGGGGTTCAATTTTGTCTCCTTCATAAGTTCTCTATATGGAGCAATAGGGACGATGTATGGCCAAAAATCAAAGAAGTACCAATAAACCAGAACCTACATGGCTGACGAGGAACCAGAATAGAGAGCTAGCAAACTAAATCAGTAAATCCGTAAGCAGAAAGTATCTACAAGAAGAAACGCTACTGCTTTAGCCTTTCAGGGTCACAAAAATAGCATATAGACATAGGTCCGGAAAAGGATTCACATTCACATGTCAACATGTCAACCTCGTCTTTTCTATTTAAAAGGAATTTTGAGGCAGTTAGCATAGTTTTGTAAGGTTAGGTTGCCATGTCCATGCCTGAGTAAGGTAAGTTCAACACGAGTACATTAAGGTAATATAGAATCCAGGTAGCATGGAGTGGATGTAATGCAAGTGATATGGTAATAGAAATTGAATTCCATCTAAAACAACTATGCATGACCAATTTCAGTTTCATATTCTGCGCTGATAAGATATCTAAGGAAATCAGCTGAAAAGTTCTGGGACCTGCAATCCTACAAAAAAAGAGGAGAATAGTTTCCTTTTGTTAGAGCGATGAGCATGACCAAGTATCAATATAACCTGCAAAGTTGAATCAACATATGGTGCAATTGGAGAACAGGCAGTTATATTAGTGGGTCCATAATATGATTCTGGCTAAGAAAGGAGGTCAGAACTATAAAAAAAGTTTCGGATCTACCTGCCAAAAAAGAATTCTTTGCATGGCAAGGCTTTTAGGATCACCCTCTGGCCACATTGGAATGATAACATAAGCAGCAAATCTTTCATTTCTTCTGATTTTACTGGCTATCTTCAGAGCCATTTCAATAGGTATCAAATTATTTGCACCTGTAAAGGATTAATGTAAGAACCTGGACTACAGAGAGTCTCATGATCTACAGGATTGACTATCATAAACTGTATGCAAACACAGTAAATGGCTAAAGAGAAGCAACCATTCTTCACATCTAACAGGATTAGACCCTATACTTCAGCCACCCAGAGACAGAAAAAATAGGCAAAACAAACAGAGAGGGGGAACATAAAAATGAAATGACTGAAACATTCGTTTGTATGCCCAAAAAAGGAGGGAAGAATCGTTGCATCTGACTAAGGAATATAGCAGCTCACCCAAGTCTTTGTAAGAATCCCAGTTATATGAGGAGCCCAGAAAGTATTGATTCTCAATGTAAATGAAATGCTGGGCTGAACGGATGGCATGCACATATGCTGTCTGTATACTCATGTCTATGAGTACATTTTTCCCACAGAAAAGATTCTGTCCGAGCATGAAGAAATCAGAATTTCAACATCCAAAGCAGTAGCAATAAGCAAACTATTAGTTGAATAGAGTTTGAGAGAAAACAGAGATTTTACTAACCCATCTTGTCCCATCTTTTGGATCCTTTGGAAATCCTTTCACAGAATTTGAGTCTATTGAGCGGAAGACCTTGTACACAACAGTTACTCAGTCAAGGGTTCTGGTTGCATAGTTACCAAAAAAAGGGAGGTGGGTTAAGGTATGGCTAGAGCACTTTACCTGAACATGCCATGACTCCCTATCATCATTGCTGTGGCTGATAGCTTCTTCTCGTCCAATAATATCATGAATTCTATCAATTTTAAGCAAATGATCATCATAAGATCTTTTCATTTTCTGAAGCCCACTAGGTTTTGAAACCTTCAACCAACGCTCCTCAAAGTTAGCCAAGAGATCGTATGCAGCAGGGCCATCTATTTGACAATGCAAATCATGCCATGGCTCTCTTGGACAGCCATCAGTTGGACCCTGTAGATAGGAGCACCAGAATTATGCCAAGAAGGGCGAAAAGTACAAATAAATGCTGCCATGGTCGTATTCTAATTACAGAAATGGATGTCTTGTCTATTCTAAGAAATTCACGGTAGTCATAAACAACACCCAATATGGATCCCACCTGAGCAAGTCTAGGGAGATCTAAATGTAGGTAGCCTCAGCTCTCCACAGACACCAGACACTCACAAAAAAAACTGGGAATAGTGTAAAAGACTGCACAAGCATGCAAGCATAAAAATAGTGGTACCTTCTTGCTAAGGCGCCTAAGGACCTAATGCCAAAGAAGGGGTATGGATTTTCTCATCTAAGGTCATCTATCCCAATCCCATAGTATCCTAAATGATCTCATCGACTCACCCCAATACGTCTTCTCTCTCTCTCTCTCTCTCTCTCTCTCTCTCTCACTCACACACAAACACACACACACACAAACCAAAATGTTTGTCCTTTACCACCTCCTCAATGATGCATCCAATGACCACCTTCTGAACCATATGAGTCTCACTTATTGCATCTTATTCTCTATAAAGGCCATTGCCGCAATTCATTCCTTATCTTAATCGATCTGCTTGACACACAATACCCTAGATGCGCTCTTTCTGCTATTTCAGTTTTTCTTCCCTACCCATGTGTATACATTGAGCAATGTTATATTATCATCAACCTCCCCTTTACCTTGGCCCTGTTTGGTAATTAGCTGTTAGCTGTTAGCTGATTGCATTAGCTGTTAACTGATTGTATTAACTGTTTAACTTAGCTGATTGCATTAGCTGTTTGTGAAAAAAGTGTTTGGTGAAGTTAGTTATTTCTAACAAAACTATTTGATAAAATTCTACTTATGCCTATTACTCAATTTCATTATTTTTCTAACAAAACAATTTTTCATTGGATATATATATATATTTTATATGAATTAAAAATTAAGACTTATGTGATATACAAAATTACATTTATACTTTCTCCAAATTTTGGTACTCATTATCAAAATATATTTTTAATGTTAAATGTTTTCTTTTTTAATAGCAATTGAAATTATGTGATATAAAAAAAATTTATATATCATGTAAAAATAACATAAATTATTTGTTAAATTAAGAAAACATTAAAATTAAAAGTATTATCTTCAACATCATGACCATCCACAACTCTTGTCCCAAAAAAAAAAAAAAAAATTAAAAAATTTAAAACATAAGCATCCAACATTCGAGAATATCATTTGTAAATGACATGTCATGTAAATTTGTCAAAATTATAAGATTAATATGGTTATTATAATAGTAAATATATATTTTTTTTTGGTAAGTAGTTATTATAATAGTAAATATAAAAAAGCTCTTTGAAAAAGTTATCCCAAAGAGCTTTTTGTAAAAGAGTTTTTTGGGTATAAAAAGCTAATCTAAAAAGCTAATCAACCAAATACCTCAAAGAGTTTTTTGACCAGAGTCAAATAGCTAATATCCCCAAAAAGCTCTTTTTGCATCCAAAAATCTCTTTGCCAAACATGGCCCTTGTATGATCAACCTTAGATATCTGAACTTCTCCACATTCCATTTTGCAATGGCAACAATATTGACTCCTTTTGTCCCAACTGCTTCCTCACTGAATTACATTCCAAATATGTTGTCTTCGACCTGTGTTACCAGTAGCATTTGTAATATGCATCTGGACTTGCGAGAATAACAGCACTCAGTTACTCTATACAATCAGCCATTTTTAAGTTGTTGGAGAGAGAGAATCTCGTTGTAACAACCGAATCAGCAAGCATTAGAGGAAATGGAAGCTGATCAGTTGGTTTCTGCCAGGAAAGATACATTAACCCTCTCTCCCTCTATGGCTCTCCACCACTCACTTTACTTTCTGAATTCCATTGTTGAATTCTGTCAAATTGCTAGTCAATAGTCATTAATCAATAAAAGTCCAGAATCAGCTATTTCTTTTGAGTCTCTGCTTTTTGATTCCTAATCCTCTAGAGATTCCTGGATTAGCTATCAATATGCTCAACAGAAAGCTTTCAGAAATGCACAGTGATAGGGGGTACATAGTTCTTCATTGAAATTTTACAATTGAAAGGAGAAAATTGTAGAACTGCAACTAATAATTTTAGCTTAAGCAAAGTTCTTCCATCAATTGCTATGTAGAATCACATGAAAAATGCATGAATATCAACTACGAAGCACCAAGCAATACCTAGATAGTATAATAAAGCAGTAAAAGCAGGATTCTATAGAAGGATTACAGTGTAATTTGGATTGTGATAATCGTCCTGGTGTACTGTCTGCAAAGTCCTAAAAAGTGGATGCTCCGGAGTATCATACCGTCCCTTGCACAGATCAAGCCCTCCTACAAAAGCAATGATCTTTCTCCTGTAATGACCTGCATCAGCATCTACAATGACAGTCTTCTGATGATGAGTATAGATTGCTCCAGCTTCCTGAAAACCCAACAGTCAAACAAATGATATCAGAATAAGTGGCCCACTAATGATGCATTTAAGGTGGATAGAACACTAGAGGTTATCCAGCTGTACAATTAGAAATTCAAATACTTATGGGGGGAAGACATACTCAGTATTTAAGTCTCTAATGTGCCGGATTATAAATGTAGTCAATCCTGAGCTTGAATGTGTGAACTAAAGTAAAATATTTCAATTAACTCTGCTCCGCCGCTTTTGTTATGGAGTGCCAAGCAGTTATGGATAAATTTATCGTCTGATGGAAACAATCTCTATGCAGTTCACATTTAGATAAGGCTATACAAAGGCCCTCTATTACTTTGGTAGGACTTCAGTATATGCTTTTGGTTTCATTTAGAGGTTATCACAAGGAACTCAACAATCTCAAATAAGTACAACTACTTTTTTCTAGAAGAAACTTGGAGGGAAAAAAAGGAAAAACAAAAGTTACTATAAGAAGTTCTTTGACTTGGAGAAAGAAAGTAAGGATATACCACGCCAGCCAACCCTACACAAAGTGCAGGAAATGGATGCTTGTGAGAGATTAGAGAGGAGACCGTGGCTGAGGAGATCAAGAGAGGCGAGGATATCAAATGCAAGATGCACTCCACTAGGTTTCGACCCGCAGCGACTAGACTCTAAAAGTTAGAAAATAGAGTTTTAGACTAGTATAGCCTGTGTTTAAAAAAGTGCGCTCCGGGCACACCTAGGCGCACAAAAGTCCCGATGCCCACCCTGTTGCGTCTTGGAATGGGTTAGACGCAACCTATTTTTAAAGCTCGTGCTTTTCTGGGCTTCAGACTGAGGCATAAAGCCCACGAAGTCCGCGCTTTATGGATCATACAAACCATTTGAGAAAAAGAAAAGAAAAAACCTTTATGGGGCCTCGACCCTTCTCTTTTTTTGTGAAAGCCTTTTAATCAAGCTATTACTGGAAGTAAACAAAGCATATTGCTACTGCTGAACTTGAGTTTGGAGCTGGAAACTCTAACCCCTTATGAAGACAATCTAGGAAGCATTTTGTTCTCCTTTCTTCTTTCAGATTTCCTTCGTCATCGCCCTCCTTTCTTCTCTATTATTTGACGGTCATGGAAGGTTTTTCTTTGTTTCCTTTTGTTTTTTTTTTTTTTGGGGCTTCAAAAATGGTGCTCGCTACAACGCTACAATGGTACTGAACCCTTGTTTTTTTTTTCTTGCTTCTTAATCTTTCTCCCCTTGTCTCTCTCTCGCTCTCTCTCTTTTGGCAGGCAACATGTATTATGTTTTTGGGATTCAATTTATAGTAATCCAATTGAGTTGTGTTAAATATTTTAACTAAATTTTGCTGTGTTTAATTGATTCTTTTTGTTTTCCCCCTGGGGTTAGTGAAAATCACTTATTTGATGCCATTATTTAGCTTATTTTCAAATAAATATGGGTTGAGAAAGATTTTCAAGGATTTTTTCATAGAAGTGCGTCTCACGTCTAAAAAGTCCGCCCCTTCGCCTCGAAGCCGACGCCCCGGGCCCCAGGATCCTTTGCACTTTTTGGCGCATCGGGCTTTTTTAATCTAAGAGTATAACTTCCCAATTAGATTTCTTGCTGGCTCAGTAATTCAGCTCCACAGCGGGCCACTTCTCTAGAGATCACTTTAGCTTTTTGATGAATTAAGTTACAGATGCCCGGGTATCTCAAATTACCAAAATTAGATCTACAAAAGTAATATGACACACAGAGATACCTCAGAAAAATCCCTCGATATATTTGGAGATTTATCGTTTCTTACATAGCAGAATGCTTAGTCCTGGAAAATAGCATAAATAATACCTGTTGACGGATCAAACTATGCCCTTTGCCACCAGACCTCGGACAAAGAATCACGTGAACTAATGAGCCCTTGAAGAATTTGTAAGTCACTTCATCATCTGTTTGTAAAAGGCCTTCCTACATTTCAAAACATTAACCAACAAGAAGTTTACGAGAATACAAAATAGAGAATGGGGAATGCATGAGAATGACAATGGGATGAGGAGAGTTTTCGCTTACAGTGCTAAATTGAAAAATGCTCCTAGAAGTAGGATCATCCCAGACAAGCAGGAGCACTCTCACTCCCTCCTGGGCTTTAGACTTAAGAAGAGCTCCTAATGTACAATCTGAGGCATCTTGAGTCTGACGAATCAGTCTGACAAGGTGGGTGACTGACCAACCAGTGAGGTACACCAAATGACGGGCACAAGAAATTGCATTGAAGATGTCATGCCAACATTTGCCATGTACATAATGCATACCATGATCCAGCCTAAAATCAGGAAGCATGCCATCTTCAACATGGGCATCTTGGTACAGGGTAAGTCTATTTCCTCGGCGAAGGGGGAAATAGGTCATTGGAACTCCATTATAGTTAGGACCAGGACCAACTCCCAAGTGGTAAAGGCTCATTCTCTCAACTGGAGTATACTGAATAGATAGACTCAAAGTTGCTCCATTATCTAAGTTTTTTCCCTTGGAGTTCATAATTGGAAAGGTTCCTTCGATTCTTGCACCAGAATATAGTTGCTCTGCTGGGATAGCAACGGCTCCTATGATCTGGGATCCAACAACATCATCATCTTTGACCACAAAGTACACTTCAGCAGCAGTATGTGCAACAGGCACAAAGAAATGCTGCATCCAAACTGGGTTCTCATCATTTCTCATCACATAAGTTCTTGCGATAATAGCGCCAGCAACCAAAACAGTAACATAAGGATCGCTTGTTGACCCTTTGGACTTCGTAAGAGTCAAGCCCCCAAATACATCACTTAGGGTCTTGTGAAACAAATCCATATTAGGCAAATTTCTGGCCTCCTTAACCCAAATGTCCAGATGCCCATGTAGCAGTAGAACCTGTAAAGACCCTTGAGAGGTCTGAAATTGCCAAAATTCTGTCCCTTGCCCATGCTGGGAGCCTTCATAGGAAGGTGAATGGTGATGGGCAAAATGAGCCATATTCTTCAAACACACGCCCCAGAGGGGGGGGGGGGGGGAACCAAACCAACCAACTGTGTAACTTTGTTAATAAATCCAACGGCAGTGGCTGTTTTGGCCACAATTATGGCAAAAGAGCAACTATATTTTCAAGCAAAAGAATACTAACAACAACCCAATGCCTCCAACGGCGATTTCAACCTGATTCTACACTTTCAGTCACAAAGCAGCCAATGTAAAAGAGCAAATATACAACCCAGGAAAGAGTATCTGAAACTGCCCACTTGTTTACAGTACCTGATTTTGCAGTTGGCATGAGCAAGGCAGCAAAATGAACAGCGCAAATCACAAGACCAAATGAATTAGAGCTCACCCAGATGAGAACCAGCCAATTGTTGGTTGATGATCCAAATAATGGGGTGGAAGAACCCCCCCTCCCCAACCAAAAGATAGAATAAAATAATCAAACTTTGAACAAAAAGTTGGGTAGCTGAGTGGTTGAGAGAGAGTGGCAAGCGAAAACCTTAATGGTGAGCACATTCTTTTGAGGAGGATCCTCATTGAAAACGGTCAACAAGAAAGAGAAGACTTTTCCATGGACTATCAATATCTTGGGTTTAAAGTTCAATAGTAAAATGTTGGAATGATCCAATCAACGTCCTACCTCAACTCCAAGTTGCAGTTATTAAATAAGAAAGTGTAGCAGCCTTGTCAACAAGCAAACGCTTTGAATTCGAAGGCGCCTCAAACGGGAAGTTGGATGATTTACAACGACCTGGTTGCAGTTTGAATAGATAAGTCCTTTTTTGTGTGTGCGTGTTATCGTTCCCAATTATGGGATGGTGGGAGGTTTTTCAATGTGTTTGTGGTGTGTTGAAATTGAAATTTTCAACGGCCATTTTATGTAAGAAATTTTTATTTAGGGTGTGTTTGGTAGAGAAGAAAATTATTTTTTCAGAACGGAAAATAATTTTTTCATTTTACATCGTTTGGTAAAACAAAGAGGGGAAAATTATTTTACCCATTCTGAAGGAAATTATTTTCCCTTGAAAAAGTAGGAAAAACGATTTTTCAAGCCCAATTTTTGTTGTCCAATTTTGTCTCTCGTTCTATTTTTCTTTTAATTGTGCCTAGAATCACTCTATTTTCATTCTCATTTTGTCTCTCATTCTTCCCCTCTTCTTTATGTTCATCGATGATTTCCATTGTTAATCTCTGTAATTATTTCCTGAGTTCTCTGATCTTGTTACAGTTGCCCTTTTGAAGAACTTCCCAATCTGAGACACCCATCGTCTCTTTCTTTAATCTGGATTTAATATCACTCAAAGTCAACTGGGTAATCATAGGGAATAATGAAAAAAATTGAGATTTATTAATGTTGATTCTCTCTTTTGCTGAGTTTATTACTAGGTATATTTCTTACTGATGTTTTGGGTTTGATTTTGAAGAGGAGAAAGAAACAGAATTCGTTGGTTGGGTCGGGACAGCATAGTGAGCATGGAAGGGGGTTGATGGTAAAAAGAAATGAAGTGAGGATGAGGGTTTCATTTTATCAAATAGCAAAAAATGAAGTGGAAAGAAAATAATTTTTCATTCTACCAAACAGCTGAAAATGTAGGTGAAAAATCATTTTTCTTGGGAAAATATTTTTCATGGAAAATGATTTTCTGAGAAAATGATTTTTCCCCCTACCAAACACACCCTTAATGATAAAAGTTAGTGGAGTAAGTTGATTTGATAATTAGCCTATTCGAATTAATTTTGGGTCATATTCATATTTAATTTTATAGAGTTAAATATAAAGTAAGCTAGGATTGTGTCCTTATAATTTAGTACTAACTTTGTTTGACATCGGTTGTTCTAATGAATTTGTCTTAAAAATAAGCAATATTGATGAAAAATTTCAACTGGAGTAATTTATGTTCAAGTTAAAATCAAGTTGTCTTATTTTAGTATCATATGTAATATTGATTTGGATTTTTGATAGAACTCTTTAAGTTAAGCAAGTTAGACATAGATTCCTCAAGCTTAACTTGCCTTCTTCTGCTTCCCCCCCCCCCCCCTTTTAAAGCAAGTTAGGTGTGAGGAATCCATGCACCAAATTCCTAGACTTCAAATAATCCATACAAATTTTTTCCTCAATGTTTAAACTGTCGACTTTTTACTAAGTCAATTCTTTGACACTCCACTTTAATTATTTAATCACCTAATGTCCAACTTTCTATGTTTAATCTTCTTGCTTTGTTTCTTCAAATACCAGAGCCAGCTGGCCCCCCCCCCCCCCCGGGCTACCTAACTTAATTTAACAAAGGATCCAAATTAAAGCAAAAAAGGAGGGAGATATATTGACAAAAGCAAATATAGCGCTCAATGCAATTCTAGTATCACAATCCTAATATTAGTAGCCTCATTGTTTTCAATATTTTGGAGGAGTAGTTAACGGGTTGGAGTAAATTGAGAGCATTTTTAAAAGATGTTACAAATAGGTTGGAGTAGGTTCAAATATATTGAATAATTGGAACAGATAGCATGTTCAACGTGTTGAAAACGAATAGACCCTAAGTGTCTTCAAGAGTCATGCAAATGTGCATGAATTTGGGGGGGGGGTGGTCTTAAGGAGACAAATGGATGTGAATAAAAAAATACATTTATGTCTAAGATAGTTCATGGGGACATGCCTCCACAAACAAAGAGCATTAGATTAGACCAAACTAATAAAGTTAGCCCCTTCATAAAAGACATAAGCGTGCAAAGAGCATTAGCTTATATACATGACTCTGCCTACTGGCATGGCTATCAATACCAACACTGTCCTGTCAATATCATCTTCTTCTACAAAATCTGAGAAGAGTTGTAACTATTGTAGACGACCTAGGCATGTCAGATCTAAATGCAGAATATTGCAACATAAGAATAATAAGACTCATAGCAATATGCCCAAAGGTAAACCACATCACCGTCAAAGTCATGTAGCTGGGGCAGTCACTTAAGAATTATCATCATCCTTCTTTTTGAGTGATGTTGAGAGCATCTTGAAGCACCTTACTGCAAGCTCCTCTACATTATCATCTGCCTAACCGATTGCAGTCTCTTCAGCTTTCTTAGTCACCCCAGGTATTTCACATTTGTGGTTCTTTGACTCTGGCTGTTGTAACCATATGACAGCGCAATCTAGTTTTTTTGTCTCAAAAACCACCCTTAGTAGAGCTTCTGCCATTCACGCTGCTGATAACTCAAAATTGCATGTTAGTCATATTGGTGCTAGATCGGCGCCAAGCTTATATCTGCCCGATGTTTTTTTGGTTCCTCGGCTCACATTGAATCTTATACCTGTTGGTCAGTTGTGTGAGCTTGGGTTTAAGGTGACATTTTCAAATCATGGTTGCATTGTACAGGATCCACAAACGAGGAAGATGATTGGGATCGGCTGTAGAGTGGGTCGTTTATTTGAAGTTGACTTTCTTGAACTTCCATCTAAGCCAGTCGCTTGTTGTGTTGCTACTGTACTGCAAGCCTTATGGCACTCTAGATTTGGTCATGTCTCTATTTTCCGCTTACATTCATTGGTTTCTAGTGGTGTTTTAGGTCAAGTTGATGTTAGTCAAAATAATTGCCAAGCTTGTCAACCAGCAAAATTTCATGCTTTGTCCTTTAATAATAGTGATTCAATTGCCAAAGCTCCTTTTGATCTTATTCTTTTGGATATTTGGGGTCCATCTGCTAACCCTACAATAGGAGGGTCACGTTACTTTGCCAAGAGGTTCTAAAGGCTCTCAAAAGTTAGCTAACTTCTTCAACAGTGTCTAACGAGCAAATTAGTAATTCATTTGTAGGTAATGCTTTTGTTGCTTCATCTTTTAAGCAGCTTCATCAAATATTGTGATACTTAAGTCTGTGAACTGGATCATAGACTCTAGTGCATCTGACCATATGACACCACATGCTCAGTTGTTTTCATCAATGAGACAACCAAATAGACCAATCATTATAGGACTTCGTGATGGTAACACCAAAACAGTCACTTACATTGGAACTGTGATACTGACTGATGACATTGTGCTCAAGGATGTTCTTTATGTACCAGATTTCAAACATAGCTTATTATCAACAAGCAAAGTTCTAAGCGACACAAAATTGGTTGCTTACTTCACATCCAATGGTTTCTTGTTATATGACCCTATTTTTAAAGGCGGTATGGCTGAAGGTTACCAGGCAAGTGGCTTCTATAAGCTGGACATACTTACTAGTCACAAATATCAAGATCCTTAAGTTTCTAGTTCTATTTCTCATGCGTCTTGTGTTGATAATAATAGTCCTCAGGTTTCTGGTAGTAGTGTTTTGCATACTATTTTGTTTGGCATGCTAGGCTAGGACATGGATCTATGTCCAAATTTTCTCACATTCCATGTATTGAGAAATATATGAATAAGGAGATTTTACATTTGAAGCATGCATTCTAGCAAAGTTTCACAGAATTCCCTTTCCTTCGAGTACTTCAATGGTAGCTTCAACTTTTGAGTTGATTCACATGGATTTATAAGGGCCCTATAGGGTGTTAGATATGATTGGATGAAGCTATTTTTGACCACAATAGATGACTATACTAGATATATTTGGGTGTATCTACTACAAAATATGATGCAAACATCCACATATATTTATAATTTCATTCCATATGTGCAAAATCATTTCTAGGGGAAAATAAAATATATCAGAAGTGATAATGGGACAGAATTCTTTCAAGACTTCTGTTCAGATGTGTTCAAAAAATTTGGCATTGAACACTAGCAAAGTGTTTCAAAAATTCCTCAGCAAAATGATTGAGTTGAGAGAAAACACAAGCATCTTATTGAGACAACAAGAGCCATGAGGGTTCATGGAAACCTTCCTTATAAGTTTTGGGGAGTGTGTATTCTAGTGGCAACTCATGCTATTAATAGAATGCCATATGGTATTTGGAAATGGAAGTCATCATATGAGATGTTATTCCATTGCTCTCCTAATCTGACCAGGCCAAGAGTCATTGGCTCATTGTGCTATGAATTGAATTTAAACCAAACAAATAAGTTTGGTGCTAAGACAAGAAAGTGCATCTTCGTTGGGTATCCACAAGGTCAGAAGGCCTTCAAATTATATGATCTAGAAACTCACAAAGTTTCTGTGAGTGGAGATGTGAAATTCATGGAACATATATTTCCTTATAAACAGTCATCCATGCAAACATCACAATCAAATACTAGATTATTGTCCACCATCCAAGTAGTACATGGGGATGATATATCTCATTATATTATGGATCCCCTTTCTAATTATAGCATATCTCTAACATCACTTACATCTTTATCACTCCATTTGTAGCATCACAATCTTCTTAGAATGCTGATGATTACTCCCAGACACACATAGATACCCAAACTTCTTCATGTATATCAAATACAGAACCTATATTCACATCTACACATCTGAGAAGAAGTACTCGGGTTTCCCAACCTCCAGTTTGGCTAAATGACTTTGCTTATCGCACCACTACCATTAACCCTTACACCAAGGAACCTCTTTTCCCACTGTTTAAACCTGAAGATTTTAAGGATCTTTCTCCATATTACAAAGCCTCTTTGTTCAATGTTTTGTCTGTCCCAAAACCAACAACATATACCTAAGCTAAAGATGATCCAAGATGGGTAGAAGCTATGGATAAAGAAATATCTTGCCCTATAAGCTAATGATACTTAGGAGATTATTGAACTTCCTAAAGGGAGGAGACCTATTAGCTCAAAGTGGTTTTTAGGGTTAAGTTAAAACTAGATGGCACAATTAAGTGATACAAGCTTAGGTTTGTGGTGAGAGGGTTTGATCAGATCAAGGATAAGGATTTTAAACACACTTTTTTTGTAGTTGCCAAGTTACCAACAGTAAGAATACTAATTGCTTTAGCCACATAGAAGAGGCCTCTTCAATAGCTAGATATTAACAATGCTTTTCCCTATGGCTTTCTAGATGAAGAAGTGTACATATTACCCCTTGAAGGAAACTCCAAAGCTGCTGGCAAGGTTTTTAGATTAAGATGTTCTCTCAGTTGCGTTAAACAAGCCTCAAGACTATAGAACAAGGAGTTTACAAAGTTCTTGATTAAATAAGGATTTCAGTAGGGACTATTCTTTATTCACCAAAGGCATATTGCCTTGTTAGTGTAAGTGGATGATGTTATCATCATTGATAATGATGCAATAGGCATAGAACAACTCAATCATGACTTGGAGAAGGCATTAACTATTTGGGCAATTAGAGGTACTTCCTTGGTATTGAAGTTTCTAGATCTTCTAATGGCACCATTTTGTAGCAAATGAAGTATGCTGCTGATATTCTCAGTTACATAAGTTTAACTACTTGCAAACCAATCAGATTTCCTCTACCTACCAACTTGAAGTTGTATACTGATTCAAGAGATATATTACCAAACGCTGAAGCTTATAGGAAACTCATTGATAAGTTATTGTACTTAAAGATCACAAGACCTGACTTATCCTACTCTATTCAGCACCTAAGTGGTTTTTAAGTTGCCCAAGAGAGCCACATATGTAGGCTGTTAGTCATCTCCTCAAGTACTTGAAAGGAACTCTCAATACAGGTTTGTTTTATCCAACCAAACCTGATTGTACTTTGTAAGGCTATACTGATGCTGATTGGTGAAGATGTATTTACAGCAGGAAATTAGTTACTGGATATTGGGGATGTTTGGTAACAACAGTTGGTTGGGCAACAATAGTTGTTTTAAGATGATTTTAGCTTTTTTGACCAAGTCAAAGAGCTAAAAGGTGCTTAGTAAATAGTTATTTGCAATAGCTGTTTGGCTCTAAATGACTCTTTTTGAAAAAGCTATTCTTGTTAGCCTTTTGGTAACAACTTTTTGTAGAAATGACATAATTGTCTAGAAATTTTAAAAAAATTGCACCACACATCTTTAAAATAATTTATAAATAATGGTATAAATGAAATTTTACCAACATATTTTTTTAGAAACAACTCGTTTTACCGAACACTTTTGTAAAAAAATAACTAATTCAAATAGCTAACAGTTAACAGTTAATAGCTAATACAAACAGCTAACAGTTAACAACTATTTGCCAAATGGGGTCATTAGGTTTTCTTTGGAAACTCCCTCATTTAAGGGCAAACAAAAAATAAAGACCACATCTAACTCATCTGCTGAATCACAATATAGAGCCATTTCTGAAACCACTAGCGAGCTGGTTTAGATTGTTGGGATTTTAAGAGATTTGTAAGTTCCTATCATTTATCCTATGACACCCATTGTGATAATAAAGCAACTCAATATATTGCTACTAGTCCTATTTTCCACAACAAAACTAAGCATCTTGACATTGATTGTCATTACATTTAGGACAACCTCACATATGGTTTCATATAAACATCTCACATCAGCTCCAAGTCTCAATTGGCAGGCTTAATGTCCAAGCCCCTTCCAGGCTCTCAGCATCATGCTCTTAGTGTCAAGTTGGGACTTTCTTTCCTCCAAGTCTAACTTGAGGAGGGGATGTAGAGATCATTAGTTTGATATTTTTAGATATTTATGTACATTCTATTAGAAGATAGTTTTAGATACGAACACGTAGAAATGTATATAAGACCATGTTGTTGTATTCATTTTATTATTCTTGTAAGTATACAATATAGGGTTTCTTCCTCTATCTCTCTATAGTTTCTCTCTCTAAATTCTACATTTCATCTCAGTCACTTCATTATCAGTTGTAAATTGTCTCCAGTTGTAATCCCTTATAGTTCTTACTTGTCTCACACATTTGAGGCTCTCCGAATGTCTAAAGCAGTTCTCGATCATTCCTAAGTACTAGCTATTTTCATAGTGACATCTTGTATCCATACACCCATAGTTGACCATAAGAAGCACATTCATTAGCTGCACACCATAAAATTGAGAGATCCAAATAAAGGAATAGCCCAAACTTTCACAAAAATTATCATATGTAAATGTTTTTGTTGACTAGGCATTATTTTTTCCATTTTAGTGTGCTTTACACTCTTCAGTCTTTAACCATCACATTATCAAAGATGTTGTTATCACAGAAGTTCGAACAAACTTAACTAGAAACCAATAATATCACTGAATGCCCAAGAAAAGTAATATAACCTCTGTAACATGATCTCACACAACTCATTAAACACTGTAGCCCAAATTATTTAGGTTCCTGTCATGCCTTATTAATTTTTGAACCCAACCAAAAGTTAGGTTTGATAGATCACTCACTAGCATAGATTTTATTATACAAAATTTATCGTTATGTACACTTCATAATTGTGTATACATGTATAAGATACAAAATAGTCTACTAATCAACAAGAATTTGTATGAAAAAATTTGGATCATTTGACATGTATACTTGCCCAAGTGGAGTATAGCATGCTCTAGCCCATTATAATGTGGCTGATGGGCACCCATAGTAATTTCAGTGTCCCTAATGCCATCCATGGAGTGCTTATTGATGGTTTTAGAACCAAGTATAACATACTCATCATCCACTATTGTTCCTTTGATATGCTCAATTCAATTCATCATATTTTTACAAGCAACCACAAATTCAACATAGGAAAATGAGTATGTAATGCAAAGGCAAAATTTTTGAAGTTTGAATCATAACGGAACAGAAAGTAAGTTCTACTAAATTTTTCCTAACTCTTTTTTTCTTTTTTTCTTTTTTTTGGGTCAGAATACAATTAATGGCTTTCAAATTTGCGATTTAGTGAAAGTAGCATCTACACAATTCAACTATTTGACCCTTATCCTTCATGGGCTAATTCAGAAAGGGCAAACACTACATTAGTGGAGTAAGTATTTACAATGGATATACTAGAGGAGAATTCTCATCAAAAGTGTTGGGGAGATCCAAAGAGGGAGCCCACTTCAACCAAGGCTTATGGCAACAAGCACAAGTGAGGTTCTATCCTAAAACCAATGGGCAATAGGATGAGGAGCACCATTGGCTTATATATCATGGTCCTTCTCTTCAAACTCCTGATGTGGGACTCTGTACTCATAGATGACATTCCCAACAATCTCCCCCTTACACATGAGTCTCTTCCGAACCACATCAATGCACAAGCTCCCCTTGAGCGGAAGTCTTTACCCAGGTGTCAAGTCACCATCAAGAGCACAACTGCACTCTACTCCACAGAGGCCACATACTGCTCTACACCGAGCCTTCCTGCCATTCGCTCTGTTCCAGTAGTACCGACCGTGCATTCCATGTGTTTTTACCGCTCTTGTCCATGGTGTTTTTTCATGATACCACCCAAGAGTTTATCCACGCCATCGAGCCACGTTGCAACACACATGTTCCCCACTCGATTAACACCTGCGTATCACTTCACCAAGCTCATCCATGGGGGTCCTTCATGCCATACCTTTTTTTGCCCAATCGAACGGACCATTGACTCTGATACCACTGTTGGGGAGATCCAAGGAGGGAGCTCACTTTAACCAAGGCCCATGGTAACAAGCACAAGTGAGGTTCTGTCCTAAAATTAATTGGCAATAGGAGGAGTAGCCTACTTGACTTATATATCATGGTCCTTCTCTTTAAACTCTCGATGTGGGACTCTGCACTCATGAGTGACATTCCTAACAATAATTGTTGGGTTGTGGCCCAATTTTACCTCGACGGCCCAACGAAGAAGCAACCGCGGCCAAACAAGGCAGTTAGGGTTTTATGAAGTTCATGCGGCTACGACAGTTACGGTTTGTGTAATTCTCGCTCATCCTAACCCTTTATAAAGGGCTCGCCTCTCCCCTTTCAAGACATCAGTAGGAAATACCTACAGAGTATTCTGTTTTCACTTTCTTAGAGTTGTGAAAGAGAGATTATAAGAGAGGTTGTAATCTTGTGCTAGATCAAATCACACAACGTGATTGTGATCGCCCTTGTACTCCTCCTTCTCATAGTGGATTGGTTGGGCTTGTCACCGTCCATGGTTTTTCCCATATTGGGTTTTCCACGTAATTCTTAGGTGTTCCTGTTTTGTTCTTGTTATCTTTGTTTTACTTCTGATTATCTATTTCATCCTATTATTTCCACAAATTAAAGTCGCTCAATTTCCTAACAATCTCCTAACAAGTGGTACCAGAGCCTCAGATTTAGGATGTCTTCAATTATGAAGGTTGATATTCAGAAGTTTGATGGGGAGATTAGTTTTAATCTCTGGAAGGTGCAGATGAGAGAAGTTCTCATCCAGCATGGATTGTGGAAGGTTCTGTAAGGACCTCACAAGAAACACGAAAACATGACTGATGAACAATGGGCAACGGAGCAGAAAAAGAGGCGTGGTTCGTTGACCGACGAGGAATGGGAGGAACTGGAGTTGAAGGCAATTTCAGCTATTCAGTTGTGCCTGGCATCACATGTCTTACAAGAGGTGCTCGATAGGGCAACTGCGGTGGATCTTTGGACTCGGCTGGAGGAACTTTACATGATGAAGAGTCTCGCCAACAAGATCCGTTTGAAGGAATCCGTATGGCTGAAGGTACTCCTGTGCAAAAGCACTTGAATGATTTTAATTCTATTATTGTTGATTTGGAGAGCCTGGATGTGAAAATTGAGGGTAAGGATAAGGTTATTTTGCTTTTTGTATCTTTACCCCCTCCTATAAACACTTTAAGGAGATTCTGCTATATAGTAATTCTGATACTATATCGTTTGAGGATGTCAAGTCTAATTTGTTGTCTAAGGAGAAATTTGACCATGATATCCATGCTGGTCCGGCTGAGGGATTAGTTGTTAGGGGTAGAACAACTGAGAAAAAAGGGAACGGTAATAGGAGAAAGAACCATTATAAGTTTATGAGTCCTCATTCAAATAAGTCCTATAATTTCTGTGGTAAATTAGGTTATATTTAGGCTAACTGCTGGAAGTTGAAAAATAAGAAAGGGAAAGAGGAAAAGGAGGATCATGGTAAGAAAATTGCTACAGCTGATTGTGTTGTAGAGTCAGAGTCTGATGGTGATGTGTTGCTTGCTACTATGTCTTTGGCCACCACCTCTGGGAGTGGGTCAGGTGATGATTAGGTTTTAGATTCTGGTTGTGCGTATCATATGTGTTCTCATAGGGATTGATTTGCCACTTATGAGCCTGTTGATACTGGGGTTGTGCTTATAGGCAACGATGCTAAGTGCAAGGTTGCAGGAATAGGTACTGTGCAGATTAAAACCCATAATGGTGTAGTTAGAACCTTGTCTAAGGTTCGTCACATTCCTGATATGACTCATTATTTGATCTCCTTGGGTACTCTTGAGTCTAATGGTTGTAGGATTTCTATGGAGAATGGTGTCCTAAAGGTGATAAAGGGTGCTATGGTGTTGATGAAGGGATTGCGACAGGGAAGTCTCTATATCCTGCAGGGAATTACAGTTTCAGGAGCAGCTGGAATTTGTACAACTCCAGTAGATGTTGATGCTACGAGGTTATGGCACATGAGATTGGGCCATATAAGTGAGAAATGAATGACCATTCTGAGCAAGAAATGTCATCTGGGTAGCGCTGCTATGGGTAAGCTTGACTTATGTGACCATTGTGTGTTTGGGAAATAGAAGAGGGTAAGTTTCTCTACAGCGAAGCACCGTGCGCAGGGGATCCTTGATTACATTCATTCTGATCTGTGGGGTCCTTCGAAGGTTCCTTCTTTTGGAGGTAAGTGCTACATGTTGACTTTTGTTGATGATTTCTCACGCAAAGTTTGGGTATGAGACATTCTCCATGTTCAAGACGTTTAAGGCTCTGATTGAGAACCAGACTGAGAGAAAGATCAAGAAGCGTAGGACTGATAATGGTCTTGAGTTTGTTGAGTCAGAGTTCAATGAGTTCTGCACGATGAATGGCATAGCTAGGCACATAACTTTGGTTGGAAAACCACAGCCGAATGGAGTTATAGAACGGATCAATAGGACTCTACTAGAGAAAGCTAATTGTATGCTTTCTAATGTAGGGCTTTGGGATTACAAAGCTTTATGGGCTGAGGCTACTTCTACAGCCAGTTATTTGGTGAATCGTTCGCCACACACCTCCATCGACTTTCAGATTCTAGAAGAAGTATTGTCAGGTAATCCTGTTGATTATTCTGTTTTGAGAATATTTGGATGTCCTGTTTATGCTCATGTGAATAATGAGAAGTTAGCCCCGAGGGCTGTCAAATGCATGTTTCTTGGTTATGTATCTGAGTCTAAAGGATACCGCATGTGGTGTCTTGAGTTTAAGAAAGTTATTCAGAGTAGGGATATAACTTTCAATGAGACTGTTATGTTATCTTCTGGAAAGAATCCTGTTGTTTTTTTTACTAGTGCAGGTGATGACTAGGATGCCAGTAAGAGTATGGAGATAGAGATGGAGATTGTTGCAGCTCATGGTGGAGCTACCAATCAGCCCAACAGGGAGGTTCAGGTTACTGAACCTGGTACTATCAGGTTTGATCAGTCTTAGGTGGAGGTTGATTATTCTATAGCTCGTGATCGTCCTCGCAGGGAGATCAGGAGGCCTGCTCGCTACAATGATGATGAGGGACTGATAACATATGCACTTTCAGTTGCAGAGAAGATTCCTGAAGGTGTGGAACCTTCAACTTATTCTGAAGCAATCTCCTGCCCGAGTTTGCCTAATTGGGTCCCAGCTATGCAAGAGGAGATTGAGAGCCTGCATAAGAATCGAACTTGGAAACTTTGTAAGCTACCTAAAGGTCGGAGAGCCTTAACTGCCAAATGGATCTATAAGAGAAAAGAGGGTATTCTTGGAGTAGAAGATGCAAGGTGGAAAGCACGCTTGGTTGTTCGTCCAGAAGGAAGGTATTGATTATAATGAGATATTTTCTTATGTTGTTAGACATACCTTTATTAGAGTGCTTCTTGCATTTGTTGCTTTATTTGTTCTGGATTTGGAGCAGCTTGATGTAAAGACTGCATTCCTTCATGGGGAGTTGGAGGAGGAGATCTATATGAAGCAACCTGAAGGTTTTGTTGTTCCCGGGAAGGGACAATAGGTTTATAGATTGAAGAAGTCCTTGTATGGACTTAAGCAGGCTCCTAGACAGTGGTACAAAAGGTTTGATATCTTTATGATTAGACAGGGCTACACACGTAGCCGGTATGACAATTGTGTGTATTTCAGGCAATATTTTGATGGTTCTTTTATTTACTTGTTGTTATATGTTGATGATATGCTGATAGCTTCCAAGGATAAGTCCTTGATCAGCAAGTTGAAATCTCAACTTATTGAGGAGTTGAGATGAAGGACCTGGGTATGCCAAAGAAGATTTCAGGCATGGAGATTCAGATGGATCGAAAGGTCGGTAAGTTGTACTTGTCTTAGCGTCGCTATCTGGAGAAAGTATTTGACAAGTTTAATATGGGTAACTGTAAGGCAGTTTGTACACCTCTTACTGCACATTTCAGATTGTCTGCTGAGTGTTGTCCACAATCTAAGGAGGACATTGAGAGGATGTCTAATGTCCCTTATTCTAGTGTTGTTGGTAGCTTGATGTATGCTATGATGTGCACTAGGCTTGACTTGTCACATGCTGTGAGTGTGGTAAGTAGGTATATGCATAATCCTCGAAAGGATAATTGGGAGGTTGTGAAGTGGATTCTTTGCTATGTGAAGGGTACTGTTGATAAGGGTTTGGTGTTTGATAGGAACAAAGCTGCTACATGTGATGTTACAGGTTTTGTAGATTTTGACTATGTTGGTGATCCTGATATGAGGAGGTCCATATCTAGGTATATCTTCACTTTATGTGCAGGTGCTATCTCTTGGAAAGCATCGCTTCAGTCTATTGCAGCTTTATCTACTATAGAGGCTGAGTATGTTGTTGCTACTGAAGGTGTGAAGCAAGCTACTTGGTTAAGGGGCCTTGTTATTAAGCTTGGAGTTCCACAAGCTACTACTGTAGTGTTTTCTGATAGTCAGAGTGCGATTCACTTGACTAAGAATGACCCCTATCATTCAAAGACCAAGCACATTGGTGTTAAGTATCACTATGTCAGAGATACAGTTACTGCAGGGGAGATAGTTGTAAGGAAGGTTCATACTTCAGAGAATCCTGCAGATATGCTCACTAAACCTCTCCCTATAGCTAAGTTCGAGCATTGCTGGGACTTAGTTAGTGTTCACAGCTTTTGATTGCCCTCCTGGGCTCTACCCTTTGGGGCATCACTGTTCGGGGTGCTTTGGCGGCGATCGAGAGTTGGTGTTACAAATTGGTCCAAGGTGGATATTGTTGGGTTGTGGTCCAATTTTACCTCAACGGCCCAACGAACAAGCAACTGCGGCCAAACAAGGCAGTTAAGGTTCACGGAATTCTCGCTCATCCTAACCCTTTATAAAGGGCTCGCATCTCCCCTTTCAAGACACCAACAAGAAATACCTACAAAGTATTCTGTTTTCACTTTCTTAGAGTTGTGAGAGAGAGATTATAAGAGAGGCTGTAATCTTGTGCTAGATCAAATCACACATCGTGATTGTGATCGCCTTTGTACTCCTCCTTCTTATAGTAGATTGGTTGAGCTCGTCGTCGTCCTTAGTTTTTTCTGTATTGGTTTTTCCACGTAATTCTTGGGTGTTCCGATTTTGTTCTTGTTATCTTTATTTTACTTCTGATTGTCTGTTTCATCCTATCTCTTCCACAAATTAAGACCACTCAATTTCCTAACAGAAAGCATTACTGGAACTTCCTCAGTGGTTATATACATTTGAAACCTCACGTTTGCCAAGATAGAAGAAGTTCAAGGAGTCTTGAGACTCATATACGTTGTCGTATCCTGTCCCTTGTAAGGCCTTGTAGATTTTCTCATACACCATTTGCATTGTTTTGTACTACATTTCACAAACACCATAACAAAATAAGATCTTTTAGATGAAACACCACTGCCACATTAGTGATGTGCATATTTCTTTCTTTTGCAATCTTGTTCATTATTTCCTCCAAAGTCAAAGGTTCTCATTATAATTCAATAAAATACTTTGACTAGATTTTACAGATAGCCAAGGCCAATTAAAGATGAAATCATAACATGATTAAAAGAGTAGCAAAGTAAATGTGTATATGCTACACGTCATTCTTACAGTTTATTGCTTGAGTTAGTGTATATGTCAGGCACGACCATTTGATACAGATATATTAACTTAACATTTAATCTATCTTTGAGTGGACTGTATTAACTTAACATTTAAACATATATATTAACTTTCTGAAGAAGGGCGTCAACACCTAAAGAAGCATGGATACCAAATTAAGTTTTTTTACGACAAAAGGCCCTATTAGAAATGTCTTTGAGTGGGCTATATTTTCACTCTGCAACAACTACCACAAGATATGAGATTGCCATGTTAGAGTGATTATGCAACACTGCACCCATTACTAGGAGGTCAAATGTTGTAAACCGACTTTGTTCATTTTTACTTGCAGAATTAGGATATTAGAATGGTTGGATTTTGTGTTCCATGTGCAAAAAAAGAATCTTTTGCACCAGAGAGCCATTAGGATCACCTTCAAGCCAGATTGGAATGATAATGTATGCAGCAAATCTCTCATTTCCCTGATGTTACTAGTTATCTTCTGAGCTATTTCAAATGGTATCAAATTATCCCCACCCACATAATTACAGGGATTAAAATTCATAACAGAACATTATAAGAGAATTGAAGTATAACTGTATAAGCATAATTGCATATTCTGTAATATTGGGAATCAATCTAACAAGGTGGCTCACCAGCTTATCACCACCCTGTAAGTTGCACCAAATGCCTGGCATGAGCAATTGTGTTGAAGATATCACTCCATCATTTTTTATGCAAAAAATACATACCATGGTCAAGGTCTAAACTCGGAAGCATCCCATCATCAACATGGGCATCTTGATAAAGGGTAGTTCTATTTCGTCGACAAAGGGGGAAATATATCCTAAGGACTCCATGATAGTTAGGACCTAGATGAACTACTGTAAAGGCTCATTCTCTCCCCTAGAGTATGCTAAATCGACACACTTAGAACTGGGCCACAATCCCAGGGGTTCATAATTAGGAAGGTTCCTTCAATTCTAGCACCTGAGTGTAACGACTGCATTAGGATAACAACAACTTCTATGAGTTGGGAATTAAAATTATCATCATCCTTTCCTAGAAAGTGCACTTAAAAAGCATTGTGTCCAATAGGAACACAGAAATGTTGCATCCAAACAGGATTTTTCTTCATTTCTTGTCACAAAAGTTCGAGCTAAGACAACATTTACGATGGAAACAATGACATAAGGATCGCTTATTTGCCTGTCTAACACTATCTTGATTCCAAATTTCTTAATGAGATTATTGAGGGTTTGGTGGAAATGATCCATGTTGGGTGAAAATTTGGCCTCCTTAATCCAAGTTTCTAAATGCACTTGTAGCAAAAACGCTCTCAAAGAACCCTCAGATGGATGAAATGGCAAAAACTCCATCACTTGTCCATCTTGAGAGCCATCAACGAAAGGGAAAAGGTGACGAGCAAAATGAGCCATGTTCTACACACAGCTCAGAGTCAATTACTAACAAGATAGATACCCCTTTTTTCTATAAATTACCCAGCAAAAAAGGCAGTTCCACACTTCCATAACTATAGCACATCTTCAACAAGCCAATAGGGAAGAGACATCAATAACGATGATCCAACTCTTCTACATTCTAACTTCTTCTATACCAGCCTTATCTGCTAGTCTAGTCTTAAATGACTTGTAGTATGAATTTTTCGTATTTTAAACAATAGGTGCTCATCCCCCCTACTCTTTTAAACTATTTTAGAAAGCCATACACTTGGGTTGCAGATAATAAACATATCCTAGGCATGATAAAATCAACTTTTAAAGAATTTGATGTCATCATCTATATCAAAAAAAACTACTGCTTCCTTTTTCAAGAGTCAATTTTTCAGAATTCCACAGTCTTCCTTAAATGTCATGATAACCCTTGCCTCCAAGAAACTAAATCCAGTGTAAGAAGAAAACAAAAGGAGTAAATAGGAAATCTCTATGTGTGTGTGTGTGTGTTTTGGGGGGGGTGGAAAATAGAAATGGTTGAAAGAGAGAAGTTTAGCGAGAAAAGATAGTAGACTAATTGTCATATTCCTTTAATTTTTTACGTCATGCTAAACCACTAACACACTTCAGTACCTAAGCTTTATGTACGTTTAATATGTTAGGAAAAATATTTATAAAAATTCCAGCATCATAGATGCGGAAGCTAGAACGAATGAAGATATTCAAGAAGGATAAAGCAAGATCAATAAAATAATGGTAGGTACATGATTTTTAACGTGGGAACTCAAATCGGGAGAAAATCACAGATGGAAACAATGACAATAAGATCCATTATGGTATGAGAGTATAAAGATAGATGTTGAAGCAAACGCCCAAGGAATAGATCAACAAAGTGATTACAAAATCACTTAAACATTCTCTCACAAATTTAGAAAAATAGTGGAATAGAAGAGGCAACATTTGACTCACAAACGCCTCATAAAATGGCCATGAGAGGGACGTGGCTAAAGGAACTCTGAAATGCCAAAATGCCACAAAATGCCCACTACAGTAAGACAATAGCCAAATCAATGCCCATACTAGAAATGCCAATTTAGAGAGTTCATGAAACCAATTGAAACTTCCATAATAAAGGAGGAAAAGAATGGTGTATGAATGCTCATAAAATACCATAATGAAGATTAATACTCCATGTAGCAGCTCTCAATAATCAGCCACAAAATCTTGCATTAAGCCTAAGAAAATGGACCAGAAAATGAAGGAGACAAGAGCAGGCCAAGAGACGGGCCCGCCACAGTTTGTGGGCCGAGCCACGAACCCTCACGAAGCTCTCTGGAGCCTAGAAGTTGAATTTAGCACTGGTCAATGTGGCTCAAACCTATTAGAGCACATACTGGGCCACGCGTGACGTTGGGCTACGAGGAGAACTGGAATCACTAGGCATACATGCTGTTGGGGCGCGCGCTGATGTAAGAGGCCTAGGCATTAGAGATAAACTCTGGTAAATGTAGGTCAGTGGACTGGAGCTAGTATTAGGCCGCCAGGCATGCTGGAAGTTCCAGGCATTGAAGACATCAATAAGTTGGGCCAAGATCATGGTTGAGGCACTGGGCCAGACAAAACCAAAAACACTCGGCAAATTTTTTTCTTTTATTTCTTTCTTAGGCCCAATCATAACGCCACCAAAGATTAATTTTGGGCCATAAATAACAATCTCCCCCTTGAACCAAAATTCCAGAATGGGCGAAAGCTGCAAAATTAATCTTGGATATAGACTTCTTAATATCAATGAGAAACATCCTTCAATCAAATGCTCGAAATCCAGATTGATGACTCCATCTCTGATGCCACTTGTTAGGAAAAAAATTATAAAAATTCAAGCGGAATAGATGCAAAAGCGGTAAAGGATGTAAATATTTGAGAAGGATAAAGCAAGATCAATAAGTTAATGATAGGCATGTGATTTTTTACGTGGAAACCCAAATTGGGAGAAAATCACACACGACAATAATGGCACAAGGATCCACTATGATATGAGGGTGCAAAGATAGATTTCAAAGAAAATTCCGAAGGAAGAGATCAACAAGGTGATTATAAAATCATTTAAACACTCTCTAAAAAATTTACAGAAAATAGGGGGATAGAAAAGATAACATTTGACTCACAAACGCTTCATAAAATGGTCATGTGAGGGATGTGCCTAAAGGCACTCTCGAATGCCAAAATTTCACAAAATACCCACTACGGTGGGATAATAGCCACACCAATACCTACACTACAAATCCTAATTTACAGAGTTTATGAATCCGATTGAAAGTTCCATAATAAAAAAGGAGAAGAATGGCGTATGAATGCTCATAAAATCCCATAATGAAGATTAATACTCCATGTAACAGCTCCACAATAATCAACTATGAAATCTTACATTAAGCCTTAGAAAACGGACTAGAAAATGAAGGAGACAAGAGACAGGCCTGGTCAATGCGGGGCAAACTTGTTGAAGCATGTACTGGGCCACGCTTGGCATTGGGATGCGAGGAGAACTGGAATCGCTGGGCATACATGTTGTTAGGTTGCGCGCTGATGCAAGAGGCCCTAGCATTTGAGATGAACTCTAGCCAATGTGGGTCAATACACTAAAGCTAGTATTGAGACATGAAGCACACTAGAAGTTCCAAGGGCTAAAGACGCTAATGAGCTAGGCCAAAAGCATGGTTGGGCCACTGGGATCACACAAAACCAAAAAAACCAAGCAAATGCTTTTCTCTTTTTCTTTCTTAGGCCCAATCATAAGATCACCAAAGATTAATTTTAGGCTATACCTAACACATCGTTTAATTAATGTATGTATGTTAAACCACTAATTGTTATATAGTAGGAATTGCTTTAATCCATAATGTTTAATCAATGTATGTATGCTAAACCACTAGTTGTTATGTTTCTATAATCTTTTCCTCAAAGCTGTGTTGAAACCAATGAATGTTTGTACGCTTACTAGAGAGATAGAATAACCCCATATTACCATTATTCAATTCTTGATGAGCTAGCCACACCATCTCATAATAGTCTTTCGCTGATTGTATGGACTGCTTGATGTTAGAGCCAACCGATGGAACTTTGAGGTAGTCTACCAAGATAGTAGTTAGAAAGCACGTAAATCTTTTATTAAAATTTGCTATTGTTCAATGGCCATTGGCTCCACACTCTTAATGAGGTAATCATCTTCTTTAGTTGACAAGTTTCACTAAGCCTTTGAATAGAAGAATTGCTCCATGTGACCACACATCACCACCACCTCTTGGATCAAATATGGCAATTGAAACCTCACTAACATCTTCCACTAAAATAGAAAAAAGTACCCATGCAAAAGTTCCAACAAACCAACATGGGTTCATTTCATAGGCAAGGAAAATCTCAATTTTAAACCAACAATTGGAGCAATTTTTTTTTAATTGGTAATTTGGTACACTTATTGGGCACCTTCTAGATGATGTAAGTCCAATGAGATTGATGGGGTTGCAAACTAGGCCCAATGGAGGCCTAGCCCTGTCACCAAACTTCCATAAGAGGCCTGCAAGAGAATTGTGCCACTAGGATTCGAGCTTTAACGAGGAGTATGAAACTCAATTTATCCAGCTCTAATTTTAATTTGGGCTCTCTATAAATTGGGTGTTTTACATAGGCATTTGATGTGGTTATTGTCACACCATATGTGTTTTGTGTGGGCAAGTTGCTAGCATTTATATGCATTTTAGACATTCGTGAGTGCCTTTAGGCACGTCCCTTGTATGACCACTTTCTGAGGCATTTATGAGTCATGTGCCTTCTTTATTCCACATCTTAGAGTTGAGTGAGAGTTATGAGAGTTTTTATTCTTTTGATCTTCTTGTCGGTTTAATATCTTTATCTCTCTTTGTATTAATCTCTTTTGAGTCACCCTTAAGATAATTTTGTATTCACTCTTATTATAGTGGATTTTGTGCCACCTTGTCACCCGTGGTTTTCTCCCAATTTGAGTTTCCATATAAAATTTTGTGTGCCCATTGTTATGGTCTTGATCATGATCTCGCTTTATATTGTCGAATATCCACATCCTTTTATGCTTGCGCAACTACCTTATTCAATTCATTTTATTTAATTTTTCCTAATAAGTGATATTATAGTCAAGTCTTCATTAGATTAGAATTTCAAGCATATGTTGAAAGATGTTCTCCGTTGATATTGAGACGTTCATTTGTAAGATTTTTATGCCGTTTTCACCTATTCCGAAAATTTTGGCCCAATGGGGAGATTGTGGTAAAAGTGACCCAAAATTATTTGGCCAACTTGTTTATTCAATTGGCAACTGTTTTGCTTTGATTAGGCCAGGAAATAATTTAACCTATTTTCTTTATCACCGTGCTTTTGCCTTATTTTGTCCAGCTATACCAACTATTCATGTATTCCCAGCACTACTCATGGCACATTTGTTCCATGTGCAGCCCATAAGCATGTCCTTGCCTAGATGAACAAGAATCACGTGGCCCAGTGGCAACAGAGTTTGACCCCTGTTTGACTTGCACTACCCCTGCGTCTTGGGCTCCAGTGAGGTCCACGGTGGGTCCATGCCCTAGCCCATGGACCATGGCATATTCCAAAGTTTTGGACTTAATTTTTTGACAGTTTTTGCTATTATTGTTGGGTATAATTTGTGGTGTCAATGTTAATTTTGCAGAGTTGTTACATGGAGTATTAGTCTTCATTATGAGTTGATTTATTGGTAGTGTCCAAGAGCACTAGTCAACGCATTCATGCACCATTTTTGTGTGCATTTATTTGGTGAATTATGACTCAACTCTTGGGTTTTCTTATCCTTTATTGCAAGAGTTACATTCAAAGTTCTTATATAAATTGGATGTTTTGTATATACACTTGGTGTGACTATTGTCCTACAGTATGCGATGTTTTTGTGGGCAATTGGTATGGTGTTTTAGGCATTCGGGATTGTCTTTAGGCACGTCCCTTTTATGGCCATTTTATGAGGCATTTGTGACTCAAACATTACCTCTTCTATTCCACATCTTAAAGTAGAGTGAGAGTTATGAGAGTTTTTATTCTTTTGATCTTGTTGTGTTTAAGATCTTTATCTCTCTTTATATTGATCTCTTTTGAGTAGCCTTTGGGATCATTTTGCATTCACTCATATCATAGTGGATCTCTGTGCTATTGTTGCCACATGTGGTTTTCTGCCAATTTGGAGTTTCCACATAAAAATCATGTGCCTACCGTTGTATTCTTGATCTTGCTTTATATTCTTGAAGAACCACATTCCTTCTACGCTTCTGTAAATACCTCATTCAAATTTTAGTTATCTAATTTTTCCAATAAGAAAAAACCTGATATAGACACAAGTGGACAGTGACGTTGTAGCAAATCAAGGTCGTCTCCCACAAGGACTAGGTCAATCTATCAGGCTTTATTCCCTCAAGATAACCTAAGCGGATCAAAATTAAAGACTGAAATTAAATTAATCTACTATCTAATCTAATGGACAAATAATAAAGGAATTATAGAAAACAAGTAATCTCTTAATTCGTGTATCAATCAAGCACTTTTTTAATGGGTTGTTTTAAAATCAACAATCGAAGTATCACAACCCTCTTTCAGGCAAAGTGAAATACCTAAATATAATCAATTACCATTTCTCAAGGGCTCTTGTTTTGTTCGGTTCCTTAAGCATGCGATTAACAAATTCGTGATTTCTCAATTGGTGTGACTCTCAAGACTCCACACAGTCAAGTCAAATCCTAGGGTTCCAGTATCAAATTTCACCTTTCAGTTCTTCATCAATATTCAAGGCATGCAAGAAAGTGATCAAGTTCCTTACAAGATAATAAACATCTAAGATTTGATAGAACAATCTAATAATTCCAAAGTACTCAAAGAGATTAACACCAGATCAAGAAATTAACTAGTATTTGCATAAATCCAAGATTAAAACAACAAAACCTAATCCAAATTACAAAGCATAAATCCTAAATTGAGAAAAGTGAGGAGTAGAGAAGAGAAGAGAACAAGAATGCTCCGCCAAAGAACGCACTCGAATCCGCCGATTGCAAACTCAACATGGAATCCTTGCTATATCTCCACTTCAATTCACTCTCTTTTCCTCTAATCTAATCTAAATCCTAATCTAGATGGTGAATGTGAAGCTTGATGGAATGTAATGAAGAATGAAGTTAAAAACATGCCTTTTATCGCGAAAATGCTCCAACCAAACATAAAAATCGTCTGCAAGTTGAACAACTGCGAAGAAACCAAGGCGACTAGGGAAAAGAGGCTTGACACAGTCTGACCATATGGACGACGATGGACCGTGGTGGCTTTTGATTGCTCTACCTTGTTGATTCTTTAAAATCTAGTTGACCCAGGTTGATTGTGTATGCTATCCTGGGTTAACCATGCCATATATCCTAGTAAACCATATCCCTTATGGGTTTTGCCCAGTTTTTATGGGCTCTTGCCTTCTTGCATGATTCGTTATTGATTTTTTGGACGTAATCAAGCCCCTTGTCCAGTTTCCAACAACATCAAACCTAGGTATAAAACAGAAAAGGGGTATAATTCGCACAATCATGCACACTAATCCTCTAAAATCATGCCTAACCACTCATGAAATCCTATACAAATGTGAAATTCATTATTCCCTGTCACGCAATTATGTGCACTAATCCTCTGAAATTATACCAAAACACTCATGAAGCCTATGCAAATGTGAATTTCATCATTCCCCCATGCATACACTTTTTCTTGCCCTCAAGCAAACATTAGATAAAACCGACAAGGGAAGATACATCTAGGATTCAAAAACACAACAACCTCCTCAGACTGGGCAACTCATAGTATGTCACAAGCAAGAATATCAATCAATGGTAACCTCAAATAGCGCACAAGACATTTCAATTCAAGAGAAGGTGAATGTCTTTCAAGAAATATAAGACAACAAGCCTGACATCAAATTTGATCAACCCTAAAAAAGTCACAAAGCACATCATGCAAGCACATGGAATTGATCAGAGCCAAATGAATGGTTAGAACCTCATTTTTGGGAAATGCGGGTCATTCTCACCTCATGTGTTTGAAAAATAACATGGGTTCACTCAAGACTAATTCCAACGATGCAAAATGATACGCTTGTCAAGGCTCTCAAATTTGCCACCACTAGGATGCAATGTGCACAAGACAATCAAGAGGACTTCGCATTGGTTGTAATGGGGGATAAGGGTTAAGGGAAGAAGGTGGACAAATAAATTTGGGCAATGTGGAGCTATGTAGCTAAGTAACTAGGGAGCAACCACCAAGGCCAAAATACCATAAAACTCACCAATAATCCCATCCCCAATAATAAAATGAACATACTCCTCACAAATCAAATAGGAAATGAGTTGGCAAAGAAGGAACATAAGCCATGTACATATCCAATGCCAATCACTTATTCTCACGTGGTTTTTTTTTTCTTTTCTTCTTTTTTTTCCCGACATGATTTTCCTCTTTTTTTTTCCTTTGGGAAATGAAATGCGAATTTCAAATATTGAAAGGCATAGGATCACTAACTATCAACTCACTAATATCTCCTTGTTAAGCTAACATACCAAGCAATCTAACCTCAATTGGCCCTATAAGTTTCCCAAAAATAAATTTGAAGTGATGCTCCATAGAATTCACTTAAGGATAGGAATATGTGTGTGACTAAGGGCTAAATGGAAGGAATCACAACAAAAAAAGAGTCATAAGCTCAACGGGGCTAGCAAATGGATTACGATATAAGACAAGGTAGGCTAATTGACTTTGTGTCTAAAATGTTCAAAAGACAACCAAATACCACTATCATATCATCAAATATGTACATGTTAATGTGGTTTTCAGTGTTAATCTAGGCAAGTTCTAGAGATCCAACTTGGAAGAGTTACACACATGAAAGCACATAAGATAAAATATGATGAATTAGTCCAAAGAAGCCTCAAAATCTCATAAGATATCTACCATCGTCGCATCTAGCTTATAAAATAACTCACGTGTACCAACAATGGTGTCAAGGACTCCAAGCGATAATAAAGTTTTCAATCAAGACAAGGGGCAAAACATGAAACATTTATAAAACCTTCACAAATTTTTCAGCACCACAAGGAATTACCATCAAAAGTTAATCAAACTCATGAAGACATCATGCCAAGCAAAAGCATCATCGGAGATGCCTCAATCCAATCCACATCATCCCTACATGCAATCCTATATGCAAACCTAAATGTGACGAAATACAACATACTAGTGCAAACAAAAAGAAACCTAAAATTGGATGCTTTAACTAGTATGCAAACTAAAAACCAAAATGGAAAATATAAAAATTAACCCTTCCCCATGCTTAGACAAAGCTTTACTCAAAAGAAATAAATAAGGTGAATGAGTGAGAGGGAACAAAGAGAACATTCTCACCCGGTTAGGTGTTGGTTGCACCTAAACTTAGGCCTACTAATAACTGTGGCACATGGAACGTAAGCCACTCCATCACAACTTCAAGACGTTGCTCTCCATATCAGATGCTATCAAAGCTCATAGGAGCTTGTCAATCCTACATCATGGGGCTTAAAAGCATGGCTGTAATAGAGCATTAAATAATTATAGCAAACAAAGTTAGTGCTCTCTCCAACAAAGTAAATGTCATAAAAAAATCAAGAGAAAAATCCGATAAAGTATTTCACAAGATTTTTCTAGGCTCATCCATTGGGTACATGCAATATGGGTCAAGGGAGGAATTGTACCCACTAAAGTAACCTTGGAACACAAAACACTTACGCTAAGCACATCAAACATGTTGCCCTTATAGCCCAAATCAACATCAGTATCACAAATCATATGATTATCAATGGGCACATCAATGTAATACTCGGGGAAAGGAGTGGGTACTGAACAAAAAGGGGAAGCATGTGAATGATCCAGAGGATTGGAGAGAACACTATCATCAAAACCAAGGCTAGAAGACTCCTTTTGCATAAACACATCACATGGCTCCTACAAAGGAGTTTTAGTTAGATCATGGACGTTGTCAAATGTATCTTCCAACTCAAAATTTGCATTGACAACATCAATCAGAGCAAGAAACCCAAAATTCTCACCCACCTCAAACCCTGTACACTGAGCTAAAGGAAATGATGAATCATGGAAGGTCAGGACAATGTCAGTATTGTCTTTGGGTGATGCAAAGTTAGGTTGTACATAGCATGTATAATAAAGACAAAAATTAATATCATGGTTAGAAACTTTACACATGCCACACCAACAAAGGGGGCATAATAAGATTTAGCATAGAATGCACTAGGATCATGGAAAGAATATCCGAAAACACGACTAACGTTCTCGAATTCAAATGAATCCCAAGCAATCTACTCAAGTAAATATCATGCCTCATCAACACTTTTATGATGAAAGCCCCAATACTCCAAAAGAGCTCAAATTTTACTATTCATACCCTCATCAATAATGTTTAAAATTTTTGATTTGCCCACACAATAATCACATTGGGCAAGAAAAGGCATGTAGGCACTTAAAATACCTCCAAATAATTCATGCTCGAATTAGAGCAAATGAAAAATTACCAATGTTCTTTTTTGGTTTTTTTAATTTCTAGTTATTTCTTTTGGTTTTTCTTCAACGAAAAACAAAATGCTTAGTTAAACCTATCAGAAAAAAATCCCAATATTCGATACTAGTCCCCGGGTAACGGTGCCAAAACTTTGATATGGCCGCAAATCAAGCGAGGTAGTTGTGGAAGCGTAGAAGGATGCGAATATTTGAGAATATAAAGTAAGATCACGACCATAACAAGAGGTATATGTGGAAATCCAAATCGCAAGAAAACCATGGGCGGCAAGACGACACAAAATCCACTATAATAGGAGTAAGTACAAAATGATCTCAAGGGTGAGTCAAAAGAGATCAATACAAAGATAAATAAAGATCTTGAACTGGCCACAAGATCAAAAGAATAAAAACTCTCTTAACTCTCACTCAACTCTAAGACACGGAATAGAAGAGGCACATGACTCAAAACAACTCATAAAATGGCCATGAAAGGGACGTGCCTAAAGGCACTCTCGAATGTCAAAAACACCATACAAATGCTAGCAACTTCCCTGCACAAGCCACATACCATGGGACAATAGCCACACCAAATGTCTATGTAAAACGCCCAATTTATAGATATCCCAAATTGAAAATCCTATAGTAAAGGAGGAGAAAATAAAAGTTGAGTCATAATTCATCCACATAAAGACTTGTAAATAGGATGATAATGGTGCATAAATTTGATGGAGATAAATGCTTTTGAACACTAGCAAATTCAGCAATAATATCACACGTTATGCCCAATAGTAATAGAAAAAAAAAAGCTATTGGAAAAGGGAGCGCAACAAGTTATGCAAGCCCACGGTCCATGGATAGGGCCACGGACCCACCATGGGGCAAGCGGTTGGCTCAAAACTAGGTCTGTTGCTTGGTCAATGCGGGTTAACACTGGAATAGCTAAGCTGAGCTGTTAGGCTACACTGGAAATGGGCCACTTCTGATACAAAATGACACGCTGAACTTTGCATTGCTTGTTTCTCTGGCCCAATCATGGGCTATCATATCTCACATGCTCCAAGATCAATGAAAAATCATATAATTAGACCAACTTAATCACATAAAATAAATTGGGTTTAAGTAATTTTTTGGCCACATCCTAACACATACCATGAAAGCAATGCTCACTTGGTAGAGCGGCCATATTGGTGACTTCTTTTACTATGCATTTTTATCAAACACTAGGCACACAACAACAGTGCAACTTCCAAATGCAAATTTTGAGTGAATTCAACTTGCATAATTTACTGTGAATTGTGATGTTGGAGATATGGGCCTAATGTCTTCATCATTCAAGTACTTTAGCATAGTATTTCTCACAAGTATTTTGTCGAATAGGTACAAGGCATCCGAAGTCAATTCATATACAACACATAATTCCATATCCTTGAACCGTTAATAACAGCCATGCGTACAGAAATCTTGCTTACCATCCCAACTGGCATAGAGCTTTCTAACATCTCAATTATTTCCTCATACACTCAGATTTCTTGACAAGCTCCATGATCTTTTCAAAATGTTACTAGTTTTGTCTTTATTTCTCACATAATAACCATCTACGTTTCATTAAATTTCATCAAGGCAGTTTAAATTGTTCCCATTCTAATTTGATACTCATCAATCTCTTTTTAATTTTGAGCAAATCTACCACGAGTTTCGGCTTCAAAAATATGAAATATCCAATTTTCAAAGTTTCTCCTCAAATCCCTTCATTTGGGATCCTTTTGCATGGCTAAGGTTGATGAAAAGAATTAAATCAACTATTGAATTCTGCACTTATTTTCTTTTAATTGATCAACTAAAGAGAGGCAAGATCGATTGGCAAAATAAAATATTTTAATGGAAATGAAACAAAAGATTGATTGGTTGACAAATGAAAACAAGTTAATGAACGAGACTCTGATACCCAATATGTCTTAAGCAACCTTGAATCCAAGGAATTAAATTGGTGGAAGAAGGTAGCTGACTATGGGTCAATGGGTTAATAGTACTTGGTGATGAGAATTTAATGATCAACAAAATCAAAAGGAACTTAGCGGAGTTCAAATTTTAAAGAGACAATAAGAACATTTGTAATATTGAGAGTCATTCTTAACTTAAAAGTGAAGGCCTACTCTTTTTATATCATTTTATGAGTATATTTTTGGGCTATTAATTCTCAATCTTTATAATGCATGGCTTACAACTTTGGTTTATCATATAAAATAATACTTATGGTTTTACTTTATAACACACAAAAAAATTTTTATAGCAAAAACCAAAAAAGAATTGCGAAAGCAAAGCAAAAAGCTTGCAAGCCAGCCTGCCCCCTGCAGTAGCTTCCATGAGCCGCCCGAACATCCCCTGCACTGGACACATACAAGCTGCTTAGCTCAACTCCTAAGACAAGTGACTCTTAAATTTCTCCGTGTTATAGGTGCTCTGATAGCCAAGCTTCCCATCGAAGAATGAAACTCGTGAATATGAGGTGGAATAAAAACTCATAGTCCAAGTTGACATTACTGGATGCAGTAGCAACAAAATAGTGTGCATTCTTTGGGTAGTGACGCTCTAGAACTTAATGCTTCTTTCATCAAATTAGATATTTGCAAAGAGCTATCAAGTGATAGCAAATAGCTTAGGTGGTTTGCTTTGAATATGGCATCTAGCCATATATTGAAAATAAGATTTTTAAATGCCAATGATCTATATGTTAGGGCATTGAACATCAATAATCCATATTTTTCCGTAATAGTGTCTAATGCTGTGTACTTTAAAGGTATGTATCTTATATATACTATCACGAGTCAAGCATACTTTGATTAAATAATTTGATGATCTAGTAGCCTATTTATCACACGTAAATGGTATATTTTCCTTCACTTTTTTCTCAATATCACTATTTGCATGTGACAAATATACCATTCCAACATTGCATCTTCAAACTATAGGAATTTTTTATTTCTGTATGTGAAAACCATGCTATAGACACTTTGACTTATAGATTTGATGATGTGCTAACTTAATTGTTATCTATGGATAATGTATTTCCTTTACATTTTCCCGATATTATTAGTCACATGTGATATGCAAACTATAAGTTCATTAAATCCTTTAGTCAATATATGTTTGACTTAGTGATCATATATACAAAATGAATACCATCAAAACGCAAAGCACTGGTCAATACTATTTTTTCAGTAAGGATTATTAGCACTCAATACCCCTACAATATAGACACATGAGGATACAAAAAAAACCTATAATAAATGTAGAATTAGATTTTGTCCATATTTAAACTTTTATCTCTATTCACCTTTAAAAAAAAAATAAAATTCTAATACCTTTAGTGGGAGGATGATTTGGGCAAATTTTATTACTATTCAAATCTTTTTTTATAAGATATCATAAGGGAATAAAAGAAAGAGTTTGGTTCAAAGTCCACTATAAGTATGAAGAACTCCTTCTTTTATCCCCTTTTTCATGTCTTTACTTAGTAAGGTGTCACAACATTCACAACTTTAAAATTGTCATCTAATTTTGAAAAAAGGAAAATAGAGAAAGAAAACTAGAATGAAACAAACCCAAATAAAATAACTGAACAACATAGAAAATGGCCAATTTTACAACAGAATAACCCATTAATGTTTTTGGGAAAGTATGTAAGAAATCTCAAATGTCATCGAAAATCGGTTCCAACTATTCTAGCAATTCCAATTCAGATAGGATTTTCAATGGCTTCCATCAGTTTCTCTTTCGATGAAGGAACTATAGGGGAACTTCATCAAACTTCTATAAGAATTTTTGTTGAAAAAGGTATTATTGTCTAATAGTGATTTAGAGTACCTAATTTGCAACAAAAATGGGAACCCAAATAATGGATAGGAAGACCCTAAAAAGCTTGCACTAAAAAAAATGGAAGTGAAGAAAAACAAGAGGAGTTGGCTGATTGGAGAAAGTTTAAAAAACCAATTAAGAACTTTAGGGTGAGGACATTTAGTAATAGCAAGGCATATCTTCAGTGACTAGGGTTAACCAGCCAAGAAAGAGGAGACTTTTTTATGGCCTAACTTATCAACTTTCGATGATAAAAATGTTGAAATATAATGGATAAACCTTCTCTTCTATGCATTGCAATATTATTCTATGTATATATAAGGGAGGGGGGAGTGACAAATAGGAAAAGAGAGGAAAAGAAACAGACTCTTTGATAGAATTTTCAAACTTTCAACTAGAATTCCATGTTAGTACAAAACAAGGTAAAAATGTGTAAAAATGTAGCATATAAACTCACATAGATAAATTCATGCATTTTTCGAGTGTCGCATTTGATTTTATTAGGATTTTAGGACTAAAACAATCCCAGCTTTAGGAGTATTGGGCCGCAATAATCGCATCTTTACTGTTGGACCTAAATAATATGATCTATTGTTTTTTGTTTGGCATCAACACTGAGTTGCCTCCACTGGGACTCACCAGAGATTTGATGCGTCATGCTATTTTTCACATATGGACAGTGGCTTGTTAAAAACATTTGTAACCTTATATTTGAATTGACATCAGCATAAAATGGGTCACCTTTTTCTTGTTCCCTCTTCTTTCTCCTCCATTTTTTTAATTTCTTTCAAACCAATGTAATTAAAAGCACAACCTCCCCCATTTAGCAAGAGTAAAAAAAAAAGGCTATGAGATTAATAGAAAAAGCGAAAGGAAGATTGAAAAAAAAGGAGATGAGAGGGTTTTAGTTTTTGACAACTCAAAGTAATTGGAGAGTGAATTATTGAAGATTCTAAGTGATGAAAGTGGAAAGCAACGAAATTGTAAGACAATTCAAAGTAGAGGGAGTTTAACTTGCAAGGTATCAAAGCTTAAGGGTTCCAAAGGTATGAAATGTCGAGTAATTATTTTCTTAACACTATTTTATGGTTGTTGAATGAATGATAGTTGTTGGATTAAGGTGCTCAAAGTGAAATGGGCGTAATTTATGTTTGGGCTTTTGGGGGGGTTGTGTTGCAAATTATTATGTGGTTAAAAAGGGGGTTTGTTGGGAATGGTTGTGGCTTATTAGTCTTCTGGCTATTTAGCTCATCACCTCACTAAATTACCTTTCGCTCAGACAATAGGGGAAGAAACCCTACTTTATTCAAATGATGTAGACGTTGTGTATTCGTGTACTACTTCTTACCCTACCTTGAGCCTCAGTACAACCCTCATCAAGTCCTCTAGATTGTCGACATGTACTTAATCCAATTTGGTGGAGAATAGAGTGTGATTAAGCCTATGATAATGTGTGCCATTTGGCAGGAGTCTAGAGTGAAACCTTTCCATGTTTCAAATACATCATAGGAGAGTTCTACTACACCTATAATGAGGTTACCGTTTGCTTGTTCATCACTTGAGTGGGTTAGTTTTGGTATGTGATTGTCACATATGAGGAATGGGTGAGTTCGCATGTTATGTGTGTGCTACAAGTGTCTTTCTTACTTGGGAGATTTGGATATAAGAGGAGTACATTCCTTCCTTGATGTTGTTTTGTGAAAACTTTGAAAAAGTAAAAAAGATTTTTTATTTTCCTTTTCTTTTTGTTTTTTTTGAGATTTTATGGTTGTGTCTTCCATAAACCCTCAAAGAGACCACACCTGTCCACTTGGGGGAACCAAAGGGTTTAAAATGCAACAGTTGCATATACTAAATGCAATAGTTGCATTAACAAACAGGGTGGCTTCCTTTTGTTTTATTTGAGGACAAGCAAACTCTAAGCATTAAGGTATTGTTTGGTTCCTAACCGATACAATTTTGATCCCATAAATGCTTGATTTATCTCGTAAATAAACTCTAATTTAGGAAACTTACATATGTTGTATGTGTTTGTAGGTATTAACAACATAATTATTGACTGTGGCATTTTTGGAACTTAATTTGAAGCTTAATTAGGAAGACATAAGGAGAGAGATTTAGGGAATTTGCAAGGAAGCAAGAAAAGCACACTGTGCCAAGCTAAAACTACAAGAAATTGAGATAGACTTAATACAAGCCTACAACGCTGCGTGGCACCACTATACAACGTTAGATTCGAGTAGAAAAAATATAGATTTGGGGGACAACAAAGTGGCACAGTCAAGTCTTGCCATGTGGCGCGACCGTACCACTTTGGGACTGTTTCGTATTTAAATAAATTTCAGTCTAATCGATAGCATCTCTTCACTAATTTTTTGGGTATTATCTATTTTTAGTAGATTTTCTCTCTCAAACAATCTCTTGCAGATTTATATTAAGTAATGAAAAGTTAAATCCTTTGATTTGGTTTTACTTTCTTTTGGTTACTCTTCTTTGGTAAGTGTTTAATCTCACTTTTTCTCTCCTAGATTACTCACAATCCTCTATTTTGTTCATCAAAGTCTTTTCTTGGGAAAAAGGGGTCATATACAAGGGATTAAAGACTCACCTTTGAGTGTTTTAAGTCTCTAATCCACTTCTCACAATCTTAATCATCCCCTTTTTCTATTTGGTTTCAACCCCCTTCCTCTTGTACTCTTTTCTAATTCCTACAATCTCTAATTTGAGATTGCACATCAAAAAGTACTTGATTAAAGTCGATTATTGCAATTAGGATTAATTGAAAGGTTAAAGGAGTATTTTCTAAGGAAGGATCATCATTAAGAGTCCATGAGTTTTATGAGTATTTTCTCTCTCCTTTTTTTAAAAAAAAATTGCTTTCATTAGAATAGTTGATTGGGGGATATTAGGACTGTGTTTTTACCCCCCTTTTTCGGTGACCAAGTTTGAGGTGAAAGCCTTGTGCCGAGATAAGACACTCACTAATAAAATCTCTTGTTCTATGGACAACTGAGAGGAAATGAACACATGTAAGATCTCATCAGGTCTTAAAAACACATATTTGAGTTGTTGAATTTATGAGTATACTTCCACAAAAGGGGGGGTGAATTGTAGTGTCTGATTTTCGCGTTATAAGTAAGAAACACCCTGACAGAGGTTGTTCTCAGATGACGAACACCCTGTTGACTTGTTTACAGGGGGTGTTTTCAGATATTGCAATTGCGAAAATCACCAAGATAAATGCGGAAATAAAGCACACACAATTTTTACGTGGAAAACACCTCTAGCCCAACTGAGGTGTGAAAAACCACGACCTACCTCGTGTAGGCTTTTAACCACTTCACTATAACCGGGCTTAACTCGTTACAAATGTAACACACCTTGTTACAACTTGCAACCACGTAACCTTCTTCCCTAAGAACGGTTACACCACGTCCAAATCTCACCAGATTGGACACGTCCAAAGTCCACACGACTAAGGACCACTCACTCACTTTTCTGATCCAAGATCAGGGTTGAAAACACCTTACTGGGGGTGCTTCTCACTAAGCAGATGTAAGGTACACTGAAGATCCTATTATGCCAATGGTTTGAAAAATCAAATTAACACAGCTTGTCACGGTTTTTCTTTGCGAATTGAAGCTCAAGAAATCTTTTCTTACTTTTGAGTAAAAACCGGGTTTTCAGAATTTTTCTTTTTACCACACTGTGTTTTCTCAATATCCGATCTCACTTTGAATGGGAGAGAAGAGCTAAGCTTTTTAACCAAGAAGATCAATGGTAAAAAAATCAAGGAAGTTGCTGAGAATCTGCCAAGTATGGCATCAAAGGAGATTTCCAAGCAAAGGGTTTTCCAAACGGCTAGTGGATAAGAAATTTCCAAGATAAAAGGGATTTGTTTCTAAAAGATAAAAACTTATCCTCTTCGTTTGAAATAGCCGTGGGGAATTTCAAATAAGGAACCAGAAATCTCAACTTTAAAATTTGAATAAATCACTTCCTAAAATATAGGTGATAAAGATCTTTTGGTTTTTGGAAAATATTTAGCAAAACAATTTTGGCAAATCTCCCATAATATTTCGTATCTCAAAAATATCCTATCCTGGGATTTTAAGAAAGTATTTTAGAGCTTTTGGCCAGCCGAAATAAATTTTTCCAAAATAATCGGGCATAGCCGTTTCAGTTTAGAAACACCTTAGGCACCCTGTTTGCAGGGTTGTTCGCAACTGGTGTTCTGAAGCGCTTAGCGCAACTGCCGATTCAAGAGGTGTTTAAAATGATGTTTTCAATATTGGCATATTAACAAGAGTCTAAATAAATAAAACCTATATACCCAAGACTTCTTGTTTTAAACCAGTCATCTTGTCCAAGATTTGTAGAGCTGCTGTGAACACCAAGACCACCTTGTTTGCTTGGGTTGTTCTTTGCATTGCTAGAGTTTCGGAACCACATGCCTTACATCGAGCTGATCTTGCTAAAGTCCAAGAACAACATGCTTTTACAATCGAGTTGTTCTTAATATAGAACCACCAAGTAGAACCTATTTTAAAGACTTGTTCTCTCATGTAGCAAACCAGTTAATACACAAAAGAAAACACCAGTTAGGCCTGTTTGGAGATCGTGTTTGGAGCAACATTACTTGGATAAATTTTTACACTTGGATTTGTTATCATCAAAACTTAATCAAAATAACTCAACATGAGTGTATCAGGTAAAACCTTCAACTCAAGTTTGGGTGGTGACTTAATGGAGCGAAGGAGGAGAAAACCAACCAAAGGAGGCAATGGCTCATACTTTGACACCCATGCAGATGACTCATAAGATAAATCACTATCAAGCACATAGTCTAACTCCTCAACTGGACAAACTATATCAAATGACTCTAACTCAGAATGGGAGAGACTCACCCCCTAGTGGATCCAAGGATAAAAATGCAGATGTATCTTCTCAGCCATCTCATTAATCAAATTCACAAAGAAGCACTTATACTTATTTTCTAAGGTGGATTGGAAGGAATCCTTGAAAATTTTCAGTCTAACCCTCATGTTGATCACAAAAGCCTCCATTACTCATGACATGCAGTTAATTGTAGCAATAGAAGTAGCTAGGAAAACAAGCCCTAAAATGACTGAAATCTATTTAAACATATGAATAGGGTCAATATCCAAAACCATGAAATCTACCATAAAGTAACCTCTATCAACCTAGCAAGCACATCATCTATCCTACGTTTGAGGTGTCCTAACTGACCTGTCATCAGCCAATTGAAGAGTATAGTTGGAAGCTTTTAGTTCTCTTAAACCCAACTCCAAATAGACAAAATAAGGTATCAAGTTTACGCTAGACCTCAAATCAAGAAGTCTTATGTCACTCCTATGTTTGCCAATGTAACCAGTAATGATAAGCACACCAGGATCCTAAAATTTTGGTAGGGAGTTAAGTAGAAGAGCGAAGCTTAGTTGTTCACTCAAAACAACCTTATTAAACTTAAAATCTTATTATTTTCTCTTCTATGTGCACATTTCTTTAAAGAACTTAGTATATGTTGGGATTTGCTTACTAGCCTCAAGGAGGGAAAGGTTGACCTTAACTTGCTTAAAGGTCTTAAGAATGACATCTTTTTGCTTTTCTTTCTTGGAATGGATGGTGTATCAAGAGCATGAGGGGAAGGAATTGTAGGCTCATATGTGACAACGGGTTTCGACACTTTGATGGGAGGGGGTGACTCTTTCTCACTACCTTTTTCTTTCTTTTGGTCACTTTCCTCAACCAACTTGCTTCCCTTTTTTTTGTGATTTTCTTTCTCACTCACTTTATTATCAACTTTCTTTTCCCCGCATGAACCATAATAACTTTGACATGTTCATGATTTTTTCATCTGGACTCTCGAAAGGGTTAGTAGGAAGCTTATCTTCTCCTCTCTTTCTTATAGTAGTGGCTAGTGGCCCAAGTTGGTCCCCTAGTTTGCTATGGATTGTGAATGACAATCAACTACATGTATTTTTGACTCTAATCCAAGAACTTTAGAATTCATAATGCCCATTTGGAATTATCAGTTTGCACAAGGGAAATCAAGGTGTTCGGGCTAGACTCTACACGCTACATTCTAGATTTCAACTCTGAGCTCCTAGATAGACCTTCTGACTGAGAAGGAACAAACCTCTGGGATTGAACTACTCGAGGTGGTTGTCTACTAGACTGGCCCTAGTTTAAGTGTTGACCTTGGGAGTTCTCAACTCTATGTGACCTCCATGAAAAGTTAGGATGATTAATCCAATCTGGATTGAATGTGTTTACAATATGGGTTATTATGAGGAGGAAATCCTTATGCAACATTCATATGTTCAAACAAATGGAGAGTGGAAGAATAGGCAGTCAAATGGACTCGTACACGCAAAACACTTATACATAGCAGAAACATTCATAGGGACATGGTTTATATATAGCAATTCATCAAGCTTTTGTAAAGCATCAACCTTAGAAGATAAATCAACATGATGTGACATTTCATGCACACCTTATCTCCTGGATGTCTAGGCGCATCAAATTTGGTGGAGGACGCATGCCATTGTGAATTTTTGCTTAAACGCTCATATAAGTCCCAAGGCTCATTATCAATTTTACATGCCAAATTTTCACTATAAGATGTATTAACTATTTGCCTATTACGCTCATCAAGATTGGAATAGAAACTTTGTACAAATTGCCACTTAGAGACCTCATGGTGAGGATAATTACATAGCATCTCTTTAAACCTCTCCTAATTTTCATGGAATGACTCTTTTTTGCCCTGTGAGATAACAACAATGGCATGTCTCATGGCTGCCAATTTTCCCTTTAAACAAATTTTTTTCTAAAACTCTTTTTACATTGGTCCCACGTGGTGATGTTTTCTTTAGTAGACAATCAACTCTTGGCCTCATCCTTTAAACAAAAGGGAAAAAGTCAAAGCCCAATTGCTATCAGAGACATTTAGCCAACAAAACATGGAATATATTTCTAAGAATGCATCAATATGCTTGAATGGATTTTCAAACTCAAGACCACGAAAAAGGGAAGAATTTAGATTATAGCCGGTTTGTTATCAAATGGTGTTATAACATCGGGCAAATGACTACCAATGGGTAAGCTCTAAGTGCCCAGAGTAAAGGACTCTTTTAGTTATCTACGTTAACCCATATCTTCTTTTATAGGTCTTTTTCTTTCTCTAATTTCCTTAGGAGTACTCTTAATTTCTAGATCGTACACTTTAAGCTCTGGAGGCAACGAATGTCTACCAAGCATTAACCACAAAAACAACTCAAAAGTTAGATGACATACTAAGCTCATACTAACACAGAAAGTACACATAAACTACACAAAAATGAATAATAAAAACAAGGAGTACACTAAACTAACAAAGAAAATTAGGCACATATGAACAGGGGGTTAAAATAAGAAATAATTAAATTCTATTAATGATTCACTACTCCTCGGTAACAGTGCTAAAGATTTGGGTGGATTTTTCAATTTATAAATTAAATCCAACTACTTGCAACTATGCAATGTTATTGTGGGTCGTCTTCTATTCGGGTGTCGATCCCACAAGGAGCAGAGGTTAGTGAGTTATTTAACAATTTCCTTAACTAATGCGAATGAAAATATTGAAATTGGAGTTGGTCAACTAAAACTATAGCCAGATTAATTAAACTACGTTAACCAGAATAAAAGTTGATACTGATGGCATCAAAAAGGTAGTCAATCAAAGGCGCAATTTGGTACTTCTATTTCATCACTAATTTTGCAATATTGGATGTTGTATATAACTGGGATTCAATTGGTTTCTTAGTGACAGAGCTACAAGCATTATTTTACACTTAAAATTGATTTCTTTCATTTCCAATGACATACTCCATCTAATATTTAGCACAAATAATCAACATGGCATAATTCACCCAATTTTGGCCTAAAGGAGTCAAGCACGATATGGCCCATCTAATTTTTAGCATGGGGTATTCAATGAAATAGCTACAACAATGATCACTATTGCACAACCATCAAGCTAGTCTATAAGATCTAGCATGTACAAGCACAACTTAAATAAAGTAACCACACTAATGGCGTGATGAGTAAAATGAAGTCTTATAAATTATGAAATTCAATTAATCTAGCTAAGATTATGCAATCAAGAGAACCAATGCATCAAATTGGACAAATAATATCCAATAAACTAAATTAGGGTTTCATCTAATACTAAATTAATTAATTTAGCTACGCATATAACAAGATATAAAACAAAAAAGGATTAGATTATACTAGAAACCATGGCCTAATCTTGATCTAACTTGCTTTGCTTTTACGCTTAAACCTCGATTTGACCTCTCTAAAAATGTTTTCACTGTTGCCGCCTAGATTCCTCTGTCTTGTGCTCCAAGCTTTGCCCAACCACAGAAATCAAAAAGGAAACCCGCCTAAAATCTCATAAATTTTTGCTTTTATGCCCCTACAAAATCTACACTACTTGACAAAAGAATAGACCTGTGTGAGACAAGCTGGACACTTGGATTTAGGGTTGTGTGTGTGAGTTGGTGCATGATTACCTATTGTTTGAGCTAGGTTTAACAATGATGTTAAGACAGCTATTGTAATTAGGAGAGTTTCCTTCTTTATACGTCATCAATTGTAATTAGGAAAGTTCATATATATTGAGCATTGTAATTAGGCAAGGAGTTGTATTGCTTGTTTCCTAAGTTTGCAAGGGGACTAAGGTCTCGATCCTGTATAAAAGTCCTAGCCATGTATTGTGTTGATCCTCAATGAAAAATAATCAATCTTCTCCTTCACTCGCGTTCATGGTATCAGAGCTTTAAGCTCTTCCCTTCATTACCATCACTAAACAAAAAAACCTTAATAATGACAAGGAAAAAGTTCATGATTGAAAATCATTCTCCATACTATTTACACCTTTCAGAAGGGCCAGGATTTTTTATCACGACAGTGATATTTGATGGGAAGACTACGATCTTTGGGAGTGAGCTGTAAGAATAGCCCTTACAGCTAAAAATAAATTGGTATTCATTGTTGGATCCTTACCAAAACCCTAGCTAAAGAGGGAGACGACACGAGCGAATTACAGTCATTGGATATGGTCAATTCCATAATTTGTTCATGGATATTGAATGTAATCAAGCCCAAGCTGCGCAATAGTGTGGCTTTTATCGAAATTGCAAAACTCACGTGGAATAATATGAAGAAACTGTTAGTAAAAATAAGAAGAATAATGGCTGGAAGACAAACAGAATAAACTGAGTCGTGGATAAACCACTGCCTTGAAACCAATTACGGCTCGACTACGGTGCAAATCGATTCAGCCGGTTGCTCCCTAAGATTAACTCAGCACACTCTTGAACGCGTGCACTTCGCGGGCAAGAGTTTGGAGTGTACAGCACACGAAAAACACAGAATGCAGAGAAGAAGAAGAAGAGATGAGAGAAATGAGAGAGCTGGTGTGTGTTAGCCCTGCTGATGAAGCCTCTATTTATAGGGGAAAAGAGGCTGTTACACATCCATTAAAATGGCATGAGTTGAGGCAGAAGATCTGGGCATTAAGAGCAAGAATGATGCAGAAGATCTGGTAGCATTCAAGGCGGGGAGGAAAATAAGGAAGTTTATAACGGTTGAGAGTGATTCATGGAGGATTTAGCACAGTCTGTTACGAAAAAGTCTAAGCAAATTCCTTCAAAAAGATAGATTAGGCACACAACCCACAACCCGCAGCCCGCACCGCGCCCAGCCCGGACCGAACGAGCGGGCGGCTGCGGCGGCGGCGGCGCGCGTGTGTTGGCCTCAGACGCCCTCAACCCTATAGAGCCTAGTCTGAAGTTATTCAACATGGGCAAAGAGAATGAGATATATGAACCCTTCAAATTACCATCCAAAAGTTCCATGTGGGACAAGTGTGAAAGAGAGAGAGGGGGAAGAAAAGTTTATTTTGTTGCCATTATTCTAACAGTCCCCACTAATGGCATACAAGGCAAGATGATTTAAGAAAGGCATTCTGGGCAAAAGTGGGTCAATTACTTAAGCGTCAATATTTTTCGATTTGAATTGACACATTAGTGGTGTGAGGTAACAACCAATAGTCTGACTAGTGAACTAAGTCTTGAACTAGAAAGACTTTGATTGAGACCCCCACAACACATATCAACCCTTAAGATACTGCATACTCCGCGATAGACACACTGGTGTTTTTATGGCCATCCGTACACCTTGGGTCTCATAAGTGCTCTAGAGAGACAGCCTAGGTCTCTCATAGAAGGCGGCCAAACCTTCACACTTACGTAGGTAATCCCATCAAGTCTATCTCAACATAGACCACCATAACTATGGCTATGGGTTTATTAAGAGCATAATATAGCTCAACCTTACACTCATCAATCGGTGAATTCATCAAGTGCTTCTCACTAGCACCCCCACAATGGGTATGAATCCATTAAGAGTGTAAGCTCATCATCTACGCACTACCACACGCCATAGGGATAGGAATGTAGTGCACCTTGAAGATTAGTATGGTTTCGTTTGACCACTAGTGGGTATCCACCATACCACTTCAAGCGATAGGCTTAAGTCCCATCCCCCTCGACGTTTCCAGCACCACTCGCCTTGTCAACCCTTTAGTAAGAGGATCCGCCAGATTTTTCTCGGATCTCACATATTGTAGGGATATGACACCATGTTTCAGCAATTGTTTCACTGCACTGTGTCTAATACGGACGTGTCTCCTCTTTCCATTGTAGACACTGTTGTGTGCCACTCCTATTGCTGCATGCGAGTCACAATGTAGGGAAATAGGTGTTTCCTGTTTTTCCCAGAGTGGCACGTTTGCTAATAGACCTTTAAGCCATTTTGCTTCCTGACCTGCCAACTCAAGAGCAATGAATTCAGATTCCATGGTAGAGCGGGCTATACACGTCTGTTTGGAAGACTTCCACGAAATAGCCCCTCCACCTAGAGTAAATATATAACCGCTAGTAGAACTAACTTCATGGTTATCGGAAACCCAGTTTGCATCACAATATCCTTCCAATACAGCAGGAAATTTGTTAAACTGCAAACACCAATCAATAGTACCTCTAAGATACTTAAGCAAATGAAAAAGTGCAACCCAGTGTTCTTAGCTAGGGTTATGTGTATAGCGACTTAACCTAGTGACGGCATAGGCAATGTCAGGACGAGTAAAGTTCATGAGAAATATTAAACTTCCTATGATTTTGGCATACTCAGTTTGAGACACACTAGGTCCTTTGTTCTTTTTCAGATGTATGCTAGGATCATAAAGAGTTCTCACAGGTGTTACATCAAAACAATCAAATTTCTTTAACACTTTTTCAATGTAATGTGATTGACATAATGAAAAGCCATTGTTGGTTTTTCGTATCTTAACCCCTAAGATCACATCTGCTTCTCCCATGTCTTTCATTTCAAAAAGGGAAGACTGTAGCTTTTTAGTCTCCTTAACAACGTGCAGATTCGTACAAAAAATCAGCATATCATCAACATAGAGACATATAAGTACACAATCTGATCCAATCAATTTTGAATACACACATGAATCAGACAAATTCACAACAAAGCCATTTTGCACAAAAGAGCTATCAAACTTTTCATACCATTGTTTGGGAGCCTGCTTTAGACCATAAAGAGACTTTTTCAGTCTACACACTTTGTCCTCCTGACCAGGTACCTCACAACCCTCAGGTTGGGTCATGTAAATTTCTTCCTCTAAGTCACCATTAAGAAACGCTGTTTTGACATCCATTTGATGTACAACAAGATCAAAAATTGCAGCTAAAGCAATTAGAGATCTAATGGTGGCTATCTTGGTCACAGGCGAGTAGGTGTCAAAATAGTCTATGCCCTTTCTCTGGTCAAAGCCCCTAATAACCAATCTAGCCTTATATTTGTCAATTGACCCATCAGACCTCAACTTCTTTTTGACTCGAGAGAATCTATTTCACTTTTAATAGCTTCTCTCTAGAAGGCGGCGTCTATGGACCTTATAGCCTCTTGATAGGTTTTGGGATCTTTCTCAATCAGGAAAATGGACACCAATTCTTCAGTTATGGCATCTATGTCCAAGTTATCAAAGGTTTCTACTAGGAATGCAGTGACAAAGTCGAGTCCAAAGTTTATTTCAGTTCTGAGTCTCTTGCTCTTTCTAGGTTCAGTCACTACGACTCTAGCATCAAAACTAGAAGTAGGTAAGTTCACATTTTCAGGCATAACATCAGGTACCACATTAGGCGCTTTCTTTTTCAAAGGAAAAACATGCTCAAAGAATTCTGCATCTCTATATTCAGAAATAGAATAGTCACTCAATGATAGGAATCTATAAGCAGCACTGTTTTGAGCATAGCTAATAAAAACAGCATCAAAGGTCTTAGGGCCTATGTTGGTACGTTTATGACTAGGTAAGGCAACCTTCGCCAGACACCCCCACACTTTCAAATAATTCAGATTAGGAGCATACCCTTTCCACAGTTCATATGGGGTCTGATCTAGTTTTTTGTGAGGAACTCTATTGAGGATAAAGCAAGCAATTAGTACAGCTTCCCCCCACATATTATTAGACAATCCAGAGCTAATAAGCATAGCATTCATCATTTCTTTAAGGGTACGATTTTTCCGTTCTGCTATACCATTTTGTTGAGGGGTATAAGGGGCACTAGTCTCATATATAATGCCATTTTTCTCGCAAAAATTGGCTAGAGAGTTGGTATCATATTCCCCTCCTCTATCAGACCTAAGTCTCTTTATTTTCCGGTCTAATTGATTTTTCACTTTAGCCTTGTATTTCAGAAACATTTCCTCAGCCTCTTCTTTAGACTTGAGGAGGTAAACTTTGGTATATCTAGAGTAGTCATCTACAAAAGTAATATACCATTTCTTTCCTCCCTTACTGACTGTGTTCTTAAAGTCTACTAAGTCCGAATACACAAGTTCAATCAACCCAGTCTTTCTAGTTCTTATGGACTTGAATGTTTTTTAGCAAATTTTGCTTCAACACAAATGTCACATTTTTGACATTTTTCTGTGATGATGTTAGGAATTAACCTCAAGTTCTTTAGCTTATTTATCAAAGCATAGTTAACATGACCAAGTCTACCATGCCACATGTCCACAGACTCAGCAATATAGGCAGAAGAAGAAGCATTTCCATTAACAGCATCGGAAGCAACATTCAGAACAAAAAGCCCCCCACTACGATATCCCTTCCCAACAAAATCCCCATTGCGAAGAATAACAATTTTCCCAGCTTTCTGGTTCACCTCAAAACCAGCAATATCAAGAAGACTACTAGAAACTAAGTTTCTACAAAGGGAAGGTACATACAGCACATTGTTTAAGCATAGAGATTTTCCAGAAGTAAATTTAAGGAGTACTTTCCCTTTACCCATGACTCCAGCGGTGGCAGCGTTGCCCATGTAGACATGTTCGCCATCAGGAGTATCTTCGAAGTCATGCATCAGATCCTTGTAAGCGCAAAAATGTCTTGTTGCTCCAGTATCCAGAATCCACTCCGTGGAATTTAACACCAAGTTGACCTCCAGTGTTGCTGCACAGAAGATCTCAGTGTCTTCGGTTAGATTTGCTTGTGCAGCAATCTGTCCGATAGGCTTCTAGTTTTTATGACTGGATCCTCCTTTGCAAAAGTTGCACTGATATGCCTTGTGGCCTGGTTTGCCACAAACATAACAAACAACCTTCTGCTTCTGGGTCTTGCTATTTGTTCTTTTCAACTGACTTTGGGGTTTTGATTGCTTCTGATCCCTCTTATTTTTCCCTTTGAACCTGTCTCTGTTTAAAGGCACAGAAGATTCAACAAGGTTAGCTTTAGATGAATTCAGGGACAGGGAAGACATCTTATCTTTTAGCCGATTCGCCTCTTCAGTCCTCATATGGCTGATCAGTTCTTGCAGGGTTAGGTCCTTCTTTTTGTGCTTCAGGTGATTTCTGTAGTCGCTCCAAGAAGGGGAAAATTTTTCGATCAATACATTTGCTTGTAAGATGTCGCACATCCTCATGCCTTCGTTCGACACCTCAGCACACAGGTTCTCGTATGCATGAACTTGTTCCATAATCGGTTTGTCATCTGTGATTTGGAACTGCAGCCCTTTGCCAACGATGTACTTCCTTTTTCCAGCGTCGTCTGAACCATATTTCGCCTCCAGTTTCGTCCATATGATCTTTGCAGATTTGGAGTTGACAAATAGATCAAATAGAGGGTTCGACATGTTGTTCAGCAAGTAGCTTCGAGCCAGTTTATTGTCTTTTTTCAACTTCTTTTTAGCAGTCTCATCTAGTGGAATGACAGGCGTCTTTGGGGCAGTAGGAGTGGAGATCTCAGTATCAGTAAACTGAGATGTGTTATCTTCGTCAAGATGTTCTGAGAATAGAACATAATCAATCTCGAGTTGTTCAAAACATAAAAGTAATTTCTGGGACCAACGTTTGTAGTTAGTTCCATCGAGGGGCTCGATTTTGTAGAGGTCAGGGAGATTTTTCGAGAATGATGTAGCCATTGTAAATAATTGCTTTCAACTTGTTAGTAAAAATAAGAAGAACAATGGCTGGAAGACAAACAGAATAAACTGAGTCGTGGATAAACCACTGTCTTGAAAGTAATTACGGCTCCACTACGGTGCAAATCGATTCAGCCGATTTCTCCCCAAGGTTAACTTAGCACACTCTTAAACGCGTGCACTTCGCGGGCAAGAGTTTGGAGTATGCAGCACACGAGCTGTAACACCCGGAATTTCAACCCCTCCGTTCAGCCGATGTATGCCGTTATAAATTCTGCCCAAGTGTCGATTTTATTGAAATGAATATTATTATTCTCATTGTTATTAGCTTTTTGGGTATGAAAGATTTTTATTGGAAACCTCATTGAGCAGATTCCCGAATACGACTAGAATTTCGAACTTTGGGAATGAACCTGCAATTTATTGAATCGAACCTTAATATAATCAAAAGGCGAATAAATCGAACGATGATTATATTAATGGTTATGGTTTAAGTTTATAAAGGTCGAAAAATTATTGAATTTATGGTATAAGGGGGTTGGTGTTTTATTTAGTAGACCAAAAAAAAAGGGGGCAAGCCCCTGTTTTCGGGAGGAAGGAACGGAAGCGAAGGGGAGGGGGTTCCCGACCCCCAACCTGCCTCACACCACACCGAAAAGCAAGAAGGGGGGGCTGGCCGGCTGGCCGGCGTTGGGCTGGCGCTTGGCCACCGTCGCGCCGGTGAGGCCACCCCTCGCCCCCAGCGCGCGACCCCTGTCAATGAGCGAGAGAGGCTGAGCGAGAGCGTGATCGAACGGGAAGGTGGGGACACCGGAGGTCCGGCCAGACGCTAGATAGGGCTCAGGTTGGCGGCGAGGTGCCGGTGGGCTCGAGTCCGGCGACCGGCCAGGCCCTGTGTGAACCAAGGGCTCGAGAGCTAGGGTTTCGGGCTGCGGGAGTTCGATTCCTACCACAAAAATCAACCCTGAATTGGGTCCTTTAGCTTGGATTCGAGGTGGGTTTCCTCATCCTCCTATTTATGGTTAAATTGTTAATTTCGATTAAGCTTATTCAATAGTTATTGATTCTAGTTCGTTCAGGTTGAATTCAATAGTTATTGATTATAATTCGTTCAGGTTGAATTCGAATCAATTATCAGTGATATGAGGAAATTTTACCGTAAATTGAATTATACCCCATGTACATACATGTTAGTTGTACTGAACTAAAGTTTATCGACGACTAAGTCTATCGTTTATATATATATATATATATATATATATATATATATATATATATA
>JACYFF010031956.1:12443805-12469223 GCA_017589665.1 Selenicereus undatus | reverse complement strand
TAGGCAGGGAATTCAAAGCTCAGAATTTCATTTCTCTGCTAGAAGGCCGAGACAAAGCTCAGTATTTCATTTCTCTGCCCTGTAAGGAGAGGATTCAAAGTTTATTGTTTCATGATTTGCCAGTAGGCATGAGTTGAAGTTACATGTTTCATAACTCTGTTAATATGCAGTAGAGTCACGAGAAACATGGTCAATTGCATAAACAAGCATGTAAAGTTCAGAGGTTAATATATTCATTTTATTGCTCTCACTACTTGATACTGAAGAAGGTTATTGAATAATTGAATTGAAATCCTAAAAAGGTGATTAATTGTTTATATCTTGTTTAGAAAATGACGTTATAGATCCAAATTTATGACACAAGTACAGGAGGAGACGAGATAATGGTATTCATAGATCATGTCCACTACTTACATTAACATATGATATATGCATTAAAGTTTTAGAGTGTTTCTCTCAATTTGTAAGCATCACACCATTCATTTGCCATTTGACTCAGTATAACCTTATTTTTTAACGATATTGTTTTGTTAAGTTTACGAGTTCATACGAGTGGCTTTTGGTGCAAATGCTATGTCTCTTGCCTTGTGATTGGAACACACTATACGGTAGGTGAGTTCTTCAACGATAGGTGAATTCTTCAAAGAAAAGGAATTACGAACGACGGTTGTAAGTTATTATTGCATCGTATTTATTGTTTTAAGAAATGGGGTTATCTACTGAGCGATAATTGCTCACTCCCTTCTATTTTGTTCCCTTCCCAGGTTTTTTTTGAAATAACAGGAAAGGGTCGGCCCAAGTATGCCGAAAGGGAGTCACTGCTGCCTAGAAGTTAAATGATGGACTCGTACGTGAACTGCAATGTGTTTTGTGGTGTGTGATTGTAAATTGAGTTCTTGTGTGATTAGTTGCATATCATTTAAAGTCGCTCTGTATGGCCATATGAGCCACCATCTAAGTTGTCAGGGCTGTATTTGTTGTTGGTTATTTGGTTAAGATTAAACTGCATTGGTTATAGTGCTCCGGGCGGGTGGCCCGTAGAGCTGTGACTCCGGCGGGTGGCCCGTAGAGCTATGACTCCGGCGGGTGGCCGTTGAGTTAGTTTTTATTGTTTTTCAGTGCAGGGGATTTATTGTAAGGCTGTAAGCCTGGGAAAATGGTCAAGTTTTAGGCGAAACTCTGTCCGTTTTTCCCCAGGATTTAAGAACAAAATAGTAAAACTCCTGACTTTAGGGTTGGGGGCCCTACAATTTGAGCCCCCATAAAGTTCACTAAATCAAGCAGCCGTGTTCCATCATGGAACGGCGGTAATGCCTCCAATCAAATTAGAAGTCTTCCGTTGCTAAATTATAATAATAAGTGGTTATGTTAGAGTAATAAGATATTAGCCATTGGGGGCGTTACACGAAAAACCCAGAATGCAGAGAACAAGAAGAAGAGATGAGAGAAATGAGAGAGCCGGTGTGTGTTAGCCCTGCTGATGAAGCCTCTATTTATAGGGGAAAAGAGGCTGTTACACAGCCATTAAAATGGCGTGAGTTGAGGTAGAAGATCTGGGCATTAAGAGCAAGAATGATGCAAAACATCTGGCAGCATTCCAGGCGGGGAGGAAAATCAGGAAGTCTATAACGGTTGAGAGTGATTCATGGAGGATTTAGTGCAGTCCATTACGAAAAAGTCTAAGCAAATTCCTCCAAAAAGATAGATTAGGCCCACAACCCACAACTCGCAGCCTGCGCCGCGCCCAACCCGGATCGGACGAGCGGGCGGCGGCGGCGGCACGCGCGTGTGTTGGCCTCAGACGCCTTCAACCCTATAGAGCCTAGTCTCAAGTTATTCAACATGGGCAAGGAGAATGAGATATATGAACCCTTCAAATTACCACCCAAAAGTTCCATGTGGGACAAGTGTGAAAGAGAGAGAGGGGGAAGAAAAGTTTATCTTGTTGCCATTATTCTAATAGAAACATCATTCCATGGCCAATGCGCCAAAGATACATCCACTTAAAGCCAACTTAGTTGAGTTTAACCAAGAAACCATGGATGTAGTAGACTACTATGCTAAGTCCATGGATCTTTAGAGTGAATTGGAGAATCAAGTATGATTTCCTCAGTGTTCTTACAGAAAGTGTGAGTGCGGGATCAGTGAAGAATTACTCAGGATGATCGAAGAAGAGAAAGCCCATCAGTTCCTAATGGGTCTAAACAATGAAGTTACTCAAGCATACGTAGCCAGATATTGGCACTCAAACCCTTGCCATCACTCGACAAAATTCTCAACATGGTATCCTAAGAAGAAGCCCATAAAAATATTATGGTTAGAAGGGGTGATAGGCATGGAACCGCGACTGCCTTTGCCATGAAGAACATGACCAGAAGACAACTCATCACCGAAAAACTAGCCTGCAAACACTGTGGTCAAATGGGCCATGATGAAGCCAAGTGTTTCGAAATCATTCAATACCTGTTGGTTGGGGGTGCACAAGACAGAGGGCAAGGTCATGGCAGAGGATGTGGAGGAAGGTCATTGTATGGAGGACGATGTCACGAGACAACCCATGTTGCGACATCCAACACTGCGGCTGGACCTGCTAGTAACGAAATTGCAGTGCCTGGATTTATAGCTGATGAGATGCAGTGTATTCTAAGCCTTATCGAGACACCTAAAGATGGGTATGAGGTATAGGATAGTGGCTATTTGATACAAGAGCCCCATGCTACATGACAGGACATTATGAGTATCTTGATAATGTAAGAGATATTAATTTTATCATGGTCGGTCTACCCAATAGAAACAGAGCAATAGCAAGCAAGATTGGAACTGTGGACTTTAGGCCAAACCTAAAATTAGAAGATGTTTTATTTATTCCTAAATTGAATTGCAACTTGATATCTATTTATCAATTGAGTAAGGATTCGAATTGTTATGACTTTTACCGACAGTTTCTATGTGGTAGAGGAGTATATCTCGAAGACACTGATTGGAGTGGGTAAGGTCCATGGAGGGCTCTTTCTACACAAGGTGCTGCCAGATAAGAAGAAACAAGTTCACGCAATCAAAACTATTGACTTATGGCATGGATGTCTTGGTCATTCATCAAGAGAAGTACTCTCTTTACATGCAAAAGGTTTAGATATAAAAGATAGTTTGGAAAATAAAAAGAAAGAGCCTTGTGATGTATGTTTGCGTGCCAAGCATACGCGTTGGCGTCCTTCTCAAAGTGAAAGTAATGCTAGTGATTTGTTTGAAATCATACATTGTGACATTTGGGGTGCATGTCATGAGTTATCGTCTTGTGATGCTCACTAGTTTCTGACTATTGTTGATGATAATAGTAGAGCTATATGGGTCTATTTGATGCGTGACAAGGGAGAAATGGAAAGTTGGTGCAAAACTTTGTTGTGTTTGTGAAAAACCAATTCAGTAAAAATGTAAAAATGATCAATAGTGATAATGGGACCGAATTTACTTCTAATCCTATGAAACAGTTCTATGTTGAAAAGGGGATTATTCACCAAATGACCTGTGCAGACACTCCACAGCAGAATGGTAGGGTAGAGATAAAGCATCAACATGTTTTGTATGTAGCTAGGGCTCTCCGCTTTCTCCCTCTCTGCCAATCAAATTTTGGGGTGAATGTGTGTTGACTGCGACATACTTGATCAATAGGACTCCCACTAAAATATTGCACGGAAAGACTCCATATGAATGCTTGTTTGGATTTCAATCTTGTTATGGTAACTTTTGTATTTTTGGGTGCCTATGTTATGCTTAAGTGAGAGATAGAAGTAAAGATAAATTTGCGGCACGTAGTCAAAAATGCTTGTTTGTGGGATATCCATTTGGAAAAAAAGGGCTGGAAGTCGTATGATTTAGAGAGCCAAGAAATTTTCATAAGTCGGGATGTTATTTTCTATGAGGACATATTTCCTTTTTCATTGGAAAACACAAGCACTTTGCAAGGTGAGCAACAGATCGACTAACCTTTTGAAATAGCAGACGGAACATTGAGTGAGACTAGTGAAATCCACGTGTTGGCCCAACATGACAACAAAAATGAGGCCACAACTATTGAGCTCATATCTAGGTGTGTGAGTGGACCAGAACAAGCACCCGTCCAAGCAATAGCTGAGAGACTAATGCACCTCAATGACTATGTTTGCTTCAGTGTTAAACAAAAACCCCTCATCTCCTACCTCCTTTTAGTATGGTTCCTTAGGTACTCCTTATCTCATTGTAAACTATGTCACATGTAATAATTTCTTTACTTCTCACCAGTAGTTTCTAGCTGCTATTACTAAAATTATGGAGCTCAAGTTTTACCATGAAGCAAGCAACTAAAGATCCTTTGTGGAGAAAAGCCATGGCAGAAGAAATTCGAGCTCTGGAAGAAAATCAGACATGGACTGTAGAAGATCTTCCATCAAGCAAAAAGCCCATCAGTTATAAATGGGTATATAGAGTGAAGCACAAGTCTAATGGATCTATTAAAAGATACAAAGCATGAGTAGTTATTTGTGGTGATCATCAAGTAGTAGGTTTTCATTACAATGATACTTTCGCTCCTGTCGCAAAAATGACTAGTGTTCTGATGTTTCTCTCTATTGCAGTGGCCAAAGATGGGAACTTTATCAATTAGATGTCAACAATGTCTTTCTGCATGGAGATTTGGATGAAGAAGTATACATGAAGTTGCCTCTAAGTTTTCATTCTGGTACACTACACAAGGTATGTAGACTACGGAAGTCTCTGTATGGGTTGAAACAAGCACCACGACAATGGTTTGCTAAATTTTCTAGTAAATTGGAGCCATATGGATTTGTGAGGTCTTATGCGGATTACTCTCTGTTTACATATCGTTAAGGAGATGTATTTTTGGGATTGTTAGTATATGTGGATGACATTTTTCTTGCTGGAAATGATTCGTCTGCATGCCGGGAGTTCAAAGATTACCTAAACAATTGTTTTCGCATTAAGAATCTTGGACCCCTCAAATATTTTTTGGTCATTGATGTAGCTTGAGGGCCACAAGGACTATTTCTGTGTCAACGGAAGTACGCGCTGGAGATTGCGGATGAATGTGGTTTATTAGGACGTGAGCCTATTGATTCTCCTATTGAAGAAAACCATAAGTTGCCTCTTCTCGAAGGTGCATTGATCGATGATGCCACACAATATCGTCGACTTATTGGTCAACTTATTTATCTCACCATCACTCGCCCGGAGCTTAGCTATGCTATTCATGTGGTATCTCAGTTTATGCAACATCCTCGGGTTGAGCATTTCAATGCTGCTAGGCGTGTCCTTTGGAATCTTAAAGGCAATTCTGGTCTTGGCGTCCTGTTGCGTGCTAACGCTACCTTACAAGTGTATGCCTACTGTGATTCTGATTAGAGTGCTTGTCCACTTACAAGGAGATCTTTGACTAGTTATTTTGTGACTCTTGGAGGGTCTCCTGTGTCATGGAAAACCGAAAAGTAAACCACTATCTCCCATTCCTCAATTGAAGCAAAATATCAGTCTATGGCTGCAGCCACGAGTGAGCTAATTTGGCTAAAATCCATCTTGACTTCCTTAGGGGTGTTTCAGAGTCAGAGAATAAAACTATTTTGTGATAGTCAAGTTGCCATAAATATTGCCAAAAATCATGTCTTTAATGAGCATACCAAACATATTAAGATTAATTGCCATTTTGTTTGTGAAAGACTTGTTAATGGTGATTTAGTTCTTTCCTATCTCAAGTCCAAGGAGCAACCAACATTTATCTTTATAAAGGCCCTTGTCATCAAATAACTTCTTCATACACAGGACACGTTGGGCATGATTAATCCATATGCACCAACTTAATGGGGAGTGTTAAGATACCTATTGTATTTAGGAGAGTTTCCTTCTTTATAGGTCATCAATTGCAACTATGAAAGTTTATATATATTGAGTATTATAATTAGGCAAGGAGTTGTATTGCTTGTTTCCTAAGTTTGTAAGGAGACTAAGGTCCCAGTCCCTGTATTAAAGCCCTAGCCATGTATTGTGCTGGTCATCAATGAAAAATAATCAATCTTCTCCTTCATTTGCATTCAAATGATGGAACATGATGATTATCAATGATGGACTTAGGGTTGTGTGTGTGAGTTGGTGCATGACTCACTAACTTCTCCTTGGTTAGCATATGATGAGCCCATGATGGCATGAGATGACCTTGAGCAATGTTACTAGGTGTGTGGGCTTGATTGGAGAGAGAAAATGTAGTTTGGGCATTGACCTTCATTGGGGTGCCCAGAATGGGCTGAGGGCATGATGATAATGATTACGTGGGCTATTTTTTGTTTAGATGCATATGGAACTGTGCCTGTTGTATCTTGCTCACAATTTGTTTCGCAAGCTTTTGATAAAAAAAGATAGCAATAACGGAGATGGGAACGCATGCTGGGCATTGATTTCATTTTGGGCACATATAAGCTGCATTGACTCGAAAACACAAGGAATTGGGTTGTCGGATCATGGCTTAACGAGATGGGTCTTGGGAGTTTGGCTATGCATTTGAGCATAGGAGACTGGGTCAATGAGCTTGATTTCACAGCTGAATATCCATTTGCTTCTCGACTACATATATACGAAATATACAGTATCAAAGTACACTTCAAGAACCAATAAATTGGTACAAGATAGGCGTAAAATCTATACATACAAATTGAGCATTATTGTGTTGAAGGCTCTCTAGACAAGCAACGGTAGACAGCAAACCTCTAATAAATTTCAGAAGTACTGCAAAATGCATGGCGTTTACTATAAGAAGATGGAACCTAGTACACCCCAGTATAATGGAGTTGCAGAAGAATGAATAGGACCATTATGGAGAAGGTGAAACTGATACTCTGAAAGTCCAAGTTGCTAAAGGCATTATTGAATGAAGCTATTTGTACAACAGTCTATATCATCAATAGGGCTCTATCAGTTTCTTTGCAATTTGACATTCCAGATTGTGTATGGACTTAATAAAATGCTTTTTCCAACCATTTGAAGTTTTTGGGGCTAAGGCCTTTGTGCATATGCCAAAGCAACAGAGATCGAAACTTAATAGTAAAGCTACTTCTTGTGTGTTTATCGATAATGGTAATGAGAAGTTCGGCTGCAGATTATGGGATCTAGAGGGAAAGAAAATAGTAAGAAGTAGAGGTGTTTTGTTCCACGAGCATAAGACCATAGCATACATTTATCGCTCTGGGAAGACTACTCAGTATCCTACTAGTGCGGCCGATTTGATATTGGTATCCAGCTCATCTGGAGGTGCCACAGATGGGGGAGCTATGTTAGAGATACAAATTAGGAATGCTATAGAGCTAATGATAAATGACATTCCTGATAGTGGTCTTAATCAAGAATCACAATCCCTAAATTTGCTGTAGATCCTCAACTGAGGAGTTTAAGATATCGCTGCATATCTACCATGTACCCTAGTTCTGAGTATATTCTTCTAACTGATGAGGAGAAGCCATAGAGCTTCAAAGAGGTGTAGTCTCACAAGGACAATCGCTGCTGGATTCATGCTGTGAAGGAAGAGATGAATTCTTCGAGGAAGAATGACTTTTCTAACTCAGTGGAACTTTTAAAAGTCAAAAAGTCATTTAGAAACAAGTTAGTGTCTAAGTTAAAGAAATTTGGCAAAAAGATCATGAACTATAAGGCTCAAGGGATGGTCAAAGAATGTGCTCAGAAAAAGGGTGTTGACTTAATAAAATCTTCTCTCCTATAGTGAACATGAATTTCGTTTGAGTTGTGCTGATATTGGTTGCTAGCTTAGATCTTGAACTTGAGAAATAAGAGATGAAAAATGCATTCCTATATGGAGCGTTACCAAGGAATATACATGTATCAACCTAAAGGTTTAGAAGTTCAAGGGAATAAGCATATGGCATGCAGGTTGAAGAAGATTTTGTATAACTTAAAATAGGCCCCTAGACAATGGTACAAGAAATTTGACTTGTTCATGATGAACTAAGGGTATAATAAGACAAAGCCTGATCATTATACTTACATTCACCAATTTACTGATGCTAACTTTATTATCCTGTTACTTTATGTTAATAGCATGTTTCTTATTGGGCTGGATGCTAATCTGTTTAGTAAATTGACATGAGAGATATCCAAATCTTTTGACATAAAGGATCTGAGTTTGGAGAGGCAAATATTAGGTATGGAGATTATTGGGGATAAAAAGAACAAGAAACTTTGGCTATTAGAGGAAAAAGATATAGAATGTGTGCTTGAACAATTTAATATAAAGAATGCTATGCTAGCTAGTGAAGTCATCACTAGCCACTCACTTCAAGTTGAGTACCACAATCAATAGAAGAGAAATCAGAGATGTGAAAAACGTTTAATGCTTCAACAGTTAGTTTGCTGAGGTATGCTACTATCTCTACTTGACGACATGTAGCTTATGTTGTTGGTGTTTGACCAAGTTCCTTTCCAACCCATGAAAGGCTGACTAGAAGTTGTTATGTAGATCCTCAATACTAGTGGGGAACAACCAAACTCTTTTTATAGTTTAGTGGGTTTAATCTAGTTTGTGAATGTTAAACAATTATTACATAGCTGGTTGAATTGATGATAGAAGTCTACATCAGGCACGTCTCACTTTTATAGGGAGTTGTATCATGGTCGTCTAAATTACAAAAGTGTGCAATTCTATATACAACTGAAGCTAAGTATATCATTGTTGTTGAAGTATGAAAAGAGATGTTTGTCTTTTAGGTTGGGTCATCCTTCCTTTGAACAAATGTAGTATATGAATTTACCTAGCTTCATTAAGAAAGCGTTCAGTTTGTCAAATATGTCATATGGCAAAATTGCATAGGTTACCTGTTCCCTTGAGTCATATCATTGCTTACAAGTTGTTTGAGTTGTTACATGTAGATATATGGTTCCCTTATCCACATAGCACTTACAATGGTTGTAAGTTCTTTCTTACTATAGTGGATGATTTTTCAAGGTTAACTTGGGTTCATTTGTTATCTCACAAGAGTAATGCTACCCCCTTGCTTCAAACATTCATTATTTTTGTTAAGAAGCAATTTAATGCTAAAGCCAAAGTTGTGAGAAGTGACAATGGTTTGGAGTCTCAAAATGATCCTATTAAGCAATTTTATGACAAAAAGGGTTTGGTATTACGATTCAACCATCTTGTGTGGATACGCCCCAATAGAATGGAGTTGTTGAAAAAAAAAATCAACATTTGTTATAAGCAACTAAAGCCATCATGTTCCAGGCAAATTTACCTCCAAAATATTGTGGAGAAGCTTGGCTAACAACATCTTACCTTATCAATAAAGTAGCCACTCTAGTTTTGCCATTTAATACTCCCTTTTCCATGTTGTATGGTAGTTAGCCAACTTATGATCATGCTAAAGCTTTTGGCTGCTTGTGCTAGCTTCTACATTGAAAAGAAGCAGACACCACCTGCAAATAGGAGTACAAACTTGTGTTTTGGGGGGGGGGATTATCCATATGGTCAGAAGTCATAAAAATTATTATATCTTAGAACAAACAGAGTATTTACATGAATTGATATGGTGTTTCATGAGTCAATTTTTCCTTATCATGGCAGGCAACATGCCTCCAACAATCCCTTACCACTTACAGTTACTGAGTTAATTCATGAGAAATACCCATCTCAATCCACTCTACTTCACCCATCTCAATCTACTCAACTTCACTCGGAACACTTTTCCATAGTGTCCCCTCATATTAATTCAATTTAAGACCAGCCAAATTCTCCTTTGTCTAAGTTAGAATTTGATCAAATGGCATCCACATATGATGCACAATCTATGCCTCTCAAGAAGTCCACTAGAGGTTATAAGCCACCAGATTACTTAAAAGATTATTATTGCCATGTTGTCAATACATCTCTAGGATCTATTGCACTTGCACATGTCTTACCTCAGACCCATCATGGTCTACTTTCTCATATTTCTCAATACATAAAGCCAAAAACATATAAAGAAGCCTCAAAGCATCCAAGTTAGGTAGAGGCCATGAATGAGGAAATTGATGCACTCATAACAAACAATACTTGGGATTTGGTGGATTTACCTGCAGGAAATAAGGCCATCAGTTGCAAGTAGGTTTACAAAGTCAAAGTGCACTTCGTTGGTACACTTGAGAGATCTAAAGCAAGATTAGTTACTAGAGGTTTTACACAGCAGTATGGAGTATATTACCAAGAGGTTTTCTCTAATGGTGAAGATGGTAACCGTAAGAAGTGTGATTGCTTTAGTTGCCTCTAAAGATTGGGATCTATTCTAATTAGATGTCAATAATGTTTTCTTACATGGAGATCTAGATAAAGAAGTTTATATGGATGTGTCAAAAGGGATAGCATACCCCACCACTAAGTTGTGTAGATTAAGAAAGTCCTTGTATGGACTTAAACAAGCAAGCAAATAATGGTTTGCCAAACTCAACTCTACTCTTGTTGGTCTAGGTTATCAATAATCAAAGAATGATTACTCACTTTTCTTGAACAAATCCAGCACATTCATCACTATCATTACTGTTTATTACATGATACCCTCATTACTGGATTAGATCAAACGAAAGTTCAACATGTAAGCAACATCTTGACAAATGCTTTGGCATAAAGGACCTTGGCAAGCTACATTACTTCCTTGGATTGGAAATGTTCTATTTACCTCAAGGTATTGTCCTCAATCAAAAGAAATTCACAACTGAGCTACTAAAGGATTGTGACATGAAAATAGCTACACCCCTTCCTCTAAATTGTAAACTTCTACCGAATGAGGGAGCATTAATTTTCGATTCTACATGTTACAGAACTTTGATGGGAAGGCTCAACTTCCAGTCAAATCCCATACCAAATTTAAGCTTTACTGTGCATATTCTCAACCAGTTTATGCAACAACTAAGAACTACTCATCTACAAGCTTTGCATCATAAATAAGGTGTAGTTGGACAAAATACACTACTAAAAGGCTTAGATCATCTTTTCCTTAAGGCTTTTTTAAACTCAGACTGGCGGCATGCTCTTCTTCAAGGAGATCAGTCTTACTTATGTGGTTCTTTTAGGGTCTTCTCTAATAAGTTGGAAAAGTAAGAAACAAAGCACTGTATCCAAGTCTTCTTTAGAGCCAAAACATATAGCAATGTCATATGCTCCTTTAGAGGCTACATGGTTGGATGGGCTGTTTGAAAAGCTTGGGGTTACATCACTAAAGTATGTGACCCTACACTATGACAATCAATCAGCAATACACATTGGTAGAAACCCTGTTTTTCATGAAAGGACAAAACATATTGTACTTCACTCGTGACAAAGTCTTAGAAGGGTTACTACAACAAAGCTATCTTCCTACTGCTCATCAATTGGCTGATGCAGTCACAAAGATTCTTCCCTCTAATCAGCACCATTACCTACTCAGTAAGCTGGGAATGGTCAATCCCCACTCCAGCTTAAGAGGGGTGTTGAACCAAGCTCAGGCTCAGACACCTCAGCAATAGTTTGTTACACTTGTACATAATTAGAGGCATTCTATTATGAGTTAACGTTGTGTATGTATATACCTTGTAAGCTAGAATTTAGCTCATTTTATACATCACATTTTCTCACACTAGAATGAGATATTCTCTCTCTAAAAAATGATCTTTTCATCTCTCCCTATCTTCGTCTTGCGTTCTCTCATTCTTCAATATGTGAATGTTGATTTGTGACATTTTGCATGTTAAATTTGGTGTTTTATTTAATTATTGGCTTCTGGGGTTGTTTAATTAATGAGTTGCAACTAGTTGTTCCGTGGATAGTCTTGGACTCAACATAGCATAAAAATTAGTCGTATTTTAGTCTCGTAGATAACAACAAGAATAGCACTTTCTATGTAGATTCCCGTGGGAGCAAGGTTTAGGGAAAGAACTCTAGAAATAGACAAACTAGTTTACAGGAGGAATAATATACTATCTCATCTAAAAAATACATATTAACAATCTGTTTAGATCGAAGGGAGAGAAAGAAAGGGGAGGAAAATGAAGGTTAATTAAGTCTCATTTTTCTTGTTTGGGGAAGATTAATTAAGGGGGAGGGAAGTGGAAGGAAGGGGAGCATTTCACCCTTATTCCCCCCCCCCCCCCCAATCCCTTATTTTTATTAACCGTCAAAATTGGGGGGTTGGTGTAGAGAAGGGTATGGAAGAATTTTAATAGTTCTCCCCTCTTCCCTCACATCTTCTCCTATAACATATCCAAACAGAGTAAGTTTAAATCACGTTTCTTTCCTTCCCCCCCCCCCCCTTTCCACTTTAATCCAAACAGTGTGTGAAACAAAAGGTGATGTAGCTATCTGTAATGCGTGGGCAAATAGGCTCTCACGAGCTTTATTCATATTGTTGTCATTAAGACCTTATAGGAAAACAACTTTCTAATGAGAGGATTTTTGAGGGGGAATGGAAAATTAAACTAAAGAAAAAGAGAAAACCTCAAATACTCGATTGTTAGTCGTAGTACTTAAGGGTCGGTCCACAGAGAAGACGTGAGATTTATGGTCATTTGAAACAAAACAGTTAAAACTAATTATCTAAATTGAGTGAAGTTATTTAAAGCAATTTAACAACCTAATTCAACTAAACTCACCTAATCTACTAAATGATTGTTTTTAACTTAAAACATGCTAATAAACTAAATCGACTAAACATAAACTAAACCTTATATTGATTATCCAAATTAAACCAAACCAAGCTGAAATTAAGCAAATTAACCAACTAAACAATTACTTTATTATTCTAAAATTAAACTAAGGCAGTTTATGCCATGGAATTAAACTAAGGGGAAGGGGACGAAATTAAACAAAACTGAAATGAGAATTGAACAGAACACGAACAGCAGAAACTAGCACAGGGAAACAAATTGAAACAGAATATCTCAGGGCAGGGGAAAACATGAATGAAAGCAGAAAATTTGAACATGAAACACAGGAGAACAGAAACGAAATTCAGCAGAATCAAAAACAGCAAGGGAAAGGGGAGAAATTGAAGCAAGGCAGAACGAAACCAAAGCAGCAGGGAAAGGGGAGAAATCGAACTAGGGCAGAATGGAAAACTCACAAAGGTTTTGGCAACCCAGAACTGCAACCAACGAACACCAAAAAAAACCATTCGAACAACCGCAACAGGGGAGAGGGGAAATCGAGCAATATTGAACGCAATAAACCCAGAATTTTGCAAAATCAAACCGAAAGCTTAATTACAACCAAGGAATCTCGAAATTGCAATGAATTCAGCCATAAACCGAATCTAAAACCTAACCCTAATTCTGAAATTTGACATTAAACCTGAAATTCGAAGATGAAATGGAGATTAAAAACGAAATTAAACTAAATCTAAACCCTAAAAACGGAATTTAAACCTAATCCTAATCCTAAAATCTAACCTACGCTACCTGACCTTCGAACATGGCGTCGCCTCAACCTCTTTATACCCGAAGCTCATCTCGATCTCGACCGTCGATTTGCTGGTGTCGTGGCTGGTGGGATGAAGGTGGTGACGATGCTGGTGGGATGGTGAAACTGTGGGTGGATTTGGGGTTACGGGATTCTGTGGGTTGTGGGTGGTTTTGGGAAGAGATACTGTGGGTGAGGGTGGTGTGGTTAGAGTGAGAGGGAGGTGATGAGGTAGAGAGAGAGAGAGAGCAAGCGAGATGGGCATGGGGGTTCGAGAGCTTTCTGGGTCGAGGGTCGAGGGTCGAGGGCTGGGGGTCAGGGAAATGGGAAAGAAGAAGACAGAAGAGAGCGTGAGGAAGGGATTAAGTGGGAACCGGTTCAGCTGAACCGGTTCAGGCAAACCGGCCGGTTCGGTTCAGCTGAACTCCGGTTCAGCTGGACCGGTCTGGTTCTTTGGCCGGTTTTTTTCTGGAATTTGGATCGGTTCTTCAACCTCCGACACTTCTTCTATTTTTCTTGCATTTTCCGCCATATTTTCACATTTATTAAAAATCTGCAAAATAAAATAAAACCAATTAAAAACCTTAAAAATATTATTAAAACGAGCCTAAAATCGGTGTAAAACTACCTTAAAAATATCACATTTTTAGCTCAAACACTTTCCTATTAACCGAGTGGACTGGACCTATTACACAAGGAGGTTTAGCCCCAATTAGAGCAATGCCATTTGCTTATATTTTCTGATGGCTATTGATGCATTATTTTAGTTTGCAATGGAATGCTTAAGCATGCAGTTGTGGTCCACGACTCTGGAGTTTCATGCTTCCCGGTACAACTCTACAGCTGTGTTCATCCATCAACAGGTTCTCTTTGCTTGGGCTTTTTAGGCTTCTCAAGCCAAGGCAATCTTTCCCTCTATTCTTCTGCTAGTTTCCTGGACTATTTTTTACAGAAGGTCTAATAAGAGACCTTTGAGCTTACAAAGGTAGTGTTCGCTTTTGCTTAACTATATTTTTCATTAGGTTTAGGTAGTGTTTGGTTGGAAAGAAAATGATTTTTCTAGAAAATTATTTTCTGTGGAAAATGTTTTTCAAAGGAAAATTGATTTTCATATCACATTTTTCGTTGTTCGGTACAAAATAAACCATTTTCCATGAAAAAGAGGAAAACTTCAATTGAATTGTTTAAATGGCAAAAAATATTAACTGAATGGTTGCACTTGAGATAAATGTTGATCAAATGAAGGAATTTTGAGCTTAAAATTCATATTTGAGTTTTGTTTAATAATTCCTCTTAGATAATCAAGTTTTGAACTAAACTATCGAAATTATTTTAGTGACAAAACATCAACTGAATTGTTTAAGTGGCGAAAAATATTAGATTGAATTGTCGTCATAGAGAAAAATATTGACCAAATGAAGAAATGTCGTACTCAAAATATGGATTTGAGCATATTTTAATCTTTCCTATCCAATTATCAAATTTCAATCCAAACTATTGAAATTGTTCTAGTTGTGAAAAATATTGACTGCATTGTTTAAGGTACGAAAAATATCAATTGAATTGTTGTTGTGCAAAAAATGTTGACCAAATGAAAGAATATCAAGCTCAAAATCTGAATTTTAGCCTATTTTAATATTTTCTATCTGATGGTCAAGTTTCGTTCCAAACCGTTGAAATTGTTTTGGTGGCAGGTCGACTGAATTGCTTTAATGGCAAAAAATATCGATTAAATTGTCATGGTGAAGATAAATGTCGATCAAATGAAAGAAATTTAAGCTGAAAATTTATATTTGAGTTAATTTTAATCTTTTCTATCAGATAGTCAAGTTTCAATCCAAATTATTGAAATCAAATTTTGCACCTGAATTTTAGCTTACCATATCATCAAAAGAGTTGAATGAAGAAAACCAACTTCCTATCTTCCCAAAAAGGAAATCATTTTCCTCACTTAGAATGAAAATTTTTTTCCTTAAAAAATAGTTTACCATTCTTTATTATGCCAAACAATAGAAAATTAGAAAACTATTTTTCGAGAAAATCATTTTTCAATAACCAAACACTACCATATGTTTGTAAATCATCCTCATTCTTTTTATATCAGTTTACTTTTGTCGGCTATTTCAAGAACTAAATTTTGCTACTTTATGCACTGACACAGTGGCCTACTGCATTCTCTTCACTGGTTAGCTAAACAAGGATACAGCTAGATGCTGACACCTAAGATATAAGTTATTTACTTATGAAAGAACTCAGCTGCTGGAACAGCTATCAATTACCCAAAACAGCTAATATTACTAAACAAAGCCCAAGTCATCGGTTGTTTCACACCACCCAAGACGTGTCCAATCTATATGGGGTAAGTTTTAGATTATGGTAGACATTAAATCACCTTATACGCTTCCCTTTCGATGGTAATTAATCTGGATTACCATGTCTTTCAAAACCAAAAACATCCAAGTACAAACAAATCACATGCACAAGCCCCCTCACCTAGATCAAGATACCCCAAAAGTCTTGCAAAAGATCAAAGAATAGAAGCTATCAGAAAAGATAACGCAGAATATGAAACAAGTAATTACATTATACAACCTTGGGAATCCAATCCAGAAGAGCTAAAAACTCCCTCTAACTATATCATTTCTTTTCTTTACACCAATTAATGACCAAATGACATTTCGACAAAGAGAGTTTAGGTTAGATGAACCCAGCTGCCCAAGAGTTACATTACATGATACTGCTGAATTACGGGCACAAAAACTGTTTTATATATGCATTATCATTTCTGTCCTTGGTTGATGCAGGGGTTTTAGCGCTTGCGCTTGGACTTGAGAGAGTTGGCAGAGTGGGAGTTGTTGTGCCAGTTGCGCTTTCGCTGGTTGATGAACCAGTTGTTGATTTGCTTCAGCTGCAACCCTGTTTCCTCTACCAGTTTCGCCTTGTCATCCTCCTACCCATTTACAAAGTAAATTAGCATCCTCGTTACTTAATCATCGATAATTTAAAATGCTAATCTTACTATTAGCTTCACTTCAGCATGATAAATCAGCACACATACTAGTGCACATCATTCGGTTTTGGATGTTCAGTAGATTTTCAACCGGTAATGTCAGAATTAAATTCAGTAGGTAAGTCATATATTTTGAGTCTCGGTTAGGTAACTAAAGTTGATGGTATTTTTTGATGCATTCGGTCCAATATGTTGTCACGAAAATGCTAGCTATATTGATGAGGAAATTAGGTTGGTGAATTGGTGTCTAGCCAATTCAGGTTGAAATGAAAATCATGTTTGCTCAATCCTGAAGCTAGGTCCAATCTGGTTTTAGCTTGTTTGAATCTAAGACTTACAAAACAGTTGAACTTGGTCTAGGACTTAAGATTCATGGGACCCTAAACCCCGTAACCAGCCCCAAATAATGGTTGAATAAAGAGATCACAGTTACTTTTTACTTCTGATACTAAATCTTGAATTTAGACCAGTACATTTCTGCGTGACTTGGTAGGATTATTGCATCTATTGGTTGAGATTGTCGTGCTCAAACGAGAAGTTACGATATATAAGGAAATGATTATCACACTACACAATAAACCCAAGGGGAAGGAGCTCAAGGGAAGGAGTATCTGAGATGTGATGAGCTGTTAGAAAGACAGTTCCCGAAACATCCACAAAAGTTGAGGTTTTCTATCTACAAGAACATCAACCCAGCTCTATGATCTTAAAGGTTCTCTTAATTCTCGTTGTTTTCACTGTTTCAAGTTTCAGCCGCAAAACTAAGGCGGCAATTCCAGAATTATTCAGAGGTAGATCAGGTAAAACTGACTTACAGTAGGATAAGGCCACTTTGAATGCTGCTGCCACCATGCCTTAAGAACAGAAGTGGTATCACCCGGTAGTTTCCCAGCTCTTCTTTTCCTCAGGATTTCCTCCCTCACATCTTCAATCCTCGACTTAAACCCCTGCAATGAAATTTGTCTCCACCTTCAAATTAATCAAAAACAATCTTCCAAGAGAAAAAGGAACAGTTCGGAAGGAGTTTATGCACGAGTTCAACCTGCTTGAGCTCAAGCTTGAGTTCATGGCGGACTCTCTCCATGAGAGACCTTTCAGATTCGGTAGGAAGCAAGGGGCCAAATCCCATCATGTCATGGGCATCTGCCCCTGGCTGGTCCAACGAGTACTCTAACTGCATGTCTTCCTCGTCATCTGACATTGTTGCACCTGTTCCTTCTCCTAGAGTTGCCCCTGATATCAATTTAAAATTCCAGGTAGGTAAACTTCAGTAAGGATATACATTCAAATAGATTTGCATAAAAATACATAACAACAAACTTTAGTGTGGGTTCCGCTTGCGCGGGGTCTCATAAGGCACCTCAAAATTTGACCCATCAAGAACTTAATCATCCAAAATTACGTAAATGATGCTGCTTTTGTGTTCGAGGAAGACTTGGCTTGAACTCAAAGTTACATAATCCAAAAGATGTGATCGAACTTCAATCAATCTTAATGTGAGTCTACGAAGAATTAATGACTTAAACCCAAATCAAATGAAGTATTTGCTCGGGTTATGTAATCACAATTGCAAAAATAGGTTTTAAATTCTACCTCTTCATCTTTTCGACATGCATGGTAATTCATAAAACGAACCTGGATTATTGGGCAGTGATTAAACCTACTTACGATTACATTTCCATCAATCACAAACACATTCTCCATGCATGAAGCACTGCACAACATTCATGGCCTCATGGTAACAGGTAATGGAAACAAGGTTCAAATTGCAAGCTATTCAATTATGTACTTACATGTTAAGAGTACGTGGTGGACTTGTTCATGTACCTTCAAACATAATTCAACAGCTAAAGGTTTTGTTCGATTTGGCCTATTGACATGGTTTGATCCAACTCTACTAGAGAAATCTCTAGTTCAAGACATAATACTTTATTTCAGGGTGATTTTCTAACGCGGGATGACTATTTTTATCAACATTACATCTAAAGAAAAAGTTTTAATCTTCCACATGATAATGAAAAATCATCATAAAAAAAATATGTTTCTCAACATACATTTCAAAAAAGACGATCTCATATAAGATCTAGCTATTAGTAATTAATATCTATCTCTAAGGTACGATAAGATAAAATATCAGGTGGTGTGGCCCTCGGGAAATAGAGGACATACAAGTTGAAATGCCAAAGGGAAACGGGTGGGAGCCTCAAAAGCTTATCCAAATAATGGGATATTCCTGGACATACAGTAGTTTTGCATTTGACATCAAAGCTGTAATTTCCAAAATAATTTAGCTCCATAATTTCCCTTCATTCACTCATTATCAACTGGACTTGATTATTTTTCTGAATTCTTTTATCAGACAGACACCTTATAAGAGACTAATAATTTATTTTCCCATGCTCAGCAAGCTTCTTTAATGTTGACAATGACTGATAAATGGTTGGCTGATTCTTTAGTTTAGAATTCTCAACACGCAATGTTGACTAATAAGTTTTGGTTTTCCTTTTCTTAAATTCCTGAAATAATATAGTTTAAGGGGAAATTTTTTTTTGGATATGTAGACAAGAAAGTGAGGAAGGAAAACAATTAATCTTCTAAAAAAATAATTTTATTTAAAAAAAAATTTTAAATAGAAGACTTCTATTCTAGCCTTCTTTTTCTGTATTTATTAAAGGAACAAAAGGGTCAAAAATTTAGGAGGAAAAAGACTCATCTTTTATAAAAATTCCACTTTGCACGAGAAAAAAAAAAACACTTATCTTCTGAAAGAAAATTAAATTTTCAAGCTAATTTCTTAAAAATTACTCAAACCACTCACCTCTCTTCAATTCCTCGTCCTTGCCAAGCATCGGTGGGACACAAATTTGTTTCCTTTAGAACTATCTTGGATTTTCCTACTAGACATGTTTTAAATGTTTCCACAATCGTACTCTGCTCCGACCTTCTTGGCCATAGCAATGTCTTTAAGTATCTCACATCATTATAGAACAAGAACAAATCAATATTTGTCCTATTAGTTAGTAACACCTCGGTATATCACAATAAAAACTTTATCAGGATAAGGAAATATGCTATTTCAGAGAGAGGGATTAATGTACATTAAATTGAACTCTATAACATTTCAATTCATTTGTAATACAATTATTACGTACCAACACTAGTGTCATTAGAAAATTTAAAATTTAAAATTTTGGATTCTCAAGCATGACATCATGAATGTGAGTCCACAACTTATTGACATTTTCGAGTAAAACGAACATCTTTTTTTTGGTTTAAATGAGCTACGAAGGTAGTACAATATAATGGGAGATGAGGAATCGAACCTAGAATCTAATGTACTCAGAATCTCAATTTTAACTACTTAACTAAGATCTCATCGGTATACCGACATCTCATTCATCATAACTTCTCAATAATTTTTAACAATTTTATCATACGATCATATCATAACATAACATCTTAAGAGGGCGGTAGTTATGATCCAACTTAAATTTCACCAATTATTAGTCATAGAATAATCCTCTCCAGAAATGGGATAGTGTATTGGATTGGTACCACTACCTATATAATCAATAATATATAGTTATTGCTATTTGGTAGGGGTTGGAGCCTACAGCTTGGCTTGCTTTCCTTTCTGTTTCTTCTTCCCTCCATCACCCAACTAACTAACAATCCCCCTCTCCTAACTAAAAACTATTAAGCCTTACCTTTCGATGGCCCCCACTGTACCTACCCTTGTATGCATGAGCAATGCAAATCCCCAGAATAAAGAAACCCCTCCCTTCAAAAAGGAAATGAAATCCAAGGGGAAAAAAAAATTTATTTGATCATTAATTTATATATCTTTTTTTTGCCAACCAAGGTAATTAATCACCAAACCATGAAACATAGGAGCTCAAATAAATGTGAATGCACACTTCACTTCACCAAATATAATAGAAAAATAACATATTTCTATATTTATTGTATCAAGAGTACAATTTTCTTTTTCTTTTTTTATTGTTACGTGGGTGTGAAATTAAAGATATCCCCTTTTTTGGATAATTAACGTTCGAGGTTTATCTAACATGCTCATGGAATAGTTACAATAATCAAAACAATATTAATAACCCTTCAAAACAAAACACTTCACAAGATTTTAATTAGCACTTAAATGCCTAGAAATTAGATATTAAAATTGCAATTGCATAAAATGAGTTCTACCAAAACAAGATTCGGGATATTTATATATAAGCAACCTTATTCTTACTTATTTTATGAGCATGAAGACAGCTTCTAAGAGTCTATTATATGAATTGAAAACAATTTTTTCCGAATATTAATATTAAAAATTCATGCATTTGATTGATTCATAGACTAATTAATTAAGATCATTTGTACATTCCTTCAATTCATTGGAGTTTATAAATAGTAGTAACTCATGCCCAGCTTTAGCAAAGCAACTGATTTCATTTACAGACAAGCAAATCTAAACTAGCATACTCTCATCTGACACATTCTTTTATTGGTGGAATAAAAATTTCTAGAAACGAATTCAAAAAATATGGAATTTATTAAAGACCTTCAAAAATTAATACTAATAAAAAAAGCAAAGGGCATATAATTAATACCAGTGAGATTTTGGAAATTCTGCTCGATTTCCCGGCAAGCCATGACTGCTTCCACAGCATGGACCCTGACATGCTGTTGGAGCTGCTCTTTGAACGAACATAACACCAACAAATACTGCCCCTGAAAAATACAAATAACTAATTAAGATAAAATTCCACAATTTCCATAATGAAAACAACGAGACAATATTCCCAAAAAAATCCAAAAAATTAATAATCACAAGAAAATATTTGTCTCCAAAAAAACCCAGAAACTCCAAAATTTTCAGATAAAAATAACCAAAATAATTATTTACTAAAAACGCATAATACCTACAATTTTTAGCACAAAAAATACACCCCAGAAAAACTCAAAATGTTCAGAATAATCACAAGACACATATTTGCTGTAAATGAATGCCTAAATAAAAATTTTAAAAAGAGAACTTTCCCATACCAAGAAGTTGTCAAATCAGATCAAATCATATTATCTTAAGAACAATCCAAAATTTTCATAAATAATTATCACAATCATTTGCCTAAAAACCCCACAAAGTCACAGACGCGTACAATTTCAGCACAAAAGTTACAAAAAAATAATCTCAAAAACACCGAAGAAGGTTCCAAATAATCACTAGCATACATATTTACTGCAAATGAATGTTTAAACGAAAAAAATTAAAAAAAAGAAAATTTTCGTAATTATTATTATTACCAAGAAGTTGTCAAGCTCCTGCCTTTCATGAGGGGAGAGAGACTGATTATGTTGCGAAGCATATGATCGGAGGAGATGAAGCGACTGAGACACTTGGGCATCAATCAACGGCAGATGATCAATCGGCGTAGCAACCCTCAAACAAGCAACGTGGGCAGTTAATAGTTGCTCATAAAGCGGGTGAGTCACAATCTCCGCCTTGAGCTGCCGGTACTGATCGGAAAAAGCCATATCGCCGCCCATCAAACCACTGTCTCCACCGCCGTTGCGGCCGCCTCCACCCATCATCCCTAACCCCTGTTCCTGCATTTCTCAGGCTTAGAAAAAGAGGGTAAAATGGTAAAGTTGGTGTCTTTTTTTTGAAATTTCGGTGGAAATGGAGGGTTGAGAGAAAAGGGTCAATGAAACAGGCGATGGGATGAGAATGGGTATGCAAAAAAATTGAGGGAAAAAGAGAAGAGAGAGAGAGAGGGATAGAGTAGGGTGAGGACCACTGTATAATATAGGGTTGGAAGGGGGTTGCTTTAGGTGTACTGCTTGCTAGTATCAGAGAGGAAGCTGTGAATGTGAAGAGAGAGAAAGTACAGGAAGCTGTGTATATATGATATTGCAATTGAGGTGGGTTTGTTGGGATCTGAGAAAGTGAGTCTTTTTTTTGGGGGGTGCAGGGGGCTTTCTCTTTTCCTGTGTATGTATGTACTTATGCAGTGTTTTCATGGACTGATCAGAGGTTTGCTAGCTGGTGCGAAAGATCAGAAAACAGAGATCTGAGAGAGAGAGAGGGGGGGGGGGGGTAGGTGAGGGAAGGGAAGGAGGAAGACATGAGAGGCTTTGTTTGAAATTGAAAGCAAGGATTCTGGGGAAGGAAGGAAGAAAGAAAGGGTGATAGAATCATTACTATGAAAGGGAAGGGATGAGAGAGAGAGAGAGATTAACAGATAAAAAGCTGTTTGGCTCTGTCTACGACCCTGACATCTTGGCTGCTTTTCTTTTTCTTTAATTTCTTTTTTCTCTCTCATTTTCTTTTTCCTTTTTTTTTCCATCCACCTGCAAACATCGATCAGGTCAATTTTTTTTTACCATCCGCCAGTAAATTTAGGGCTAGTATGATTGACCCTACGTCTAAAATCGAAATCAGAATTCAACATCTATATCTGATCCAACAATTAAAATAGGCCTACTTGAAAGTAGAAATAAAATACAAAATAACTTAAATTGATTCAAATTTAATTCAAAAATTTTTTCAAAAATTTTGTTCATTGACAAGATAAATTTTATTAGAGTAAATGTCAATTGATAGTTTTGATACACAATAAATTCAAATCAAAAATTACCCATCAAAAGTCGCACCAACCAAAATATCATTATCCTGAAATATGACACAATCGGAATTTAATCCAATAAGTATCCACATCAAACCGCTAGCTTGTCAGGTATCCCCCAATTTCTTTTTCATTTTGTTTAGGGCTTCTAACCCTGCTTGTTTGCTTACATGATAAAAGTAAATAACGACCAATTTTTTAAAAAGTTGGTAAACTGTAATCGCGATAGAATTTATTGAATTATTACGGTTCTCTTAGTTTTGTAGGTCCTTATAAATTTATCAATCTGAACCTACTTTAACGTACTTTAATTCACTTAAAAAAAATACCAATTTCAATCCACTTCAACCTACCTCAGCCCACTTCAACTAACTTCAACACACCTTTCATAATTACATTCTCATTATTTTAAGCCACTTCAACCTATCACAAAAAAATATACCAACTTCAACCCACCTAAAAAAAAAAATACCAACTTCAATCAACCTCAATCAACCTCAACCTACTTTATCTTTTTACCCACCCCAATTTACCTACGAAAAGAACATGCCCTACATGGTACTTTAGCCAACCCAACTTGATTGCAGTAGCATAGCATCACAGAGGATAATTTAACTCACCCTTTATGGCTTCTATTCTATTTGAGTCGATTACAAAAGCCATATGTTGATATACCATTTGTATGCTCTTTTCGACTTATAAGAAGTATTTATTGATACTTATTATTAAAACATGTTAAATTATACTGAAATATATTGAAACATACTAAATTAAACTGAAATATATTGAAACATACTAAATTAAACTGAAACGTGCTGAATGTAAGAGGAAAATATAATTAGGTATTTGCAATAAGTATTTAACAGTGTTGAATTATGCTGAACTGTGGTGAATTATGCTGAACTGTGATGAATTGTGCTGAATATTGGTGATAAGTACTTATAATAAGTTGAAAAGAATATGTCTTTAGGGTTTATTCATTACGAGCATATTGAATTTGTTACCTATTGTAACATGCTAATTAATTGTTAGTCAAATCTGCTCCAATCAACTTCGATCCACTCCCAACCATTGAAATTCCTTCAAAATCAACCCAAACTACTAGAAAAAATATAATTTTTTTTTTCTAATGAACAACCAATTTACCTCAATCGATATAAGTAAAAAATAATTTTTTTAAGATAGCTTTTTAATCAATATTAATAACCAATTAAGAAAAGCAAAACAATGTGGCCACAACTTTGAACCTATCATTAACAAATAAATTATTAACGATAAATTAATAAATTAATCTCTATCAAGATGAGATTTTTACATTATTGCTCTTAACTTTAAAACTATAAAAAAAAATCTAAAAATACTGGTCATGTATTGAGGATCAAAGAGATTTTAATTTCTCCCTTCTTCACTAAGTCGACAATCAAGAGAATATGTTTGAAGTGTTAAAAGAACATTGTAAGATGTTGAAGGACATAATATCTCAAATTAATATAAAACGAAAAATTGGTATAACTATATCATGATACACGTCACACAACTTTAACTGAATGTATGAACATGGGATGCCAATTTTTGTCAAGACTAACAAACATTGTAATAATACCTAATATTGGGTTGTACTATGAGCAAAACAAACAAGCAATGAATGAATGTCGGGATGTAATAGTTGATACAATTTTATAAATAAATAGCCACTAAATTTCTATATATAACTTTTTTTTGTAGCTAAACACATTTATCTAATTGCAAATGGTTATTACTTTTTTCTTGGTATATGATCATATTATTAATTTGTGCAATGATGCTTGCAATCATGTTAAATACATCCATTGCAAATTTGTTTTTTGGATGTGAAGTATAAAAATAAAACATTATTGCACAAAACCATTGAAGATCACTTCCGAATGCTCCAAAACATTCTAAAACACTCTATAATACTTCCAAACTACTCCAATGTACTCCAACTTGCTTCAATTTGTTTTTAACTTGCTCCAATTTACTAATTGCTAGTCAAATATGTTGTGACTTGCTCTAATCTCTATTCCAGTTTAATCTGCTATATTCAACTAATTGCTAATCAAATATTTCTAATATGCTCCAATCCGCTCCAACCAACTCAAATATACTTTCAGCTCTCCAATAAACTCATAATGAAGAGACCCTTAACTCCCCCCCCCCCCAAAAAACACTGTGCTTCATTTGATCAATACAACCTTTTCAGTTTGGGGCAAAGAAAAAGGAAGGAAGTTACCATTATTTGAGACCAAATATCTTGCAAAGAACTGAACATAATAATAATAATAATAATAATAATAATAATAATAATAATAATAAT
>JACYFF010031956.1:12442764-12443795 GCA_017589665.1 Selenicereus undatus | reverse complement strand
TAATAATAATAATAATAATAATAATAATAATAATAATAATAATAATATTAATATTAATATTAATATTAACAGAATGTGTACTAATATAAGTTTGAAGCCAACCCAAATGATATTCCCTCTGACCCTCCCATTATGTCATTCTAAGCTAAGATCATGATGAATCCCCAAGGATTGATTGTGCATTCGTGACTTTGCAGATAAATTTGTCAAGGAAAACACAATGGGAAGCAGTAATATTTTAATTTGATGATTCACTATCTTTGGTTTTTCTTTGTTAATGCTTTAACAATACCACTAAACTTGAGTTAGTTGTTAGTCTCGTATGTTTAATTCTAATCCTTCTTTGTGTATTTTTCAATGATATCCAAAGTTGTTGGAGTATAAAAGTGGGTATTATTCACATTGATAAAGGCTCTGTTCAGTCAAATTAGCTATTTATGTAGCAAATAGCGATTCAGGTAGCGGATAACTGTTTAGACATCGGATAGCGTTTCTAATTTAGCTATTAGCGGATAGCTATTTAGATGAGCGGTTTAAACTAATGTGTTCGATAAATTTATCTGTTATGTTAACTGATTAATGTAAATTGACATAAAAGGATATAAATAATTTTCAAAGATAAAATTTTTAAAGGATATTTTTTGGCTAAAAAATATGAAACACTACTTTTAAATGTCAAACGTTAATACTATTAGTTTTTCAAAAACACTGCTTAAAACGTTAAACGCTACTTGAAATGCTAGTCAAAATATTAGTTTACCGAACACTAAAGATTAACTAATTAGTGTATTAACCTAGTCAAAACGCTAACTGCTACCCAAAATGCTATTGCCGAACACGGCCAAAATGTAAAGAATATGAAAAGTGAGTATTGTCCCATATTGACAAAATTAAAGGCTTGAGTATGTATATGTGAGTTACTCCACCCATTGCCAATTGGTTTTGGTTAGAAACCTCATTTGAGCTTGTATATATGACTCTTTGTTGAAGACCCAATTGATATAAAAAAAAATTAACATGGTATCAGGGCA
>JACYFF010031956.1:12430264-12437764 GCA_017589665.1 Selenicereus undatus | reverse complement strand
ATAAGTCACAAACCCTAATAAAGGGAGGAGGACAATTTCCCTATAAACAGAGCACTACTCCCTCCTACTTAGGGGCTGAAAATTCATTCACTCCATCGACATTTTAGAAGAACTCATAAGAGCTAAAGAATCTTTATCTTTCTCTGGACGAAGACAACAAGTACTCAACGCACGTGTCGTCTACTTTGGAAGATCAAAGAAAACTCTTCTTGATTGGGCTTAAGCCTCTTAGGCCCTTTCTTAAAGCCAAATTCATTCAAGTTCATTCAAAGGAGTCAAATCAGTCAGCTAAATTGAGATACAAGCCAATCAACCTTCCTTCAAGCACAAATTGGGAATCAAATCAGAGGCCTTTTATTTATTTACTTGTAACAAACACAGAAATTGCACCCATATCTTCTACAGAGTGATACAAATTAAATTTATCAATATTTCTTATCTTATTTATTTTTTGGACTTAAAATTTGTGTTTATAAATTTTTGGCACGCCCAGTGGGACTTCTCTACCTCTCATCTCTTTCTTCAAGCAAACAAGTTTTACACTCCTTTGAAGAAGAAATGCTCCTGAAAATGCCATCATTTAATTTTCGAAGAAGAAAACTATCGGATCTATATCTGAAGGATCAACAAAGGCTAGTATTGCATCTGGCAATGGAAGCACTAGAGTGATGACTAGGAGCGTTACCAAAACTGCTGCCACTATCATCCCAAAACAACAAGTTGTGACTCCAACTTTACAGCCACACAAGATTCAAAAATTTTGTTCCAACTTGCTTGCTAATGGAGTCAATCAAACTACTTTTATCCCTAATTTAAAGTTGAAACCTTTTGCTGTCTTCAATACATAGGAAGACTCTACCCTGTTGACTAGATAAATGTCAAGCCAATAATACCTTCCAAATTTTCAATGAGGAGGACGATTACTATAGTAGTAGCGATTCTTCACAAACATCTCCAAGGGACTCACTTTTCTCATAAGTTAAAGTTGAATTGTCTAACACTATATTCATGCCCAATCATGGTGACAGAAGCTATCAACTTAGAGGAAGAATTAGCAAATATGAAGGCAACTCTGGAAAGGCTCCCTAAGAAGAGTGAATAAAAGGATACTTAAATTAAGCATCAAAATAAGCAAATCGCGGATTTGAAAAAGAAGTCGGAAAAGTGGTCATCTGAAGCCTCAAATGGTGAAGGTTCTGAGAAAGAGTCCAATCACAACAACGGTTCTGACGATGAGTGCATTCCAAAGAACGATTCAACCTTGAATTCAATGTCAATTGAGCAAATTCAAAACTTGATAGCTAATGCGGCAGAAGCCCATCTAAAAGGAGGTTCTCATGGAACTCAATGTTACAGCAAGCCTTATACGAAAAGGATTGATGCACTATGGATGCCTCAGGGATTCTAATCTCCAAAATTTCATCAATTATGGCAAAGAGAACCCGAAGTAGCACATACTGCACTTCATTGAGGCTTGCAATAATGCTAGCACAGGTGGCGACCTCTTAGTAAAGCAATTCGTGCGATCTCTTAAAGGTCTTACGTTTGACTGGTACACAAACCTTGCTTCTGTATCCATTGATAGCTGGGGGCAAATGGAAAATGAATTCTTGAATCGCTTCTATAGAACACGCCATGTGGTCAGCATAAAAGAGCTAACTAACACTAGGCAATGGGATGAGGAGCCAGTTATAGATTGTATCAATGGTTGGCGTGTTCTCTCTTTGAAGTGCAAGGATCACTTGCCTGAATCTTCTGCTGTTGAGATGTGTGCTCAAGGAATGGAGTGGAACATTCTATACGGTTTACAGGTAAACAAGCACAAGACTTTCCAAGAATTAGCAACACAAGCTCATGATATGGAGCCTACAGTCGCCTACTATAGAAAACAACTCGATGATGGTGAATACATGGAATCATCAAGAAATAGAAGCTCCATGCTAAGAGACTCTGAAAAGAATGAATATTCTTATTCTGAGTTTGATACACAAAAAATGCTTGACAAACTTCTAGAGGAAGGACCTATATAACTCCCAGAGTCAAGGCATCCTGAAGAAATTAGAATAATTAATGATCCTGATATCTGTAAGTATCACGAGATCATCAGTCATCCTATAGAGAAGTGCAAAGCATTCAAGAGGCAAGTCCTACAACTTGCAAAGGAAGGAAAGATCACATTAGACAAAGAAGACATCGAACAATTTGATTAATCCTCTATCAAGACCATATTGGAAAACACTTTAGAAAAAGGACAACTCAAAATGAGCGATGAGTAGCAAACTTCCAGCTCAGTTGAAGACTCCTAAGTCAAACATAATTGTATGCTTGCAATACATATCTACAAACTTTCCAATTGTCGAGCTAACTTCAAGTCACTCTTAAAGACTCTCAAGTCGCAAAACAATTCTAACTCTCGAGTTACCCTTAAAACTTCTAAGTCCAAGCTTCTAGATTCTTAAGTCAGCAGAGACTATCAAGTCGTCCGTAAGATGCTCAAGCCATCAAAATCAAACACTTTTAAGACACCTAAAGACTAGCAAGTCAACAAAATTATAAACTTTGAAGTGAATTCAGCGACTAACAAGTCATCAAAGATAAAGACCCTCAAGTTATCAAAATCAAAAGCCATCAAAATCAAGACTCTTAAGTCTCTTAAGTTCAAGACTCACAAGTCATTGAAGATAAAGACTCTGAAGTCATCAAAATTAAAGACTCCAAGTCACCGAAAATAAAGACTTCCAAGTCTTCAAAGTTTAATACACTAAAGACATCGAAAGCAGAGAATCCAAATTCATCTAAAGCAAGACTCCTAAGTCCTCAAAGATAAAGACTTTGAAGCCATCAAAGTTTAAAACTATCAAGTTATCAAAAGTTTAAGACTCCTAAGTCTTTGAAGTTTAAGAAAATCCTAAGTCTTCGAAGTTCAAGACCCCTAAATTGTCGAAGTTGCTGACTCTCAAGTGATTGAGTAAACATTTGTGTCATCTAAGCAAACTATAGATTGTCACAAAAGTGGTAGACTCTCAAGTCATTAAAGATCATAAGCCTTAATTATAAGTCATTCAAACTTGTGATCCTCAAAGGTGCTAAGTCAGCTCTTGCATTATTTAAGTTGTAGATTCTTAACAATCCTTTAAATTGGGGGCAATAGTGAGATATGTCTCTTCTTCTAAGTTGGTGATAATAGTGTTGGAACCTTCTTGTTCAATTTGTCCACCTCCTCTTTCAAGTTAGCATAAACAACAACGCATGTGTCTTCCTTCAAGATGGTAGCGACGACACCATAACCTCCTCCTTCAGGTTGGTAATGCAGGGCTCCTCCCTCAAGCTGGTAGAAATAGCGCCATAACCTCCTCCTTCATGTTGTCGACATATGCGCCCCTCCTTCAAGTTGGTAACGACAACAATGTGACCTCTATCTTTATAATTGGGAAAGTTACCCAAGGTGGACTTACACGGGCAAGTCATCCAAGGATGAGAAAAATAAGGAAAGTCACTCAATGTAGACCTATTCAAGAAAAAAAAAAACTTTCGTATTGCTTGTGGCAAGTCATAGAGAAAATGACCCATTTAGTCCAAAGCTTTAAGCATCCGACATTTTCAATGATAAACCTGCAAAAGCATGAAGAAAAAAAAAGTTGTATAGTCGCTTGACATGTGCGGTATAGCCTTCTTCAAGTGGGTCACATAAGCAATGCAGATCTTATTAGAAGGATTCAAAATAAACCCATTGATATACCAAAAAGGGTCAGACATTCAAAGGTTAACCAATAATCAAGTCCAATTCGCCTTTGGAGGATTTCCGCTTTTAGAGGATTTCAACTTAGGAGGATCAAGGTTAACCCATTGATGTACTCAAAAGGGTTAGATATTCAAAAGTTAACCGATAATCAAGTCAGATTCGCCTTTGGAGGGTTTTCGCCTTTGAGGAAGCTCAACTTAGGAGTATTTAAGGTTAACTCGTTGATATACCCAAAATGGTTAGACATTCAAAGGTTAACCGATAATCAAGTCAAATTTGTCTTTGAAGGATTTTCACCTTTGTGAACATTTACCTTAGGAGGATTCACGATTGACCTATTGATGTACCCAAAAGGGTTAGACATTCAAAGGTTAACTGATAGGTAAATCGAATTCACCTTTGCAGAACTCTTGTCTTTGGGAATGTTCGCCTTAGAAGCATTATTAATTAGTGGTATGCTCCTTTTTGAAAATATTAATCCAAAGATTGGGGTTCGCATAATCCGAAGGGTAGACTTGCATCAAAAAAATAAATAAGTAAAAAAAAGGCAATGCCAAAAGAAAAGTCAACATTACAAAGCGACACAAACAAATAAAAAGGTTTTCATTAGCCACGAGGCGGTCATGGTTGATCAAGAACAAAACTTCTGTAAAGTGTTGATGCGAGAAATTATCCATCTTATTTAACTTCGGCCGATAACATCGTCTTCGTTTGGTTGGAAAGTCAAGTTGGCTGATTGAGAACAAAATTTGTCTAAGGTGTTAATGCAAGAAATTATTTGCAATGAGTGACTCATCTTTAGCACACTGCCTAGGACGTAGTCTGCGTTTGATTGGAAAATCGGATAGTTTTCCCTTGGTTGAAGTTTGCTTCATAATGATTCATGGAAGATTTGTTGTCCCAAATAAATTGCGAGATATGTCTCACTTTGGGATTTCAAGCCGGTTAGAAATATAAAAAGATTATAGGAGCTCTTCATCAATCAGGCATGGTTCCACCAATTCAAATTGTTTCACCCTTAAGCACTTATCGATCGAAAGTGAAGCACAATTTATAGCATTTACACACGCTAGCAGTGAGAACATAATTACTATAACTTTGGTTTTCATATATATATAAATGGTGATGGGGTTATGAGAAGGCGCAAATTTTAATTTAATCTCCTATTTACTAAAAAAAAAGGGTATTCAACCTAAAAAAAAAAGGGCCTTTTGCATAAAAGGAGAAGGCATGCATGTTTTCATTTAATTGCCCCCACAAAAATGTTTCATATGCCGACTAAACCGATTTTGATTCATCTATGTCAATTAAATACGTTGACATGCTTAAATTGGCCGCTAAAGCTCAATGAAATTGATTGTTTGACAAAAATCCTTGCCAAGCCAAGAAGACAGGCATCCGTAATACAAGTAGCAAACATGTTAGCACTTACAAGTTCGAGACTCGACCGCATCTAATACTCCAAGGGCGTAGATCCGGTCAACTCTCGAGGGGGCAATTTGCAGGTACTAAAAAAAATAATGAAAAGTAGCACATGAGAAAATTAATATAAATTAATTATTTTAGATTAGCCCATTCAATTAATTTAATTTATTTAAATAAATTGGGACGAATTGACTACCAAGTCATGACTCAAACGACTACCAAGTCAACAGGTAAATTGACTACTAAATCGCCTATCAAATGAACTAACAAGTCAAAGGCCGAATTAACGACCCAAAAAGGCGAATAAGTCGCAAACCCCAGTAAAGGGAGGGGGATTCTTTCCCTATAACTAAAGCACTACTCCCCGCTACATAGGGGGTCGAAAATTTATTCACTCCGTCGGTATTTTAGAAGAACTCACAAGAGCTCAAGAATCTTTATCTTTCTTAGGCAGAAGAAAACAAGCACTCAAAGCACGTGTCGCCTACTTTGGAAGATTAAAGAAAACTCTTATTGATTGGGATTAAGCCTCTTAGACCTTCTCTCAAAACCAAATTCATTCAAGTTCATTCAAGGAGTCAAATCAGTCAAGTAAATCGAGATACAAGCCAATCGACCATATTTCAAATACAAAAAAAATAGGCGAAGAAGCTTGTCTTCGTTTTGAAGAGGGTGTTGCAAAGGTTGCACATCTTGGATATTTCTGTTAGGAAAAAAAAAACACCACACATTTATGGATTATCCACTTGTAATTTGAATACAAATTTACAAGGATGTTCATTGTAAAACAAAGTTGACATCTATGTAAAGCTTAACCAACCTATTGGAATAAGTGCCGCCTATCATCATTTGTCGTCAAAGGACATTGGGTGTAAGGATCAAATCCTAAACTTGTATACTGTGTATGTAGTACATTCTAAGGGGTAAGCTTTGTTTTCAATTCACTATAATGGTTTGAACATTGCTTCCAAACACATTCCTTCCCAAAGTTGTGCACTTAACAGTTTCGCAATTCTTTTCCAAGGAGATGCTGAGCTTTTTGACTCTCTATGCTCAATACATAAATCAATAAACATGTCGTACACTTTTGGGATCCATTTCATTCTAATCATTTTCGTTGGTTCTTGCAAAAATTCTTAGTTTAAAAGCGACATCGTCAGTACCTTTGATGGAAAAACACATTGTCGACAAGAAAACATACACACACTAACTACTGAGCACATTTGAACAAAGACAACAACCACTCATCACTTTGAATGTAACAATGACTTTTAATTTTGCATTAAACAAATAGAGTTGAAAACGAGCGATGAAGTGTCATAAAATTTGGATTAAAAGCTTCATGTGCAGGTTTTAATTACTTTCATATATTCTACTCAATTGCACTTTTCCCTTTCTTCCAACTCCATCTCACTCATTTTCGTATCCCACTCTAAAACTCACACTCTAAAGAACATACCCTTAATTAGTATAGGTTTATGTTACTTTCCCTAATGTTTATGGATTTTGCAAGTATTACATCGATTGCGTTGCCATTTCAAGTGTAGTGTTAAGTGTTAAAATATACTTTCAGCAAAAACAGAGACAGAGAAAGAGTAATGGCAGAATAAAAAATACAGTAGTGAAGAAGAGAGCAAAGATAATACGAAATCGCTCAACCTATGAAAAAGAATGAATTCACAAGGCCTTTACTTTTTAAGCATTATCATTACCTAAGAAAAAGAGTTTTGCGCTAGGCCCTAGTATAAAATCATAGGAATATAGTATTTCCTTTTGGAAGAATTCAGAAACAAAATTATGCACATTTATCTTTGTTTTATTCTTAAAGGGGATGAACTTAGAAACAAGATTAGTAAATTGGGAGAATAGGTTTAGCTTTTTCTATTACAGTTAGATCCAGTGCCACGTAGCAATGCAATGCTACTCATTCCAAATTTTACATTGAAAGTACTATTACAGTTAGAACAATTTCAAGATTTCACTTCAATCTAATTGTTTAACCCATTCACATTAAAGGGGAGACAAGAGAGCCACTATTGGCAGCAGTACTGCTAGAAGTTAGGACACTAGTAATTCACTATTTTGCTCAACCACATAAGCTATCTAGCTTCTTTCCGACTTTAATTTCACTTAACCAATTCAATCCACAACAACCCAGGTCTGAACCAAAGAATCACAAGTGCAAATTTCCAAAACGAACAAATTTCCAAAAAAAAATAATTGAATAATTATATATTATATATTATACATAGATACATACACGTACACATACATATACATACATACATATATATACATATGTATGTATACACACACACACACACACACACACA
>JACYFF010031956.1:12369636-12420264 GCA_017589665.1 Selenicereus undatus | reverse complement strand
TGTGTGTGTGTGTGTGTGTGTGTATATATGTATATATATACATGTATGTATGTATATATATATATATATATATACACATGTATGTATATATATATATCAGTCAAAATTAGATCACATTTTAGTGTATCATAATGTTCAATTGGTTATTTTTGTGAAACTCAAAAGGAAGAATTGTCATGTTCAAAGTGTGTGTGATATGTATTTGATGTTTTATACGTTGTTAATATGCAAGTCACTACCTTTTACCGTATTTAACCATATGATACATATCTTTTGTTGTACAACCCACTTTGATAAGTGTGGTTTTTGTATTAGTGAAAGTCATTGGGTAAGGTTTGTCAAAGTCAGTTGGTCTGACTTTGGTGTGGTATCTTGCGAGTGTAGCTAGCTTGTTTCATACATATTTTATATTACATATATGGACTTGAAGTAGCTAATCTATCTTTGATATACAACCGGATATTACTTGATGTTATTACATCAAAGTCTTCTGATATGCCTTTAAAATACATTTATGAATGATAGCATGTTTTTATTTGTGATTAAACATGCTAACTAAGATTTGTTATATCATTGTATTTTGTGCTTAAAGTATCTTCATCATAACTCTTGATGTTATTATGTCAAAGTTAGAGAATCTGACCTTGGAATTTGTGTATGATCAATACATAATCTTGTATGCTGACAAAAGTGCTTAATATCCTAGAATATTATGGAAATTTGTTTATATTCTTAGAATGATTATCATACTTACTTTGATTGTTAAATCATTAGCTAAATTATGATATGTTGAATTTGGAAAGTAACCTTTTGAATATTTTGATTGCATTTCTTATGCATAAAGTTGACTGATATTTTACTATGATAATATATTGTTGTTATCTTATTTTATCCTTAAGATCTCGGTAAAAAAATCTTGCCTCATATGATCTTTAACTTTTTTGGAAAGAAGCGTTTGCTAGAGACTGACCAGATCATGTCTTTGGTGCAATATATTTCCTGCCTAAGTTGAGATTCATTAAATATATTCTTGTTTCGTTTGTGGAAAGAATCATTAAATCAATCTTGGATTTGTTTATTAATTATATTGATTGATTTTGGTGAGATCTTTACCGTTTAAATCAATCACTGTCTAGCTCAAATCAGATCCCTTAATTTCATCAACCAGGAGCTAATTTTAGAAAGAGCAATGTCTAAATCAAAGACATTAGAATCTCAATCCAAGTACATTGAAGATTTGATAAGCATTGCTCCAATGGTTAAAAAGGTTTCGCACTCTATAAAGGGTGGAGGAGCTGAATCAAGTATCAAAACACAAGAACTACATCGTGAAAAAGTGCTCAAGTGCAATCATCTTTAATGCTGCTCTTATTTACTTGTTAGTGAGTTGAATATTTATAGGGGAGATTTATTACAAGTAAGTTGGGCAACTTATTTGGGTAGTTAGGTATTGAGATATCAATTTTTAGTAAGTGTGCTGGCTAAGGCTGCTTAGTCGAGTAAGGTTGGAATGCTAGATAGTGTGTAAAGCCAAAATCATTTGTGTGTACTTCTTAAGTGAACAAGAAGTCGAGGTGATTAAATCCTAAGGGAAGACGTGTCTTAGGCAGTGACTAGCCCTTTTTGAAATGGAGAACATTGTAGACATATCTTATGTTTTGTCCCTTTTTATTCCTACATTTATTTCTGTTCAAAGTCTTATTTCTGACACTGATGACTAACTGTTAAGGTTGCTTATTATGACATTGGTAGCTCAAATTCAAAGTGAATTGGATTTTCTTTAAGTCTTAGTTTTTTTTTTATATCACCCTATTCACTCCCCTGGATGGCATAACACTGACTTTTGGGACCTTTAATTGGTATTAGGGCAGGTCCACTCACATTAACTTAACCGCCTTGTGGAAAAAGATCATGACTTCATTTGGGAATGCTTAAATTGATCAATGATTCTCTTTTACTAAACTTTCTTTGTTTCGTGGTTCTAATTCTGCTCATTTGAAAAGGTTTATGCAGATTTTTATCAAAGACTATGATTATGAGCTTTGGGAAATCATCTTCAATGGAGGTTCATTCCTACTTTGAATAGAGGAGATAAAGTTGAACCAAAGTCAAGGTCAAAATATACCAAGGCAGAGGCTGAAAGGGTTGCAAAAAATTATAAAGTTTTGAATATTTTATTTTGTGGTTTGGATCTGAATGAATTTGACTGTGTGTTTAAATGTGATACAGCCAAAGAAGTTTGAGACACCTTGGTGACCACTTATGAAGGAACAAATCAAGCTCGTGAATCTAAAATCAAGCATATATCCACCAATACAAGTTTTTCAAAATGTTGCCTAGTGAATCCATCAACGACATGTATATTTGACTTACTAGATAATCAATAATCTCAAGTCCTTCAGGAAGACATACACCAATGAGGAGACGGTGAGAAAAGTATTGTGGTGTCTTCCAAGAAGCAAGTGGGGATCCAAAGTCATGACCATTGAAGAAGCCCATGATCTAAAAACCCTCAAGTTATATGATCTTATTCAAAAGCTTCTAACCTATGTATTCCAGTCGCAGGAATTGATGAGCAAGTACCAAACTACTGAAAAATCAACTTTTTCCAACTGAACATTTTCCGTCGGAAAATGAGTTTTCCGATGGAAATTCCGGCAAACTACGTCTGTCGAAATAAGGAGGGTCGAGAAGGCATACCGACGGAAATAGTAAGTCCGTCGGACCGCTTCGCCGACGGAATTGGGGGGCCGACGGACTCATCTGTCGAATGCAAACAAAAATTCGTGAAAAATATTTCAAAAAATTTTCTTTCCCAGATTCCGTTGGAACCCGTCGAATTTCGTTGGCAATTCCGTCGGAACAGTCAGATTCCGTTGCAATTTTAAAAATTTATTTAAAAAATATAAAATATAATACCAAACTATAAAAATATTTTTAAATGTATCTAATATACAATAAATTTTCATCATTGACATTAAATTGATATTACCATTAAATTATGCTTCATTAATTAAAAATTATATTCTTTAACAACAAAGTACAAAATTGAGAGTAAATTATCATTCTTATAAACTAACATCAACGTAACAAACTAACTATATAAACTATTAAAGTTGCATAGTTACATGCAAACCAATTATACAAATTATTAAATTCAATGTATATAGTTAATTAACAATAAATTTATACAATTTACACATGAGAAAACCTTATCAAAAAGTCGATGACGAATGATGACGAGAGAAGGTGACAGCAGCAACCGGCGGTGGGGCGATGGCAAGTGGTGGTGCTCCCTCTCTCTCTCTATTTACGAAATGAGCAACGCAAAAATGAAGCGAATGGCGAGTTTTATAAGAGAATGTCTGATGGAATGTGCCATCAGAATTCTGTCGAAATTCCGATGGATTTTTCCGTTGGAATATTCAAAAAAATTGAATTTTCCCTCCATCAACTCGGGCATAAAATTTTTAAATTTTGAATTTTTTTATCTTTCGACGGAATATTTCGTCGGAATTCCGTCGGAAATTCCAACGGAATCCAATTTCCAGCGGAAAATTCAAAAATCCGTTAAAAAATTCAAATTTTTTTTTGCAGAGATCTAGTCAACATTGACAACTGTTCCGACGGATATTCTGTCGGACTTCTGTCGTGATTCCAACGGAATAATAGTCTGTCGGAACATCCGCTGCCTCGTTTTACTTTTTCCGTCTTTCCGTCGCCATGTCTGCCAGCCTCTCCGACAGCCTCTTTTTTGGTCGGCATTTTCCGTCGAAAAGAACAGAATTTTTAGTAGTGGCAAGGAGCTGCTCTAAAGTTTACGTATGACAATTTTGAAACATAAAATGAAGAATTCGACGATGAGGAGGATGAGACTGTAACTATGGTAGCTAGAGGATTCAAGAAGATGCTTTAAAAACATCCATAATTCCAAGGACTTCGGAAAAGATTAATTTCAAAGAGAAATGACCAAAACTCCAAAGGCAAAATTTTCTCTAAAGTTAATACTAACGTGGGCACTTGTTATAGTTATGGACTTGTAGGGAACCTGATCAAAGATTGTCTGAATACAAAGAAGAGAAATGAAAAGATGAAGTTCAAAGTCAAGAATGGAAACAAATAGGCAATTATTTTCGCGTAGAGTAATGACAAAAGTAGTCAAAGTGAGGAAGAAGAAAGGGCAAGCCTTTATCTTATGGCCAAAGGAGATCTTGAGGAAGAAAAAGACGAAAGTTCTGAAGAGGTAACACTTAAACATCATCTTACTTTCACAAAAGAATGTCTAGCACAAGGTTTATTGAATTGTCTTAGATATGAAAGTATTTATCTAAGATCAAATCCCTTACAAGGACTATCAAAGTCTTAAAAGAAGAAAACGAGAATTTACAAAATACTTGTGAAAGTTCATACGCAAAGGTTAAAGGCTAAAACATGAAAAATCTAATTTACAAAACAAGTTCCATGACTCTAACAATTCTCTTTCAAAACTTACTAAGGGATAAGAAAATCCAAATAAATTACTTAGTTCTTAATGTATGCCTTTTAACAAAGAACGTCTTGCTTTTGAACTGAGCAACAAAAAGAATTTTTATGAGAACCACTTTGATAAAGAGACAACACATGAGAAGCCACAAATCACTATCCCTTAAAAGAAAAAAAGTAAATATGGATATAAATATCAAAGTTACTTTGTTCCTCAAAGGAGATAAAGTAACTTGGGTCATCGATATTAAAATCACTCTACTCATCGAAGAAGACCGAGTAGCTTTGGTTGTTGTAGATATCAAAACTATTTACAACCTAGAATTATTTAGGTTTGGGTACCTAAAGGAATGAGACCAATCAACATGGTGGTTATAAACAATCTAGCAGTCAAATTTGATGTCCAAAGTCCTTTGAGAAGGGTTGTTTGATCTTGATTTTGCAGGTACACTTGACCTCCAACTAAAATGATGCAAATTGGTAAGAATTTGGATTATCAAGAAAATTTACAGCACTAGTGTGGAATAAGGCACAAACAAGATCATTAACTATACTTCAAAGCTGGACTCCAAACTCAGATATGAATTTGTTTCAAGGTTCTACACATTGGCTTTGATATAGAAATGTTTGAAGGAAGGACAATATGTATGGTTGCATATTCTTCCTAAAAGATAAGTTGTCAAACTCTCATTTGGTATTCATGTGTGAAGTTGCAAGGTATGTAATGATTTCTCATTATATGATGATTGTGTCTTTAAGCTTGTTTTTCACATAATATGACTTTACTATGAATTGATCGGCATTTAACCTTATGTCATGAATTAAGGGAAACATCCCTTTCTCAATATTAAAGAGTTTTTTTAGTTGTTATAGAAAATCAATTGCCTCAAGTATATCTCGACGACCTTAAGTAAAGTTCTTATTACAAAGTATTAGTTTGATCCTTGTAATGACACTACTTCAAAGACTTTGAAACAAAGTGGAGCTTTAAGGACAACATGGCTGAAGGGAGAAAATTTCATAGCTCAAAACCATCAACTTTTGAACCATGATCCTTGAACATAGCAAAATGAGAAGTTGCAAACATGCTTCGGATAGTCATTGAGGTTGAAGGTTCAAAATCAAAATCCAGACTTTCAAAACAGGCCAGAAAATGTACTATCATTGAATGGAAGTAACACTATGCTTATAAAGTTCCAATTCTTCCTTGCATACTTTTTTGGTCATATGCATCATTGATTCAACTTTGATATACAATCTCCAATCCTAAAACTTTGATGGCATACCATATCTTGGATATGTGTAATTGTTAGAAAATGCTTTTCTATATGTTATTCTTTGGAACATGAATGCCATGTTAGACCTTATTATAGTTGTTGATATTTGTCCAAATGTGCAAAATCTTGATTGTCTTTTGAGGCATATGAGCATGGATCACATATCATGATGCTTGACTTCTTTTAGCTCATGCTTCAAAGCTGCACATGTTTCATTTGTACTTTGATGTGATACTCTCATCTTAAGTTAATTATGTTCATATTGTAAATTGAGATTATTGTTGCATTATTGATTCTTTACATGAGCATGACATATTCTTGCTTGGTGCTTTTTATCTTACTTGAATTACCTTCTTTAGGCGGAGATAATGTAGTGCATGACATGTGATCTTTCATGTATATTATGACCAAGTTATCCTTCATATTCATATGGATGAGCACATGTGATCCACTATTTCTTTATTTATCATGAGGTTGTTAATGTTTCATCTATCAATGACATCAAAGTAAATTGTTGTTAGCATGAATTCAAGGGGAGACCATCATTTAGTACTAACAAGTGCGCTAAGTAAATATAGGAGATCAACTCTTGATGCCAATGATTTTTGAATGTTTGGGTTGATACAATTTCAAAGACATGAAATTTTGGGTCAGAATGATTCATTTCAGATTAAACCTAGAAAGTAGTAGTTGTTGGCTAATCTCCTTATGCTAACTTGAAATTTATCTCTATTTCTATATGCTTTGATAATATGGGTGCTCATTTGTTCTTAAACAGTTATATTTATCAAATGTTATAATATGATTCTATCATCCTATATTTCTATTTGAAGCATTATATAACTGCATTACATACTCTCATGTGCTTATATATATTTTATACGAAGGAGGGGGAGTTATATATGCCAATTTCATCTTCATGCTATACTTATGGTTTCTCTTGTCCAAAACATAACTTTTTTGATGAAACACAAAAAGAGGGAGAACCATTATAGTAAGCTTATTATGTGTTTAGGATTTTGACTTTCATCAAAAAAGGAGAGATTGTTGAGTTGGTTATTTTGATGAAAGCCAAAAATATGAATTGATAAGTTCAAGGTGTGTTGGATATGTATTTGATGTTTTATATGCTGTTAATACACAAGTCATCACCTCTCAGTGTATTTGACCATGTGATACATATCTTGTCTAGTCCAACCCATTTTGATAAGTGTAGTTTTTATATTAGTCAAAGTCATAGAGTAAGGTTTGCCAAAGTCACCTAACCTGACTTTGGTACAACATTTTGCGAGTATAGCAAGCTTATGGCATAGATATGTTGTATTGCATATAGGGACTTAAAGTAGTTGATCTATCTTTGATATACAGGTTGATATGCCTTGGTATTTATAAAGGTCAGTTGATCTAACTTTGAAATACATGTTTGAATGATAACATGTTTGTATACATGATTAAACATGCTAACTAAGACTTGTTATGTCTTACAATATCTTGGTCATAACCTTCGATCTCACTATGTCAAATTCAGAGAATCTGACTTTGAAATTCATGTCTGATCAGTACGTGATCTTGTATGATGATAAATGAGCTTAATATGGTAGAAACATATGGGAATATTGTTTATATTCTTAGAATAATTATTACGCTTGTTTTGATTGTTAAATCATTATCTAAATTATGATCCGTTTAATTTAGAATGTATCTTTTTGAATATTTTGATTGCAATTCTTGTACATAAAGTTGGACAATATTTTATTATGATAATATCTTATTGTTATCTTATTTATCCTTAAGATCTCGGTAAAAGATCTTGCCTTGTGTGGTATTTAACATTTTTAGAAAGAAGTTTTTGCTAGAGATTAAGTAAATCATATCTTTGGCACAATATATTTCCGGCCTAAACTGAGATCCATCAAATATATTCTTGTTTTGTTTATTGAACGAATCATTAAATCAATCTGGGGTTTATTTGTTAATTATTTGATTGATTTGGATGAGATCTTTAAAGTTTAAATCAATCACTATCTAGTTCAAATCAGTTCCTTTAATTTTGTCAATCAAGAGCCAATTTCGAAAAGAGCAATGTCTAAATCAGAGACACTGGAATTTGGATTCGAATACATTGTAGATTTGACAGGCATTGCTCTAATGGTCACAAATGTTTTGCTCTCTATAAAGGTGGAGCTGAAGCACGCATCAAAACACAAGAATTACATCGTGAAATTTTTTTTAAGTGCAATCATCTTTAATGCTGCTTTTGTGTACTTGTTAGTGAGTTGAACATTTGTAAGGGAGATTTGTAACAAGGAAGTTGGGAAACTTATTTGGGCAGTTAGGTATTGAGAGGTCAATACCTAGTGAGTGTGCTAGCTAAAGTTGCTTGGTCGAGGAAGCTTGAAATGCTAGACAATGTGTAAAGTCAAAGTTATTGGTGTGTACTTCTTAAGTGAACAAGAAGTGGATGTGATTAGACCTAAAGTGAAGAAAGACTTTAGGCGGTGATCTGCTTGCATGTTTGGAAGGATGAATATATTCTGTATTTTGTCCCATTTTATTTCTATTCAAAGCTTTGTTTCTGAAATCGGTGACTAACTTTTAAGGTTGGTTGTTGTGATATTGGCAATTCAGGTTCTAAGTGAATTGCAATTTCTTTTAAGTCTTAATTTGTTGATGTCACCTTATTCGCCCCTGTCTAGGTTGATATAACATTGACTTTTGGGACCTTCACATAATTTTCAAATTATTGTAGGCAAATTATACTATTAAAATTCTTTTATCAACTACAATATTATGTTTATTACTAAAAATTTGCCAAGTTAATCATAGTATATTTTAATACATTAGAAAATTTTTACTTGATAGTTTTCATAACTTGCCATCCATAATAACTATTTCGGCTTAAAAAGTTGCTAATTATTTTACAAAAAATTATGACAAAGTTGTGTATGACATAGTTGCTAATTTAGTCATTTTAACTTTTATAAACAATCACTGTAGTTAAAATTTTGTGAGATTACTCTAACAACTTATTTAACTTTTATCAATAATCAAAGCTTTATCACAATTGTTGACATAACATAAAAAAAGTTTCTTAAAGCTAATTAGATTTTATATCTATTTTGCAATGATGAGTGAGGAGACTAATGCTATCAAATTAATTCCAACTTTTCTCGAATGGAGGAGAAAAGATTGAAAGTTGGGTATGATTATTGAATGTTCTTCTTCACATGGGATGAATCAGACAACTGGGGTTGCCTTGTCTCCAACCTCGGATTATCGATTTCACACCTTCTTTTCTTTCTTCTGCTAATTTTTCTTATTCTATTTTGTCTTTTTTTAATCGAAACGTGCTTCTGCTTTACATTAAAATCCAATAATAACAGATGAATTTTTTGGGCAGCAATTCACTTTTATTGATCTACTAATGATATCTAAAACGACCACTTTTTTTAAATATGCACATATAATTGAAAAGGTGTTCAAGTGCTTGTCGCATAACTGGAATGTGTGTGTGTTTTTTCCCCCTCTACTTCAAAAATCAAGATGATCTTGATGCATGTATGTATTTAGTTAGGGGGTGTGTGAGAAAACAACTAGACTGACCTGTCTTATTGTGAATAAAAATAGATGTACATGTCAATATGAGTACTACTACACCCGAGTTTTCAGGTAATAATTTTCACAAACATGGTTAGTTTAGTAAAATTATAAAAGATAATACAAAAGAACAACGTATGCATATTAGGTAAGGTTTCATCTAAAAACTAATTAATAATAGTGGAGTAACTTTAATCATTTCTTTGGATTTTAATTAAGGGAGAAAAACTTCTTCAAGAAAAATAAATTCAATTAATCATAAATAAGTTCCATTCAACTTAACCAAATAAAAATAAGTTCATTTTGTTAAGATAAATTTAGTTAAATAAATTTCAAAAATAGGGTTACTGGATTTCAATAATCTGAATTTTAGGGTATTTGGACATTTATGACCTCGAAAGATAGCTCTTAGCCTCCCAAAGATTCCGACCATTGATGTATTTATTTTAAATAGTATAGGAGTAATTTTAGATTGTATTTTTCAAGCAATTTAAACTTTCCAATGAAGGTATGCAACTTAAGTTCATAGATTTGTTTTGTTTTGTAGGAGGAGTTATCGAGAATAAATGCCTCAAAAGATCAAAATGTTGGAAGCTGTCTTCAAGTTAAGATTGTTGGCGTTCAAACTTCCAAAAGTTCATATTATTAAAACCCAATGACCCTTAAAAAATAAGTTAAAGAGACCAATATGTTAGTCAATAATCTTACCTGAAAAAATAAATATCGAATTATTTAACCAACTATCATTGATTTGCAAGAACACTCCTCTGCTTTAAAACAGGACTGCAACGAACGGTTGCTGAGCCAGCAATGCAATGTTTCTGAAGTTGACAATATTAATACCCTCTGCTTTCTCTATTCGGAAAATGCAATTAAATGGGGATAACGATAGCTTTTACGCCAGCTAAAATAAATCCAAACAAAATAAAAATGCAGTATATAAATTTTTTTCCAAAAACATATTAGTGTTATTTTAAAAAGTCCAGAGATTAATTTAGTTTGAAACTTTTCCATCTCTTGACGTTTGGATTAAGGCGCAGTGCCCTGCTCTCTGTTTGTTACGATGGTAACTACTGGTCGACTCCTACCAACCACATATTATGTTAAGCTATCGTGGCATGTAAGAATTGGCTATTGGGCTCCACCTTTTATTTATTATAAATACTTCAAAACTTGATTTCCCGAAAAAAAAAAATGAATTGTTTAAATGTGACCTCCGAAAAAAAATTCAAGTAGCTAATTTTAAAGATGTACTCGGTGTTTGATTGCCGATAATTGTAAAGTTTACAAAAGTGATACACACATAAGACTTATATTATGGTGCTTGCACTTATTTAATTTCGGTATATTTTGTATATACTACTGAAAAGTAATTTAATACAATGAGATTAGAACTGTCAAACAGGTCGGGTCAATTCGTGTTTCTGTCAAACTTAAACAGGTTGAAAAATTTTCGACCTGAACCTAGCTTATTTATCAAACGAGTTGAAAACCTTGACCTGTACCAATTTATTTTTTAAACAAGTTGACCTGAAATTTACCTATTAATCCATTTAATATAAACAGGTCAGGTTCAGGTTATCTATTTACCGGCTTTATATTTTGACTAAACTATGATTACTAAGTATTATAAATCAATTTTTTAATTTTGCTATAGTATCATAATGCAACCATTGTCTATGATTCACCAGAATCACAATCACAAAACAAATATCAACTTGATCAAACTCTACCTTTTCACAATTTCCCCCTCAAAAGCACATGATAATTGGGTAAACTGATCAAGTTATATAATCCAATTAATTAAACGGGTTAAATAGGTATTTTTTGTGTCAAAATTCTAACCTGAACCTAACCCAATTAATTAACCGGGTTAAACGTGTCAACCCGTTTAATTAAACGGGTTGAAAATCTTTACCCAAACCCACTTAATTTCGTGTTCAATTCGAGTCGGTAATCGTATCAAGTTAACTTTTGACAACCCTAAATGAGACTATGGTTGTGTTCGGCAATACTGTTTTGGGTTGCTCTTGACATTTTAATTAAATTAACGCACTAATCAATCAATTTTTATTGTTTGGTAAGATAATTTTTAAACTAGTATTTTAAGCAGAGTTTAGCATTTCATGCAACGTTTCTGAAAAGTTAGTAATATCATATTTTAACATTCAAAGGTAGCCTTTCATATTTCTTTGACTACAAAATACCCTTGGGAAATTATTTATATTCTTTTCTTGTCAATTTGCGTTAATCAATTAATCTAACAGTTAAATTTACCAAACATATTTGCTTCAACCGCTCATCTAAATAGTTATCCGCTAACAATTAAAAATTAGAAACGGTATCCACTATCTAAATAGCTATCTGCTATCTAAACAGATGATTTTACCAAACCTAGCTTATTTAAATGTTTTCGTAATTCCACCAACTTAAAAAAAGGGGGGGCAAAAGGCCAAAACTGACGGGTTTGGATGAGTTAAGAAAGTCTTTGCTTTCAAAAAATGAAAATATAATAAGTGATTATCGCATTGTACATCCCTAATAAACGTAACTATGTAAGTGTTGATATCTTACCGAGTAGCACTAATGAATCATTCTTACATTATGTATTCATCAAAGTAAATTTCTTTGCTCCTAGCCTACTATGATTAAATATGTTACGATCATCACCACGGGCATATGAGGGCATGTAACCAGTAGAATTTACATATGAAAATGTGATGAGAGCTCTCAAAACTGAGCTAAGGTCAACATAATCAAATTAATTAGAAAACTATGTCAATATAGAGTACATAAAGTTGGCTAACTCAATTTAGGGAAAAAATTGTAATCAATTGATCAATCCAGATCTTCGGACTGAGAATTTCTAACTAGGTTATGTCCATACGAGATTTCTTTCGTTTGTTTTTTAAGTTCTGATTAATTACCATTTATGTCTACCTAAACATAATAAAATAAAATTCTGAAACATATGTTACGAGAAAACAAAAACAATTTAAATAAGTGATGCTAAAAAAGTTATGAGTTTTTTCAAACTTTTTTTAAATAAAAGTAAATCTCGGTTAATTCTTTCCTTTAACAAATTATTCAGAATTTTAGAAAACAAACATGATTTTATTCCTATTTTTAAAATGGTAGAATCTATTTCGAATCCAAATCTAGTTACATAAGCTAGCAAGATATACAGCCCGCCGCTTGGTAAACTGGTAGAGTAAATACATGAGAATGAGAATCTCCAAAATTGGTGGTTGATTATTACTTTCAGGCAAATAGCAATACAAGCAAAAGCAGGATATAAAAGAAAAAAATAAAATGATTTAAACAGAAAGAATATTTCTAGTTATGGCTAAGTTTTGGTGTGAAAAAGACTAGCAATCTTTCTTTATGTCGACATTTAACAAATATGTGCAATGCTCTATGAAAGAATTTCTTGACCATGCAAATTCAATCTTGTCATAACATTGCTCTTAATTAGATGTTAGACTCATGACCAACATTTTGCAATTTGCAAACCAATTCATGGCACTTTCACCTTCAAAAAGATGCTACTATTTATTCATATTTCGTCTTACGGAAGTCCTCTCACGAGAATTTATTACAGGTATATGTTAATATAACCATAATCGGTGACCAACTTGTTATGCACTGTATCGATTGTTTCACTGAAATTTATTATGAGACTGTATTTGCAATTAGCAGTTTATAAATCAAGATTCATTTGAAATCATATTGGTGTTTAATTATATTTCTCTTTTTCTTAGGTAAAGCGAGAGATTTAGAGGTGGAAAGATAATGACAAGAGCCAAACTCTAAATTGTGCTTATATGATGATAGTTACGTCTTGATTTATAAAAGATGATGACGTAAATATGTTGTGAATCTTTTGATTGTTATCTATGTGTAAAAACTTCTCATACGTAAGTGGTTCTCTGAATCCTGATCATGAGTTACTTACAACTTTTATTTCACGTAATATACATCACTTGAAAGTGAAACTTAATGTGTATGTGCTCTTGGTTTAGTTACTCCTTTCCACAAGCATCACAAACAATATTGTTGGTGAAAATGTCTAGTGGTGATTCAAATGAAGCGTGAAATCATTCTTGTTGGCAACAATAGGGCTAATTGTAATTTGTTCTTTGAAGATGGGGTCGTATTAAGCATCCAATAATTCATTAGCATACAGTATGTCTTATACAGTTGCTATATCGTATAACCAACTGTATAGGAGGATCTATGCAACCACGTTTTAGCTCGCTAAATACTATATAGCGTATTAAATACTATATAGCTCGGTAACACTTTGTACACTTAAATTTGATTACTTATTATCACTACAAATGCTATCATTGTCGTCGTCGTTGTCGTCGTCATCATAGTCGTTATTATTATTGTTGTTGTTATTGTTAGTAGTAGTGGTGAACTTTACTTGAATACTTAGTGAGCAATGACAACTATTGCAAACTTGTCTTGGTAAGTTGCTTAGATTTAGTGAGCATTACTGCGTATGTTGTGTGAGCATTAGCAGCACATTTACTAGGCATTACAACGTTATACAAGTACATGACCGCCAATATAAACTTATATGGACATCTTTTTTAAATATTATGCTCATATCATAATATTATGCTCATATCATCTCCTTAAACCCAAATAGTCATTTTAAATAAATAAATATTATTCAAATTAATATTAGTCAGTACATAAAATTAAATACAGTGAACATTTAGTAATTGTATGTATTAGATATTTAAATGGTGAATATTAGCTATGTAATTGGTCAATATGTTATTCATAACTAAAAATAGTTCATATATTTTAGTAAGCTAAATTCTAATTCTAGTGAATTGGATGCATTTATAAGGAGCAAGTCACTAGCTCTAAAAAGAATATTTCATATATTTTAGTGAGCATATAGATACTTCCTTTAATGAGTTATGATATATTTTTAGTGAGCAACATGATTAATACTTTAGTGAACTAACATATACTTTTAGTAAGCAGACTCATACTAAGGTCTAGCATGGCTGGTAAATATCCGTTATGTAATTAATTGATGATATTTGGTGAGCAAATTAACACTTGATCTTAGCGAGTTACATTGCATTTATAGTGAGTATGATCACTAACACACACACACAAAACCATTTCATATACTTTTATGAACTTACCGTTACTTCTAGTAAGTTTGAGATACATGTTTAGTGAGTAACATGAAAGACACTTTAATGAGCAAACAAATACTTCTGGTGGAAAAACATGAAAGACCAATGCATGACCAGCAGTCGGGTGAATGTAACTCTTGCCCTCCTTGTTATAAACTATAATTTTCGTATCTCATAATTTTAATTATTATTATAAAATCAAAATTTAAATTATGCCAAATATTAACTAATAACACCAACGCAAGCATTAGTTTGCCACTTTTTTCAAAATTCTAAATTCACTAATTTTCTGGGACTTACAATTGAACCCACTATCGTCTCAAAAAAAAAAAAGAAAAAAGAATCCACTATTGTAAACGGAAAACCAGAGAGAATAAAAAGTACTTAATTTCCAATAAAAAAGAAAAAAAATCTCAGAAAAGGACATGTTCGGGAGAGGAATAGCACCTTGGGACCCCACGAAAAGCAAATTATTCAGACATCCAAGGCTTTCCAAAACCATGACGTTTCATTTTCACTACGACCCAGATGTTTTACAATTCAAAGCAAAAAGAGAAAAAAAACAAATTTTGAATTCCAAAACTAATAGTTCTAATAAACTAAAACAGATGCCCCCCCCCCCCCCCCCCAAATAAAAATGGTGATGCGTTTGAAGAGCAAGGATAGTTCTTCACTCAAAGAAAACTTGGGGCCTGTTCTCTACGTTTGTAAATTGCGGGTGTGGAATGTATTGTGGAAGATAATATTTTGTAGAGATAATATTTGTGGAAAACAACATTGCAGATAATATTGCAATCTTTGTATTTATCTTCCTAATATTTATTTTCTTGTGTTAGCGATAGTGTGCTTGAGAAGCTAGGTTTTAGGGTTTCTTGTCACTATTAAAAGCCTCTAAGAGGCGTGTTCTCAGGTAGAGAAAATAAAGTCAAGGGATTGAAGCCAATCATGATCATTCTCTCAATTTTATTTGCTTATCGTTAATAGTATTAGTGCTAGGCTATTCTTTCTACAACAGAGAGATTAGAACTTTGCAATCATGAGAAAGGTGATTGTTTTGTTATTGATCCACAATCAGACTATTATCTTTCTACCTTGGATGGACCCAGGGCCACGATAACCTCCACCAAGTTTGATGGAAAAAATGATGAACTATGGAACAGGGTCGTTGCAATGGCCTTAATGGCCAAGATTAAGTTTGGATTTATTGACGGTAGCATATCTAAACTGGAACAAACGACTCCTCTTGCAAAGAAGAATGCATGGAACATAGTGAATTCCATGATCACCTTGTTGATTCTAAACATTATTTAACCCAAGCTTCATACTAGTTTGGCATATAAAGGCACCGCCTACAAACTGTGGGTAAATATCCAGAAGAGATATTCCGTTGTCAATGTTCCTCGTATTCACCACCTTAAGGTCGAGATAGCTTCTTGCAAACAACGAAGCATGGAAGTGGTTGAGTTCTATTCGAAACTCATGGGAGTTTGAAGAGAGTTACCAAAAACCTCATCAAAATTCCGAGCACTAAGTGCGAATGTACGTGCGGCAAGTGTAGTTGTGATACCAACAACACCATCATCTAGATGATAGAGGGCGAAAAAACTCACCAATTCCTTATGGGAATGGATGATGACCTTTACTCAAACATAAGGGGTCAAATTTTAGCTCTTGATCCTGTGCCACCACTTGATAAAATTTTCAACATGGTTCAATGGGAAGATAATCACAAGCGCATGATGTGAAAACAGGAAAGCAGAGATGATAATGTCACCGCATTTGCAGTCATTCACCACGGTAGAACTGACACTCAAGCTCCTAGTTTTCACACTCCAAGAGAACGAGTGTCCTGTATACACTGTTGTAAGTGTAGACACGAGCGGTCAAACTATTTTGAAATCATTGGATACCGTCTAGATGGGGAACTAGAGGCAGAGAAAGAGGTCGAGGGGGGCATAGAAACCATGGAGGGCGGTCTTCGGATGGTGGAGGAAGAGGAAAGATAGCGCATGTTGTCACAACAAAAATCGGGTCATCTTTGACCACGGCAAAAGCTGCTCATAGCCCAACACCTGGATTCACCACCGAGCAAGTCTAGCATATACTCAGCCTAATAGAGACTCCAAAAGAGGGTTATGAAAAATTGTTAGGCAATGTAAGATGGCTATTTGATAGCGGTGCGTCGTGTCACATGACAGGAATATACGAAGTACTTGAGAATGTAAGAAGTATAAGTCTTGTTGTGGTTGGACTGCCGGATAGGAATCAAATGCTAGCAAACAAAGTCGGGATGGCCAAGCTTAGGCCAAAACTTACACTAAGAGATGTTCTTTTCGTTCCCAAATTGACTAACAATTTGATATTTATTATCAATTTAATAAGGAGTCAAATTCTATTGTGACATTTACTGAAAATTTTTGTGTGATACAGGACCATATCTCGATGAACTTGATTGGAGTGGGTAGCGTGATTGGAGGGGTCTTTATTCACAAGGAGGTACTTAACTCAAAGTTTCAAGCTCATGTGGTCAGAACTTATGATTTGTGGCATGGACGACTTCGTCATCCTTCTAGACAAGTGCTTTCTTTACTTGCTAAAGAATTGAATTTTGATTTAGGAAGCAGAGCAAATGAGCTATGTGATGTATGCTTTCGTTCCAAACAAACTTGTTGTTCCTTTTCTGAAAGTAAAAGTAATGCTAGTAATATTCTTGAACTCATACATTGTGACATTTGGGAAGATTATCGCATCCCATCTACTTGTGGTGCACACTATTTCCTGAGTATTGCAGACGATGCAAGTAGAGGTGTATGGGTCTATTTAATACATGACAAAAGTGAAGCCCTCTTGCAGAGTTTTGTAGTGTTTGTTAAAAATCAATTTGGAAAAGATGTGAAGATTTTACGTAGTAATAATGGAAAAAAGTTTACCTCCCGACCTATGGAAAATTTTTATTATTAAGAATAACACATCAAACGAGTTGTGTGGACACTCCACAGCAAAATGGGAGGGTGGAACAAAAGCATAGACATGTTTTAAATGTGGCTAGGGCTCTTCGTTTTCATGCATTGCCTATTGAATTATGCGATGAATATAATGTGTATTAACTGTGGCTTACTTAATAAATCGTACCCCTACTCACTTGCTAAAAGGGAAAACTCCTTATAAGTATTTGTTTGGGACTCCACCTTCTTATGAAAATATTTGTAGTTTTGGATGTTTGAGTTATGCAAGACTTTGAGACTGAAGAAAAGATCAGTTGGGAGCCCATAGTAGAAAGTGCATTTTTGTGGGATATCCATTTGGGGAAAAAGGAAGGAAGCTCTATGATTTGGAAAATAAATAGATTTTTGTGAGTAAAGATGTTGAATTTTTTCAAGAGATTTTACCCTTTTTACATAAGAAGGATGAACCTTCAGTAAACAGGGGGAGCTTTGAGATACTATTAGGTCTCGGTGATGATGGTGTAGGAGTGCAAAGTGAGTAGGTTGTGTTGGATTCAGCTAAGCTTAGTGAACCACAGACTCATGAAGGTGATGGGCTTGGATCAGCTCTAACAGGCCAGGTTGGAAGAACGGAGGCAGTAGGTTCGGTCCACAAAAATGATAAAGTTGTGGGAGTTGGATATCTGGCAAATGGCATCGATTTGGTCCACTAAAGTGCTAAGACCGTAGGACCTAGACTTGTGCCAGTAGGCAGCGAGTCCACAGAGAGCAAGAGTTTGGCCCAACAAGTGGAGATGCAGTCCACAAGGCGTAGTGGACAAGCCCGCCAAGCACCAAGTGATTTAGCTTATTCTGTATGTTATAATGCTCAATCAAAAATACCCTCCTGCTATTAAATCTTTTCAACATGGTTCCTCAGGTACTCCATATCCTATTGTTAATTTTGTCACATGTAGTAATTTTTCTACTGCGCATCAAACTTTTCTAGCTGCCATTACAAAAATTATGGAGCCCAGGTTTTATCATGAAGTATCTAAAGATCCTTTGTAGCAGAAGGCTATGGCAGAGGAGATACAAGCCCTTGAAGAGAATAAGACATGAACACTCGAGGACTTACCTGCTAGGAAGAAACTAATTAGTTGTAAGTGGGTTTATCGAGTCAAGTACAAGTCAGATGACTCTATTGAAATATATAAAGCTTGATTGGTCATTCAGGGAGATCATCAAATTGAAGGTTTCGATTTTAATGAAACCTTTGCTCAGTGACTAAGATGACAGGCATAAAGGTTTTCCTCTCTGTCGCTGGTGCAAAAGGTTAGGAATTACACTAGATGAATGTCAACAATGTGTTTTTGCATGGTCACTTCTTGGAGGAAGTTTACATGAAATTGCCCCCGAGGTTTACATCTGGCACACCTAGGATGGTATGTCGTTTAAAAAAGCCTCTTTATGGCTTACAACAGGCACTGCGACAATGGTTTGCAAAGTTGTCTTGCAAGCTTGAAACTTATAGTTTTTCGAGCTCATATGCTTATTATTCCTTGTTCACCTATAAGAAGGGCAATGCTTCCACGGGGCTACTTATGTATGTTGATGATATTATTCTTTCCCGGAATGATACTTTTCCCAGTCAACAATTCAAGGATTATCTCAACGCTTGCTGTCAGATTAAAGATCTTGGTCTACTGAAGCACTTCCTTGGTATTGAAGTGGCACAAGGGCCAAAGGGCTTGTTGATTTGTCAATGGAAATATGCCCTGGAAATCTTTGATGAGTGTGGACTCCTTGATGGCAAGCCTATTAACTCACCAATTGAAGAAAACCATAAGTTGGCATTAACTTTAGGAAAATTATTTAATGATCATATGGAATACCGACGATTAATTAGGAGGCTTATTTATTTGACAATTACTCAAACGGAACTCAGTTATATGGTTCATGTTTTGTCTCAGTTCATGCAGGCCCTGTAAACTGAGCATTTTAATGTTACTAGGAGTATGCTTCAATATTTTAAGGGCAATATAGGACTAGGACTCTTACTTCATACCAACAACAACTTACAATTATATGCTTATTGGGATTTTGATTAGGCCGCATGTTCGATCACATGATGATCTTTGACCAGATATTTTGTGACTCTTAGTGAGTCACCGATTTCATGGAAAACAAAGAAACAAACTACAATGTCTCCGTCATCGGCAGAAGCAAAATACCAGGCTATGGTTGTAGCAACAAGTGAATTGGTATGGCTTAAATCTGTTTTGGCATCTTTAGATGTGTTCCATACAAAACGAATGAAACTGTTTTGTGATAGTCAAGCAACAATACATATTGCCAAAAATTCGGTATTTCATGAGCGAACGAAAGACATTGAGATTGATTATCACTTTGTGTGCACAGGATTGGTTCGTGGTGATTTGGTCTTCTCATATCACACTCCAAATTAATAATTAGCTGATATGTTTACCAAGGCACTTAGCACCAAGCAGTTCCTTCATCTACGAGCCAAGTTGGCCATGATGAATGGGAATAAATAGAATGAAGTGGAAAAGAATGCAATCAAGTGGAAGAAGTGGTTTTTTCCTTGCAAGAGTGGGAATGAACGGAATGCAGTGAATTGGAGTGAAAAAGAGTGGGATATAGTGGAAGAAAGATAAAATTATTGATATCACGGTGTTGGAAGAAGTGAGAGGGAATGAGATGGGGGAGACTGGAGGAGGGAGTGAGAAGGAATGGAGCGATTGGGAAGGGGTGATATTTATCTTTGAGGAGTGGAAAGAAATCAAAAGGAGTAAGCTTTCGGTAGAATTACTTAGACTAATAATTTATGATTATTCAATTATTTAGACTTATAAGTTTTGAGTAGTATTTTAAATTCTTATATTTATATTTGTTCTTTTTCTATTTATTGGTAAATTTTCAATTTTAATGATAGATGTATTTAGGTTTATAATTTAAATTTTTGTTGATCATTTGTTTTTTTACCTTTCATTGAGAAATAAATAATATATATTTTTTTGAAAGGATGGGAAATAGATAACATAGTTACTCTTGTTACAATAACAATAGTTTTAATTACAGTATGGAAATTTGATAATACTAACATGAAAAAAGTTGAATTAGTAAGTGATCAATTTGGAGTTCTGCCTTTATTTTTTCCTCTATTTTTTATTAACACATTGTCAATATGCAATACCCTAATTGTTTTTTTCCCCTCTAGAAGTTGGTACATCATCGGCATGAGTAATGAAAATGGTCCAAAAATTGCGGATGAATACAGTGACACGAGTTATTTTACTCCTTCAAAGAATGAAGCTAGAATAATTGAGGATTTGGAGGATGCAAATGTATGAGCATCATTTGACAAAGAACTATGGGATTTACTATGAGGGATATGCCAAAATTGATATTCAAATTTTTGGATTTATGTGGTCAATTTTCTAAAACGTATGCAAAATTAAAAGTCTTTGGAGTTCAATAGATTGGAGCATGAAGGACTATAAGAGATAGGCATCCAACTTCAGTAATATTTAAATATTTTGTAGAGGGTAAACATGATCTAAAATACCTAGAAAAACCCAACAGGAAAAGGAAGCCGAAAAAGTTGACAAGACATATTGTCCAACAAGAATTCGATTAAAATAGATCAAAGAAGTAGATCATTGGATTGTTACTAGATTTGTGGTTGAACATTCATATGCATGTCGCAAAACCACGACACACGAGATACTTTTGGTTCATAAATATGTGATTAAGTTTTTATGTTTTATATTTCTCACTTTATATATAATGTTCTTAAATCATGCCATGCTTTTATTTTTAAATTAAAAAAGATCTCCCAGGAAAATTCCAAAGGAGAATAAGAAAGAAATGGAATGGATGTATGATGTTGGCATTCTCGCACATTACATATATTGATCTATGGCAAATTGAGTGCCTAAAAACTGACATGGAAAAATCATATCTACAAGCACAGGAATAAGCAAGTTAAAGGAGGTGATGTTGAAGTTGTTTTAGCATACTTATGGAAAAGAAAGATGTTAATCTAACATACTACCTGAGATATATTGAGGATGACGAGGGTAGGTTAGAGAACTCATTTTGGTGTGACAAAACGTCATGGTTGGATTATAAAACCTTTGAGCACGTTCTTGCCTTTGCTATCTCATACAAATGTAATGAATATAACAAGCCACTTGTCATGCTTGTTGAAATTAATCATAATCTAAAGACAGTGATTTTTGGTAGTGCTCTAGTAGTGCATGAGAACAGAGCCTCTTTTATTTAGGTTTTAAAGTAGTTAGCTAAAGCGGGACATAAGATATGTCTGTGGCATGTAATGAGGAACATGCAATCAAATGGCGACTCTTAATTTGCAAATGATTTCACTATATGTGTCAACATGTACCAGACTCCAGAAGATTTTGAAGTTGCTGGCAAGAACTCATGTCCCCTTGTGGTACACAACATAGAAAGTGGACAATTGACTTGTACAACCATAGAAAGAAGTGGGCAGAAGCATATCTACGTGGATATTTCTTTGGATGTATCTAAATACTATTTTAACTCATTTATTGTTGTTTATATTTTTATAAAAAATCATTTAGTATTTACTCTTTGTCCACTATTGTAGGGATTAGGAATATGCAAGGAGTGAACTCCATGCATAGAAGAATAAAAGTAGGGTTGGATTCAAATATCAAGTTATATAAACTTGTTCAATTACACAAACAAGTAATTACAGAACAAAAAGACATAGATGGACATAGTGATCATGCAACAATTCATACATATCCTATTACAGAGGGAGTGCTTTGCTGCATCAAGTCGCATGCAAGAAAAGTATATATAAGAAATTGTTACAACCTCTTGTGCAAGGAGATGACCTTTGAGTCATGGCATTCAGTGAATGGTGAGAAACAAAAAACTGAAGGTCCTAATGTGCCCATGTTCTATTGGTTGCATGACATTGAATGCAAATAAATTTGGTATATAGTGATTATGCATGATGCACATAACATGATGTGCTGTTATCGCATCAAGTTGGAATTGGTCCATGTCGTCACATATTTGCAGTAATGAAACATACAAACATGAAAGAGATTCCAAATGGTACAATTCTTCAAAGGTGGACTATTGAGGCTGAACAAAAAATCCAGCTCAATGAAGACGACTATGCACATGAAGATTAAGATGGCATACATGATGGACGTAAGAGAATACAAGATTCTCATGTCATAATTTCCAAAGGGGCACCAAAGGCGAAAAAAATCTTGGGCTTGCAGCAAATGTCATGGTATAAGTCATACCATACATACTTGTCCAAAAGTTGACAATAGCAAATCTATGGGAGAAAAACCAATAGAAGACTTCCACTTGAATAAAGCTTATTACAAGTCATCAATGTACACTAGCTAAATCTTCAAAGGATATTGGGCATGACTATGTGGATATAGTGCTTGAATAGCTAATGAGTACGATGTTTAATTCTTATGTTGAAGTTAAAATACCAAAGGTAATTATCGATACTTATGTATATATAACTTGAACAAAATAGCTATGTCAAATAATGATTTTGTTAAATGTGTAGATTCTATTAAATGAAGAAGTGGAGCAGCTGGAGAAGAATCCTAAGATTATTGATTAGAGTCCAAGATAGAATTAGTGATTCTTATGGATTTCATAGATTCTATTGTTCAAATAAACTTTTAAATCATGTTGGCTTTTTTCATGGAATTAAAACTTGATTGAGATGCTTTTTGGTGTGTAATCTTTCCCTCTTTTTACTAAGTTTGTAGAAATTTAAAGTATTGAGGCAAAGAAATAATTTTTGGCGGCTTTCAATGGTGTGTTGTCTGCCTTGCCCTCTTATTGCCATCATTCAATTGCACATGCATCATTGTGGTTAGCTTAAAGATGAAGTTACATGAAGATTGTGTTCTACTATACATAGGAAACTAGGACACAAGTTGGAGATAGAAGAGGATTACAATCCCCCAAGGCTAATAGAATCATACGCTATCTCCAACACTCCCCCTCAAGTTGGTGCATGAAGGTTAACAATGCCCAACTTGTCCTTTAGAAATTGGAATTGTGCCTTGCTAAGAGCCTTTCCAAAGATATCTGTTGGTTGTTGTTTGGCGCCAACATGTGAGAGTTGCAGAATTCCTTTCTCAAGCTTTTCATGACCAAAGTGACAGTCAATTTCGATGTGCTTGGTGCGTTCGTGAAAAGTCGGATTCTTGGTGATATGCAATTCTGCTTGACTATCACCATGTACCTGCATAGATTGAGAGGGGAAGACCCCAAGTGAGGCAAGAAAAGATTGTAGCCAGACCAGTTCACTAGTAGTAAATGCCATGGACTTGTATTCGGCTTCTGCTGATGATCTGGATGTAGTAGTTTGCTTCTTAGTCTTCCAGGATATGGGAGATTCTTTGAGCATCACAAAATAACTAGTGAGATATTTCCTGGATAATGGGCAGGTCCCCTAATCTGAATCACAATAAGCGATAAGCTGCAAAGGGCTGGTTGATTTTAATAAAATACCTTGGCTTGCAGTGCTTTTTAGATATCTCACCACTCGCTGAGCAACTTCCATATGTTCCTCACGAGGTGCTTGCATGAATTGAGATAGAATATGGCCTGCATAGGTCAAATATGGCCTAGTGATGGTAAGATATATCAACAGACCAACGAGTCTTCTATGTTTGGTGGGATCTGCAACTAGTCATCCAGTTGCCAAAGCCAACTTGTGATTTGCTTCCATCGGGAAGTCAGTGGGTTTTGCCCCAAATAACCCCATTCATCCACTATCTCCAAAGTATATTTCCTTTGACAAAGAAATAAGCCCTCTGATCCACGTGCTATTTCAATGCCAAGAAAGTACTTTAGGGAACCTAGATCTTTGATGCTGAAATAGCTGTGTAGGTAAGCTTTAAATTTGTTACATGTCTCATAATTATTTCCAGCAAGTATAATATCAAAAAAATAAACTAGAACTGCAATAAAAATGCCCCCTTTCGGTAAGTAAATAAAGAATAATCAGCATATGAACGGGTAAATCCATATTTGCATAGCTTAAAGGATACCTTAGCGAACCATTGACGAGGAACCTATCGAAGCCCATAGAGGTACTTATTAAGCTTACATACCTTGTCACCTTTAGAACTGAAACCTAGTGGTAACTTCATGTGTACGTCCTCCTCAAGGTTGCGATGTAAGAAGGCATTGTTAATGTCTAGCTGATAAAGTTCCCATCCTTTAGCAGCAGCTACCACTAAGAAACACTTGACACTAGTTATTTTAGCCACTGGTGCAAATGTTTCATTATAGTCGAAACCTTCCATTTGTAGATCGAATAACTAATCGAGCTTTATAGCGTTGGATAGCTTTATCTAAATTGCATTTGACTCATTAGACCCATTTGCGACTAATGGGTTTCTTGCCCTGTGGAAGGTTTACTAGTGTCCAGGTTTCATTTTTCTCAAGTGCCTGTATTTCTTCATCCATTACCTGGCACCATTTGGGATCTTTTACAACTTCATGATAAAACTTTTGTTCTGTGACTTTTGCAAGAGTAGCTAGAAATTTTTGGTGAGAATAAAAAAATCTAGTCCATGTAACATAGTTATGTAAGGGGTAACATGTACCTGAGAAGTCGTTCGGAGTTAGTAAGTCATCGGAGATGGGGTTCTTCGATCGAATATTTTAGCACAAATAAGTGTTGAAATAGGCTTATGGCTTCCTGGTCTGTTGAGCCTATTTGGGGTCTGCTGGTGCCGGGCGTGGATCTAGTGTAAGGCTTGAAGTTGAATCTGATCCATCAAGTTTTTGGACTGGTCACTCTCAAGGTTGACCTGCTGGCCCAACACTGGCAGATCCAGGAAGCGTTCCCTCTCATCTAGACCCCCAACCCCTAGTGCTAGAAGTATTAATGATTTCTTTATTCCTACTTAAATTCTGGGGCAAAATGGATAGAGTTTCGCCTAAAAACTAATCATTTTCTAGGCTTAAAGCCTTACATTAAATCGTTGCAATGAATAGAAGTATAAAAGGATATCGAATAAGGTCAACAGCTATACACCGGAGTTCACAACTCTACGAGCCACTCGTCGGAGTATACCAAACAATATAGTTCAATAATAAAGAAGAAAATAAAATATACAACTCGAGAGATCACACATCTGGAGTACTGGGGGTTTACATCCCAAAATATAACTAACTTGTTAGGGAAACGTTTTAATATTTATAAACCCCAAGTGCAAGGTGCATCGTTGAGCACTCGGGTGTGGTCCGTAGGGAGTTATGTTTCCAAGTACTAGAACTAAGTAAAGCATCTCAAGCTAGGCAAAACAAATAGGGATAGAAAATAGAACTAAACTACTAAAACAAGAACAAAGACTTCGATTATGATTAAACCTGAGATAAACCAACAAATTAAGCCAAACCCTAACCTTCCCAAGTTATGCTAGGATTCAGAGTTGATCAGTTGCACCATTAAAGCTCACCTAAGTCCTCTCTCAAAGGTCGAAGGCTAGTTTAATTATTCTAACTACCTATTTTTATGGGGTTATCCTAATCAGACTGCAAAAGTAGCAACCTTGGATCTAACTAGAACCCAAACTATTTTCATGTCCAAATGCTACTCATTCTCTCTACCCACACAAGACAATTGACCTCACCTTTCAGCATAAGTTAATTGTCCCAAAGTACGGATGAAAGCTCTTTCAAGCATTTCATCAAACACTTGGTGGGCGCGAGAAAAATCTCTAAATTCTAGCATAACAACGTTAGGTCAAGGCTTAAACAAGAATCGATTGGCCATCTCAAGAACAAATTAGAACCAAAGATCAAAGCTTTAATTGGCAAACAAACATTGAAACCAAAGCAAAACAATAATCTATTAAACTAACAAATAAATTAAAAAGCATGAAATTAAAGAGAAAAGGAGAAGAAGCACTTAGTCTTCAATTGCGAATCCAAAATTTTCTACAATGTATACAAGAACCAACCTAATCTAATCTCCTCCTAAAGGGGTTTGTAGAGGCTAGGATAAACCCTAATTGGCCATCTCAAGAACCCAGCAAAAGGCCTCCCCCAAAACAGAAAGAAAAATCCCTTTATAAAGGCTGAAAACCGCTTAAATCGCAACAATAGGTAGGACGCACGACCATGCACCCACGCACTGGCAAGGCGCACGGTCGTGCACAGCTTCTGGTCCTGCAGCACGATTTCGCACTACTGCATTCTGCTTCGCTTGGTTCCCGGGGCTTGTCAGACCTTTATCTTCCTCCAAATTCATTTCCAAAGTCTTCCTTTCTATCAAAATCAGACAATTTCTCGTGAAAGTTAGACAAACCACTTTATAAGCACAATATGAATTCAAGGAAATCAATTTGACCATTTCTCATCTAGATTTGACATAAAAACCATGAGAAAAAGTGATCAATTAGGGGCTAAAATCATATCAAATAAAGGTCTATCAAATACCCCCACACTTACCTTTTGCTCGTCCTCGAGCAAAACGAAAACAAAAACTAATCTAGGAACCTAACTCATAGCCGTAGGAATCACGATTGCATTTAGCGTATGCAGCAAGCCCTTTAAACCCTTTGGTTCCCCCAAGTGGACGTGTGAGGTCTTGTGAGGGTTTGTAGAAGATATACCCACAAAATCTTGAAAAAAAAAGAAAAAAATAAAAAGAGAAAGAAAAATAGAAAATCTTTTTGGGTTTACAAACAAAACACAAAAAATATACAAGAAAGAAAGTTGTACAAGTTCTAACCAACCAAACGACCACCCTTGTAACAAAGATATTAGCCCACACATGGACATAATGTACACATCAAGACTCTCTATCCCCATGGATGACATCAAAGTACTAACTTTTTGCCCCACTGTACATCAAAACTTTGAATCCATCCTAGTGCTCGATATGCAAGTGTATCATCATCTTAGGACTCAAGCTTACTAGAATCGACTCAATCCCACTTGAATGACACATACTACATTATTGACTTATTAACACAAAAAGCAAGCTTTCCGAGTAGCAGTATTGCCCCAAAGGGTAACGCTCAGTAGTCCATGCCTCAAAGGGATACTTGTTATTCCAAATTTTTTTCTTTTCTTTTTCTCCGTTTCTTTTTTCATTTTTTTCATTTTTTTTTTGAAAAACAAACAAATCAAGATAAGTGAGAGAGCCAATCAAGGAAGACTAAGAGCCCAAGCTAATGATGGTGGTACAGATAAGGATTGGATTTCACATCGATAATGAACAATTGGGGTTAGAATTAGGGCTTAGAATGGCACACTGAGGGCGAAGATCTATCATGCACGTCATGCTTATATACAAGCTAATAGTAAAAGTACAAGAGATTTAAGCTAATAAGAATAGTACGAAGCTTCCACAAAGCCAACAAGAAAAATTATACAAAAGCCCAAAAATATGCACAAAAGGGTATATGACTTCCCACCCCTACACCTAAATCTCACAATGTCCTTATTGGGAGTCAAGGAGTCACTACCACCACAAAAACACACAAAAACAAAGAAAACAAGATCACACATACGAGACACACAAAGCAAAACACATGAAAAGAAAACAAAGCAAAAAGGTCATCACAGCCATCAGATGGCTCAACAACATCCCAAATTTCACCTCAAAGTTGATCACCACAAAAACACAACCTAATATCCATAACTAAACGAAAGAAAAAGAAAGAAAATAAAAAGAAATGAGAGGAGTTAAAAAGAGTATGCTAGGTCGGGCATTGAATGTACCCAAATTCTGCCACAAGGGCGCAAGGAGCATCAGCCATTCCTTGTCTCCCAAGACTCGCGACTTCAACTTGGAGGCTATCAAAGCTCGTAGGAGCTTGTCGTGCACTGTTGCATGTATCTCAAAAGGATGTGAGTAAGAGCACTTAAACATGAATCTGGGGACAACAGTAAGTGCTCTTCTAATTTTATCAATTGCCTTTGAAAAATCAGTAGAAAAATCACATGTTGTAGTCAACATGATTTTCGCAGGTATGATCTCGAGGTGCAATCTATAAGGGACAAGGGAGGGGTCACACCCTCTAAAGGTACCTGGAGACTCCAGACAGTCAACCACATTCCCCTCAAGTATCACATGAGAATCAATAAGTGACATATCACAACACTCAGGGGAGAATCAATAAGTGACATATCACAACACTCAGGGGAAAGGGATGGTAGTGAACCCGAAGAGAAAGCATGGAATGGAGCAACGGGGTCGGGGGATATATTACCAAAAAGATCGGGACTAGTCAGAACAGTAGCCACATCATCCACATCTGACCTCCATACTAGAGTCGCATCAAGATCATGCTCCTCAATAAAAACATCGTCTAACTCAGAACAAGTCATCCTTATGAAGACTAGCACTAATACCAATAGGTCTCACCTATCTCAAACTCCGTCGACTGAGCTAAAAGGGAAGGTGTATAAAGAAGGGTCATGACAAACGTAGTGTTGTTCCTAAGGGTATTAGGAAAGGATGGAGCAATTGTGAGTAAAGTAGTCAAGGGAGGGTCAAGTACTTCCTCTAGTCTGGACTCTAGAGGAGGGAAAGACGCACCATTATCACGCTGATTGACATCAAGTGCAGGAGAACTAAACCAAAGGTCGGTCTCATGTGATAGGTCATACTCCTGCATTTTATTAGCAAACTCAATTTGTTGCTCCTTCATTGTCTCTACCGTACTGCTAAGTCTAGCAAAACCTCATTAGAAATATAACAGGAACAAGAATTACTTTCATGATTAGAACAATGGCAAATTTCACACACAAGAGGAGCATAATCATTAATCAGAGATGCAAGGGGGTGGGATGTAGGAATCAGAACAACTAGTTTCAAATTCGTAAGTATCCCAAGTCAACTAATCAAGGAAGTCACATGCTTCATTAACATCCTTAGCACAAAAATCCCAACACTCTAAAGAGTACGGGTCTCACAATTCACACCCTCATAGACTGTATTCAAAACTTCCCACTTATCTAAACAATAACCACAATGAACAAGAAAAGCATATAATCTTCCATAATATCTCCAAAACAATTCATGCTTGTACTGAGGGAAGTAGAAATAGGACAATTTTTTTAATTTTTTTTTTTTCAAAATAAAAGCCTAGTCTTGAATGCCCAAGTAAGCTCTAATATTAGAAAATGCCAACTCCTTGGCAACATCGCCTAAAACTTGTTAGGGAAAATTTTTAATATTTATAAATCCCGAGTGCAAGGTGCATCATTGAGTATTCGGGGTGTTCTCCTTAGGGAGTTGTGTTTCCAAGTATTAGAACTAAGTAAAGCATCTCAAGTCAGGCAAAACAAATAGGGATGGAAAATAGAACTAAACTACTAAAACAAGAACACAGACTTTGATTATGATTAAACCTGAGATAAATCAACAAATCAAGCCAAACCCTAACCTTCCCAAGTTATGCTAAGATTCAGACTTGATTGGTTGCAACATTAAAGCTCACATGAGCCCTCTTTCAAGGGTCGAAGGTTAGTTTAATTGTTCTAACCACCTATTTTCATGGGATTAACCCAATTAGACTGCAAAAGTAACAACCCTAGATCTAACTAGGACCGGACTATTTTCATGTCCAAATGCTACTCATTCTCTTTACCTACACTAGACAATTGACCCCACCTTTCAGCATAAGTTAATTACCCCAAAACACGGATGAAAGCTTTTTCAAGCATTTCATCAAACACTTGGTAGGCGCGAGGAAATCTCTAAATTCTAGCATAAACAAGTTAGGTCAAGACCTAAACAATAATCAATTGGCCATCTTAAAAACAAAACACAACCAAAGATCAAAACTTTAATTCACGAACAAACATTGCAACCAAAGCAAAACAATAACCTATTGAACTAGCAAGGAAATTAAAAAGCATGAAATTAAAAAGACAGAGAGAGAAGAAGAAGAACTTAGCATTCAATCTTGAAATCGATCCGTCTTCTACAAATTATACACAAAACTAACCTAATCTAATCTCCGCCTAAAGGGGTTTGTGTAGGCTAGGATAAACCCTAATTGGCCATATCAAGAACTGATCAACACTGCCGCAAGTGCACGAAGGTGTTGTAGCTGTTTAAGGTCGATCCCACAGAGACTAGGTGAAACTACTGAGCTATATCCCCTCAAGATATGCTAAGCAAAATTCTAATTCAAGTGGTTTGGATTAACAATGCAAATAAAATTTTCTAAATTGAATATAGGAAAAACACCTAGGAATTTTCATAGTTATGAAAAGGAATTGAATCAAAATGATAAACATGTGCCTTTCTCTGATTGGTTAATTCCGAGAAATTGTAATCTTGTCTAGAAACTTGATCTATTCTTTTGAAATCAATCAAATTTGCCTAAATTAAGCAAACGTCGTTCTTTCAAGCTAATTTGACCTAATCCAAGTTTAATATTTTCGATTACTCTCTAGCCCTCCTAACATATAAATCTCTCTTTCGAGATGAAGTTATGCCATGTCTATTCAAGTAGTCTAACAACCAAATGTCGTCTTTTGAATGTTCACTCGATTGTTTCAAGTGTACAAGCAAACTTTGGCCACAAATCCACTCACAACATAGTCACACTTGCTAAAACGAAACCAAACCAATCATGAAGATAAGCACAATTGAATAAATTAAAACATGATCCATAATAATTCCACAAACTACTAAATCCCTAGACAAAAATTAACTACTCAAACATGATAAAATTAAACATCTAAACCGATAAATCTAAAGAGAAGAGAAGAGAAGAGATCGAGAAGAGAAAAGAGATGCTCAGCCAAGATCATGCTTGAGCCGTCGTTGCAAGCCCGGGCTAGAATCCTTGCAAATCTTTACTTCAACTCACTCTCTCTCTAATCTAATCTACACTAATCTAAGAGAGAAAAATGGAACAGAGATGAGATGATGGGGTGTTGGATGTGTGGAAATGAGAAGTGAAGAACCCTTTTTATAGTGAAAGTCCTGTAAGCCGAAGAGCCACGAGACTTAATTGAATTAAAACTGCCAAGAAGTCGAAAAGTCGCAAGAAAATAGAAAGCTTGACGGGAAAATAAGGACAGCATGGACCCTGGCCATCACCATGGACCAACTGTGGTGTCTGCTGCCTCAATATTCTTTTGTTCTTCTCTTGCTCTACGGTCGTGGTGACTTAGGGGCATCCGTGGGGAGTCAAAATAACTCATTTGTGGGTCAATACGATGGCAAAAAGGTCCAAAATCCTGCAAAACACAGAAAAGAACCATATCCGAGTGTAAAATGAAAAAAGGAGTATAAATTATCACATAACATCAGAGTTATGCATTATCCGAAAATATGCTGTCATTATAGCTCACATGGTTTTATTTTATTTTTGGATAGGTAATTACTATAGCTATTTTGATATATAATTTACATGGCATTAGAAACCCAATAATGATTACAAAGGAAAATGGTTAACCACTTAATTGGTGGCCTATTAGGTATAGGTTACAACGACGTATCTCCAGCATTTGAGCCACCATGTAGAAGATTATGGTGTAGTTTTTATAGGGATTGAGTAGGAAATATTATAGTTCTCAAGGGCTAAATGTCCAAAAGGAAAGTTTCATTTAATCCTCGCGGTGTTGCTATTGCGAGATTTACGAAGAGGGAAAGGCCTTCAGTATAGAAAATAAAATAACTCAAATTAAAATATCAAACATATCAGTCAAAATAAAATAAATGAAAAAAACCCCAAGTGTAACCACTTATTCTACAATTAGTTTATCAAGCTCCTGATTTAAAATCTGCCATGTTGAATTCGATTGCCACGAGTTTCACTACATACTTAAATCGCTCCATCCTCATTTCATCCAACTGCAAAAAGAGAAAATAAAATAACTACTCATAATTTTTTACATTATAATTAATTCATACCAAAAATTTTATCCAGTATACATAAGGGGAAATATATTTTGCACATTATAATTCATTCATATAGAGAATTTTATCTGGCTCCTTGTAAAGTTGTCAATTCCTTCAATATACTTGAGAATAAGGATGCCATAATCATGCTTATAACATAAACATGAGTTGTATAATCAAAAGTTATATAGAATGGCTTTTGTGTAGTTGACAATTCAAAGTATTACTCCCGTAATTGGTAGTCAACAAATTATTGGCACTTGAAATCTGAAAGTTGATATATGTTGAATAACCGATACAATAAATGGTCCTCTTCAAAAAACTTTGATGCTTGTACTAACTACGTTAGAATGACACTAGTATTGTTCTAATAAATTGCCGAAATACTAAATTGCTTGAATCATTTAATTAACAACTCAAATGCTAATTCAATTCCAACTTTTGATGGACCCATCGAATTCAAACATTACCATCGTTCCTTTGTAGGTTAACCACGGCCAACGTCCAATGATTTCTATTTCCATTTGGTAGGGGAATGTAAACCTACACGCACAAACAAAATAGTAACACTAACTCATTTATATATACAAAATTAACATTTATCGATTAGATATGGTTTCGCTTACATGCTTGCTTAATGTGATTAGTATCATTTGGGAGATAGGGTTCAATAGTATTGTAAGGAGCATGAATGCACCTCTTTGATGAGGATTTTCAAAACTATTATCAATAAAAGACGTAGTTACCTACATGAAAAAATTCATATTTATTGAAAACATTAAAAAGGCCTGATTATGAAACAAAATGTTGAAGTAGTAATAGAGTTTATCAGTTGACGCATGATAGGCACATATAGTCTATTTCGTATTCCCTCCTTTTGTACCCTTAAGTGTAAGTCATATAAATGTGTGTCAAGGCCTACTGAATAAATAAATTGCACTCTGACTTTCTAGATAATATGCTTATTCATGCATAATCATCAAATGAAAAATTGTCACATGTACGTACCCAATTTGATATCCATTTATTTGGGGAAAATATAGCAATTAATATGCACTAAAAGTTTGACTTTTTAAAGAATCTTGATCAGTATCCTCACTTGCTCTTTCGAATTAGACATTTTGTTACGAATTCTTACAACAACAAAAAAGTCATTGTTGGTTCCTAATTAATTGACTAATGCACATGGAGAGAAAGAATAATGAATATTTATCAAAAGATGGTGAACAATGACATGCACAAACATACTTTTCATAATTAAATCTTTGTAAAATCCAGGACTTTGTTACAAATTCATACATAAAAGTATTTAATGTACTCCATTTTATTTCTATATACTTTTTACTTTACTAAATAATAATTATATTCATTTTTGTTTACAAAATTAGTGAAATAACTTTTTAAAGTTAAAATATTCATCATACTTATATTAAATTTATCAATATTGATAACCTGAGTGAAATGTAAAGTGAATTTATAGAAAAGCTGCTACTACTGTAAAGTAAAGTTCATCAATAATGTTGTACAAAATCATCAAATGCAAAGGTTTATCAATTTATTATAAAAATTCATCAGATTATACAAAAGTTCAATAATTTAAAAAAAATTCATGAGTTAAGTTACAAAAATTCATCATTCTTGAATAGGGTCGTGCATGCGCGTGCTTTAGCATTTGTCCAAATTACCCTTGGCGTACGTAGTACGTCACTCTACGGGGTAACATATAATTAGTGGAGGGAAGTGGTTCCACTGCCACACCGTTATTTTTCCCATAAAAACGCAAACAATTAGATGCCATATGATAGAAATAGGAAGATGCCCGCTATCTAAAAAAGTAAAGGAAGGGGAGAATTGTCCTTTTCATCCCCTCTTTTTTCTCTTCTTTCGTTTTTGTCACTTCATAACTTTATACCTTTCTCTATCACACTTGATCAAATGTGCCTGTGACATTCATCGACATAATAGGGTTTAATGATTATGGTTATTGGTTAAGGGCATAGTTATAAACGGTGAATTTTATCAATCGGTACAGGCTAGAATATGTTATTCATATTAAAAATTAATATCAATCTTAGGACATGTTCTTTAAAACTTATGAGAAGTACTTAATAACGCTTATTGTCGTAACATGCTGAATTATAATGAAACATGATGAATGGTTGAAGAAATTATAACTATATATGTATTTTCAATAAGTACTTAAGAATGTTGAATTGTGTTGAATGATGTTGAATTGTGCTGAGATTGCTTAATGGTGGTGATAAGTATTTAAGATAAGTTCAAAAGAACATACCCTTAATAGCATACTAGTTAAAAGTGGTCAATACAAGTTTGGGTTATTATCTTTTTCATTGTTAGTTGATCGGATTAATTGTTAATTTTTATAAGATTGCATTACGTGTCAATTATTAGCTGGCATTAATTCCTAAATTTTTATGTTTAACAAGTGCTCTAGTTAAGCTAAGTTTATAATTCTTGAGCCTATCCTATAGATTATCAAACATGGGTCTGGTTCATGTCATTTACACGCCCAATCTCTGCTATAGAAGCTGTGAGACAAAAGTTAACAGTAAAGTATATCATACATTGGGGAGTATGTACTTTAGGACTTGTTCTTTATGGTGGTAAATCGATATTTACCAACTCTTTTGAATCTTTACCAATTCTTACCGTTTCTTACTAGTTTTAAGTTTCAACCAATCCCCCTCCCCCCATAAAAGCCTCAATCTTTCCACTCTTTTCTAATTCTTACTAATCTTTACCCATCCTTACCAATCCTCATCATTTTTTCTTTTCATTTTCACCCCTAAAAAAAATTCCAACTGTTACTAGCTTTTCCTAGTCTTTCCCAAGTCTTCCAAAAATATGAAGCACTTTCAATTCTTATCAATTCTTTTCAATCGTTTTCAATTCTACCCATTATAAAAACATGACATAAATGTGTCATGACAAAAAATAAATAAGTGCTAATATTTTTTCAACATGACGTCGTATATGTGTTGTTTATGAGACTTGGTTAACACCTTAGCGGGAATTAATGATATTAAAAATTGCAAGTATGGCTTCCTCAAAGTGAAATTTGAAACGTTATGTAGTAACAAGCTAGGTAATCAAAGCTTATATCATAATTTTAGGAATATAAATTTCTATAAATTATATCTACTTCACACATTAAAAATAATTTATATGATAAATACATACTAAAATATATATATATATATATATATATATATATATATATATATATGACAAATGGTAATACACATTTCTAAGTATATTATATATATTACCCAAAGTAACACTTCTATGTATAATAAATTAATAATTTATAGGGCTAGAGTCAAATCCCAGCCTGACTTCTATTACCCTGATCCAACATAAAATCAGTGAAATGTTCAAGCAGCCAAATTTGACTGTCGTAACAGCGTGTAGAGTGTTTCCTTTTTGGGGTACGTTTTTCTTTCCTTCTGTTAATAAAAATTGACAGGCACTGGTAAGAGTTTAATGAGCTGAGCTGCTTTGACAAGTTCTCATATTTGATGGGTTCTGATTATCTTCAGCTGAATCTGACCAAGGATCCTTCGATTAAGTTATTTGAATTGGGATTTACGAATTGATTTATTTTAAAAAAATCAAGTTGGGAGGCTCTGGGTTAATTGAAAATTCAAATTTTGTTTTGACAATCATTGATTCATACTTTACCTCAGTTTATGCATTTTTCAAGCCAAGTTTTAATGCTTTAGAGCATTCTCAGTCACAGTTCTATTTTTGGGAACTTAAGCTTACCACATCGACAAAAGTTTCAATTTTTTGACACTTACATGTCATCACTTTTTCAACCCATAAAACTTCAATTTGAATAACCAAATAAAAAATATTTATTATGAATTCACCTTGTATAACACAACTCTTTTTTTAGTCATATGAAAATTAAATATTAACTCTAAAAAACAGAATATATTAAAAAAATAAAAAGTTGCCTCGTATGGTGGAACTGGGCAGAGTTCCACCACGTGTGGCAAGTTTCTACTCCTCCTACATTATGTGAACAAGTGTTCAACATAGGGTCTACGTTTCTTTCTCTTACCAGGGCTGCGAATGCTCTTAGAGGTTCGACTCTACTCATTCATATAGATAGACAACAGCTATGAGAATACTATTCAACAAAAAGAGGTTAAATTGCTTAGACTACATACAACAATAATTTACAAATTAAAACAAATGAGTTGAATTTTCAAATGATGAGATTTCGAATTGGGCAAGAGCAAATTAAGTTAAACAGTTAATGCATGTTAATAGTTGTTTTAAATCAAATTTTGAGTCATAAATGACCAAACTGTGAAGAAAAATAAGTCATAATAACCATGCTTAAACTTAGTTAATTTAAATCCTACTTAAGTTAAAAGGTTGTTTTAGGAAGCTGAGTCATGTGGGCCCTATTCGTCCATTTAGAGGCAGCCTAGCGGGTTTCATAGGTCCATAAAGTGGATGGAGATAAATGAGACCTGGGAATTGATTTTGGAGTGGGTTGCAACTGGACCTGACAAATGGGTCATTCGGTTCGGGTATGGGTCGGGTCAAGTTTGGGTTGAGTCATGTTCGGGTTAAGTGATATTTCGGGTCGTTTCGGTTTGGGTCGGGTATGGTTCGGGTCGGGTCGATTTCGAGTCAACTAATTTTTGGTCAAATACGCTCGTCATGCCAAAACAAATAACTTTGTAGAAAATTTCGAGTCGGGTATGGTTCGGTTCAGGTCAATTCGGGTTTTGGGTCTACTTTTGAGTGAGCATATTTCGAGTGTCAGGTCGGGTATGGGTCCGAGTCGTTCGGTTCGGGTTTCGGATTTCGGGTCAGTTTTGCCAGGTCTAGTTGCAACTTGCAAAACTAAAATAAGTCTTAAGGATATTTTCTTTTCAACGTATAATAGGTATTTATTATCGTTATTTATCACTTGTCATCACTCATCAACACCAACTAGCACTATAAGTACTCATCAATACTCTGCCATAGTCCTGCTTATAATTTCTCTCTGATTAATATTCTTCAACACTTATCAACATTGATCAATATTCATTAATACTAATATAAGTTATTTACGATATGTTGAAAAGAACGGGTCCTAAAAACCAGCATGCTTAGTGGTGGAAATGAATTATCCGAGCCCATCATAAAGAGGCTTTATAGGATTATGAGACTCTTTTCTTTTCTTTTCTTTTTTTGGGGTTTGCACAGGGGGTATGTGTAGTACTTTGACTTGTGATCCAATTTAAAAAACTGAATTATATCCAATAAAATCTTAGCACTGGTTTTATCAGTCGATAACTCTTTGTACTTGTTTTATCAGTCGATCACTCTTTGTCAATTGTTTATGGGGAAGACAACCATCATACCAATTGCTAGTCTATCACATGGTAGTTAGATCGGTCATTCTTTATGGATCGGAATGTTGGTCTCTAAAAAAGACGCAAGTTCAAAGACTGATGGTAGCAGAGATGAGGATAATAAGGTGGATATGTGGTTATACGAGGTTAGACAAAATTAGGAATTGAGTTATCAAGGACTTAGTTAAAGTAGCTCCCATTGGCGATAAGATGAGAGAAACAAGACTCCGATGGTTTGGTCATGTGAAGAGGAGGAGTGTGGACGCTCCAGTGAGGAGATGTGAGAGGATCAACATCCCCGAAGGCAAAAGAGGGAGGGGAAGACCAAAGAAGAGTTTGGACGAGGTGATTAGAGCGGACTTGAAAGTTGTCGGTTTAACGGAGGACATGGCTCAGGATAGGAAGTTGTGGCGGGTTAAGATTAAAACCGCGGAGAGTCGATCCCGTAGTTTTCTTTCGGTTGCGGTGGCTCAGTGCGGGTAGAGGTTGTTTTCGTATGTGGCGTTTGTATGCAGGTTGTACTGTCTTCCGAGAAGAGTTCTCGTCTGCTTATCGCTGGTCGTCCAGGTATAATGCCTTCATCCATTATATTGTCCTTTTATTTCATAATTTCAACAACTGATCTCGTATTTATCTTTTATTTATATCGGGCATTCCTTGCTATTGAATCTTTTTTATATAAAATGCTTTCCCATTAAATGTTTTTGCAAAATCTTTCCTCTATAAAATATTTTCACAAAACTCTTTTCATGGGTCTCTTGGAATCAGCCTCTCTACGGGTAGGAATATCGGTAGAGGTAAGGTTGCCTACAGGTGGATCTCCCCAGACCTCGCGAAAGGGGGACCCACACTGGGAGTTGTTGTTGTTGTATTCTTTCTTTGATGTTTATTACTTTTCAGTCTCATATCGTTATCAAGGATACCAATTTTTTTCCTTTCCAAGATTTAAGCTGGTTTCTCTTCAAATAATCTAACAATCATAACTATTGGGAACACGAGGAGTTTTGGGCTTGTGTAGCTCCCAAGGGTCCGTACGCTTAGGCCATCTGCAGCAGTGTTCATGCATGCCAGGGCCTGGGCTCACGTGTGACACGCGCTGGCTCCAGCCCGCGGCACGTGCATCATAGAACGGGGGACGAAACTCTGCACAGTTCTATCCCGCGATCCTTTTTTTTGTCTTTTTCTGCAGCCAAAACGCATAATTTGGAGGAAGCTCATGAAGCAGGTGAAGCGTTTTGATTCGTGTCAAATTAAAAAAAAAAGAAGAAAAGAAAAGTCTAGAAAGAGACGTTAGAATTCAACCTTCAACCCCATTCTTCCATTTTGCTTTTAAAAAATATTTAAGATGTTATGTGATTCACATAGACTAAAAGCATATTTCGCATAGGAATTCTCCCGTGTATTTCGTTAGCTATATAGGAAGGCATCAAGCCATCAACTCATACATAGAAACTTCATTCAACCTGATATATGTTGTATATATTTTCTCATCAAGCGCACTCCGCTCTTTTTTCTTTTTTCTTAAGGGAATAAAATTCAAACTTTTACAAAATTCAAAATCAAATTATCCATTTTTATGGTTAACAAAATAAATATTCCTTAATTTCAAAAATAAAAAAAATTCACACATGTTACAAAAGTTAAAATACAAACACAAAATAAAAAATAATAAGTAATAAATTATGTTTAATTCTGTGTTCCATGGCAAATATTTAATTTAATTGTTCTGAAATGAGTTCCAGTGGCTGATAAACTAAATGGAATGCAAGTGAAACTCCTGTTAATGTGGCAGACCTGAGCTTCAAAAATCGGAACTCAGGCTGGGAATGTTCTTAAGCGAGTTTTTTAGTTTTCAAACTCATGAAGCTTGTTGAGCTTGGCCGAGCTCCCAAAATAATTCACAAGTTACGTACCCATGGCGTCTGTTAGTTTCAAGCCTGACTCGAAATGCTCCCGCCAGTAATTTTGGAAAAGGCACTTCAGATTTAGTCTCACCCTTCTTAGTAAAAAATATTTAGTCTACTCCTAGGAGAACTAGCATAGAATACAGTTAGCCCAAGCAAAGGGAGACCCAAAAATGCTGAAAAAAGGGGAACAAAGTAGTTGTTCTTTATTTTCACAATATTGCACGAAAATAATAATAGTCTTGATATGAATAATATCTTGATCTTCTTATCACCAAACTTTAACTGAGCAATAATTGGAGGAATCTTTAAGAAACATGCATACTTGTCAACATTGTACATTTTTATCGTTGTCAATGACTTCTTTAATTACCGAATCAGATCACCTCCACTGCCTACAATTTGATTTCCTAAATTTATTAATCAATTAATTAGTATGGGACCCAAAAAAAATTAAAAATTGTAACACGAGGGCCCACTCAAAAAATGTGCAATTTATTTATTGACTCATTATTCACACCCTTTTTTATAATAATTTTCTATTTAACTGATCACTAAAAGGAAAAAGTTGATAATTTTCTAACAAATTATCTCAATTTCAAAATCTATAATATAGCATATAATCACTTGAAAATAGTTCTATATGTTTATATATAATAATATAGGATCTTAGACATTTATTTTCAAGTGATTAAATTTTATAAGATGACTTCCATTGATGATCAACAAAGAATACATCTTATATCAACCAGGGACTAAGGCTAAGGTGCAATTAGCCCCTCAGCAATCCAAACTTTTGTCCCTCCATGCATGAAAGCTATGCAAATTCTATCACATAACCTCAGGTACAGAGGCATGGTACACACTACACAAATCACGCACTTAAATTCGCGCATGTTATGATTTTATATCTGGTAGAACAACTTGATATATTTGTTTCTATTGCAAAGCATAGCAAAAATTGATAATAATGCATTGGTAGAAGCATTGTGTTGATGTAATATGGGTTTGGGATTCAAATCCTCACCCCAATATTTTTTTAACAAATTTCTTACTTTTTTTAGTATCATATGCTTCTACATTTATTTTTAATTTTTTTGCTGAAGGTTTACATTTTTAATTTTTTTGCGATATTTACTTTGTTTGTTAAACAATTCTTATTTAATAGGAATGGCGTTGGATGTTTTCTCATCTAAGTTTCTCAGATGTGCACATTCATATACATTTTTACATTATTTTAGACTCTTACTGTAGAATATAATGTTGTCTAATGTATGATTGAACAGTACTTAGTGTATAATGGAACGGGATTTACATATTTCTTAGTTGTTTTTATATTACATATTTTTACAACCACACATCCATGACCTCCTAGTATGGGTCCTGCTTGGGTGGAGTCTGGGAAGATCCAGATGTAAGTGGTCTTATCTTTGTAGGTGTCGCAAGTCATACCATTATATTTTTAGTGAAATGAATATGTTTCATTATTTTTAAAATAATTACTTTATAATAATATTTTATGTTATAATTAAAAGATAAGATCATTGGTGTCTATTTGAATTGATCTCAAACTATAATGCTAATGTTGGGCACTGGGTGAACCCAAGTTCATATTAGGATCCAAATGTTCCTAATCGTAATATAGCTAAAAATATATCGAACTATCAAATGGGTTATTAGCAAGCCGAATAGCTCAGAAGCAATACGGTGCTTTAGATGGGCTAGCCTATAAATGACACAACCTATTATTAATCTTATTCTATCACCAATCGACTCATCTAACCCAAATAGGACTGGACACTTTGGCCACCTGTAGATGACGTTCATATATCACAATAAAAAGTTTGGATATTTTTAATATTCATTTAAGAAGTTACAATAATAATGCGTTTTCATTTAATGCAGACAATTTTAAGGAATAACTATGCCGAGTTTTGAATCCTGATAAAAAAGAAATAACTCACAAAAAAAAGGTGCCCTAAACATGTTTGGCCAACCCAAAACTCGCAAAACTGAAATCCTTTTGCCTATATTTTACCCGAACCCAAAATACATCTGATTCGTATTTTATCCGAACCCGAATACACCTGACTCATATTTAACATGCTCGCCTAAACTGACAGGTCTAGATATAAGATGTACGAGGAACACCTAAAGGGTGGCAGGACAGAAATCAATTCATGCAATGTCGATTTTCCTGAGGATGAGTTCCCAAATATTGGTGAAATAGATGAAGACCTAGAACTGAATAAGCTATTTCACGGTATTCAGCCATCTTTTACATAAGGGGAGGACTTACATGCTCACCAAGTTAGCAAGAATGGTACACCTCCTCTAACTAAAAGGGACAGTGGTGGCTAGTCTACTCGGAAGAATGAACTTGAGAATGAGGTTCGATATCAATCTCCAATTTCTGAGGAGAATCAGCCAGAAGATGAGGTCCGTTCTCATTGTCAAAGTCCAAAACATACGGTTAGTCCACATATTTAGGATCCCACATTTTAAGAAGGATAGTAGAAGTGATTCTCCAAGTATTGAGGGTCCCATACCTCTAAGAAAAAGAGGAAGGGACTCCTTATCTAGGTCAATAAATTATGAAAGCCCTAGAATCCGAAGGAGTGAATGTGGAAGAATTCCTCAACAATATTTCCAAATCAAAGAAGAAATATTCCTTTGCATTCTCTTCAAAGTAGAGGAGCCCACCTCTTTTCAAGAGACAGTTGATTCACCAAACTATAAAGAGTTAATGGATTCCATGGGGAATGAGATAGACTCAATGACAAGAAATAAGGTTTAGGAACATGTTGATCTATCACCTTGACGAAAGTCAATTGGAAACAAGTAGTTTTCAAGATAAAACACCAAACATATGGATTGATCGACAAGTTCAAGACCCATCTAGTTGCGAAAGGTTCTAGCCAAATTTAAGGTATAAATGATTAAGAGACTTTTTCTCACATTGTGAGATTTGTTTCTATTTGCCTAGTCCTAGCCTTGGTTATCCATTTGGGCTTAAAGTTGTTTCAAATGGATGTAAATATTGTTTTGTTAACGGTAGTATGGAGGACTAGGTATACATGTATCAACCCATTGGTTTCGTATCAAAGGGTCAATAAGAAAAAGTATGTTGTCTTAAAAGGTCTATATATGGTCTTAAACAATCTTCTACATCTTGGTACTTTAGATTCTATAAAGCCATTACTGTATTCAGCTTTCCATAGTTTTAGAAGACAATTGTGTGTATGTTAAGAAAACAATAGAGGGGATCATATTTCTTACTCTGTATTCTAATAACATACTTCTGGATAGGATCAACACGGAGATGATCGAAGCCACTAAGTAGTGTTTGTCTTCTGTCATTGAGATGAAGGATATGGGCGATGCTAGGTATGTTTTAGGTGTGAAAATAATCAGAAATTGTCCCAAGAAGTTTCTAGGGTTTGTTCCCAAAGGTGTACATTAAGAAGATCTTGGAGTGCTTTTGGATGTATAATTCCAAACCTTCGGACGCTCCAATTGGGAAAAATCTGACTTTAAGTCTTGATCAATGCGGTAAAATGGATAATGAAAAACAAAAAATGAGCAACGTACGTCCCTGATGCCAGCATCATAGGAGGCTTAATGTATATCATGTTGTGTATACAACTCTTTGCAATTGGTTTGGTAAGTCTTTACCACAGTCAATCAGGATTTGCTCATTTGGAAGCCATCAAGAGAATCATGCGCTACCTTTGTGTTATTACTGACCTGGTCCTTTGCTATTAGGATGGGTACCTAAAGTTAAAAGGATACTCGGATATCGATTACGGTGGTGATCCAAATGCGTCTAGGTCGACCTCAGGATATGTTTTCACCTTGGTGAGTGAGCCATATCATGGTGCAGTAAGAAGTAAGACTGCATAGCATTACCAACTATGGAGGCAGAGTATGTTGCTTGTTGCCTTGCCACTAGGATTTCATTAACCTGACATGATTACTGACCCAAACCGAACATGAAATTAAGGGGTTCAGGTAAAGATTTCCAACCCGTTTAATTAAATGGGTTGACATGTAATTTAATCCATTTAATTAATTGGATTAGGTTCAAGTTGAGAATTTTGACACAAAAAAACCCTATTTAACCCATTTAATTAATCCGTTTAATTAATTGGATTAGGTTACAAAATTTGTGAAAATGTGGAGTTTAATCAAGCCGGTCTTTGTTTTAGGATTGTAGTTCTAGTGGATCATGGACAATGATTGCATTATAATGTTATATTAAACTCAAGAAATTGATTTATGGTGCTCTATAATTATATTTTAGTCAAAATATTAAGCACGTAAATGAGTAATCGGATAACCTGAACCTAATCCATTTATATTAAATGGGTTAATGGATAAATTTCAAGTCAACCTATTTAAAAAATAAACGAGTACATGTTAAGATTTTCAGCCCATTTAATAAACAAGTTAGGTTCAGGTCAAGAATTTTTCGACCCATTTAACTTCGACACGAACATGAATTCAACCTACCTAACCTGTTTGACAGCCCTACTTGCCACTCAAGAGGCAATGTGGGTTAGGAGTTTTCTCCAGGATCTTAATCTCACTCCTAGGGTTGATGATCCTATTAAAATATTGTGCGACAATAATGATGCCATTCAATATGCTAAGGATTTGGAATTCCATTGAAAACCTAAACATATCAAGAGGCGTTTTCATTTTGTTCGAGATGCCATAAAGACGAAGGAGGTTGCCATTAAGTATATATCTGCTGATAAGATGATTGTTGATGCCTTCGCTAAACCTATCCTAAAGATGCTTTCAAAGATGATATGATGAATTCAGGCCTTCGTAGACTTTACTTTTTGGATGTATCTTTTATAAAATGGATTTGTTTCTTTTATAATGAGCATTTACCGGCAGCTGCTTATCGTAGAGTGTTGAGGTACGTTCTTTCAACTTTCTTTCAGTTTCAGCTTCTTTGTCACTGTTTTTCCTCTTTAAATGCATTCGCAAACGCTTTTCTCTATAAAATTTTTTCACCAAACCTTTTTCGTGGGTCTCTTGGAATCAACCTCTTTACGGGTAGGAATACCGGTAGGGGTAAGGTTGCCTACAACTGGATCTCCCCAGACCCCGCGAAAGCGGGACCCACACTGGAAGGTATTGTTGTTGTTGTTGTTGTTGTTGTTGTTGTTGTTGTTGTATAATGAGCATTTACGCAATAAAGATTGATGTTTCTTTCTCCAAATGTTTTTGGTTTATAATTGTGTGTTGCGCATATTGAGGTATCAGAGGTTTCTGATTGGCCTTGTTACATAGGCAATTGCACTGATGCTTAAGTAGTAGGCAAGACAAGAATGAATTATATAGGCACCAAGTGTGTAATATTAATTTATCATCATACTAGTAATGCATAAATGATAAATGATCGTCGCCTTAGTAAGTCGAAGATGAGACTCTAGCAAATCAAATGTGAAATGTCTTATTTGATGTTGAAGCCCTAAAAGCCGAGTCTTGAGTATCACAATTAACATGGTGATCTAGTGGCTTAGGTTAGATTTTTAAGTAAAGTCTAGATTGATAATTCACACAGCATTGTAGAGTGACATGTCCAACTAAGTGTAAGTTATGTAATGACCATACATTTCATACTAAGTGTGTTTCTAAGGTGACCTATATGTGTAGGACAATCGAATTCCTTTTCTTTGTCATTGTGTGACCTTATGCACGATACCCTTTGACTTGAAACAATGATGTGAAGTCGAGGCTTGCTGTTGCTATCTTAATGTGTTTTTTAAGGCCTAAGATGTATGTTGTTCAACAGAGCACGTTAGAAAGTAGTTAAGCTACGATGGATTATCATGAGTGTGTAAGCAATAATCTTTCCATCTTCACCATACCAATCCAGGTGATCGTATTGAATATATAATCATATGATATATCTATAAATATAAAGGGACTAAGTATGCTACCAATGACGATTGGATAGTTAGGCATATTGTCTTATGTGGAAATGTAATGTTAGTTAGATTGTGGCTTAGTATAACACTATTGTAACGTTTGCTTGAAAGTAATGCAATCATTATACAATGGAATCAAAGTTTGGTTAGTGTAATGGAATGGGATAATAATTACATTACAATGTTTGGTTACAAAGTTTTTACAAGTGTAATGGAATGAATTCATTACAAACAATACTTAATTTTACACGTGACGTGAAGTACTTGCAATTCAATTCGCATTTTATTTTTGCCTATTTTAATTATTTGTAACTTTGTTAATAACTATCATCCAATATCTTATCATCATGATTACTATGTTTCACATGAGACTTGCTTCACTCTATTTCTTCTAGATTACAATAATGTAATATTGTTCAAGTTTACCAAGTAGAGATAAGATGATTATGATGACGACGTGAGAGAGAGAGAGAGAGAGAGAGAGAGAGACAAGATATCTAGAACGTACAAAAATACAGTTACAATAATACAATCATAGTCTATGTTAAGCTTTATCTAACATGGAGAGGAGAGAGAGGGGTGAATGGGACTTCAAACCTTTAAAAAAATGGTGTCAAAGTAATAAGGGAGGGGAAGTAGAGGAGAGACAATGGAGAGAAGAGATAAAGTTCCCAAATATAATAGCTTATAGTTGGATAGATTTTGATTCAAAGGTATGCAATCACAATTGTTTAGGAAAAGTCAGGTAATTGTAATTTCACATATTGAGGTAAATGTGATTACAATGCAATCTTGATTACATTCCTTAATGGTAATCAAACATGGTAATAGAATCACCATTACTATTTTGATTGCATTACCACTTCGATTACATAGAACCAAACAAGCCATATTAGTTACTTTTTGGTGTCACACCTCATTCCTAGTACGAACAGTAAAGAGTTATGATTGACATAGAGACTTGTGGATTATGGCTTGTGTGGTCGAGTGGGAACTGTTGACTAAGTCTGATGACAACTTTCCTTAACTAAATGGTGGGCGGTTAGTGGACTCTATCCCTTCCCCCTTATACCTCCAGATTATTAGGAATTAGGGTGCCTATATAGAGCGGGCTTATTAGGGGTTTAGGTGTATCTATTAAAATTTGCAAAACTCCCCTAAAACACACTAAATCTCTCCTTCTCTCTCATGGTTAAGGTAACTATTTGCAAGACTCTGTTTTGAAGCTTGAATTCTCTGGTGACTCTATTAGCTAGCCACCGGTTTTCATGTCCGTTAATTTAGTGCGCAATTAGCAAGTAGTATGGTTTTTCCACTTCTGCACCTAAGGTCAGTCATTACTAACCTACACTCTGAATATCCCAACATTTGGTCGCAAAAACCCACTTAGCCCTGGATATCGATTGGAAGTGTATGAAAGTGATGAATAAAGTCCTTGTATCATCAACATCAAAGAAACTCTAGAAGCAATGACACCAAGTTCTAAAATCTAAGTTGGTGCAAGACTAGACATCAAGGCGAAAGAAGGATTTTTCCCAAGATTCACAAGCAATAGGACCATGTAAGAAAAGATCTGAAAGAGACTCATAGGCTCCACTACACATAAGACAATAGAACATCTACACTCATACCTGGTCGGAAAAGATTAACCCTCGTTGGTAGGGAATCACGCTTCTCCAACATAAATGCTTGACTTTGGGTTGAGCCATTGAACTCCTTATGTTGTTCCACCTGCCATACACTAGCTTAAGCAGCTAGAGGCATGAAGCTTAGTTTTTGATCTATTCATGCCACGGTAAAAAATGGGAAGCAAACTTGAATATATGAACTCACCGTCCTTTGAACATTATCGTACCAAATATTCTTACATGTTCATACTATTGAAAGGAGTGTTCAATCTCCTGGACTTGATAGGGAATAAAGATTTAGTTAATAACTCCTCTCATCAAGTGCATTTATCATAGTTACTTAGCTTGATAACCTTTTTGTTCTCATCCAACCGATGACCACTGTTGGATGTTGGCAGCCACTTATCCTTCCAAATACTCACTTTGGACCCATTGTCAATGTTCTACCATGCCTCAAATTTGAGGAGATCAATGGCCTCCAGAATGCTCGTCCACAAGTAACTGAGCTAATGGCCCAAGATACATCCCAAAGACATGACCTTGAATAATATCGGACCAAGAGAAGGATGGCTACTAAGGAAGCAGGTAAATTAAGTAGATGCTAGCATTGTCTAGTGAGAATGACCAAATTGAACTCATAGGGAATTCTAGGAAACCCTATCCAGCACATCGTTTGCACTGGAAGATAGAGATTGAGGATTTGCAACACTTTGTCTATCTCAACTTAGTATGACTTAGCAAAAAGGAGGTCGTCACATGCAAGACAAAACGTGAAAAACAATGGGAGCGCCCCTGCAATTTCAAATGTCATGAAAGCTTTTCTTAGCAACTGAATGTAGCATTAAAAAAGATATAACCTTCAGCATATAGCAGGAAAAGATAGAGTGAAATAGGGCCTCAAATATATTTGAACATTTGAATAACAAACACTATCATCTGAACATATATAATTTATTCTTCTCATAACAAAATAGTTAAATAAAATAATTTCCCAAAAAACCTTTACAAGATTCTTTTGGATTCAGACATAGTTAAAATAGTAATTTTTAATTTTCTTTTTTAAAGATTAATTTTTTCACCTAAGTGGAGGCATGCCTGCAACATGTAGATTAACTTGTCAATAATACATAATCAATGGTCACCAGGAAAATTTGAAGTCAATTAAAGTTTGCACTATCACTAAACTTGGTAAACGGGTCATTTGAGTTGAGACATTTTCTAGTTGACAAGATGCGGTTCGGTTTCAATTTGGATTGAGTCATTTTTTGTTACGGTTGATTTCGAGGCACTTGATATTTAGTCCAATAAGTTTATCTTACAAAGAAGAATAACTTTTATGAGACATGGTTTGGTTAGGTTTGGTTCTGCAAGGGCATTGGGCCCAATGGTAAAAGTAGCTTGTTGGGCAACGACAGGAAGTTATCGGGGGATGCCAATGATGGCATTTGGTATTCCTACTCTAAAGTGTCATCCACATGACTCATAATGATTGCAGTTTCACCTCTGAAACCGCTGCTTTTAATTCTATGCACTCGACTATTGGTGATGGTATACTAATTCATATAGCACACTAGCACAATTTTTCTAAAAACTCATACCTCTCCACTTAAATTAAAGAATGTTCTTCATCTGCTTAAACTTATATTTCTTCATGCTCTATCAGGTTTCATTGGTTCTAATCATGTCAAATTTTGAGTTTACTTTCGATTAGCTATTTCACTTGTCGATTTCGATATAAATTCAGGTTATTCAAATCAAGTCACTTCTGTCAAACATAACCATCACTTCGCTCAATTGCCTAAATTGAAAGATTGAATAAGGATTAAGTGACCCACCACCTATGGCAAACCAATCAACGTAGGTGTTGAAATGCACAGAAAACTGTAGATTGAATGATACAGGCATGAAAATGAAGCTAAATGGATCACCTTGCCACGTTGGGAGAGATATGGTTGAGAAATTCATTAAGAGAATCTCCAAGTCTATTGGATGATAAACACGAAAATTGCAGCGTTTCATACAGCACCACATATGATAATAAAAGTGACATTGATTAGTAACCAGATGGACAAACGTCCTGACGTTGACAAACCCCATCACAGAAACCCAATCAGAAGCCTACAGCATGGTATTAATCACACTAGAGATGAAGTCGCTAGATCGAACATTCAAAGGGTCACAGGTTACAGAGGGACCCTTGGGGCAGCATAACTTACCGGGCTAACTTCTCTGATCCGCAAGTCATACGAGAAAATAAGACGAATCTATTTATGCAATCTCAGCTTAACTAGACACTGTTTTTATTTAATCTTTTTCCATTATTGAATTGGGTAAACTTGAATTATATAAAGCATCGCTGGTCAAATACAGACATTAGCTTCTAGATATATGTCTAAGCGCTTAACTTTTTGTTGACAGATCATTCTTTTCTGTCCCTCCTCAATTTTACAAAAATCTCACCCCTTCCGTTCCCGTCCCACTCTCCATCGTAATAAACTTTCATTTAAGAAAAATTTCACCCCGTCTCTTTCCATTCATTGCCTAAAAAATCTCACTTTATCTCATTCTTTACCATCCCTTCCATTAACATCCCACTGCTTTCCATTCAAAAAAAGAAAAAAAGCCTTAAGATAGTACGTAAAAATATAGTTAGTCAAATCTGCACAAATGCTAAATGTTTTAGGCAAATTTATTGGACAAATTTGACAGGAAATATAAATATGACTTAAACAGAATATTATTGGCCCAAGGTGATATTTAAGGGCTTTAATTTGTCGAAAGAGTAGTTAGCACATTTGAGCAAGTCGAAGCAAATTGGATCAGGTAGTAGGTTCAACATGCGGAAAACGAACATGACTAATTTATGTTATTCGTGAATTACACTCAAAAATACGACAACTCTATTTTTTCAAAATCAATTTAGTTAGACTATGTAATATTGGGCCCAAGGTAATATTTAAGGACTTTAACTCGTCAAAAGAGCAATTAGCAGAGTAGAGCATGTCGAAGCAAATTGGAGCAAGTAGTATGTTCAACATATTGAAAATAAATAGGTCCTAAGTATCTTTGTAAATTACACTAAAAAATAAGAAAACTCTATCCATGCAAAATCAACTTGAGTAGACCAGATCCCCCCCCCCCCCCCCTCTAAAAAATACAGACACTATCTTCTAGATATATTTAAGGGCTTATTCTTTTTGTTGGTAAATTATTTGTTTCATCCGTTTCCACTTCTTTCCTTGGAAAATCTCACCTTCCTTCCCACTTTCCATCCTTTAAAAAATCATTCCAAAAAAAATCTCAACCCTTCTCTTCCCACTCTTTCCACCAAAATAATAATAATAATAATAATAATAATAATAATAATAATAATAATAA
>JACYFF010031956.1:12327755-12343428 GCA_017589665.1 Selenicereus undatus | reverse complement strand
CAACTAAAGCATAACTCCCACAAAGCCCTTGCAAATTGACAATGTAGCAGTAGGTGATTAGGAGATTCCAAATCGTCCTTACACATACAACATCTGTTCACTAAAATAATTCCCTTCTTTTGTAAAATATCATATGTCAGAATACTCCCGTGCGAAGCTTCCCACACAAAAACTGACACCTTCAAGGGAGCCAAACTCTTCCAAATGATTTTCCAAGGGAACTGCCCCAACAATCTAGACTCCACAGCGAAGGTAGAATTAGAGAGGAGCTTTAGATAATAAGATTTAACAGTGAATAAACCTTTAGGGTTGAGATCCCAAGCAACCGCATCAGGTGAGTCATGAAGTGCAATCTCACTCAACTTACTGAGAAAGGTGGCAAGGATAGCGTCATCCACCAAAGCATCCCAGATGAAAACAGGTGACCACACAATAGTGCTAGACCCACGTTGGCAAAAATTTGCAACAGTAGCATCTCTATTCACCGTGAGCACATAAAGAGAGGGGAAGCTATCTCACAGAGGACCCTCCGTACACCAACGGTCGTGCCAAAACAAGATAGAAGAACCGACACCAGTCTTCGAAGGAAAAATGATGAAAAAATCTTCCCAATCCTTTGTGAATGAACCTCCATAAACTTTGCCTATAAGCACCACTTGGTTTGGATGGATACCATCCAAGACCATTATCCCCATATTTGCTCCTAATCACCCTTCTCCACAGGCTATCCTTCTCATTCATATATCTCCACAACCACTTGCCTAGCAATGCTTCATTGAAGAGTCTAAGGTCTCTCACACCTAATCCCCCTTCCGGTATGGGATTCTTGATAATATTCCATCTAACAAGATGAAATTTGAAGTCACTACCAAAAGACCTCCAAAGGAATTTTCTCTGAATAGCTTCCAACTTATTAGCCACTGAGACTGGCAGAGGGAAGAGCGAGAGAAAGTAAGCTGGAATGCTCACCAAAACACTTTTAATAAGTGTCAGTCTCCCCCCCTTTGGAGAGATACTTTGATTTCCACCCAGATAGTCTTCTCTCAAAACGCTCGATCACAGATGCCCAAATTGATTTATCCTTAAATTTTGCACCAAGAGGGAGACCAAGATAAGATGATGGAAAAGAACCAATAAAGCATCCTAGAATCCCTGCAAGTAATTGAATATTGTCCACCTGCCCCACTGGTAAGATAGAACTCTTTGACAGATTAACTCTTAGCCCAGACACTGCCTCAAACCATATAAAGATGCCCCGCAAATTCACTATTTGCTCGCAATCATTATCACAGAAGATAATCGTATCATCAGCAAAGAGTAGGCAGGAGACATCAGTGGCAGAATCACTCACCCAGCCTACAGAGAAACTAGAAATAAGCCCTACTGTAGCAACCGAATTAATCATCCTTGTGAACACTTCCATCACCAATAAGAACAGAAGAGGGGAGATAGGGACACCCTGGCACAACCCTCTAGATGCAGAAAAGAATTGAGAAGGGGAGCCATTAACTAACACCGCAAAAGAAGCAGAAGAAATACAATCCAAGCAATCCATCTCTCCCCAAACCCCATTCTTCTCATCACGTAAATAAGAAGATCCCAATTGACATGGTCATAAGCTTTCTCGATGTCAAGCTTGCATATAACCCCCGGCTTACCTGACTTGGTCCTGGAGTCAATAAGCTCGTTTGCAATGAGTACTGCATCCAGAATCTGTCTGCCTCCAACAAAGGCGTTATGATTCTCATAAATGAGTGCCCCAATAACATTTCTCAACCAACGAGCTAACACCTTTGAGAGCAACTTATAAATACATCCAATCAGACTAATTGGGCGATAATCTTTGATATTCTGTGCATCAGCTCTCTTTGGAACAAGCCCTATAAAAGTAGCATTAAGGCTGGTCACAGATTTTCCATTAGTGTAAAACTCGGAGAACATAGTCAAAACATCCCCTCGCACCGTATCCCAATTTGCTTGAAGGAAAGCCATAGTCATTCCGTTTGGGCCAGGCGCCTTATCCCCACAACAATCATGTAGAGCTCTAGTGACTTCTTCATCAAATGACATCTCAAGAACCTCCCTAGCAGAAGTAAATAAGGAGGGCGGCGATAAGCCTTCCACTTTCGGACGCCAGGATTCAGTTTCAGAGAATAGCTTCTTGTAGAAGCCAAGTATAGAGCGTTTCATACTATCAATTGTTTCATAACGATTCCCCTCAATCTCCACCCCTGATATAAAGTTGAACTTCCTACGCAGATTGGTTGTTCTATGGAAAAACTGTGTTGCGATACCCTTCTCTAAGCCCCAGAGCTGCCTTTAAGAAACTTCTTCCATTTGCAATACCCTTGCCAACTCTTCTCTTGCCTCCCTCCTTTGGTCAATTTCATCACTGCTAAGACCATAAGATTCTTCTCTTACATCAAGCGCATTAACAAAATCCAGCAATTTGTATTTCCTTAACTTAAAATCCCCAAAGTCTTCTTTATTCCATTTCTTCAACTCCTCTTTAACAAACTTAAGGTTCCTCGCAATCACAAAACTAGCAAAGCCTTCAACTTCCACCTCTTCCCACCAGTTTTTAACAAGGTTAAAGAACCCCTCAACTTTGAGCCACATGTTCTCGAATTTGAAAGGAACATTCCCCCTCTCCGGCTTGGCCCTCTCTAGAGATATTGGGAAATGATCTAAGAGAGGCCTTGGCAGTCTAGTCTGAAGTGAGTCTAGTCTAAAGTGAGTCTGGGAATTGTTCCTCCCAATCCAAAGAAACCAAGAAGCGGTCCAACCTCGAGCAAACAACTTCTCCACCACTCCTAGACCCGTAAACTCACCCCCACGCAAAGGGAGATCCACTAAAGCAGCATAATTGATGAAGTCGTGGAACTCCAACATAGTATTCGTTGGACATAATCCCGAACTCCTTTCTTGAGGATATAAAATCTCATTAAAATCTCCCCCAATACACCATGGTCTAGGCCACCCATTTCTAGTTCGTCGAAGCTCCTCCCAAAACCTCAATTTATCAGATCTGTCTTGAGGACCGTAAACCCAGAAAAAGCCCAAGTGAAGCCACCATCAACCATTTGAAATATCCAGGTAATGGAGAACTCCCCCTGAGAAGATGAGACAAAGTTGAAGGTGTTCTTGTCCCACATCACTATGATGTTCCTAGAGGCACCTTCAGCTTTAAGAAAAGCAAAATCAGCATAATAGTTGCCCCACAAACTACGAACAACAGAACATGAGACTTCCTCTAACTTTGTCTCTTGCAGACAAACTAGATCACATTTCCAATCCCTCAAAAAGCTTTTTAAGACGTCTCTCTTACGAAGATCATTGATGCCCCTCACATTCCAAGACAACATCCTAAACATACGGAACCAACATCCCACTGGAAGAGGCGCTTGCCCGTTCATAGTTCACACCAACCTGGAGCCTCCTTAATTCTCTTTGCCTTCTGATTGCCGATGGTGTCCTTTGCACACTTTATTTAGGCACAACACTGTTCTTTTCAATTCTACAAAGTAAATGAGTGACTTCACTTTCATAGCCTGAAAATGCCACACCAATAGTGGCAGCAATACTTTTGAGCTTGGATGCCACCCATTTTGACACATTTCCAAAATTAACATTTTCTCCATCCCAAATATCTTCTTCAGAGAACGAATCATTTGAACTCTGCAAAAAGGAGAAATCAATGGCTAGAGGAGTTTCCACATTTTCAACGTTAGCTTGCGCAATAGACACTAATGGCCAATCATGATGCACAGGAAGCTCACACCTGTTGTCAACCATCCCTGAACAAGATGCGCTATTCCGAGCTCCTAAACTCATAGCAAGTGCACCCCGAACGACTTCTCTGGGTAAGTCACAAGGTACACCACCCAAAACCCCAAGACCCAAATCCGCAGGACAAGAAGAGTGATTTCCCACATATAAAAGAGGAGGATTAACCACCAGGGCATTAGGTTGGTCAATCATATCCTTGAGCCAAGAAAAAAAAGTGGAAGGCATATGAGTTGACGCCAAAGGGGAAGAAGATAGCGCATAGGTCGAAGAAGAAGAAAAAACACTCTTCACCAGCTCATTCCTTACTAATGGAAGAGCATAATCATCCCTCACGGAAAACCTAGGTGTGCCCAAACAAAGCTGACTAGAGATATTAGCTTCCAACCTTGCTGGATCAACCCATGCAACCTCATCAATTGCAGGAGAACTTGAAGCAGGAGCGAGCAAGGCAAGAGAGGCATCAGGGACTCCTTTTGCTACTACCTCCACATTGGTAGATGTACCTCTGTTAGTTTCCTTCGAGGTTACACCCAGGGGGCTCCTACGAACATAGACCTGATTTGGTTGACGTATATAAACATGCCCAGGGTGCTTGCCATTTCTCCTAGTTAACTTAGGAGTCTCACCATTCCCTTGAGCCTCTAGAGACGAGGAAATGTTCTAATATTTTGTAATGTATTGCACTCTTACTATTTATATAATTTTCATGTTAACATTACAGGGTATTTTAGTAGATTCAAAATAAGATTGTTTAGGAGATTTCTAACAAGATTTAATTTCTTGTTCTATTTAGGATGGATTTAGATAAGTTTTAGCTTGTTTTCAAAGTCTTTAGAGTCTTGCAAATAAACTGCATGTCCTAGGCCATTATTAATTTATTATCCTTCGTTAAACATTGATGATTGATAATTGAGTTCACATATACGTGATATTCTCCCTTGTTGTACTCCTCTTTCTCTTACTCTCCCTATCTGATCCTTCTCCCTTCCTTTCTCTAATAATCCCTTTTCGTTCCCCATTCTCTTATCACAATCGCACGAAGATATATAAATGCACATATCCACAATACACGCCAATAAGGATAGTCATAATGCGTTCATGTTTCAAGGGAGCCCCAAAAAAAAGGTGTTGCAAACATGCGTAATGCAAGCATTAATATACATGGATGCACTCACACACCAGAGATGGAAAGAAACAAAGAGAGACATACAGCAGTAGTCGCTAAAGCATTCTGTTCATCCCAAGTGACATTGCTACTGCTTTCCAGCCGGAATTCCTTGAAGCTACTAGTCATAAACAATGTATCTCCATTGACCTGAGCAGCACAGTAACCATTAACATCAATGACATATTCAAGAGAAAACAGAATGGGTTGGGGTTAAAAGAAAGAAGATGGGCAATCATCTACTCATTACTAAAACTAGACAATGGAGTTTACTGCATTGAATACTAGACATTGACATATGTAAGCTAACAGATGACTTGATCTCATAAATACGCAACAGTAAAGCAGAAGCTTAACTAAAGTATTTAGAGTAGCTAATGATCTTAAGTCTCTTGCACTTTCAGCTTGAAATCAAGTCATAAATACCCAATAGTAAAGCAGATGCTTAACTAAAGTATTTAGAGTAGCTAATGATCTTAAGTCTCTTGCACTTTCAGCTTGAAATCAAGTCTAAAGGAAGGGCATGAACAACATCAATTTTTCAAATGCCACCAACTTCCACAAAATAATCAAAGAGAAGAAGCTAAAAAGTGGGTACTTGGAAATTATGAACCAGCATTTTTATCCTTTGCTCAGGGAAATCTAGGAGCCGGTGTTAAGTTGAGTAGAAGTAGAGCTGTAAAGCCCAAAAAATTCAGAAACCAGAGATGGTAGCAAACTCTTTTGTCATCCCAGCACCCCCAGCCCATAAAAACAAAAAGAAAAAAATCCCTACAAGCAGCCAAAAAGATACTGCTATCAAGCAACAATGGAGTAACGCAAAGGTACACAATGTGCCACTAGTCTTAAAGAATGCTGAAAAACATTTTCTATTGCTCCTTGAATACTATCTTCTTCGAAATAGCCCCATGCATCTTAGGTTACAAGTGAAGTTCAGATACAATTAAAGATTAAAAGTGGTTTCTCTGTAGGCCTGAAGCCCTGAACTAGGAGTCTTCTGCTAAATATCCTTGTATTTGTTTATGATGATCAAAGCCAGTATATCCATTGCCTATTTTAGAATTATGAGCAGCACTGTGCAGATTAAAGCTTTGTTCCTAAGCAAGTTGATAACTGTATGATCATGGAATCATCATAAATAAAACTAGCCTTACCTCATTCAATTTTTCCCACACTAGGTTAGGCTGATTCATGTAACCTTGATCCGTTGCCAATAGATAAAGTTCACCTTCAAACTGTTACAAGTGAAAGAATAATAATTTTATCCAATAGACTTGAAATTAGAAATATGAGATGCTGAAAACCACAGTTACAACAATATCTGCCGATCTGTCATCATAGAAGCAAAGAAGGAAATGTGTCTGAAATTTAATGTTCAACACCCACCTTAAACATTGTGCTGAAGTGATTATTTCGGAAGAAAACACAAAGCTCGCGCTCTTTAAGACCCTCTTGCAAGCAAAATAGGCTGCAAAAGGAATTGGTCAATCTTATATAATCAAACGTGTAACTTGCAGCCAAAATTAGGTGACGGCGTTGGTCCACGAGAATCAAACAATAAATCAACACAAGTCATACCCACAAAAAGTCAACTGGCTGCGGTTGTTTTCTAGAAAGTTATTGATCAGCTCCCCTGAAACATGAAGAGCATGAGCATTCTTAGGATCAAGGAAGGGAAGACATAGCTAGCAAGCTTAGCTCAGACAAACAAGGACTCATGGAGCTGTCAAAGGCAGAACAAGGTTACCTTGTTGATGAGTGATTTCACGCTGTTGACCTACAGCATCATTGACATCTCTGGTTCCTTTATCAGCCTGTTCAGCCAAAACCACTTCACCTTCATAGACAGGCTCTCTATTTTCACAAGCTGTTTCTCTCGAATCCAGTATGCATTCCTCCCCTTCATATATTGGTTCACTGCTATCAAGACTTGATGCAAAAGATTCAATAGCTCCTATTCTGCCACTAGCTGATTCAGAATCAGCTTGGCTTTTATTCAAAGTAGAATTTCCTTCTCCATTCTCTTTATGGGATCCATTAACTGGATCAGGTAGAACAGACAAGCATTCAACTCCTTGATCATGCACTGTGTCTTTTGCAGGGGGCGAGGGAGGTATGGATTCACTGTGGAATGGCACATCAGCAGCAGCCAAATGATTCGGCAATGAATTTTCTTCAGGCTGAACAGCAATTAACTGATCGACTTGTCCTTCCCTAGCATCTGTTGCTGCTGAAGTAGCCTGTTTTGCAAAAGACGATTCACTACTGGGCATATCACCACTGCCTGATACAGAAGGTTCCACATCCGCGGATCTGGAGCAATTATCTGTGTCCGATATATGCACATGATTTTCAGGAGCATACTTCATCAAGTGTACATTCTCATGGGAACGCATCATCACATCTCCACCAGAGGTTGCAGCTTGACAAGATTCATCCCCCTTAACAGACATTATATTCTCAGATAGTTTCAATATCCTCAAAAGTTCTGCTGCTTCTTCTGCATCTCCTTTTCTTAGTCTCAGCTGATTGGAAGTGGCACAGGGAGGCTCATCAAAAGATTTAGCCATTGAAAGGTTGGGTGAAGGAACACCTAAACTAGCAGCAGTTGCAGCAGCAAAATCTACGCTGTCTTCATCCAATTTACCCTTGCCGCCATTCCCCATTTTCCGTGTTTCCAGGGAAACAAGATCACCCATGAGAGTGTTGTAAGATTTTGAACCGATTGCTTCAGCAGTGTCATGATCCTAGCACACAACGCAGGACATAGATGATACCAAAAGAAAGAGACACAAGCCAAAATCAAAAGGCTTCTCATTTAAATTTGATATGTAGTCCTCTAAGGATTCAAAAGGAAGGATTACAAACAAGTGACCATTTATGACGCCAGATGGTTAATTTCTAAAACAAACAAATACAATTAGAGCACAGTAACAGACCTGCAACCCTTCAATCCATTTAGAACCATATGCTAGACAAATATTAGATAAATATTCGTCCTCTAACACTTCTAATATTCATTTCTTGTACTCCTGCTGGAAACTTGACTGTCGACTAAGAGTACAGACACTTGACAGTTGTTTTTTGCTCAAAACAACATTTTCAAAAGATGACCAAGTGTGACATTAGAGCTTGTATCAACCACTGAACACATCAAGAAGGGCATGCCCAGGTCTACAAGACAATGCCACGGCCGCAGAAAATATTCATCGTCGCAATGAAATCATCAAAATGCCAAAAGGACAAGCGAAATAACACAATTCATCCCTAGCATGTTGAAATTTGTGAAATAATATGCTTTACATTGAAGCACAGACTTCAACTTGTGAAATTGAAACAGACTTGAATTTCTCTTTTTTCATTTTTCTCTTCAAAAAATGAATACGAGGCGAGAGATGATCAAGGCTTGAAGCACAAATGCACAAATGAGAATTGAAAGGGAATGGCAATGATAAGGAGATTATCCTCGAGGATTAACTTCGACATTGCCTACGCAACCCTCAAAGCACACAATACTGTCCCGCCAAAATCCCTGAACCCTGACTGATACTGTTTGATGCGAAAGAATTTATGTTCCTCTGGCCCATTCGCCATACATTTACAAGTTAGAGACTTGTTTGGTTACTAAGAATGCCAATGATATAAGAGTATGGTAAAATAGTTCAGTTTGAACTTTTAAGCATACCCATAAAGAACCATATGGTATTTTTCTGTGTCAGTTGAACTATTGACTTCACCACAACTACTTGGCAACACAAGACATGCTGACACAGAACTGACACTTTACCCTCACTATAGACCAAAAACATGCACAAATTTCCAAAAAGGAATCCAACGGCCTGAGACCAAGGTGTGTGTCCGGTATTCAATTCTCCAATTGTCCAAGCAACATTGGCTTTTCTTCATTAATTTCCACAATCACTTACACCCAAGTTCGAGAGGAATCAATTCTATTATTGTTACTACTAACTCATAGCCTTTCACCGAAAAGGCCATATAGCAGGCATCAATAGTCGTAAATTAATGCCAAAAGATTCCGTTCTCAGAGATAGGCAGCTCCCAAAGTACATGCACACTTCTAAAGAAGTGTTGACACACACATAACACTCATTGCCTGAAAAGAAAAGCCAAAACATACAAAGTAATGAAGTACCTTTTCCCTTACATTACATTCAAACCCGAATGCGCACCACCATAGGCAATGTCTCCACTATATGAGGCCAGTGACATGAATCCTTTTTGCTGTTTAAATTAGTTCTAGGAAATACCAATTAAATAACAGATGGATCATGAATCCATTCAAGTTTTATGCCATTATACTTTTCCGCGACCAAAAAGAGCAGGAATGCTCTCTCTTCAAAGCTTTGTTACTCACCCATGAAACAAAAGCACTCATTTCAGGATATATTCACCCTTAAGCTAAAAAAGAAAGTGTATTTTACTAAATGGAAGAAGAAAAAAAGCATACCTGAGGATCCACTAGCCAGCCGTGATATAATGGGATGTCCAGAAGATCAAATATTGCACATCCAGAAGTAAACTCAAAATCGTCAATCCTTCAAAAGGCAGAGGAGGGAGCAATTATCTTCACTGAATAAGTCAGGAAACACAGGACTTATAGAAACAGGAAGACAGAGAGATAAATATTATTAGGACCAAAACAAACGGGATCAGACCTACGGAATTTTATATTTACATCAATCCCAGTAGTAAGTCTTGGAAGCAGATCAAGCACATCAGCAATATTTTGTCGCCGATTTTCAGCATATCCTTCATCTTTATTCTGCATTCCATTACACCTTGTCATCACCACATTACACATTAGCAACTACAAATCCAAGAGGCAGAACAAAATGAGGTATTTACATTGACATTGCTGTCTGCATCAATCAATCTATCAGCAACCAATGAAAGTAGTTTCTCCTGTGAAACTTCACTTATATCAGGACTCAAATTCAGTTGATTCCTCAATAGCAATACATTGCCTACAACAAACCCCGGAGACACAATCAGGAACACAAACGGATTCTGATCCTCCATATAAAAATGCAAAGCAGGGCCTAATACATGTATAAAAACGCCAATGCATGCCATATTCTTTTGTCATGATTTCAGCAACGTTACCATATATTTCTTGGTAATATTTCTCCTTTAAACATTATTTCAGGATCATAGCAATACCATTCTTGATACCATAGTTACCAAGATCAAGAAATGACTCGCTTTCCGACTCACAGTAACTTCATTTAGCCCAATCTAGGTTTACTCCTAGTAGGGATCACTGCATATGAAATCACCTAAAATAGGAACACGTAAATGCAAGGTACTGAACATTTCCATGAGCTACCATTAAGACACATATATCAATCCATGATCGCATGTTCTAACAATCTCAACGCAGTCATTGATATGACGCCCTTTTTCTTGAAATTAAAAGCACCAAAAATAAAAATTGCACAAAAAATATTCTCTGCAATTGCCCATTTGTGCCAATTCCAACAAACAGTGCCATCCTCACACAGGGATTAGAAATCCAAATATTGCTGAATCAAATTTCACTAAATTATTCAATAAACATCATACGTAAGATCAGCACCATAACAGCTAAACTAATCCAGTACTCAATCACAAAACCGCAAACCATCACAAGAACTTCTCATACATCAATCAAACATCATTTCCTAACTCTATATAAACGAAAACTAATCAGTCAAAGATTTCGCAAACTATGAACATCCAAATTGAACAAGTTAGATCAAGAAACGAACACCAATCAACATCATCGAGAATACAGATGACTGTAGAAATCCGAAATCAGTAAAGAACGCCAGAAACAAGGAATGAAGTGAGAGAGAGAGAGTACAGATGGCAAGGAGAGGGCAGGGGCCATTGTCGTTTTGGAGAACGATGGGAGTAGAATGACCGAAGAACTGGATAGTCTTAGTCTTGTGAAGAACGCATTCGGTAGAAGGTTTGTCTCTATCTTTTCGCTGCTCTTCGGAAGACGCCATGGACGACGACCTCGACGTCTGATCCTTCTTCGGTTTTGAAGAGAGAGAAACAGACAAGAGAGAGAAAGTAAAGATGGAGAAGATATGCAGGAGAAATTTGGAATTTGGGAAATTGTTAGAACGTGCGGGTCACGGGTACAACCGGACAAGTCTCTCTGTAAGAGGGTATGGTTTGGTTAATTTGAAAATGCAATTTGCAACAATTAGAAAGTTGTCACTACTACTTTAGGGCTAAGTCTTCGATTTCTTGCAAGTTAAGTTCACCATTGGGACCTATGTTAATAATACTCCTAAGATATGCAATTGTTACATCATGCGATCTAAAGTTTAAAATTTCTTTATACTCTTTTTAGTCCAACCCAAATAATATAATTACGATTCGTTACATATATGCATAGTCCAATTGAAAAATAGTAACCCAAAACATAAATTATATTCTATAGCCTAACAACGAACACGTTTGTGGCATTGTATGCAATCCAGTGTAAACCTACATCAGCTAAGGAGCAACAAAGATTGAAGTGACATTGACCACTAGCATAATAGAGGGGGAATCACGACAAAGATGGTGATTAGGGGTGTTCATTATTCGGTCCAAACCCGGACCGGACCGAAGACCAGCCTAGACCGGACCGGACTGGACCGAACCGAATGAATTCGGTCCGGACCGAGGACCGAATAAAAAAATTTAAGAACCGATTTTTTACTTACTAAATTTTAATTTTCTTTTGCAACTTATAATTTTTCAAACATTCAAGAATATTGATTTGTTTTTCATGGTAAAAATATGTAGAAATTGTTCATATTAAAATAAATATAAGATATTCGTATTGTAAAAATTTGCTAGCTTTACAATTCAGTCTGGTCCGGTCCGGTCCGACTTTTTTCGGTCCGGTCCTGGTCCGGTTCTTGATTTATTTGGTCCGGTCCACGGTCCGTAACTTCCCTCTTATTCGGTCTTCGGTCCGGTCCGGTCCGGTCTGGGTTTGGACCGATGAACACCCCTAATGGTGATTGATGGGATAAAATATGGAAGTGTTTGGTAAACAGCTTTTTGGATAACTTTTTAATTAAAAAGAGCTATTTTGACCAAAATTAGTTATTTGACCTAGTTAAAAAGTTAATTTAGGTGTTTGACAGAATAGCTTTTTGAAAGTGTTTTTTGGGTCCAAAAAGCTAATTTGAAAAAGCTATTCTGTCAAACTTTTTGGAGAATTAGTTTTTTTCTCACAACTTTGTTAGAAACAGCTAATTTCACCAAATAGTTTTTCTACAAATAGTTAATTCAAACAACTAATTCAAATAGCTAATAGATAATACAAACAGTTAACAGCTAAGAGTTAGCAGTTGTTTGCCAAACATGGCCTATATGTTTATCCTTGGGGTGGAATCATTGTTCCCATATTGTTAGTTACATGAACTAATGGACACCACTTTAGTGATGCCAACATTGCGCAGTTAGTGGGCAATGCTCAAGGATTTGTTTCAACTTGTTAAGCTTCATCTTTGATCAAGTGATTATCATGATAATGGTGATAATAGTTATCATGGTGGTTTCTTCAAAGTTGATGACAAACATGAGATTATGGCCTCTTGGTATCCCATCTCGGTTGGTTACCCAAAAACCAATTGATGTGTTATATTAAAATACTGAAGTCCTTGTATGATAAGTTTTTGGGCTTGTTTCTATATAATTTAGTATGGTACCAAGAAGTACACGTTTATATATTTTTCCTAGGATTTGGTTATAACCATGAGACTTTTAGTATGGTCATAATAAAATTAAAAGGTAGATATAGATGGAATGCAAATGTGTCAAAGTTTACATTAGTCTATGAATATATATAAATTCTATATTACAGGCCTACAATTATGTGCTCTAGTTAGGAGTAAATGGTGAGGGTAGTCTATATTTCTTTGGTGATGAAATATGGTTTTTGAGTCCGTTAATATAAAAATTATCACTATAGTCAGTTGGACCATGTATTAAACCTAGTTTAGAAGTCATGTAGTCCAAGTTTTAATAGTTGGACTTTAGTTTTGTTTTTTTTTTGTTGATTTTAGATGTCTTCTGGGCTGATAATTAAGACTTACAAAGAAAATGTATCTGGATGGATAAATAAATATACATATGTATGGTATAATAAATTCAAGTCTTAAGTGCAGACTTTAGCAATGTTATCAGAGTCATGTAATAAATCGTCTAGCCTTGGTAGGGATAGTGTAGAGCCCACACTAAGTCATACATTGTAGAGTCTCAACTTAATGCTCGTTAAATTCAATGAGTCAAAGTACACCATCTATATGAATTGTTAGCACTCACCGTCATAATTATTACCTATCTATTCAAAGGAATGATGAGCTTTTGCTTTTAATAAACCTCAATAGATAACATTTGAGTGGCATAGAAATAAGTACTTGATTAAGATGTATGTCCTTAATCAATGGTGTGACTTATTTCTTGTGCTTAAATGTTTTTATTAATTCTTTAGAGGGGTGGTATTGATGATGTTAACATAATAAGTGTGAAGTTTGATTGCTTCTGTCGAGCTTGGGCTTGGCTTTAGAGCACTTACAAAATGGATACGAGACAGATGGTCATTAATAGTGTCAAATTATAAGGTAATTTGGGACGAAAGTCTTCTGTGTAGCTTAAAATACGTCAAAGGTAATAGCTGATTAAAAGCACATCCTATCATGTTATCATACTCATTTGACGAACAGGTCACTTAGACAGGGGTTCAATCACAAGATACCTCTATTTATGCACGATACTCTGAAAATTGAAAAACCATTTGTCATGGAATGGTGGGGGATTGTTGGAGTAATTTCCATAAAAATGGAAATTTAATAAAATAATCGTTTCTATAAAAATGGTTATGAAAATATATTTTTGAACTATGCCTAAATAGTAATTAATTATCTTGATAATTAATTATTATAATGGACCTTTTCGTAAATAATAAATTTGATTAATTATTTATGAAGAGGTATTAGTTTGGTTAATTAACTAACTTATGCTTTTTAAAATAAATAATGAAAGGGTGTCCTTATTGAAGAGGCATGATGTCACTTAGACAGGGGTTATCATACAAGTGGTTTCCATAAAAGGTAATTTCGGACGAAAGTCTTCTGTGTAGCTTAAAATACAAGTGGTCAAAGATAATAGTTGATTAAAAGCACATCCTATCATGTTATCATACTCATTTGACGAACAGGTCACTTAGATAGGGGTTCAATCACAAGATACCTCTATTTATGCACGATACTCTCAAAATTGAAAAACCATTTGTCATGGAATGGTAGGGGATTGTTGGAGTAATTTCCATAAAAATGGAAATTTAATAAAATAATTATTTCTATAAAAATGGTTATGAAAATATATTTTTGAACTATGCCTGAATAGTAATTAATTATCTTGATAATTAATTATTATAATGGACCTTTTAGTAAATAATAAATTTGATTAATTATTTATGAAGAGGTATTAGTTTGGGTAATTAACTAACTTATGCTTTTTAAAATAAATAATGAAAGGGTGTCCTTATTGAAGAGGCATGATGTACCCTATAAATATAGAACACTTTGGCATGCATTGGTATGCATTGTCGGGCATGATCAAGAGAGTTGTGCTAACATCATAAACCCTAGAATTTCTATTATGTCTTGGAGATTTAGAGTTGTCTCTTCATATAGATAAGGGAGGCTTCTTTCTATTCGAAAGACCTATTCAATGTGCCCTGTTGCACATGTAGACAAATAGAGTCTTCGGGAAAAACATACTTACACCTCCCTAAAAGGGCCTATTAGTGTGACACTAGGTTTGTCTTTGTCATACTGATATATTTATTTATCAAATCGAACTTTACACCAACTTCAGTATAGTTCATTGAGATTTTATCCAAATAAAAACATAAATGTAAATTTATATTAAGAATTTTGGGCCAATGGAGGATAGTGGAACATAGCTTACCTTTAAGTTACAAAGAGTTAATTCTCTAGATTGAAAAATATTGATACTAAGTTTTCATGCAAGCCCTAAGTCTTAAATGAAAAAATTTGTGACAAAAATAGTGAAAAGACTGACTTTGTCCATTTTTGAGTAGCTCTATTATGTTGGTTGAAATTTTTATCTTTCTTATCTTAACCATCCAACATCATAAATAATGTATGAGACAATGTTTACCTTAGATTGATTCAGCTTCATACCTTATTGTCGCAAAATTAAACAAAACCACAACTTAAATTAAGAATTACAAAAATAACAAAGTGACTTTCATTTAAACTATCTTGCATAAGATGACTTTTTATTTAAGTAATTAGTGTATTAATAAAAAAATATTTAATTCCTGATGAGGATTTTATGTTCTAGTTTTAAAACATTTTTTACTTGCAAGTGCACAAGGTTAATTGTAAACTAGTGAGTATTAAGGTATCGATCCACGAGGAACAACAGTGATTTTAAACTTAGCTTTTCCAATTATAAAGAATAATATAATTTTCAGAGTCGGATTATCAAAATGAATTAACGAACAAAATGAAGAGCAAATGAGTAGTGAAGTAGAGAGAAATCAAATAGGAGAAAATTCTAGGACTTTGGATTTCACATTTGATGCCAATATTGATTCACTAATTCAAATGGAGATTCAATTTGTCTCTTGTTCAACCCAAGCTACAAGCATTAGGCCATAAATTAAAAAGATGATTA
>JACYFF010031956.1:12309746-12327745 GCA_017589665.1 Selenicereus undatus | reverse complement strand
GGGGGAACTAAAGCAAGGGGGGAGAGATGAGGCTAGGGCCAGCTACTGGGCCGTGGAGTTGGACGCAGATCAGGCCCAAGCGAGAGAGAGAGAGAGCAAGGATGAGGGTGGTTGGCAGGCTGAAGGTCTGAAGAGGAGATGGGTCGCGATTGATGTTTGGGCCGTTTGGGCAGTAGAGCAAGCCTATTTCTGATTTCTTTTTTCTCTTTGTTTTTCTTTTCTTTGGACTTGGACTCTAGGCATTGCACTTGTAGGAGTTCCGAGTAGAATTAATCAACTTCATCCCAAACTCTTCCATATTTATTTATACTTGAAAACTTCATAAAATATGCCTTATTTACCCATAAGAATATATTTCAAAGACATAAAAGTAGGTGAAATGAAGGAGAAAATTATATATAAAATATGAATTATCAATTCCCTATATTTTATTATGAAACTATCTTGTAAAAAAACTAGTATAAAAATTGTTCACTATAAACATTCAACAACAACTAGGTGATATCCTAGAACTATAATTAATGTTGTGAGAGAAACTCAAAAGGCTACAATGATATGTTGTTGCTTGGGCCGACTGAGCTAAACAATGTTAGTAAAAAAGAAGGTTCCCTTTTTTTCTTTTTTGTTTTGATCTGCACAAAAAGATGGTGTTTGATACTTAGGCCTTCTTGACGTTTAAGCCCATTATTTTTGCATATTTTGGTTCCCCAAGATGTTAGCTATCAAGTCCAGTGAAGAAGTTCAGGTTAAATCAGGTGTAAAGTGAACAATTAAGGCAATTTTGCAAACCATGTTGAAGTAGGCCTGGTTATGCCCAGTTATGTTTAGTTGGTGATTTAGGCCACTTAAAGCTTATTTAACCCTAATTTCTTAACATGTGGTCTGTGCACATAATGAGGTTTCCCCCCAAAGCAAGGAAATTAAGCCTAAGTCAGTTCAAAGCATGAGAAATCAGCTGCATAAAAATCAAGCAAAACCGACCCCTTGTGCCGGTTGGCTGTTTGGTTGGTTACTGCCACTTTTCAACCCTCCAATCAAATCTTGCTACATTATTGGTAGTTAAGGGTGGTCAGAAGCACCATCATAACCACTTTTGGGCCTAGTAAAGGGTAAAACCACTAGTAACCAAGGAGGAAAAGGTAAGTGCATTCTGGTTGGTTGGCTGTAAAGTGGATGTTCCCACCAGCCTTTTTCTCTCTCCTCCATGAGCAAGCAGCCTTCTTAAAGGTAACTGAGGAGCTTAGGGATGATTTTAGTCTTTAATTTTTTCCTTCGCTAGACTCATTGATTACAATTAGCTTAGCTAATCTTGCTTTGTACTTAAACTGCATGTAAGCTAGTTTTAAGCTTAGTTAGAGGTTTCCTAAGCATGAAGAAACCCCTAATCCTTTCCTAGGAAGCAAGTTGGATGTATACAAGGTAGGAAATACCTTATTTTGTAATCAGATTGCTTGGCATTGAATGAGAAGTTGAGCTTTCCTCCTTAATCAAAACCAAAATGCATAACTTGTTTATCCTAACTTAAGCCGAATTAGGTGGTGTTCAAGTAAGTCTTAACTCTCGATTAGGTGGTATTTCTGTATCCTAATTGAGGTTAACAACCCTAATCTTGTTCTTGGTGGTGTTCCTATATCCAAGAATTAAAATTCATCCCATTCTCTTACATTGCTTCGTATTCACCTTAAACTCAAAGCTGAGTTCAAGTAGTTCTTAGCTTTCCCTTGCATTCTTTTGGGTGTGAGTCCATCAACTTTGTTATCACAATTGAGTTTCACCTTGGCCTTGAAACCACCCCCCATGTTTCCATAATCATTCCTAAACACATTTCCAAACACATTCCTCAAATCAGATTCAAACACATTTGGTTTACACCATGAGTGCGAGCATGAGTTTGGAAGAGAAAATTGAAGTTGTTTTGAAGAACAAACAAGCTATTTCAGCCTCAAATCAAGAACTTAAGGATTCTAGTCAAGAACTTAAAACTGAAAATGAGTATTTGAGAAGGCAACTTGGTGAGTTAATGAAGCAAAAACACAAAGTGCTAGCTAGTCCCATTGGTTCTGTTCACAGTAAGGAAGATGAGGCAGCAAGCAGCCTCTTGAGTTCTTAAAGTGAGAAAGAACCACCAAGGAGGGGAAGAAGAGAAAGAAGGCAACCAACCAACTCTACTGACTTTAGCTAAAATTCCAGAATTTGAAGCCAAGTTGCATCCATATGAGTTTCTAGAGTGGTTGCACACAGTTGAGTGAATTGTTGAATACAAGGAAGTTTCTTAAGATAAAAAGTTAAGTTGGTCGCTCTAGGCTCATAAAGTATGCTTCACTTTGATGGACAAACTTATGTGCCAAAAGAGTAAGGAATAGGAAAAGCAAAATCAGAACTTGGGAGAAAATGAAAGCCAAGTTAAAGTCTTGGTTTCTACCCCCAACCTACATTCAAGAAAGCTATTCCCAACTTCATAGGCTAACCTAAGGCAGCTTGAACGTTGAGGAATACACATGTGAGTTTGAGAAACTCCTGATCAAGTGTGATATTCAAGAACCAAAAGAGCAAACCATAGTTAGGTACTTAGGATGCCTTAAACCTTAGTATGCTAATGTGGTGGAATTACAACAACCCACTACTTTTGATGAAGTTTGTGTCCTTGCTCACAAGATTGAGCTACAAAGGAAGGCAAGACCCTTTAAACGTGAGTTTACAAAGCCTCAACCTTGGAACCAACCCTTTAACCAGGGGAGCCCATTCCACTTTCTAAAGCCACGGTTCCACCCCCTTCACCCCACAAAGAACTCAAGCACCTCAAAAGAGCCAACCACCTCAAAATAGGCCTAATCCTAGTCTCTTAAGCCCTAGAAGATGCTTTAAGTTCCAAGGGCTAGGGCACATTATCGCAGACTGCCCAAACCGAAAGGTTACCATCTTGGCTGAATAGGAAGCCGTGGATGAGCACGAAGTTAAGGAGGAAAAAGAGGAAGATGTAGATGGTGATTTAGAGGAAACCAATAGGAGGTTGAGGAGGAAGCATGTGAAGGTGAGACATTAGTTTTAAGGAGAGTTTTAAGCAAAAGATGAGCAAAGGGAGAACATATTCCATTCTAGGTGTACTGTTCAAGGGAAGGTTTGTTCTATGATTACATATGGAGGGAGTCGTACAAATGTTGTTTCCCTTAGTATGATTGAGAAACTAGGTGTGCAAGCTATGACCCATCCCCATCCATACAACATCCAATGGCTAAATCAAAGCAAGGATTACAAGTTAAGTCCTGGTGTCTCATTTCTTTCTCAATTAGAATGAACTACCAAGATGAGTTACGGTGTGATGTTATCCCCATGGATGCATGCTATATCTTACTAGGTAGGCCATGGATATATGATAGGAAGGTGGTTTCTTAAACAAATACTCATTTTCTAAGGGAGGGAAAAAGATCACTTTGGTGCCATTATCCCCATCCGAATCCCACAAAGGCAAACCTCAAAAACAGCCAGAACATTTTGATTTGTTACTTACCATTAGTGAACCTCTTTTAAAGGCTTGTTACCATGAGTTTAGAGATTTTAAAGAGTGGATATTAAATATTCAAGAAGAATCTAAAACCCCCTTACCAAGCCACTCCTTAGCCATTTCCTCAATCCAATGATTTAGCCATGTATTTCCTGAGGAGATAGCCACGGGTTTACCCCCCAAAGAGACATCCAGTACCACAATGACCTTCTTTTAGGATTTTTTCCTTCCAAACAAGCTCGCTTATAGGATGAATCTCAAAGAAGCCATGGAGATTCAATGTCAAGTTGAGAAACTAATGTCCAAAGGGTTAGTATGTGAATCCTCAAGCCCTTGTGCCCTACCTACTTATTAGTTCCAAAGAAGGATAGAAGCATGCGTATGTGTGTGGATACTCAAGCTATTAACAAGATCACCATCAAGTATAGGTATCCTATACCTAGACTTGAGGATATGCTAGATGAGTTGCAGAGTTCACAAGCATTCTCTAAGATTGATCTACGGAGTGGTTACTACCAAATCATAATTACAGAAGGAGATGAATTGAAGACTGTTCAAGACTAAAGGAGGATTGTTTGAGTGGCTTTTCGTGCCATTTGGTCTTTCCAATGCTCCAACTACTTTTATGAGGTTAATAAATCAAGTATTCATGCCTTACATTAGTAAATTTGAGATTGTTTATTTCGATTATATTCTTATTTAGAGCAAGGACGAACAAGAGCATCAAGATCATCTAATTCAGATAATGTTGGTTCTTGAACGTCAGAAGTTGTTTGGAAACCTAAAGAAATGCAGTTTTTCACTCATGAGGTGACTTTCTTGGGTTATATTGTCACTGGTCATGACATTAAGGCAGATGTGAGCAAGCTGGAGGTTATTTGGACATGGCCTATTACACAAAGTATTCATGATGTACAGAGTTTCCATGTACTTCCTTTGTTTTACAAGAGGTTCATAAGGAACTTTAGTACAATTATGGCTCCCCTTACAGAGGTTATTAAGGGCATATCATTCTTATGGACCCCCTAAAGCCCAATTTGCCTTCGAAGAAGTCAAGAAGAAGCTAACTCAAGCACCCACGTTAGGTTTGCCGTGTTTTAAAAAGATCTTTGAGATTGAATGTGATGCATTTGGTGTTGGTACTGGTGGTGTTCTTACTCAAGAAGGAAAGCCAATAGCCTTCTTTAGTGAGAAACTATGTGATTTAAGATGAAAGTATTCCACCTATGATAAGGAGTTTTTTGCTATTGTGCAATGCTTAGAACATGGGGCTATTATCTAGTAGCAAGTGAGTTTATTTTGCATTCTGATCATGAAGCTTTGAAGTATATTCAAGGCCAACACAAGTTAAACTCAAGAAATGCAAAATGGGTTGAGTATCTCCAGTAATTTCACTTCACTATCAAGCACAAATCAGGAAAACTCAACTAAGGAGTCGATGCACTATCATAGAGGTACTTGGTCCTGTTTCAGTTAGATGCTTATGTTTTTGGTTTTGAGCATCTAAAATGTTTGTATTATGATGCCAAAGACTTTGGGGAGTTGTTTTCAGTTTGTCAAAAACACCCCAAAGGTGATTTCTTGTTACAAGAGGGATTCTTATTCAAGGGTATGCACATGTGTATTCCTAAGTCCAATGCTAGTGAAATCTTGATTAGAGAAGTACATACAAGTTCATTAGCTAGCCATTATTGTGAGAACAAGACCATTACTATGCTAAGAGAGCATCACTACTACCTAAGAAATGAGAAGGACGTTCAAGACATCTTGAGGAGGTGTAATACTTGTCAAGTGGCTAAGAGACACTCACTAGCTCACGACCTATACACACGTCTACCAGTCCCCACACTTCCATGGGTTGATGTAAGCATAGATTTCATTCTAGACTTACCTAAAACCCCAAGAAACAAAGATTAAATCTTTATTGTGGTGGATAGGTTTTCCAAGATGGTACATTTCATTCCCTGCAACAAGACTAATGATGCCACGCGTATTGCAGAATTGTACTTCAAAGAGGTGATAAGGTTACATGGCATTCCTAGATTCATTGTTTCTGATCGAGATACCAAGTTCCTTAGTCACTTTTGGATTACAATATGGAAGAAACTGGGTATTAAGCTGAAGTATAGTACGACATGTCATCCACAAACTGATGGGCAAACTGAGTTTACAAATCGAACCTGAGGAACACTTCTAAGAGCTTTGATTAAACCTCATGCTAAAGCTTGGGATTTGCTACTATCAAATGCTGAGTTTGCATATAACAGGGCTCCTAGTAAGACTACTAGCCTTTCACCATTCAAAGTAGTCTATGGAATTGATCCCCTCAGCCTACTTGATCTCACTCCACAACCATTAGATCAAAAGCCTAGTGCCGGTGTTGCAAAGAGGGTTTAAGAAATCCAAAGGTTTCATGAGCTTGTGAAAGGCATAATTGAGAAGAGTAATGCTTCATATCAAGCCCAAGTAGACAAGCATAGGAAAAGGAAGGTATTTCAGCTAGTAGACCCTATTTGGATTCACCTAAGGAAGGAACATTTTCCTTCAAAATGCAAGAATAATTTAATGCCAGGAATTGAAGGTCCATTTGAGGTATTGGAAAACGTAAATGACAATGCTTACAAGGTTGATTCACCAAGTGAGTATGACGTATCATCCACATTTAATGTGGCAAAAGCCTCTATTTGTAAGATGACTACCTAGCAGATTTAAGGACAAAATCTTCTCAACAAGAGAGAATTAGGAGGTCCATCAAGCTAGCCTAATGTAGAGGTCCAACTTAGTCAAGGTAGTCCACATTTGCCAACCAAATTCCAAGAAATGATCCAAATTTTGTTAGGATCACAAACAGAAGGCCCCGGGTTCAATTCAGCAAAATAGGCTGGTTTTTGTGTTCATGATTACTTAGGTCTCCTTGAGGTTTAAGTCCATTATTTTTACATATTTTGCTTCCTCAAGATGTTAGCTATCAAGGCTAGCCAATAAGTTCAAGTTAACTCAAGTGCAAAGTGAAGAATCAACACAATTTTACAAACCGTGCTGAATTAGGCTTGGTTCTACCCGGTTCTATTTACTTAGTGATTTAGGCCATTTAAAGCTTATTTAACCCTAATTTCTTAATAGGGGCATTTGTACACATCCTAAGATTTTTGTAAAGCTTGTTGAGAGTTACAAATTTAACCACTGCTTCGGTTATTAAATACTTTTTATAGCATAGAGAAGTAGGGATCGATCCACGAGGAAAGATTGTTTTAAAAAGGCTAGCTTAATCCTAAATGATTTTACTAATCAAATTTATTAAATCTAAACTTAATAATTCAAAAATAATTAAAATCTAATGAATAAAAATATGGAAAAACACCCAATGATGCTCCTAAATATTTTGGATTATATTATGAAAAGAAAATAGTAAAAAGCTTTCCTAAATAATCTAGAAAAATAAAATCAGAATAGTAACTAAAATTCTAATTAAAAATCAAAACAACAAATAATAATAAGAAAATACGTATTAAAAATGTCAAACAGTAACCTAAAATATTATTCTTCAGGTATATAAGCTTATAACTCCTCAATTGTATCCAAATAATTTTAGAAAAATCAAATCAGAAAATTACCACAGAATATCAATGCAGAATATTAAATCTGAAATTAGAAACAAAATAATCTGCACAAATATAAATACGAAAATAATCAAGAAAATTATCCTAATTCTAGGACACAATTTTCTGGACTTAACAATACCTAATAATTGTGAATTAACAATTAAAATCAAAATTTTCAGAATTAATAACCTAAAACCCTGCACATATCAATTTCGCAAAATAATTTTGAAAAATTATCAAATAATTTCCAAAAATTACAAAATTAAATATGGGTAGACTAGGACACTATATAACTATAAGAACTGATAAAAATCATAAAAGAACAAAAATAATAATTTTTAGTCTAATTTCTAACAAACCGGTAATTAAATACTAAAACTGAATATAAATCAATATAAAATTATATCCACTATAAAAATAAAAATATAAACTATCTAAATTACCTATACACTCCTAAAAGACTATACTTTTGGGCGGGGGATCGATTGAAATTATATTGAAGCTAATAAAAATAGAACAAAAATTAACAAACTAATTAAATTAACTCTAAGCAACAAATACTGATCAAAAATTGTCAAATTTATGACAAATGCTTAGCATAATCTATATCCACCATGAAAATTAATATTTATCATTAACACACAAGTCAATTTTATCCATGAGTTAGACTGTAGAAGACACCCACCAACGGATCTTCCCCGTTTTTCTTTATATTATAGTTTATTTAGGTCCAGCATTAATATAAACCCTACTAGTTTTGATAACCCTTACACCAGCGCAAGAATTTAATCAAACTCGAGCATTACATATTAGAAAAGCATCATCTAACGCCTTGTAACCAATCGACCAGCAAATCAATTTAACAAATATCTACAACGATTACCTAATGAAAAGAGATGGGTCTGAGCCATCCATGATTAATTAGGGTGACACTAATGCTTAAACAACGATAACTTTTACGTATTAAAACCTTTTAAACTATCATATGAATTCGTATTAAATTAACTAGCATGCATTCTAATTAATGTAACACGAATAGCATGAACGATAAACACTAATCGCTATAGAATCATGAATAAAAATCAACTAGACAATAAAGCATGAAACTTATTTCAAAATAATTAATTTAGCATGGTTTCAAATAGAGTATACTAAGCACAAGAAAATTACTCACTCATATTAAAAATAAAATCACAAAATTCACCCAAATAAACCACGTTTAATAATGAACTAAACACAAAATAAAAATATCAAAAAAAGAGAGGGAATGCCGTGGTGATTGATATGGCGTGATGGAGGGTTTGAAGGAGGCGTGTGTCGTGGCCTGTTTTGGAGTGAGGCGTGATGGATGATTGTCCTGGAAGATGGTGATGAAGGAGTGGGTTTGTTGATGCGTGGCTTTATGTGGAGATTGAAGGAGGGAGTAGGTTGATGGTTTACATGAGGAGGACGAAGAAGCAGCAAGCGTGAGGTGTGGGTGATGAATTATCGTGAGAGTGTTGATGAGCTGCCGTGAGCTTCTTTTCAAGGTTGGTGATGATCAAGAAGATTGATGATGATTATGGTGAAGATGGAAGATGATGAAGAGGGGTTTAGGCGTTTGGTGAGGAAGAGGTTGCCGTGGTGAATTAGGCATGAAATATGATGAGGACAGAGGCAAGTATGGTGAGGAGAAATAAGTCGTGAGTGTTGATGGTCTGGTAGATGTGGGTTAGGTGTGGCCTTGAAGAGGATGGTGATGATGATATATATAGGGAGGAAAGGAGGGTTGTGATTAGGGTTAGTAACTAGGGTTTCCTTCTTCCTTTCTTCCTTAAACTTCTTTCCCCTCAAGACTTCTAGCTCTTCTCTAACTCTTGAAATCCTAGCCCAGACAATATCTTCATAATTATCATTTTTGGACCGTCTTCTGCCTAAGCATGTAAAACCCGAGCCTCAACGACTCGTCTTCTCCTCTTTATTAAAACAATGCCTAACCTGAAAAATATATGAAAATAACGTAAATTAGATGCAATAATGTGTAAAATATAATCAAAATAATTAATAAAACGATGCATGATTAATGGCTTAGCAGTTTCCCCCCAAACCAGGAAACTAAGGCTAAATCACTTCAAAGCAAGAGAAATCAGCTGCACAAAAATCGAGCAAAATCGGCTCCTTGCACCTGGTTGCCTGTTTGGTTGGTTACTACCACTTTTCAGTCCTCCAATCAAATCCTGCTACATTATTGGTAGTTAAGGGTGGTTAGAAGCACAATCATAACCACTTTTGGGCCTAGTAAAGTGTACAACCACTAGCGAGCAAGGAGGAAAATGCAAGTGCATTCTGGTTGGCTGGCTGTAAAATGGATGTTCCCAACAGCCTTTTTCTCTCTGCCCCATGTGCAAGCAGCCTTCTTAAAGCTAATTGAGGAGCTTAGGGATGATTTTATTCTTTAATCTTTTCCTTGGCTAGACTCATTGATTGTAATTAGCTTAGCTAATCTTACTTTGTACTTAAATCGCTTGTAAGCTAGTTTTAAGCTTAGATAGAGGTTTCCTAAGCATGAAGAAACCTCTAATCCTTTTCTAGGAAGCAAGGTGGATGTGTATAAGGTAGGAAAATAGCCTATTTTGCAATCAGAGTGCGTAGCATTGAATGAGAAGTTGAGCTTTCCTCCTTAATCAAAACCAAAATACATAACTTGCTTGTCCTAGCTTAAGCCGAATTAGGTGGTGTTCAAGTGAGTCTTAACTCTAATTAGGTGGTATTTTTGTATCTTAATTGAGGTTAACAACCCTAATCTTGTTCATGGTGGTGTTCCTATATCCAATAATCAAGCTTAGATTCATCCCATTCTCTTACATTGCTTCGAATTCACCTTAAACTCAAAGTTGAGTTCAAGTTGTTCTTAGCTTTCCCTTTCATTCTTTTGAGTGTAAGTTGAGTTCATACGTGCATCCATCAGTACCACATTTTCAATAAATAATCACTTGAACCACCTGTAGAAAGTAAACTTTATTCCTCTCCTATGTAAGTCATAGGGTTTTTTTTTTAATTTATATTTATCAATTTATTTTCAAACTTAGAGATCTGTTAAAAATGAGAAAATGCTTTTTAAAAATACGTTGGGTAAGGTTGACACTAAATATGATTCTTGCAAGCTTGGAATGAAAATAGGAAATGCTTTCCTCAATAACATCCTATTTTCACAAATCATGCTCAGTTAAACACACCTGACCTTGAATTATAACTTAGTTCTCGATATTAGAACGTTTCATAGTGTTGGTTTCATATATTTTATAATATAAATGCATAACTTAGATATGGTCCCTCGATCAGTTTGGTCACATCCAAGAGCTATTATTAAGCTTTCACAGATAAGCAAATGACAATCTATTGTTTACTTCGTCAATTTGTTCCTTTGCTTTCTCACTGAAGCCCAAAAACACAAAGGAATTTCGAAGAAAGGGCTAATGACTCAACGCATGTGCTCATGCCTTGTTATACATGTTTTATAAGATCAGTGAGTGCACATCACTTTATACATTTATTTTATTCCAAAAATCATAAAAAACATTCTCAATACTTTCATAAACTTTCTTACTTAACATAAACTCTTTCACAAAAAGCTCAATATTAACTTCATATTTCAATACTTACACACTCTTGGGATCTTTACTTAATTAAGTAGAGATGTATCCCTCTTACGAATCCCTATTTTCTTTCCACATTGATATCAATAGGAATGTCCTTTTAAAACATGCATCATAATCATTCAAATCATCATTTCATTCAAGCATGCAACTTGACTTTTAAAGATATGGACAATAGATGCCATTGCTCCACTTTTGTTAAAATTCACTTCCAAGCATCTTTGTCATAAATAGCCACTTGATTATGTTTAAAAAGCTCCCTTCAGTAGAGTTAAATGTCCAAGCGACTAGAGTCTATTATTGAATTGAAAATTTGTGAGTTTTACTTGCTTGCTTTCTTAGCTTTAGGCTTAATTTCCTTTCTTTTTTTTAATGAAAACCTTTAGCTAATACAAAATATTTTTCTTACATCAATACTATAATATATGGAAAGAGAATAAGACTTCTTTTCTATTTAAACGCAAAGATAAAGGCTTTATCCTTTGAGCCATTCTATGCAAAGGGCTTCTTCTTTGAAAAAAATATCCTTAATGTCATATTTGAGTTCTTCTTTTAAATAGGTTTGCAATTTACGTTTTCCAAATGGTCTTGAGCAAATCATTCTTTCAGTTCTAAACTTTCTTTCCAAGGAAAAGCCTAATACATGGAAACACATTTTTTCTAAATAAGAAAATCTCATTTTTGCTATTCTTAGCTTTCTACTTCCTTATGTTCTTCATTTCTTTCTTTGCCTTAAATGTCTCAACTTCATGACAACATCCATAACATAACAATTATTTACTTCCTTTCATTCTCGAATTCAAGTGCTTAAATCATAAGGAAATATACAACTATTTGGTTTTCAATTATCACGTGTACCTAACTCATCCTAAATACATTATCCAACTTATCTCACTTTCTTAATCATATTTAAAGATTCTCTATTGAACATGGAATAGCCCAACCCTAAATCATATTTATTTATTTAACTACCTCATGTTAATGATTGTCTCATATTTATTTATCACATTTAATCATCTTGGTGAAAAAAAAAGTTTCATTCGCGCCCTCACTTTGCAATTCGGGTTTACTTATTTATTTATTATTAATGAAAATTTGGGAGATTTGATAGTAGGCCTTAATAATTATAATCTAAGTGATTTAAATTGTTTTTCCGTAATAACACACACAAAACAATTTTAAAACCTGAGTTATACAAAAACATTATCGTTATGAAGCGTTTTGTTGTCGAGCCCAATTCATTTTGGCCCAATTTGAAGCCCAACAATTTTGCTTGGTTAAACCTAACTAATTACCATGATTTGTGCATAATTGTAATTAGCAAAAGCTACCTTTGAAACAGATAAATTCAGCCAAGTAATCTTTTTGAGTCATTCTAGCCAAGTAAACATAATAACACACACATCTCTCTTTCTCTCTCTCTCCACCTAGCCGAATGCTCTTCCCCCTTCTGCTGCTGTTCTGCTACTATTCTAGCTAGCCCGTGGCTGCCTCCAACCACCCCGACCCCCCTAGTACCACCATCCGCCATCCTCAAACCTCAAAACCACTAAGCATCACCTCCATCTCTCTCTCTCTTTGAAGCTCAAAGTGAGCAACCTTAACTTTGTCTCTTTCGATCTTTTTCATTTTCATTTTCGTTTATGTTGATTTGAGTTTTGATCATGTTCTTTGGATGGAAACAAGAGTTATTTTGATGTTTTTGATTGTTGATTAAGTTTGAAGCATGCTAGGGTTTAAGGTTATCCTTGATCATGCAAGCTTAGGTTAAAATCATGGATGTGGATTGTTTGAATTTGATTTGGTAGTCTTTAACCCTATTGATGATTATGGTGAGATTTTGAATGAGTTAAAGGTGAGTCTAAGATGGCCAAAAGCTAGGTTTTTAATGATTATGCAAGTTTTAGCTTTCTTTTAATATCAAGCATGTTATTTGTGTATATTTGGTTAAGAAATAAGTCTTTGATGTGTTTTTCAACTTGAAAAATGACTTGGTGTGATTCTTAAAAAAGGGGTGGATTATGGGAAATTCTCCAATTGATTATAAAGGGTCATTTTTTTCATTTATGCAATAAGATCATGGATGCGTTTTGAGTGAGTTTGAGAAAGAGAAGAATTGAAAATTTGATGTGGATGATTATGGAGTAAAATTGAGTAATATGGCTTTGTATAGTGATGAGAAGGACCAATGCTTTATTACACGATTTTAAGGAGTAATTTTGGATGGGGAATTATGTGAAAAGAGGGAGGAAATAAAAAACGATGTGACTGTGAACAGACTGAAAATAAAGGGCACTTAATCAAATCTTGCTTTTTGGTGGGTAGCTAGATTAGTGAGTTGCTAATAATTATAATCTAAGTGATTTAATTTTTTTTTTTCGTAACAACACACACAAAAAAAATTTAAACCCGAGTTATACCGAAACATTATCATTACGAAGCGTTTTATTACCGAGCCTAACTCATTTTGGCCCAATTTGAAGCCCAACAATTTTACTTAGTTAAACCCAGCTAATTACTATGATTTGTGCATAATTGTAATTAGCAAAAGCTACCTTTGGAAGGGATAAATTCAGCCAAGTAATCTTTTTGAGTCATTCAAGCCAAGTAAACATAATAACACACACATCTCTCTCTCTCTCTCCTTTCTCTCTCCGCCCAACCAGCTGCCCTCCTTCTTTTGCTGTTGTTCTGCTACAGTTCCAGCCAACTGTGGCTACCTCTGACCACCCCAACCCCCTAGTACCACTAGCCACCATCCTTAATTAATCCTCAGAACCACCAAGCATCACCTCCATCTCTCTCTCTTTTTCAAGCTCAAAGTGAGTAAGCTTAACTTTGTCTATTTGGATCTTTTCCATTTTGATTTTTGTTTATGTTGATTTGAGTTTTGATCATGTTCTTAGGATGGAAACCAGATTTGTTTTGATGTTTTTAATTGTTGATTAAGTTTGAAGCATGCTAGGGTTTAGCATTATCCATGATCATGCAATCTTAGGTTAAAATGATGGATGTGGATTAGTAGTCTTTAACCCTATTGATGATTATGACGGTGTTGTTGGTGAGATTTTTAATGAGTTAGAGGTGAGTCTAAGATGGGCAAAAGTTAGGGTTTTAATGATTATGCATGGCTTAGCTTTCTTTTAATTTCAAGTATGTTATTTGTGTGTATTTAGTTGTGAAATAAATCTTTGATGTGTTTTTCAACTTGAAAAATGACTTGGTGCAATTCTTGAAAAATGGGTGGATTATGGGAAATTCTCCAATTGATAATAAAGGGTCATTTTGTTCATTTATGCAAATAAATAAAATCATAGATGTGTTTTGAGTGAGTTTGAGAAAGAGAAGAATTGAAAATTTGATGTGGATGATTACAGAGTAAAATTGAGTAATATGGCTTTGTATGATGATGAGAAGGACCAAGGCTTTATTACGTGATTTTAAGGAGTGATTTTAGATGGGGAATTATATGAAAAGAAGGGACAAAACAAAAATAGTGCGACCGTGAACAGGCTGAAAACAGTGGACACTTTGCAATTAAACTGGTAATGGTCGGGCCATAAAAAAAATCATGATTGTTGGTAGGTATATATATCAATGAGTTATCTTTCAAATTCCCTTTGAATTGCTTTAATCTGGGTTCTGTGGAAAAGGTTATGGCCGTTTTACTACGACTGCATAGGATAAACCAAAACTGACACCCTTATGTTCTAGCCCGATTTTGGGAACCCTATTGTGAGAATCATGTTTTGCTTTGCAGATAAAAGTTTTGCGAAACTTCTTATAATTTCTACATTGGGAAATTAGGTCTCAAGGTAAGCTCGGGAGGTTAAGTTAGGAGTCGTTTATTTTAGCCCCTTTTAAGCTTTTACTTCTCTTTTAACTAAAACTATCAACTACGAAAATAAATATATTTGCTAACTATATGTTCCTACAATGATATTTTTGAACAGAATCAGGGCCTAATCTATCATTTTCTCCCTTTTTTGTGCATAATCATACTCAGTGGGATTTCATTAAAGGTCTCAGGTACGTTCATTGTCTGTATCTTTAGAAATCATCACTTATTTATCAAAATTATAATGTTTTGGTAAGTACATTAATGAATTGGTTTAATCAGTGATTTGTCACATAATTAGTGACCCCATCAGTTATCAGTTGCAGAACATTACCCTTCAGTTTCCTGCATGGCTTCAGGCCGGGTCCCCGATCAGCTTGACAGGTGTACACCTATCTACAGATCGTAACAGTTACCAGGGGTTTGCTATCAGATAATAATTGACAATGCAGTTTTACATTCATCTCATTCCATGTTTTAAATCAAAATAAATTGCAATACGGGCCCAACCAGCTTTTTAATTAACATTTAACAATACAGGAATGCATATAGTGAGCTTTAACTTGCAGTTCAAAATGTTTTCATGTTTTGTTTTAGGCAAATGCTCTGTGAATTGCCCTCAGGCTGATAGGTTGACTGAAGGAGATAAGTGAGCAAGAAGTTTGAAAGGAACCTGTGGTGTATTAGTGTTGAGATGCTTTTAGCACTGTATTGTGAAATATTTTGATATTAAAACTATATACTCTACAAAGAGTTACTATATTTTGGTGTAAACCTTGAGATAGTTGGAACTGTTTATATATGGTTTTGATGGTTTGCAATTGTGTGAATGCCTTGTGGTGGTAAACGATGTTTAGCATTATTACATCTATTGTTTATAAGCGAAGCCTTGTTGTTTTTGGACAGCGGTAATGCCCCGATCATTGAGTTATTACTTCTAATTGGTGAAATTAATGAAGAGAACGCAAACAGTGGATTATGTGCATTTGGGGTGTTACAGAACATGCAGCATTCCAAAAGGCCTCAACATAGTTTCTAACTTTTAATCCGCTTTTTAGAGCAATTCAACTTTGAAACAAACCAGTAATTTCTACTTTTGATTGCAACTAAAGCGATCAAAGTCCCAAATATTCAAATTCATCATCAACATTTTGTTTTCCACTTTTAAATATTCATAATTTCTCTTCAAAAGGCAAGTTTTCAAATTTAAACTGTAAAATCATCATAATCATCTTAAATTAAGAATGTGCATGTGACTTGATCATGAAGATCATCACAATTACACCACACCCATAACTATAATCGAAATCCACATACAAGAACAAACCCAAAACTAAAGTTTAAATATGATCCACTCACATATTCATAAATTGCTTATTTAAACATACTCAAATCATAATTGCATGCAAAGTCCAACCAAAAAGGAAAGGGTTAGATTCAAGAGAGAAGGAAAAGGGTTTGGAATCATACTCTCGAAGTTGAAGTTTTTAAATCAAACAAGTGAAGAAGGAGAGAGAAGGTGGCGAGTTCCTAATGGTGGCACATGGTGGCCATGATTGCAGCAACAAGAAGACTGAGGGGCCAGATAGAGGAAAGAGGAAAGAGGAAAGGAGGAGAGAGAAATGGGAAAGTCTTTAGGATTAGAGAGAGTGTTCAGGATTGGAGAGAATGTTTATGGATTGCTTAATGGAGTAGACACATTGACATTACTTTTCCACTATTTGCTCCCATGTACACACTAGCCACTGTGTGCTTATTCTTTGCTTCCACCAGTCAATCTCTCTCAAGATCATGGTAAATCTTTATTTCTTCATTTTTGACAGTTTTAGCCACATTTTTCACATAACAAAGTTACTCCTTTGCCGCTAATTCTCCTCTGATTCTTCAATATGCCTTTGCTCTTCTAAATTTTTCTTGATGCTTAAAATTTCTTAATCAGCCCTAACTTCCTATAAATTTCCAATCATGTCATTGCCCTAAAATACCCTTTTAATTTTACAAAATTTCATGCAATCTAGAAGCACTTCTTCAAAATTTCCAATCCATTTAGTTTGTAACGCCCGGGATTTTATCCCCTTCATTAAGGCGTTTACGCTATTTTATAGCGTTATAAAATAGTATTTTCGATAAGAGCGAAATAATATCGACGTGTCTGTTTAAGTGCTATTTTTATTGAAAAGAATATTCTTCATATTTTATTGTTATGAAGGATTATATCAGGCACTACACTGCGTAGATTCCCGAATATAATTGGATTGGGCGAACCTTGGGACTAGTCCTGCAATTTATTGAATCAAACATTAGATACTAATTACGAGGCGACAAGTGGATAAACTCGTATTAATTACGAGGTGACAAGTGGATAAGCTCGTATTAATTACGATGTGATGATGTAATTATCCAAAACCAAAGAAAAAGGAAAATCACGACCAAGGGGGGGCGGGGTTGCTTTGCCCAGTGAGCCTCGACTGGGAACCCCACGCGCACCAAGCCAAAGAGAGGGGAAGGGTGAGTCGCCGCGTCACCGGCACCGATCGGTCACCGTCGAGCTCTGGCGGTCGTCCCACGCCCCGACCATCAAAAGAAAGGGAGCTCGAACGAAAGAGAGGGAGATTGCGCGAGGAGAACCGGAGCAACCGATCTAGCCAGGCGCCGGTTATGGCCCGGTTGATGGTGTGGGTGGGGGACGAGGTATCCGAACCGGTGGCTCGAGTCTGGTGACCACAGTGGCAGCCTTGCGAACCAAGAGTTCGAGAGTTAGGGTTTCGAGTTTCAGGAGTTCGAGTCCTATCCAAAAATCAACCCTGAACCGGGTCCTTTAGCTTGGATCCGAGGTGGGTTTTCTATTCCTCCTAATTGTTATTAATTTCGGTGAAAGTTTATCGACTATAGTTCGTTCAGCTTCAATTGGAACTGATTATGGTGATTTGAGGAAACTAAGGAAACTGTAGCGTAAACTGAACGATGCCTGGTATATATATATCTTGATCGTATTGATAAAAGTTTATCAATTATATGAAATTTACTCGACTGTATATAGTTTATTGACACCATATTGAATTATAATCGGTTATATGAGATTATGAGGGTTATTCGATTATATAACGTTTATCGATTTATATGGAATTTAGGGATTTATTGATTTATATGAAATTCAGTGATTTATTGATTTATATGCAGTTAAGTGATTTATCAATTTATATGAAACTTAGTGATTTGGCGATTATATAGTTTATCGATTATATAGAATTTATTGATTATAAAGTTTATCGTTTACATATATCTAGTTTATCGATTATATGATGATTATCGATTATGTGAAGTTTATCGAATTTATGTAAAGTTTATTTATTTATACGTGGTTTATTGATTATCTAGAGTTTAGTGATTTATGCGTAGTTATTAAGTATAAACTTTGCACG
>JACYFF010031956.1:12235380-12274746 GCA_017589665.1 Selenicereus undatus | reverse complement strand
CACACACACATATATATATATATATATATATATATATATATTCATAAGGATTATCTGAGCCTTATGTCAGTTCCCTTCCTTTGGGACCTTAACCTTAGAGCATACCATGAAAAGTTCTCATGAAGGCATTCCTTTTTTAAGTTGTATGTTCTTACTCTCAATCTATGACTCTTCTAATTCCACTTGGATATGTAGGTAACCTCTTTGAGGCCCAACCACAAATACTCTTTTCCATCTCAATTGAGTTCTTTGGTCTTAAAAAGGAGTGTGGAAAAAAGAGTGGTTGATCCAAAATCCTAGAAAGACGGAGCAAGCAAATAAGGGTGGAAATATGACCTTGGTTTTTTAGGATAGGAAACATTTCGTACTCCCATCAAACCAGATTTAGGCAAATCGTTCATCCACTTTACCATTTTTTTCTTAGTCATCAGGCTTCAAGTCTCATGTCCATTCTAAAATTCAGTACTCTTCGTCTCAACCGTGATTAGAAATTTTAGGGTGGATACTCATTCTATGTTCTCAGTCTTTCTAAGTTAGCACCCATGCATTATGCAAGATAAAGGAATCCCTTACATTTTCCTAGATAAATAGCGTTTTTATGATGGTAAACATTTTCTAATAAGGAGACAACCATATTCTTTGTACTAAACTATGGGGTACTCTAGGCAACACTAATAAAAGCATTTTCCTCTGTCATATCCTTGCACAACTAGGGCTTTTGTTATAATAAATAGAAATTGGGGGCTTCTTTAGCATATTCAGGCTTTAACAAAAAAAAAAATTGATGGTTAGTCCTCCATTAAAAAGAAACCTAACCTATCTTGTGTAACTTATACATTATAAACTAACATAACCCAACAATCACTTGACTTTTTGTCCCTCATCCTACAATACTTTGTAGCCTAAGCTACAAAACAACACTATGCTTAACCCATCAGTCTTTTCTACTATAATGAGGCCTTAGCATAAGACCTCCATCGACATGGTTACGAGGTGCGATCATCATATATTTGCATAGTCGGCATACATGCATAGTCTAACATGGGCTAGTGAGTCTACATGCATAGTCTTAGCCCATTTATTAGGTTGCCCTTCACCACAATCACTCGAGAATCCTAGATTGAAGAAATGTGCAATCAGGCATTGCAGCAACCCTATAGGAGGGTACACAACCCTGGTCAACCCATGAATCTACATTAAAGGTTCTTAAGATTACATCAACAACTGTCGCAGAAGATATATATACTTTGGCTCTCATCTTAATCAAACTTAACCAAAGTGAGGGCTCCTTCCTCAAAGCAGGCTTTACACAAGCACCATTGCCCTTATATTGAATTGGCAACTCACCTATGTCCTTATAGAAAAGACATCAATCCAACTATATATTATCAGGTAACCAAGCTCAAGATCCAGATGACACCTCACCGTCTTTACAAGAGGGCACCTCAACATCAGGAACATCTCAACATTCAACAAGCTGCCATCAACGCTTGACCAACAAAAGGTCAAATTAGGATATTTGGGTACCTTAACACCTAACCAATTACTGGGTCACATGTCACCAAATTCACATGGATTTGGTTACAGTTCATAAGGCTTCCATGCCACCAAGTTCATAGGAATCAGGTTATAGATCTTTAGGTTCTCACCCCATCAAGTTCATAGGGATATGACTATAGGTCTTCAAGATCACATGTCACCAATTTCACATGCATAGGTATTCAAGCTCAAAACTTCACTAAATTCACAGGGAACTGGCTAAAGGTCTTCAGGCTTAAAATCCAACCAAGATCACAGGGATCTGGTTACCAAACTTTAAGCACTCACGCCATCAAGTTCATAGAGATCTGGCGCTAGGTCTTCTGCCTCAAAATGCCACCGAGTTGACAGAGATCTAGCTATAAGACTTCATGCTCTCACCCTACCAAATCTAGAACTACTAGACCGGTGAAAGGTCCACTTGACCGGCAAAAGGCTAACAACTCAGAATCACTAGACTAGTGAAGGGTTCGCTATGCCAATGAAATGTCCGCCAAACTGGTGATCGGTCAAAAACTCAGAACTGCTAGACCAGCAAAAGATCAACATCAAATCCGTTGCACATCAAAACCCGTTAGAACGACAAAAGGCTGCAACACCAACGAAAGGTCATCATCAAAACTCACTAGACCGATAAAAGTTCTGCTAGACCGACAAAAGGTTGACATCAAAACCCACTAGTCCTACAAAAGGTCAACATCAAAACTCGCCAGACCGGCGAAAGGTCTGCTAGACCAGTCAAGGTTGAATTCAAAATCCGCTAGACCAGTGGAAGATCTACTAGACTGGCGAAATGTCACCATCAGGATCAACTAGATTGGTGAAAGGTCAACCAGATCGGGGAAAGGTTAAAATTAAGAAAGATCCGTTAGACCGATGAAAGATCAAAGTTAAGATCCGCCAGACCGGTGACAGGTTGAAATTCAGAATAAAGCTAGATGTTGTGATTTTTATAAAGATTAAGTTTAAACCACAAGCGTAAGACTCTCATCGTAGCGCTTGAGAGTCAATCCATAAGGATGGGTTATGGAAATTAAGCCATTGTTAGTCTAAACTAACACAATTTTGTTAACATATTAGACTAACTATCTTAATAAACAATAAACTGTATGAACAAAGAAGAGGAAGTTTCGTGAGATTGAAAATAATCCGACTAGCATAAAACTGGTTGCTATTCAATAGCATCAAATCATACCTCGTAAAATCCAAGGCCATGGTCAATTTATATTCGAATCTAATAAATTGAAAAGTCAATATTAAAATTTCATATTAAAGAGCACCAAGAAAATAACCACAAAAACACAACTCTCACCAGAAAGAAAGAAACTTCGAACTCTGCTTTTACCTTAACCAAACCAAAACACCAATTACCAAATTAAGCTTAGCTTTTTCCATTTCCAAAGTCAGTGAGTGGAATAGAGTATAAGCATCACCACAAACCTCCATTAATGCTGATATCGTACAGTCATGAAACCATAACTCAAATCTGGTTATAAACAGCAAAAAAACAAAACAGCACAAATAACTAGAGCCTTTAAATTCAAGTCAAACAAAGTCCAAATAGAGCAACAAAAATTCACAATCAACGAGCCAAGATCAGAATTTTCTCGAACCAAATTTTTGGAATTCAAAACTAAAGTTAAAATCTTGACCCAAAATTGATAACCCAGAATTCAATTACACTAATTCAAAGTTCAACGATTTTATATCTGAAATTGAAAACAATGAAGATGAAAACTAAAATTGAAACTAGAAAAAACAACTCCACTTTCCTTACTTCTTCTACTTCGACTTTGCTCCAATTATAGTCGTACCTCGGACCCTCCAGCTGCCATTAATCTTGCATCAAAGGTTGTAACCGCTATTGGGATTACTCTAAGTCAATGCCCGCCTTTGATGACAAAAGTGGAAATTACAAGGAAAGTAATGAGGATGCTTAATGGAATAAAAAAGAGGAGAGAAGGGTTAGAGAGGAATGAAGATGGCGTTTGAGGGAGCTTTAGGTATGGCAGAGGGAAGAAGAAGATGAAGCGCAGTAGAGGGGGCAGTCGGGTTAATGGGATAAGAAGAGAATTGAGGGGAGAGAAAAATTAAGGGGGATGAGGAGTATGACTCATGGGTCATATGAGGAGTACAATGATAATAAGTGGTGAGACACTTGCACAAGGCCTCGTCTATTGGTCGAAGAAAAGAACATGTCCTTGAGGAAGAAGAAGAAAAGGAGTTGATATAATAGGAGGAACCACAAGTCAGACGTAACGCACATGAAGCGGGCAACTTAGAGGAAGGATTGACGATGCAGTTTGCCACCATTTGGGCCTTGGTCTGCTAGATTGTAGACTTCGACCCTTTTTTTTTCTTTCTTTCTTCTGCATCTTGATCCACTTGGTCTTATTTGGGCAAATTATTCATCTATTCCAAATTTTCCCATCCTATAAAGTAAACAAAAATATATTAAAATCTTAATTTAATAATTTCTTTTGAGCACAGACTAGACAATAAAATGGTATAAATTGTATCATTTTTAGATTGAACAAATAATATTCCCACACCTAAATTTTGATCATCCTCGAGTAAAATGAAATTGAAAATACTTGCAGAAGAAAATAAAATCGTAATTCACTTTTGTAGAAATCACAGTTGCACTTAGCACATGTAATAAGTCCTTTAAACCCCTATGTCATCCTTCCAGATGAATAAGGTCTCATGATGGTTTGTAGAAGATATGCCCACAAAATCTATGGAAAAAAATAAAAAATCTTTTTGGGTTTTTAAAAGCTCGTATATACAATACTTAAGAAAATATGTACATAGTCCAACCAACTATCTTACTCAAGTAACCTACGTATTAGATCACATATACATATGATGTACACATCAAGAAACTCTTAGTCCCTACTGATAACATCTATACACCATCTTTCACCCCACTTAAGAAAATTTTAATAAGCCCGACTTCTAGAACATCACTTTAGAAACAAGTGGAACACTCTCGCTCATGTGTTTAAGATATAATAAGATTTACTGAAATCATCTTCCAATTATACAAACTATCATATGCTTGCTAAGATTCTCAATTTTCCACCACTCAAGGGAGAAATGCAACATAATAATCAAGAGGACTTCACAGGATTGTAATGGGGCTAAGGGTTAAGGTTAGAGAGGGAAAATTGATTTGTGAAATGAGGAGCTAAAAGCCAAGTAGCTAACGAGCTACCAAATACTTTTACCAACTACGCCACATGCTCTCCCAAAACTAATGACAAAATAAGGCACAACCTTCAAATTCAACTATTTGAAATGAGTTAAGATCATAAAGATCAAGTACACACAACCATGCCAGACACTCTTATTCACAACATTTTTTTCAATTTTTCAATTTTTTTTTCTTCGAATTTTTTTCAAAATAATAAATGAATGGCGTGAAAGAACATAAGTACATAACACACACTCAATATTCAAATGGTCACAACAATACATTCCCTCACCACACTAAATGATCCAAAATCAACCACCAAATACATAATCACCCAAAAGCTACCCAGCATCCCATATTGAAATATTTTGTTCCCTTACACTTGGGTTAGGTAATAGGAGATGCGTTTTGTCCAGGGATAAATAGAAGGTTTCACGTCAAATGAAAATAGTCAAGCTTCGAAGAGTTAGTAAAAGGTAAAACATTCAAATCAGGGTGACAATCTGACCTACATGGGTTCCAAAACAAATGAATGTCTCTATCATATTACCATAATACACATGTCAAATGTGATTTTGAAGAGAAACATAGCAAGTTCTGGAGATGTAGCCGTGGAAAAGAAACACACAAAAGAAAGTGTGAGACTAACTTATGATGAATTAGTCTTTAAGGCACACAGTCTCATACGTTCATCTATCAAAGTCAAGGCGGCTTGCTTTAAAAATGTTCGGGGTTAGGACTGAAAATAAATATCTCACTTTGGACTACGGTCTATCATGCACACCATGTCAATATACAACCACGCAGTTAAGGTACAAGAAAACACAATCAATTAGAATAGTACATATTCCTCAAAAGAAAACAACAATCTTTTTGGATTTTTTTTAAATTTTCATTTTTTAATTATTTTTTTATGAAACATAGTCTCCCATCCCCACATCAAAATCACACAGTATCCTCATCGGGAGCGGAAAAAAAACCTAAAACCTAAAATAGAAAAATAGATATGTACGAAAGAAAAATAAGATTCAAAAAGAAAGAAAAATGAATACATACAAAACTCAAAAAGAAAAACATATGTACCCAGCAGAAGAAAAATAAAAAGTATCAAATATACAAAAATAAAATAAAAGAAAAAAAAAAGAGAATGGAAGGGGATAAAGTTCAATTAAACCAGGTTGCGTGCTGGATACACTTGAACTAACTTAGTAGCATATCATTCTTCACAAACCGGCTTGCGAAGTATTTAACACTCTATAACTTTTGTGCTTAGCAGCTACAAAAAATGTTGCAATCTTTAGCGATTCACCTTGAATTTGGCACCACTTTCAGGATTCTATATTTCTACAATCATAAGGATAAAATGTGAGAAACAACATAAGGACCCATCTAGCAGAACCTCAATTTTTGTGGAAAAAAATGAAGCTTAGAGTCATATAAAAACACTTTCCAACCTACGGAAACTCTTTCCTAAGAATATGTCTATCATGCAGTAACTTAGCCCTCTCCTAGTAAGATCTAACACTCTCATATGCCTTAATTCTAATCTATTATGGCTCACTTAGTTGCAGTCTCCTCTCTCCACCTGCCTTAATCAAATCATAATTAAGCATCTTAATGGCCTATCAAGTCCTATGCTCAGCCTCAACAGGGAGATGAAAGACTTTCCATAGACAACCCTATAAGGCAACATACCTAAGAAATTCCTACTAGTTGTCCTATAATCCCATAAAGCATTTATAAGCTTGTCGGCTTAATCCTTTCGGTTCTTGCACACAGTCTTCTCAAGAACTACAAAACACTTCCAGTGAACCACTAGCTTTGGGATGATATGGGGTCACCTGTCTATGGACTATAGAGTACCTCCTTAATAGAGTATCCAAAGACCTATTAATAAAATGGGTACATTAATAACTAATGATAGCTCGAGGCATGCCAAATCTAGCAAAAATTTTCTCCTTAAGGAATTTCATGACCACTTTAGCATCATTGGTTCTAGTACGGATATCCTCTACCAATTAGAAATATAGTCCAAGGCAAATAAAGTATATTCATTTCGACAAGAAGATGGAAATGGTTCCATAAAATCTGTACCCCATACTTCAAAAATCTCCACCACAATGATGGGATTAAGTGACATCATATCTCTCTTATTAATGCTACACAACTACTAGCACCTAGGAAAATTCTTGCAATATTCAAAAGCAACCCTAAGGTAGGCTCATAGAAACCACACTGAAGAACTAGGTTGCTGCCTTTCTCCCATTGAAATTGCCCCTCCATTCTTGGTCATGGTAGAGTGAAAGGAGACCCATAACCTCATAATCCAGAATACACCTTCTAAAGACTTTATCAGGACAATATCTAAACAAGTGAGGGTCATCCCAAACAAAGAATTTCATAGGTGGAAGAATCGGTCTCTATTATTCTTAGTCTAACCATCAAGGATCCTACCAGACACTAAGTAGATAATAATATTAGCATACTAAGGGTTAGGGTGGACTGCAAGCAACTACTCATCAGGAAAGCATTCGACAATATGGGACTCAAGCTCTCTATCATAGATAATCCAAGACAAGTGGTCAGCAACTAAGTTCTCAGAACCTTCCTTATCTCTAACCTCACAATCAAATTCTTGCAAAAGTAAAATACATCTCACAAGTCTAGGCTAAGCATCATTCTTAGAAGGAAGGTGCTTAAGAACAGAGTGGTCAGTATAGATAATGACTTAAGACCCGTTCAGATAGGATCTAAACTTCTTAAAAACAAAAAGCGCGGTAAAAAAAATTCTTTTTCAATCAGAACATAGTTCAACTGGGCATTATTTAAAGTGTTACTAGCACAATAAATGACATGGGGCTCTTATTGACGCGTTGCCTTAAAACAACCTTGATAGCATAATTGGATGTATCGCGCATTAACTGAAAGGCTTCTTCCTAGATGAGAGGATGAAAAATGGGATTAGAGGTCAATGATTCTTTAAGCTTAGTAAATGCCACATAACACTCCTCAAAGAAGTGAAATGGCATATACTTAGCCAAAAGGGTAGTCAAAAGCTTAGTTATCTTACTAAAGTCTTCAATGAAATGACTATAAAAGCTAGTATGTCTAAGAAAAGACCTCACATATTTCACACAAGTGGGAGGGGGAAGATTGACAATTAAATTAGTCTTAGCCTTATCAGCTTCAATTCCATCTCTGGAAATGACATGGCCTAAGACTATCTCCGTTTTTTTTATCGTGAAGTGACATTTCTCACAAATCAAAGTTATATTTTTCTCCCTACATCTTTTCGGCACTTTACTCATATTAGACATGCAATCATCAAAGGAAGACCTAAACATAGAGAAGGCATCCATGAAAATTTCATACACTATTCAACTAAATATGAGAAAATAGAAATCATACACCTCTAAAAGGCAGCAGGGGCATTGCAAAGTTCAGAGGGCCTTCTCTCAATGGCATATCTACCAAAAGGACATATAAAAGTAGTATTCTCCTTATCATTAGAAGCAATACAGATTTTAGTATAGCCAAAATATCAATTTTGAAAGCAATAGAATAAATGTTCAACCTACCTCTCTAACATCTGATCAAGAAAGTGAAAGGGGAAAACTGTCTTTTTCTAGTAGCAACATTTAGTTTTCTATAGTCAATGTAAATAGCCCACCTAGATTGGGCTCAAGTAGGAATTAGGTCATTCTTGCCACTCCTAATCACAATAATACTGATCTTCTTAAGCATAACTTAAATAGGACTAACCCACTCACTGTTAAAAATGTGAACGATGATCTCATGGTCTAACAACTTAAGCACTTCCTTCCCCACTATTTCCTATATGATCAGGATCAAATGCCTTTGACGAGCACAATAGGGCTCAACATTGTGCATCATATGGCTAATATGTTACACAATTCAGGGACTAATACCCTTAATATCCCTTAAAGTCCAACCTATCGCTTCCCTCTCTTCTCTAAGCAAGGCAATCAATTTTTCCTCTTACACCTGCTCTAAGTCAAAATTAATAATCACTTATAAAGATTCATCGGGTCTCAAAAATAAATACTTAACAGAATCAAGAAGAAGTTTCAATTCTAGAGATGCAAGAGGGAAATCAGACTCAGTGACAGAAGCAATCAAATGTTCAATAGTAGAGCACAAGTCATCAAATTCAGGCACATCATATCTAAACTCAATGTTAATAAAAAAGAATCATACTCAGCAATAAATTTGTCATCAAACTCACCATCAAAAATAGAGTTCTCTAACTAGCTATGTGAGAAGTCTTTATATCATCAAATCCAGAAGGTTGCCTCTACAAATTAAAGATATTCAACTCCAAGGTCATGTTACCAAAAGACAATCTTAACATACCATTTCTATAGTTAATGATAACATTTTGTAGTAGCCGAGAGACGACACCCTAGAATGTAGAGATCTGATTAGCCGTATTAGCCACCTTCTCAGTTTTAAGCACAACAAAGTCTTCTGGTAAATAAACTCACCTACCTTAATTAGCTCATCCTCCGCTATTATGGGTGAGCAAAAACAAAACCGAAACTGAAAAATCGAACCAAAAAACTAAAAATCCGAACACAAAAATCAGTTAACCAGTTTGATTTTTCTCAAAAATTTGTTTTCGTTAACCAAACCGAAAAAAATTTACGGTTTCGATTTCGGTTCCGGCTCGGCCATTTGAGATTCACTTAACCACATTTTAACTGACGGTTGATAGAAATCAAAACTTACACTTTTATTTAAAAAACTAAATTTTATATTGGTCAGACGTAGATTTTATAATTATTAAAAGATAAGGCTAAACATATAATAATGTGTAAATTAATACTTGGTGTCTTAAATAGTTAAATTAATTAGAAAAAGGAGTGAAAATTGAAAATTAACAAACCTAACGGTTAACTGGTAATAGGACCAAGAATTCGGTTAACCAAACCTTAACCTCTCATACTATGAGGCAATCTGGTCGCTCTATCAGCTAATTGAATGACCATCTTGGTAGGTTTCAGATCACCTAATCCTAGCCTTCGTACCCAATAAAGGATAATAAGTTAACGATGGTCCCTAAGTCAAGCAATGCCCTACGAATGAGTTGGTATCATATGACTAGAAATAGTAGGGCAACTGGAATTCTTGTACTTCACTAGGATTTTATGTGAAATGATAGAACAAGCACTAGATGCTAAGAAAGCTTTCTTAGAAACACTAGTAGCTCTCTTTGTAGTGCATAGATCCTTAAAAAAAATAGCATAAGGAGGCATCTGCTGAATAGCGTCAAACAATGGAATGTTAATTTTGATGTGAGAGAAAATCTCTCTTATCTTATCAACGTAGGCATGCTCTTTGTTTTTCAACCTATAGGGGAAAAGGGGGTACAGGATTATGTACTCGTTCAATAACAAAAGGATATGAAGAATCCTCAATAGATAAGGAATCCTTATATCAATAGAATCCTTCCCCTTTGGCTCCTCTTTATTAGAAGATGGGTTAGAAGGAGAATTATTAGGACAATCACTTGGCACATCATCAATAGTATCTCCTGGCTTATTAGATATATAAACCAGTTTCTAGAGAAGAAGAATATGAAGAAAATGAATTTTGAAAGAAACTGTGAGCATATCTGTAGGTTTCTTTCAAATTTTTCACTTGATATCAATCTCTTGACCTAATCTAAGAGATATAACTGCAATTACTTTTTTCATATTCTCACTAGGGTTGGCTCCAATAGAACAAGATGAGGCATGACCCTTAGGTTTACCTCTGATTGACCAGGAAAAGTACCTAACTCCCCAGTAGATGACGCTAACTAAGAAAATTGTTTAGTCATCATCCTTATCATCTTTGATACTAGCATTAATCATCCTCTCCACATTACTATTAATTCTCCTCTCAATCTTATCAATGGCAGTGTAACTAGGTGGAGGCTAAATCTGAGGAACATGAGGTGATGGTCTGGATGCACTAGGCATTCCCTGAAAAGTTGATCTCTAGTATGACTTAGAAGGATACGAGATAAGTTGCGAGTTATTTCCAGAAAACACTCTAAGTTGGGAGTTGGGAACCACAGAATTTGGTCCATTACTCCATGAAACATTGGCGGGATTGCTCCAAGTTGTGGTTAAATATAATAGCCCAACCCTAAAATTATTTAATTATATTTATTTATTTAATTAGCTCATGTTCATAATTTTTCTTCTCTCATATTCATTTATTTCATTTATTCAACCTGGTGAAAATTTTTTATTTGGGCCCTCACTTAGCAATTCGAATTTTAATTGTTTATTTGATTGATTAACGAAAACTTTGGAAGAATTGATAGTAGGCCCTAACAAGTTTAATCAAAGTAATTTATTTTGTTTTCTGTAACATTACAAAGCTTTAATTTTTAGTTTCATAAAAACATTATCATTACGAACTGTTTTATTCTCGAACCCAACTTATTTCAGCCTTTTGAAACCCAACAAGTTTGCCTATTAATCTAACTAATTACCATGGTTAACTTAACCATGGTTAGTTTAAAAAGGTGACTTTACTAGATAAAAATTTAGCCAAGTGAGTTGATTAGTCAAAACACATGCAACTTAATCCAAAAGCTTCACTTTCTCTCTCCTCTCTCTCTTCACTCACGGCCAGCAGCAGGTCAGCAGGTTTAGGTGTTTTCTAGCCAGTTTTCTGGTCAGCCTTAGTAGTTTCTGACCGCCACAATATCCTAGTATCTCAAGCTACCATCCTCCATCATCAAAACCACTCAACCTCATCTCCATTTCTACTTATTTTCAAAGTGAGTAATATTGAAACTTGATTTTGTTGATTTTGCTTTTTATTTTAGTTTTGATTCTTGTTTTGATGTTTATGATCTTTGATCATGATGTTTTGATAAGAAAGAAGAGTTATTTTGATGTTGATCATGGTGGAGCTGAGGTTGGATCATGCTAGGGTTAGGGTTGATGTTCATCATGTAGGCTTGATGTTAAAGTGTTGGATTTTGATTGTTTTATCTTTAATTTGGTCATCTTCTAATCTATTGGTGTTTATGATTTGGAGTGAGTCCAAGTTGGCAATGAACTAGGGTTTTGTCAAGTAAAGTAAGGTTTGGATTAAGCTAGCTTTAAGCTTGGTTTATGTGTGTATTAGATTAAAAAAAATGATCTTTATTGGATATGATTATAAAGTTAATTTGCATGTGATGATTTTGTTTGATGTTGGAATGGACCAAAGCTTGTTTGCATGCTTTTAAGGAATGGTTTAAGTTGAAAATTTGTATAAAAAAGATAGGGAAACTTCAAAACAGTGAGGCTAGAAATTTTAGAAAAACAGGCCAAAGTTCACGATTAAACTGGTAATTATTGGCCCATTTAAAAATTTTTATTTTTCGTGGGTAGATAGTTCAGTGTGTTGCCTTTCAAATGCCTTTTGAATCGCCTTAATCCGAGGTCTGTGGAAAAAGTTATGGTCGTTTTACCAAAATTACGTAGAATGGACCAAAAAACTGACATGCTTGTGTTCTAGCCTCATTTTGGGAATTCTATTATGCGAATTAAGCTTGGTGTTCTAAATGAAAGATTTTTGGGATTTCCTAAGCTTTCTATATTGGGGTTTTGAGTCTCAATTAAAGGTCAAATGATTAAGTTATGAGTCATTCTTTCTAAGCCTGTATTATGCTTTTACTTTTCTTTTTTCTAAATTATTAGCTATGAAATAAATATTTTTGCTAACCATATGTTTCTATGATGATAATTTTGTACAGAATCAGGGTCTAATCTATTATTCCTTCCACTTTTGTGCATAATATTATTCAGTGAGCTTATATTTAAAATTTTCAGGTACGTTCATCATCTGTATCTTTAGAAATCAACACGTATTTATCAAAATTATAAGGTTTTGGTAAGTACATCAATGAATCAGTTTAATTAGTGATTTATCACATAATTAGTAACCCCATAAGTTATCAGTTACAAGGCATAACCCTTCAGTTACCCGCACAACTTCAGGCCAGGTCTCGATCGACTTGGCAGGTATACACCTATCTTCAAATCGTAACAGTTACTAGGGGTTTACCATCAGATAATAATTGACAATGCTGCTTCATATTTATCCTATTCCTTGTGCTTAATTAAAAATGAATTGCAATACGGGCCCAACAAGCTTTCTTTCCATGAATGTTTAAAAATATAGGAATGCATGTACTGAGCTTCGTCTCACAGTTCGAAATGTTTTTATGTTTTATTTTAAGAAAGCATTCAGTGAATCACCCTCAGGTAGGCAAGACGGCTGAAGATGATAAGTGAGCCAGGAAATCTTCATGGAATGGGGATGTATTATCGTTGAGATGTCTATAATACCGTATTGTGATTATTTTGGTGTTGAGACTATAAATTTTATCAGAATTCTATATTTTAGTGTAATCCTTGAGATGTTTGAATGGTTTTAATGTTAGAATAATTTCTATATTTATCGAAATGGTCTAATAGGTTATGATGGTGTGAATGCCTTTGATGGTAAACATTGTAACGCCCAAAATTAAACATGTTTTACTATTTATATTCTCCTTAATAAATCACTTGATTGTAATCTAATAAATCCAATGATAGGGACGTTACCACCGTCCCAAAGGACAAGGCTTGAAGTATGTGTCCTAGCATAACATAGTTAAGCATAACCTCAACCATACACACTCACACATGACCATCCATTCACAATCGAGTATTAACCAATGTAAGGTTTATAAACCATAGTAAGATAATCCACCATGTAATCTACATCCTCATACACCGAAGAATTCAAAATATTACTTTAATTAACGTATGCATAACTGTATCACCACTTATTCATACAAATTTCCTTGCTCAACTTATTCTCTTCCACTGCTTTGCTAACATGAGGGCAATTCTCTGAGCATGAGCCTAAAACAAAACATGAAAAATATTTCGAACTGTGAGCCGAAGCTCAATACATGCATTCCTGAATTGTTAAATGATCATTGAAACACTGATTGGGCCCAATTTGCAATTCATTTTAAGTTAAAACAGTGAGTGAGATGATGTAAAACTGCATTGCTAGTTATTATCTGATAGTGAACCCATTGATACTGTTACGATCTATGGATAGGTGTACATCTGCCAAGCCGATCGGGGATCTAGCCTGAAGCCGCGTGGGTAACTGAAAGCGAATGCCCTATAGATGATAACTGGCGAGGTCACTAATTAACCGATAAATCACCGTGTAAACTGATTTATTGATAAACTTACCAACATGATACTTTGAAAAATGAACTCTGATTTCTAAAGATACAGGCAATGGACGTACCTGAAGTCTTTAAAATGATATTTCACTTGATAATACTTATGCACAATGGAAACGACAGACTAGGCCTCGATTCTGCTAAAGAAATGTAATTATAGGTATATGTAGTTAGTAAACCATATTCACTGACATAATTTGCAACTTTAATGGAAATTGATTCATTTAAAAAGACTTCTACAATTCCAATAATTCAACATAAAACAAGTTAAACCAAAATGAACTGATTTTAATTCAATATAAGATAAGTTAAACCAAAATAATCTGAGTAATAAATCATTTAGGGTTATTGAACTTGAAATATAACAAATTGAAGCAAAATAGACCAAATAGAAAAATTGAGGTGATAATGAAAAGATTTTAATTGATATAAATGAAATATGAGTTTCTGATATTTCTGAAATGGACAATGAAAAGTGTGATGCTTCTAAAATGGATAATATAATGGTTAATGCCTCTAAAAAGGATAATAGAAGGCCCAATTCCATGAGGGGTGTTGTGAGGTCCATAAAAAGCTCAAATAACCTCAGTTGATCTGATAGACACTAATTTGAGTCATTACTATGCCCACTTCTCAAATTTCATTTTCATGCTCACTTAACTCGGTTTTCAAACCCAAGTAAGCTTCTATATATAATCAAACTTGTTGAACTCACTACGCTTTGTAATTTCCTTGCAATACCCATAATTATATAGAAACTTCTGAAAATATTTCCAAATGTCACGATTTCTGTATTCACTCATATTATCATTTGATGGTCTGCATTAGAAAATCCATATCTTTCACTCCCGACCTCCAACTAAGATGTAAAACCCCAATATGAAAATATCATAATGTCCACTAAAACTTTTATTTAGGACACAAAGCATGATTCACATAGTAAGGTCCTTAAAATTAGGATAGAACATAGACGTGCATAACTTCAATTCAATCTGCGCAGTCGTAGCAAAACGACCATAACTTTTTCCACAGAACTCTGATTAAGGCAATTCAAAATGCATGTGAAATCTAACTCATTGATATATCCATACAACAAAAATCAAAAATTTTCAATGAGCCAATCAATACCAGTTTTTCCGTAAAGTCCACCGTTCAAAACTGCTCCCAGTTTCGATGTATTCTGTGCAGTCTTCAGTAAAGTGGTCATAACTTTGTCCACACAACTCAAAATTGCGTAATTCTAAATGATATTGAAATCTAACTCATTAAGCTATCACTACACCAAAAATCATAATTTTCCCATATCCCACGAAATACCAGTTTTTTTCCAAAGTCACCCTTATTTTGGGTCTGTTTATAGCATAACAGCCCTTATTTGCAAGCTCTTCTTGACATAACCACCCATCACAATCACTCTTTCACTTATATAAATCAGCATGAACATCTTGATATTCATTACCAATGCCAAAGATCACAAAATCTCATTTAGAACAATCAAAATCCATCATTACACCCTAAACTTGCATGAACATGAACGACTTCAAACATCACTCACTTTCAAGCATAATCCAACCATTAAAACATCAAAATAAATCTTATTTATATCAATATAAATGATCCACAATCAAATCCAACATAAAAATCCAAAATGAATTTGATTAGGCTAGACTTTTACCTTGCTTAGTGATCAAAAGGAAGAGATGGAGGTGTTGCTTGATGTGGGAGGTGTTTGGGTGGTGGATGGTGGTTGATGGGGTGGCCGACTAGTGGATGGAGGTGGCAGGGAGGGTTAGCCATGGGGTATGAGGAGGAGGGAGAAGAAGAGGCAAAGCTTGATATTTTGTGATATGGTGTTTACTTGGATGAAAATCACTCCAATATACTTGGCTGAGAATTAAGCACAAAAAAATCAGCTTTTGCTAATGATAATTAAGGCTTAATGATGGTAATTAGATAAGCAAATGGGTTAGGAACCTGTTGGGCTAAAATTGGGCTTAATTTGGGCCAGTTTAGGCCCAAAAGAAAATTAAACCGTACGCGATTAAATTTTCTGTAGCTCGAAATTAAATTTTTGAAATGCCATGAAAAATAATTTAATCTTTTAACCCATAATTAGCAAGACCTAATATCAATTTCTCCAAAAAATTATTTTCGGTAAATGAAACTCGAATTGCAAAGTGGAGCCCCAAATGAATTCTCCCAACCGGGATGATTAAAAGAGATAAATAAATGTGAAAAAATTAATAATATGGCTTAATTAAATAAACAAACATGATTTAGGGTCGGGCTATTACAAACATTAACTATTATGACTAGGTTTATCATGTACAAGCAAAGTCTTGCCCTTGTTGGACGGCGGTAGCGCCTAATCATTTGGATTATCATTTCTAATTGGGGAAAACTAGTGAAAGATATGCAAACGGTGATTTATGTACATTTGGGGCGCTATAGATTTGGTATCAGAGCCAGGTTGAGATTTTCTTTGTGGAGTATGGAGTTTAGAAATAAGAGGATGAGAATGGTTGGTAGTGAGGGCCTTTGTATACTGCCAGAGTAATGTTAAAAGTGTAGTAACGATATTAGAAATGCAGGTTGCTTACATTTGCATGCTCCTTCACTATGGTTATGTATGCCTCTCATATATGTCTTTTCTTTGTTAGATGGACCCCTTATGCTGTTAATTTGATGCCGGTTGCATCTATGGTTCCTCACGTCACACTACTGCATGCTAGTATAGAGGCTCAAGCATAGAACCCTTTTTCTGAGCTTCACAGTATTACGGTCCATGCACATAGACTGCTCTAGTCCTTACCCATAGTTCATCCGTGGATGGAGTTTAGGCTCCATTATCATCACTATTTGGTAACAGGGAACCCAGGTTGGGATGAGCCTAGGTTTCAGGCCTAGGGGGCTTTGACTACTATCGCCACAGAGTTGTTATTAAGGGAAGAGATTGAGCAAAGTGGATTACCATGGAGACTCTACAGCACGTCTTTCCGTTACATCAGGCACATCCCCCGCCTACAACCCCAGCACAAGCACAAGGACCACCCTCCTTGCCCGCATCAGGTACCCCATTAATGCCTGACAGCCCTGGGGAGGCTCACTGATAGACCTCTCTAATACACCAGAGATAGTGGTGGTTAGTTCTAAGGACGAGGGCCATTAGGAGGAGGAGGATCAGGACATGGATGAGGCGAAGGTAAAGCAGTAGTGGGATCAGGAGATTGACGAGATGATAGTGGAGCAACAGGCTACGCAGGAGGTTGGTGATGCCGAGTCAGAGGCAAGGACTAGGAGCTTCGATTCAGGCGAAGAGTCTCATGATGAGTCCGACCAGGATTATGATCCATCTAAGGATTGTTTGGTGGTTATAGGGGTTGGTGTTAGTAGTTTTCTTTTGAGCCCTGTTTGTCTATAGCATGGTCGGTTTGGATGGATGTATTTTGTGTAAGATATGACATTGTATGTAGTTAGTCCAAACCTCACCAACTGTGATGACATGGTCTGTATCTCTTTTTTGTCATGTAGCGGACCTAGTGTCTAGGGGATAGTTAGTGTTGGGGTTGAGTTAGGAGTTAAAATTGACTTTGTCTGTTAGTTAAATGTAATATGTTTTCCTAATCATGTGTATAAACAAGCAGTTATATATGTAAATAAGTAGTTATGAAATGATATAATGAAGCTTTGGGTTTGTTTTCAATAATCTTTTGAGTTATATTAAATGTATTTGTTGGGCATGCTTATCTTATATGTTTGAGTATTCCAGTGATTGAATTGTCTCGTTTAATGTATGATTAGAATGTCCGAATTAGTGCACCACAATGAAGAGGTTCAAATAGAGAAAATCTCGAATCATGGCCAGGGATCGGGTGATCAAGCCTCCCATCATGTGCGACCAAAATTTTGGCCAAATGCCACCAATTTCTTCTGAGTTAGCTAACAATATTGGAGACCTGAAGTACTGATCGGCCTTAGTAGTTGAATTGATGAAGCGAATTCCCCAAGTACCTACTGAAACCCCTCCTAAAGAGGATAAAATAGTGGATAGGGTAGCACGACACAACTCTAAAGTTTATGATGGAACTTATGATCCAGTAGTACTGGAGGAATGGATAAGAGGAATGGATAAGAGGAATGGAGAAAATCTTTACAGTAGTAAAAGTGCCAGAAGAAAAGAAAGTAACATTGGGACGTATTATTTGACCGGTGAAACTGATATTTGATTGAATACTGTTAAGGATAAGCTTGTAGGGCCTGAATTCATCTGGAATAAATTTCCAAGTAAGTTGAGGGCAAAATTCTACCCAGTTTTGGTCCAAAGGCAAAAGGAGAAAGATTTTATGGAGCTGAAGATGAGTGGCACCATGACTGTGATGCAGTACGCCAATAAGTTCACAAAATTATCTAGGTTTGTTCCTGAGTTTGTATCATCCGAAAGGTTGAAGATGAGAAGGTCTGAAGAAGGTTTGGCGTTCTATATTCGGACTCAGTTAGCTGGGCAACCAATTCTGACATACCAAGAACAATATGAGCGAGCAGCTGAAGTGGAATGAGTAAAGACAAAGTTGAGAGCACAGAATCCAATCAACCAAAAGAGAAAGGGATTTGAGCTAGGAACTCCGAGCGAGAGTGTAAATCAGAAGAAACCTTCTCTTCCTCCCCCCAAGAGCCATCATGTAAGCTTGACAGCGCCCTATGTCAAATGCGGCAGAACAAATCACACTATCTCTTAATGCCAAGTAAGAACTAATAAGTGCATATGGTGTGGAAGCCCTAAACACCTGATTGTTGCATGCCCCCGAAGGATGAAGGTTGTAGACAAAGGGGCAGCAAAACCCTTGGCCCCACCTCGCCAAGGAGCCCCACCATCAAGGCCTGCATCAGTAGAACGGGCGTATGTAATGAGCAAGAAGGAAGCTGCCACCTCTGGTACGGTTGTCATTGGAACTCTCTTTTTAAATTCAAAGTCACTTTGTGTATTATTTGATTCGGGTGCTACTCATTCATTTATGTCCACCCGCTCTGCCATGCAATTGAACCTAAAAGATAGGAGGACGTAAACCAATTATAGGATCAAATTACCGAATGATTGTGTGATTGAATGCCTTATCTCCTATAAACTTGTTCCCATTATCATTGGTGGAACCACCTTTCCTGTGGATTTGATTCAATTTAATTTGTCTGATTTTGACATAATTCTGGGAATGAATTGGTTGCACACCTATGGAGCTAAGATTGACTGTGAGGATCTTAAGGTTATTTTAAAAGATGAACAAGGGAGAGGAGTATTCTTCTATGGGCAAAGAGAGGAAAAATCATATTCCTTGATTTCTGCTATGAAAGCACGTAAGCTATTATGTCAAGGGTGTATGGGATATTAGTGTTATGCTATTGACACCAAAGCAAAAGAAGAGAAAGTTGGAAATATTCATGTAGTCTGTGAATTTGAAGATGTTTTTCCTAAAGAGTTACCAGGATTACCCCCACAGAGGGAAATTAATATTGGAATTAAATTAGTCCCTGATGCCCAACTATTTGTAAAGCCCCATATCATACGGCCCCAACTGAGCTTAAGGAACTAAAGCTTCAATTAGATGAGCGGTTGCAGAAGGGCTTTATTAGGCCAAGTGTGTCACCATGGGGTGCCCTCGTGTTGTTCGTAAAGAAAAAGGATGGAACTTTAAAGTTGTGTATTGACTACAGGGAGTTGAACAAGATCACCATCAGAAATAAATATCCTTTACTGTGAATCAATGACTTGTTTGATCAATTATAAGCAGTTGGAGTCTTCTCTAAGATTGATTTGAGGTCAAGGTATCACCAACTTAGGATTAAACCTGAAGACATTCCCAAGACCACGTTTAGAACTAGGTATGGTCACTATGAGTTTACAATGATGCCATTTGGTCTCACCAATGCTCTCACAGCCTTCACAGATCTTATGAATAGAGTCTTCAGACTCTACCCAGATAAATTTGTGGTGGTGTTCAAAGATGATATTCTTATCTATTCTAAGGACAGAGATGAACATGCTGATCATTTGAGGATGGTGTTACAAACACTGAGGGGGCATCAACTTTATGGCAAATTAAAGAAGTGCGAGTTTTGGTTGGAAGAAGTGGTGTTCTTAGGACATATAGTTATAAAAGAAGGAATCAAAGTTGAACCCCAGAAGGTGAAGACAATCACGGAATGGCCAAGGCCTACTAACATCACTGAGATTAGAAACTGTTCGGGTTTAGCAAGCTATTATCGAAGGTTCGTCAAGGACTTTTCAAAAATAGCTTCACCCATGCTCAATCTGCTAAAGAAAGTGAACAAGTTTGAGTGGACCGAAAGATGTGATAAAGCTTTTCAAGAGCTAAAGCAGCGACTAACTACCGCCCCAATCCTAACGGTACCAATGGAAGGTAAGGAGTATACCATTTATAGTATTGCTTCAAAAAACGGATTGGGGTGTGTCCTAATGCAGGAAGATAAGGTAGTAACCTATGCCTCATAACAGCTCAAGCCCTATGAGAAAAACTATCCTACCCATGACTTGGAGTTAGCAGTCGTGGTCTTTGCACTGAAAATTTAGAGACACTACTTATAGAGAGTACCATGGAAGATTTATTCTGACCATCAAAATTTGAAGTATATCTTCACCCAAAAGGAACTCAACTTGAGGCAACAGCGTTGGCTTGAGCTGCTTGAGGATTATGATTTGAAAATTCAATATCATCCAGGAAAAGCAAATGTCGTAGCAGATGCCCTGAGTAGGAAAGCGCAACATAGCTCAAATACTGTGGTGATTACTCAGTTGAGTCTCTTGAAAGAACTTGAGGACTTGAGAATTCAACTAGTGTCCCATGGGCAAGCACATGTTTAATTATGAGCACTTACTTTACAGCCTTCCATAGTGGAGGAAATTCGAGTGAGCCAAGAAAGTAATCTTGAACTCCAAAGAATCAAGAAAAAATTTAGAGAAAGGAAAGTCTCCCGCATTTGTAGTACATGAGGATGGAACCCTGCGATTCCAGAATTGCCTATGTGTGCCCCGAAATAAGGAATTAAGGAAATAGATCCTAGAGGAGGCTCACAATACTTGCTACTCGGTGCATCCAGGAGGCGCCAAGATGTACAGAGATTTAAGGCAATACTTGTAGTGGAATAATATAAAAAAGGAGATTGCAGAATATGTAGACAAGTGTCTGGCCTACCAGTAAGTCAAAGGAGAGCATCAGCGCCCCGTGGGTGAATTGCGACCACAAGAAATTCCCACTTGGAAGTGGGATTCGATTTCAATGGACTTTGTTGTGGGCTTACCCCTTTCTACCTTGAAGAAGAATGCTATATGGGTTATAGTCGATCAGCTTACCAAGTCGGCCCATTTTCTGCCAATCAAAGATACCTAGGAGTTGAAAGGCTAGCCCAGTTGTATGTTAAATAGATAGTCTAACTACACGGAATCCCCTTAGATATAGTATCAGATATGAATCAAAGATTCCAAGCACGTTTTTGGCAAGCACTTCAAAAGGCCTTCGGGACCAAATTGAACTTTAGCAGCTCTTATCACCCTGAGACAGATGGGCAAACTGAAAGAGTGAGCCAAATTCTAGAGGACATGTTAAGAGCTTGTGTATTGGAGTTCCAAGGGAAATGGGAAGATGATTTACCTTTGGTGGTGTTTTCTTACAACAATAGCTATCAATCCACCATCAAAATGGCCCCATTTGAGTCTCTATATGGGAGAAAGTGTAGAACCCCACTGCACTTGAGTGATTTGGATGAGGCATTGATTATAGGCCCTGAAATGATCCAAGAAACCAAACAATAAGAAGGATTCGAGAGCATATTAAGGCTACCCAGAGTCGACAAAAGAGTTATGTGGACAAGAGAAGGCCTTTGGAGTTTCAAGTGGACGATAAAGTTTTTCTAAAGGTATCGCCAACTAAGGATATCAAAAGGTTCGGGGTACGAGGAAAATTGAGTCCAAGTTATATTGGACCATATGGAATCATTGAAAAGTTAAATCCTGTATCTTATCGTCTGGATTTGCCGGTAGAACTAGAACACGTGCATAACGTGTTTCACATCTCTCAGCTTAAAAAGTATACCCCAGATTCAAACCACGCCATTGTATCTGAACCTGTTAAAATCATTGCGGATTTAGTATATAAAGAGCAACCAATCCAAATACTAGATTGCAGGATTAAACAGTTGTGCAATAAGCAGATAGTTCTAGTCAAAGTGCTATAGTCAAATCATATCTCCTAAGAAGCTACTGGGGAGACTGAAGAGGAAATGAAAGTCAAATATCAACAATTATTTGAGGTAATCTTGCATTACATGAAAAAAGCCATAAGTTTCGAGACCAAAACTCCTTAAGGGGGGAAGGCTGTAATAGCCCAACCCTAACCCTAAAATTATTTAATTATTTTTATTTATTTAATTACCCCATGTTCATAATTTTTCTTCTCTCACATTCATTTATTTCATTTATTCACCCCAGGAAAAAAAATTTATTTGGGCCCTCACTTGGCAATTCGAATTTTGATTGTTTATTTAATTGATTAACCAAAACTTTGAAACAATTGATAGTAGGCCCTAACAAGTTTAATCTAAGTAATTTATTTTGTTTTCTGCAACATTACAAAGCTTTAATTTTTAGTTTCACAAAAACGTTATCAGTACGAAGCATTTTATTCCCGAACTCAAATTATTTCAGCCGTTTTGAAGCCCAACAAGTGTGCATATTAATCTAACTAATTACCATGGTTAAATTAACCATGATTAGTTTAAAAAGGTGACTTTACTAGATAAAAATTCAGCCAAATGAGTTGATTAATCAAAACACACACAACTTAATCCAAAAGCTTCACTTTCTCTCTCCTCTCTCTCTTCACTCACGGCCAGCAGCAGGTCAGTAGGTTTGGGTGTTTTCTGGCCCGTTTTTTGGCCAACCTTGGTGGTCCCCCCCCCCCAATCCTAGTACCTCAAGCTACCATCCTCCATCATCAAAACCTCTAAATCGCATCTCAATCTCTACTTATTTTCAATCAAAGTGAGTAATCTTGAAACTTGATTTTGTTGGTTTTGCTTTTTATTTTAGTTTTGATTCTTGTTTTGATGTTTATGATCTTTGACCATGATGTTTTGATAAGAAATAAGAGTTATTTTGATGTTGATCATGGTGGAGTTGAGGTTGGATCATGCTAGGGTTAGGGTTGATGTTCATCATGCAAGCTTGAGGTTAAAGTGTTGGATTTTGATTGTTTTACCTTTAATTTGGTCATCTTCTAATCTACTGGTGTTTACGATGATGTTTTTGGTGATTTCAAATGAGTTGGAGTGAGTCCAAGTTGGCCATGAACAAGGGTTTTGGCAAGTAAAGTAAGGTTTGGATTAAACTAGCTTTAAGCTTGGTTTATGTGTGTATTGGATTGAAAAAATGATCTTGATTGGATATGATTATGAACTGAATTTGACTGTGGTGATTTTGTATGATGTTGGGATAGACCAAAGCTTGTTTACATGCTTTTAAGGAATGGTTTAAGTTGAGAATTTGTATAAAAAAGAGAGGAAAAAATCAAAATAGTGAGACTGAGAATTTTAGAAAAACGGGACAGAGTTCACGATTAAACTGGTAATGATTGGCTCATTTCCAAATTATGATTTTTGGTTGGTAGATATTTTATTATGTTATCTTTCAAAGGTCTTTTGAATCGCCTTAATCCGAGGTCTGCGGAAAAAGTTATGGTTGTTTTACCAAAACTGCGCAGAATGGACCAAAACTGATATGCTTGTGTTCGAGCCTCATTTTGGGAATTCTATTGTGGGAATCAAGCTTGGTATTTGAAATGAAATATTTTTGAGATTTCGTAAGCTTTCTATATTGGGGTTTTGAGTCTCAATCAAAGGTCAGATGATTAAGTTATGAATCATTCTTTCCAAGCCTCTGTTATGCTTTTACTTTTCTTTTATTCAATTATTAGCTATGAAATAAATATTTTTGCTAACCGAATGTTCCTATGGCGATAATTTTGTACAGAATTAGGGCCTAATCTATCATTCCTTCCAGTTTTGTGCATAATATTATTCAGTGAGCTTACATTTAAAAATTTCAGGTATGTTCATTGTCTGTATCTTTAGAAATCAGCACGTATTTATCAAAATTATAAGGTTTTGGTAAGTGCATCAATAAATCAGTTTAATCAATAATTTATCACATAATTAGTGACCCCATCAGTAATCAGTTACAAGGCATAGCCCTTTAGTTACCCGTACAGCTTCAGGCAAGGTCCCGATCGGCTTGGCAGGTGTACACCTATCTTCAGATCGTAACAGTTACCAGGGGTTCACTATCAGATAATAATTGACAACGCAGCTTCATATTTATCTCATTCACTATGTTTAATTAAAAATGAATTGCAATACGAGCCCAACAAGTTTTCTTTCCATGAATGTTTAACAACACATGAATGCATGTACTGAGCTCCTGCTCACAGTTTGAAATGTTTTCATATTTTATTTTAGGAAAGTGTTCAGTGAATCGCCCTCAGGAAGGCAGGACAGCTGAAGATGATAAGTGAGTCGGGAAATCTTTATGGAATGTGAATCTATTATCATTTAGATGTCTATAATACCATATTGTAATTATTTTGGTGTTGAAACTGTATATTTTATCAGATTTTCATATTTTAGTGTAATCCTTGAGATGTTTGAATGGTTTTAATGTTAGAATAATTTCTATATTTATCGAAATGGTCTGATAGGTTGTGATTGTGTGAATGACTTTGATGGAAAACATTGATTATTATGGCTAAATTTATCATGTACAAGTAAAGTCTTGTCCTTGTTGGACGGCGGCAACGCCTAATCATTTGAGTTATCATTTCTAATTGGGGAAAACTAGTGAAAGAAATGCAAACAATAATTTATGTACATTTGGGGTGTTACATTAAATTAAGGGGACAATGGGTCATTCTTCGATCTTAGGAAGGCTTATATTCACTTGGTTCTATCCAGTTGAGAACTAGTGAGCAAAATAAGGATGCGAACTAGTGAGCTAAATAAGCATTGTTCCAACCGTACTTGGAAATATATTCGGTCTACTTAGGTCGGCCCCATTCCGGTCTAAATTTTTTTGCTCCGGTCTCGGTTCAGTCAAGCTCTTATTCGGTCCAGACCTCAATCCATACTTTTTCTCTTAATCGGTTTTCAATTCGTTCCTTTTTTGGACCGATGAATACTCCTATTAGCTCCACTAATGTCATGCTCTGTTGGTCAAGCCCTTCATAAATGATTCAGCATAAACAGGCTTGATCTAAGCCATGGTGAGAACATTGGGATAAGAAGTGGTTAAATCTAGCAAAATAATTCCAGAATAACTCTCTATCAGCTTGTACAATTTGATTAATTTCATTCCTTAGCTTAACTGCTTTTCTATTGTGGAAGTATTTTTGCAAAAAGACTTGCACAAATACATCCTAATTAGTAATAGAATTTGTAGGCAAGCTATACATCCACTTTTTAGCATCATCTTTCAAAGTAGAGCGAATAAATTTCAATCGCACAGTATCAACAAGCACATTCGGGTATCATGGAACAAACCTCTTCGAGCTCTCGTAGAACCAAGTAAGCATCCTCTATACATGTAAACTTAGGAAGCATATGGGTATATTGGGGCTTGAGTTCGAGAGTAACATTTTCTAGGTTGGCATATTAAAAAATGATGGTTTGGTGGTCCTAGGTGGATAAAAGATGTCATTAAGAGTTCTACGTGGAGGTTCAGCTTCACCCATTTTTTTATCCTCAATCTTGGGTTTTGATTCGCTATTGTTTTCTAGGTCGGTCCCCAATCTATTTAAATGCTTGGTTTCAGGATCTCTAACCCAACCACTCATACAATAAAATCCTTTTTTCGCTTTTATGGGTTTTAATTTTTTGAAATTTTTTTTTGGAAAGCAATAAAGATCAAGTTATATAGAAAGATGGATAACAAAAATAACCAAATTTAAACTACTCAAAGAAAATAAGTTAGGCAATTAAGAAAACTACTAAGAAATGAAATTGCTACTACAACTATTCAAAGCAATTAACAATTAAAACTAGTAATCAATTTCAACACCATCCCCGCAACGGTGCCAAAAACTTGTTATATCCCAGGAACTATAAAAATAAGCCGTAAGTTTAGTCCTATATAGGTCGTCAGCAAAGATAGGTTGAATTTAATTACTAGTATTAAACACATGAACTAATATGAAAATAGTCTAAACAAGATTAATTTCCAATAATTGCAAGTAACCTCACAAAAGCGCTAATCTAAATGACAAAATTGAAATAAAAACTATAAGAGAGGAGAAAGAATGTATAATAAATAAATGTGGAAAATTCGAACCTTAAGTAAGAGATCACCTGAAGACTTCAATATCCACAATCAACTTGAAAGAATAGTAAAAATTGAACTTTGAATGAGGAAATTTTTTATGAAGACTAATAATTGAAACTAATAAACTTGAATTGAAACAAAAAGTGGGAAACTTTGAATCGAAAGTAGAACTAAAGAACTTGAATCTCGAGAATTCAAATTCAACTTGAAAGAATGGTGGGAATCACAATAATCTCTCGAGTTCTAAAAGTAATGCTGTAAGAGAGAGTGAGAGAATTTGATGATTTACAAGCACCCCCAAGACCCCTATTTATACTAGTGCCACCCTTTACACGTCCCTAATTCTATTAGGATTCTTAATACCCAAGCTAGTATTCTACTTTCCTAATTGCAATTAAATTATTTTGCCTCACCAATTTTCTTGTGCTAATTGGATCTAGAAAACGGCCCCCAACTGATGGTGTGGTGATTCAAGCGGGCTAGAGTTGACCGAAGGGAAGGCCAAAGCTTGTTGTGTTTGACCACGCTTGGAAGGCAAGAAGGAGGGGCTGGTTGGACTGATCCATAAGCTGAGGGGCATCCTTGGGCCGAAGATTGGGCCGAAATGGAAGGGAAAAAGGAGACGTTGGCTGGACTGCTCAGATGGGCTATGAATGACACTAATATGACCCACATGGAGCATGAGGTGCACTGGGTTCGGCCACGAGTGAGATAGGCCCGCACAGAGCTGAGAGTGCTGCTTGTGTTGGTCTTTGTTCACCGCACTTCTGGGTTAGGCTGTGGATAGACAAAGCAGATTGCTAGCCTTAAGGAAAAACCCAAGCGGCTGGACTTCTTCCTTTTTTTCTTGCTACTACTAAATGGTTGACTCAGGCCACTTGACCAAGCTAAAGATGGACTGCCAGCTGGGCCAAGATAGTGTTGGCTAGTCTTTCTCTTTTCTTCTCTCAATTGGGGTTAGGTCTTATGATTGGGCCCACTAAGCTATATTTTGGCTTGATTTTGCATTATCCTGATTTTCGTCTCTTTGTTGTGTGCCTGTTTACACTTGTTGTTTCATTAAATCTTTATTTCCTGCAGAATTATAAAAAACCAAATAAAACCCAAACATAATCCCTATTACGAGTAAAAACTAAGTGATTAGAGGTACCTCAATGGACACTTTTGGTACCTAAACGACGATATCTGAATTGGTGATTCGAATCTTGAGATGAGGATAAGTGCTTAATGCTCCTCCAACCTCATGTAGCACCACCCTGAGGAGGTTATAGCTAATATGCACCCAGCGTCTAACCTAGTAAATTTGGTCCCTCATTCTCTTTGTTTATTTTTATCTTGTGTGTATCTTTGACTTTTTCCTGTTTGTCTCTTGTTTTTCAATTTTTGTTATTGTGGGTTTGTTTTATATATCATTATGTCTTCTTGTTGTGGTGTCTCCTGGACTTCCAATGAGAACATTATGAGATTTAGGTATGACGGAGGAGAAGCCATGCTTTAAACTTCTTTAAAAAGAAAAAAGAGAATTTTTTTTTTCTTTGAAAAAACCAAAAAAAACTTCTTTTGCCTTTCTGTATAATTTCGGGCAATGTTGTACTATTTTTATTCTCCTTTTGATCCTTTGTGCCTTAGCTATTAGCTTGTACATGAACAGAATGGGCATGATAGATCTTTTGTCCCAAGTATGTCATTTCATGCCCCATTCCTTACCCAAGCATTCAGTCTTAAGCAAGCTGTATGACTGTGATAGATATTCTGTGAGACTTTGAGCCTTTTACAGAATATTCATTGCATCAAGTCTCATTGTTCTTTTCATGTGTGACTCCTCTATAATCGTATCTCAATTTATTTGTTTGACTATCTTTGAAGTCACATTTGGCATGTGAATATGCTAACATAATCGAGACATTCTTTGTTTTATATAGACACACGAACCATAAAGCCACCCTTGGTATATGTTATCCCCCTAGTTTGCCCTTTGTGCCTTTACTTGTCTTGGTTGTGCACCTATATTCACTACATCATTTGCCAAAGTATAATTCCTACACTCTTGCTAATGTCTAGTGGAGTAACACTTTTGCAATGAGTTGTGCATGTTTGAATATTAATTCATCTTTTAGGTGTTTTATTTGGTGGTTTGAGACTGGAGGAGTTGTGAATTTACATTGTGCATTTCGTGCCATTCACATGTGTTTCATTTCGTTATTTGAAAAAAAATATGGGAAATGGTGAAAATTGCAAATTAAAAAATTGAAAAAAAGAATGAAAAAAAGAATTTATGAATAAAGTGTTTGGCACGGTGATTAATTTAATAAGTGTGTTTTGACTCCCTTCTTAGCGGTTCTTTATGGGGCATGTACTTTTTTTATAATTGAGTATGAACTTGGTGTTTTGACTCTTAATATTGTAAAAGTGTTCTTGCCTCCTAGCCTTTTGGCTAGTACCTCTACTTTTCCCAGATTGATTCCCCTTCTCAGCATTACCTTTGCCCTACTACAACCTTTATGAAAAGTCCTCATTATTAGTCTTTCGCATTTTGCCTCAAGTGGTGGAGAGTTGACAACTTTTTACAAATGTATGGTAGTTTGCATGATTGGATCAAGTATCGAGATGACTCACGTTGCATACTTATTCCAAACACATAAGTGGAAGTGTTTTCTAGTTTCCTAAAGTGAGGTTATCCCTGTCTGACTTGCTCGCCATTCACTAAGTTGGGTAGTTGCCAATGTTTTAATGTTATTCATGGGGATTGAGAGTGATATGTACATTCTGTTTTATGCATGTCAATATATTTTCTACAAAGTTGATTCGGTTGGTTAAAATGTACAATTTTCTCCCTTGTTGTGTATGTTTGTGTCCTGTTTGTAAACCCTAAAAAGGTTTTCTATTTTTATCTCCCTTTTTCCTTTTTTTAGATTTGTGAATATATCTTTTGTAAACCCTCACAAGACCATACATGTCTGCTAGGGGAACCAAGGGTTTTAAAGAGTTTGTGCATACGCTAAATGAAACCGCGATTCCTAGAAAAGTGAGTTATGGTCTTAGGTAAGTTTTTCTTTGTTTTGCTCAAGGAAGAGCAAAAGCTAGCCATAGGGTATTTGCTCGATCCTAGAATATCGTAATTTATACTATTATTTATCCGACCTTTGCTTGTAATGAATCCTAATTTCTAGGTTTTTTATTTGATTTTTGTTTATTTGTAGGAAATAATATTGATCTTGGAGTTGTTAAAAATCAAGTTTAAAACAATGAAAAGATTGAAGAAGCATCGACAGTAGCCTGAAATGAATGTTTTGGCTTTAATCGAGAGACTTGAGGGTGATTTTGACTTTTTTAAAAAAAAAAAAAAAACCTAAGGAGAGGAGAGGAGAAAGAAATCAAGTGGAACTCTAAGAGAAAAAAAAAAAGCCCAACACGACCTATTGTGTAAATCTGCACGGTCATGCCTAGACCTAGCAAAAACTGACCCGGCCTAAAAATTCAACCTAAACCCGCCCAAAAGTTTTCGGCTTTGAAAACGATTTTCTCGACACGAACCTGAAATAAACTGAACCCGAACACCCATTAATTTTTGAGTCAAACCCGACCCGAACCTAAACCTACCCATTCAACCTGAATATTATATTCTTATGTTTTTTATTTTTCTATAATTTACCCTCTTAACAATAATAGTTTTTCATTATAACAAATCGTTTAGAGAGACGTTGTGTAACTGTTGCATCCATTCATAAATTAGACAATGGTACCTGTTCTTTCCCAAGTTCATTCATTCCCATAAAATAACATCATATAGAACTTATAAATGAAACAATTTTAGAAAATAGGCATGAAATATCTAGTCTTAAGAAAATCAATTTAGAATAACTCAAGTATTAAAAATGTGCAGGTCATACCATTATATTCTTAGTAAAATGAATATATCTTATTACTTTTCAAATAATGTTACTCTGTAATAATATAAAATTTTGATGTTATGATTAATAAATAATTGTATTATCCTACATCCATAATATTCTTTCATTTAATTTTCTTATAATTGGCCTCAAACTTGATGTCAGTGTTGGCCAATGGACTAACTTATGTTCATGTTAGGATCGACCAACTAATAAAACATACCTGATTAGGTAATGGTAGGTTAATTAATAAAATATTGAATCATTAAATGGGTTATTAATGGTTCAAACTGCTCCAATTTGTTATCATGCTTTAGATGGCCCAGCTCATGGAATGACCCGACCTATTAGTACGTAATACTAGCGTCTAGGCCCATGCTAGCCACAGATTGTTTTAAAATTTTAGGAAAAATATTTTTAGAGATGTTATAATTATTCTTATGACTTTAATTCATTCTTAGAAATAATACTATTGGCATATTGATGATTCATCTTCTTTTTCTCTTCATAGAAGTAGCTGAAAAAATATTATTTATTATGATGACTTTAAATCATATATTTTTAAAATTTTTGTTATTAATAATAATACTATTAACAAATCAATATTTTTTTTTCTTCATAGAAGTAGCTGAAAAGACAGTATTTATTATGATGACTTTAAATTACATACATTTTTTATTTTTATTGTTAAATAATATCTTAATAAATATTTGAGAGACACATGTCACAACTTCATCATTTGCTCTCACTTTTATATATAAATACTAGTTTTTCACCCATGCGTTGCACGATGGTTATCACTTTTCGGTTGATAAGTATCAGTATCTTGTTGTGTATGTTGTTGTTAGTACTATACTATACTGAGTTCTATGGACTTGATGATAACATCTCTTTTCTAACTTTATTTCCTATGAAGTCATCTTAATTATATTTGCCTGAATTTTTGATGTGCACTCTATCTTTTTTAATCTTGTTAGTCAAGATTTTTATTTTTTTTTTGGTTTTAAGATATTATGCGGTTTGTTGCTGCGTGATTTTTTTTAAAATTTTAAAAGGATCATGATTATGTGAAATGACCATATTAACGGTGGGACCAAAGCAGTAAAGGAAAACCATGGTATTTTCACTAATTTAATGTTGTCTTTCTTAAACTTGAGTTTTATTTTTAAAATACATCGTATGGTAATGTGAAATGTAACGTGTGAAAAGTAGTTCTAATATGAAATATTCATATTGTAATATAATGTATGTTACTTACAGGTGAAAATGAATTAGGGATGTACATAACTTTGTTTTTTTGGTATGTAAGGTAAATATTTAGAGTCATGACATTATCTTAATTATATATTGTAATCTTATTTGAAGGCATCAAATGTAACTAGGAATTTTAAATTGTGTATATTTTTCTTTTCATTTGGTACCTTTTCATTTGACCATTGTAGAATAGTTTGCTATATACTTGCAAGATGGACCTTGTGGTAGTTGACCAACTGATGATTAAAACGGTTCTAATTTTAGATTGTATAACATTTATTTTTATTAGTTTGAACCTTTAGTTTTTTTTTTTTTAATATGCACATTATTGAAAAATTGATAATAATAGAAAGTAAGATAGTATAAATAATTGCATTGGAGCATTATACACAAAAATACAGAAAATGAGCTAATTGATAATTCTTAAATTAAAAAATAAAAGTATCATAGGAACGACCTTAACTAAAAGATACGTTTTTTCCCCCTATGCACTTGCTTCATATGTCCATTGCTTATTATGTCAATAGTGTAATGGCCACCTTTAATATTATTTAGTAGTGTTGATGGTCCTTCATTGCATATTATGTCAATAATTTGATTAATTATTCTCATGATCAACAAAACGTGGGAAATTTGTTGGCAATAGTAACAAAAAGACAGATAAGTCTATGACCTTAATTCTATCTCTTTGGTGTATAATTATTTAAAAAACCAACAAAAGAAAAATGAAAAATTTTAAAAAGAAGAAAGAGAGATTAGTAGTAGATTGAGAAATTTAAGTATAATTCAAATTTAGGAAAACTTTTGATGTTCTTTTTTGGGGAGGGTACTACTAATTTACGAAGTCAGTTATGGTCTATTGTGGGAATGTAGAGAAACTACTCTTATATATTAATTTGCCTATTAAATTTAAATTTAAATTTGCTAAAAAAACTAATTATACTATGTGATTTATGAGTGCAAAATATAATCTCAAGTAAAATATAAATTCAATAAATCACTAAAATATTTTTTTTAATATCATGAATGTACAAATGTTAAAAGAAAATAAATATTGTACCAACTTAAGGTAGTCGTAAGTGAAACCCACAATTACATTGAGGTCCTACTGTATTTCATATTATCTAAATCCAATTACATGATATGCTTAAGCAATTAAGCTTTATAGTATGTGAAATAATCCACCCAACCAGCATTCAAGTGCCAACTCATGATATATGCACTCAAAAATAAATATATAAAAATATATAGATTTAGATTTAGATATTCAATATATGCTTACCTCAAAAATAATGTGCAACACACTTCAATCTTTTTCTTGGGCAACATCTAAGATGTTCAATATATGCTTACCTCAAAAATATTTCCAACACACTTCAATCTTTTTCTTGGGTAACATCTAAATCATTTCTTTGTTCTATATTTAAGTTTTTTAAAGACAAAACTCAATTACTAATTAGTCATAACATATGAGAAAAGTTTAACATTAAATTGAATTAAAATTGCATTGATAACATACATCCATCTTAACTACATAATAAAAAACTTTTTTGTTGATGTCCTACATGGCATTCTTATCCCAAGTGGTGCCTAGATGGAATCCTATGTGGCAATCCACGTGTCAATCATATATGCATTCTATCCAACTTTTAATATATATATATATATATATATATATATATATATATATATATACATATATATATATATATATGTCATATGGGTTTAATATATGAACCAACCCACTCAAACATAATTCATTGTTTACTAATACAGGGCGTTCATATATCATATTGAAAAGTTTGAATACGTTTTATATTCTTTTAAGAAATTACAATTAAAATGCTTGTTCATTAAATACAAACAATTTCAAGTAATAAATATGTTAAGATTTTGATTTTTAACAAAGATAAAAATAACTCACTAAAAAGGCATTCCAAACCCATTAGGTTGACCCCAAACCCATAAAACTGAAATATACAAGCTCGTATTTTACCCAAACTCAAAATACACCTGACTTATATTTTATTTGAACCTAAATATACCCGATCTGTATTTAACATGCCCACCTAAACTGAAACGTCTAGTCATGCTGACAACCTTAAGTTGAAAAGAACGTTAAGGGATACCGTGCAAAACTGCACAGCCACAAGGGATAACTACCCCAATTTACAGGCAGTCACACCAGGCGCTATGTAGTTTTGCATGCCCGTATCACTTAGTCTAATTTTGGGAAACATACGACAGCATGGCGTGGGGTATTGTTTGCCGAGGTCATGGTACTTTATCAATTGACTTTCAAGATTATTTAAATGCAATTTGTCGTTGTTTAAACACGAGCCTTTTGCTTGGATCTTTTGGGCCTCGATTAGATTCTATGTTAGCTACTCAAAACCCCCACTAGCGAGAGAATAATTTAGACTAGATTTTTATATACTATATAGAAGATTACTTATTTGAAGATCCGAGACTAAGTTTCTCTTCTTTCTCTCTCTCTCTCTCTCTGTCTCTCTCCCCCCCCCCCCTTAATCTCCTCCTTTCTATTTTTGGCTAGTTTATTGTTCTTTGGTTTGCATATGCTCTGATCCTTAGTTTAGTTAAATTTGTGGTCTTTGGTTGTTATTAGCTTTTGAGATGGCTAATTGATACTGTTTTAGAGTTTTCCCTCATACCCACAAAGCATTTGATGAAATTCTTAAAAGGCGTTTCATCCATGCTTTGGAGTAATTGACCTATGTTGAAAGATGAGCTTAATTATCCAACATGGAAGAGAAGATTTAGGGTTTGGAGATGAACATAGTCTGAATTATGGCTAGGTCCACAGTTGCTATTCTTGTGGTTTAATTGTACTAACCCAATAAAAATAGATGGTTAGAATAATTAAGCTAGTCTTCAACCCTGCTTTTATGGTGCAATCGATTATCTCTAAATGTTACCGTAACTTGGGAATATTAGGGTTTGACTGGATTGGTTGGTCTTAGATTTAATCACAAGCTACCATTTTTTTTTTTAGTAATCTAGTTCTACTTTTTATCACGCGTTGTTCTGCCTAGCTTGGAATGCTTTAGTTGAGTCTGGTACTTGAAACCACAACTTCTTATAGATATGACTCGTACTTGTTGGTTGCTAACTACAAATGCATCGTGTACCTGTTATATTTGACTCATCAGAACCCAAGGCGTCTTAGTCAAGAATGTAAGTTCAAGAGTTAGAAACTCCTCCCTTATCTTCATATCTCCTCAAGTAAGAGCTTATCCTCCAAGGAGAACTAGGGCTTTCCTACATATTCCTAAACAACTAGAGTTTTCTTCATAATAAATACTTCCCATCATAGGTATAACCACATTATTTGTAGAAATCTAGGGGCTGCTCTCTATAGAACCAACTAAAGCATCATTGGCTACTATATCCTTACGTATCCGGGTTCTGATAAGAACAAGCAAAATTGGGGGCTTCGTTAATAGAAAATGAGTATTTTAATGCAAAACCAAAAGTTATTTCTCTATTCAAAAGGATATCTTATTCTGAGTAACTAACATCTTATAACTAGGCCTCATCCAGCGATCACTGAGTATGTACCCATTAGTTTACAAGATCTAGCAGTCCAAGCTAAAAAAAGCACTGTGTCCAATGCATCAATCACTTATACCCTATTGGGCCTTAACAATTTTACCTTAAATCTAATATGAATAGGCACTCCATTACAAGCATACAAGATTAGCCCATTACATCTTCATATAACCAACATGTTCAAGTCAGCATAAGATACATACATACAAATTCTTGCTCAAGCTACAAAGCATTCATGTACCTATATGTAGATCTTTAGCCTAATTACTTGCCCACTTTTCAGTTGAATTACTTAGAACTTTAGATCAAGGAAGTACGTTGCTAAACGAGATAAAGACATCCACAATGTAGGGCAAAAAACCCTAGGCAGTCGAACTTTTTTTTAGCAATTTCATATAAGAAATGAATACTTTGACTTTGACTTTAATAAGGCTAGGTAAACGTGGAGCTTCACACTCAAATTAAGCTTCATACATGCATTTCCACCTCAATGGTTAGAGAGCCATTTAGCAGTTATCTTTTAATCAGCATAAGCTTAAACAAGGAGAATTTATGTATGCCTCGACAAGAAGGACACCAACCTAACGTTAGGTCAGCAAACCACCACATTCAAGAGGATATGGTCATAGGCTGACTTTTCAGTACATTGTTTTTCTGGCATGAGAGAACGAATACCTACACCTTTGTCCTGACACGCAAGCGTAACTACCAAAATCTTTGTGCTGACATGAAATGACAAATACCAACATCTTCATCTTGACATGAGAGGACCAGTATCGACATCTCCACCTTGACATGATTGGATGTATATTGAGCGACAGGCTCCCAAGCAACCAAGTTCGAACATCCCAACAAAAACATCTTGGCCCTGACATGATAGGACACATACCAGGTAATAAGCTCCCTAAGCTGCCACATTTGAGCATTTCAACATACATCTTCAATCTGACTTGAGATGATAATTATTAGGAGACAGCCTCCCAAGTAGCCAAGTTTGGACATCTCATATATCTTCGTCATGACATGAAAGGACAAATGTAGAGCTTTCGTGCTTTTCCTAGTTAAGTTCAAGGATCATCCTCCTAACATTCCACCATTTCCTGACATAAGGGGACAATTAAAAAATAAGCAAGCACAAAGAGTGCTTACTTCGACCTTTGTCGTACTAGGGCTTGGTCAATGTAAAGTCTAACTATAAACACCTAAAAATGGTATCTCCATTTTCATAAAATCTCAATGACAATACATCGGGATCAATTTGTTAAGTATTGGATTCGACAAAATTCCAATAAAAAGTGAACCTTGAAACTAAATTTCAGATGGACATAACAACCTAAACTCAAATTAATATTTAGTTTACCATTGAACCATTCAGTTTGAATCAACTAGAACCACAGCTGGCTCAATGTTTTAGAAGGAAACGTTACCATGTTCCAGCCTACTTCGGTTTGCTTATCCTTTGCTCATTTAGTAGATAATCCTCTTCTCCTAGTAATAAGATTTTTTTCCTACTAATAAGTGATAAAAATGGCACTTTGAAATTTTTATGTAAACTGACTTAGGCTTTTCACCTTTAGCAACTATAAATAAAGGGCTACCCCTAAATTCAGCAGATGGGAAAAAAACATAACAAAGAAAAGAGGAGGCGATTAGACTAAAACACAAACTATTGAGAGCTCAAAGTAAACAAAGCGAAACTCTGCCTAAACCCGATTCAAAAAAAACTACTATTGTCTTGAGTTCATGAGTAAATCAAGTAGGTCAATCCAAAGACACCAATAACATCTAACCTTTCCATTTTCTCTAATCCTCCTCGGTCATTTTGGTGTTAATTTAATTTTATATATTTCTGAAAAGATGTAATTTAATTAGCTTAGCGTCTCATCCACCATAGATATTTATTTCTATTATTATTTTCTTTTCTTCTCTTTTTGATTATTTGAAGCATGTATTTATTTTGTATCGTTTTGTACTATGTTGTATGTCTGACTTTAAAAATAGTGTAATATCTTTATCTTCTGATTCGATTAGCAGAGGTTGTCTTTGTTTAAGGGCCATCATCGGGGTCCGCCCATCTCAACGTGATACTTTTACCCCTAAACTTGAATTTGTGGATCAAGTCAATGGAGTGAGTTGAACACAACACCATGGATTGTTAGAGGATGTTTCAAAAACCTTTTTTTAATTAGACTTATGTCCTGTTTGATTGCCCTTCGACTTAACGGTCGATGAAAGAAGTAAATTGTTTTGTTAGTTTTTTCGAAAAACTGGCTTGCAACTCTATTGCGTTTAATAAATAAATAATAAAAATAAAAGACATCTCTCCCTCTTGACCAAAAAAACAAATAAAAATCCCATCAATTTTCAGATCAAACGTAGGCGGAGCTAAAACAATTGTTTTCCTAAACCAAAAAATCGATTGCAATATTGGGTAAGGACCCCAGTCGTGTTCTTTGATAAAGAACCCTACCATGTTCTTGAACTGACCCAATTAATATTTTCTTTTCTGTTTTAACTCAAAACAAATTCCAAATTTTAAAAAAAATATATCTATTGGCAAGCATGCCCAACAGTGAGTTCAACAATCTATAAGGACCTGCCCAAGTCCGGGCCTTATTACTTACAACCATCTACCTCTAACTTTTTCTTTTGCATTAGTTGTATCTGCCCATAATATTTGGTATAATTCTCTTATTGGAATGCATACATAAAATAGTTCTAGATTGGTTCTCGTATAGATTAATTTTGTATCTCATGATTTTTATTTTTTTTTGGGTGCGAAGTAAGCTAGAGATGCACTTCATATGTACAGCGATTCCATGGGCAGCTAACGGCTAGAGGTAATGCACAATACCAACTTGATCTAATAGAGGCCTGATTTGCAAATATATTAACCTTTAAAAGAGGTTTGTTGCTCTCTACACATCTGCCAAAAATGTGAAATTTATGTCTCATGTGATTCTCATCCAGGTGGTCAAAAATACAAAGTACATTAACTGACCCTTGATAACCATTTGGCCAAGTGTCTCTTATTATGTCATGAGAAATATATTTTGATGTCAATTTTAATTTTTTTTCCCCCAGTGATTCGAAGTAATAATGCTCTTGTATGTACTGTCCATCAATGTTCATTTAACTGGAGTCCATAATGTTTTTTTTAATACTACTAAAAATACTAGGGTTATACTTTTACAATGAATGTGCCTAGTTCAAATATTTCTAAATATATTATTAACATAATAAATAGTTTTTTTTTTCAAATGGTGAAAATAAATTGATGTGTTATATCATGTAATTAATAAAAATTGAGCGTTTTTTCTTGATTATTTTTTTGTTATAATAACTAATAACATCCTCTTCATTCATAATTTCAACTCAATTTTTATTTCATTTGTTAAGTCATTTCTCTGTTAAATATTTTTTAAAAGACTAAATTTATTACTAATTAGTAATAAGACTATGTGACATTGGGTCACTTTAATATACCAAAATGATGTTGCATTGTAGAATAATTATTCTTTTTAGTTATCATTGTTTCTTTTTCTTTTTCCATTTAAGCCACTTTAAATTCATTTTGTGTTCAAGAGATACTTATTTATCAACTATTTCTATTTTAAAAATTCTATAATATGTGAGACATCTTTTCTTGTGTGGAAAAATGTTAGTGCTCAATAGACCATATTTTTTATATATCCTAATTTAATAAAGATTATATTGTAGTCTTCGTAATTAGTAGATAAGATATGTAAAGCTCAATGCAAAATTTAGTCAATTTTTTTAATATTATTAATATAAATAAACAATAAAAATATAATAATTTTAAAAGAAGTAGTAACTTCAAAGCTACATAACTATTATTTGTTTATCTTTTAGTTCTTGTCGTTTCCTTGCTTTTTTTTCATTCAATCACTTTAGATATCTTTTATTTTTATGTCATAATTGTGTATTAATTATTTTTCTCAAAATTCTCTAATATGTGAGGCATCGTTTTTTTTTTTTTTGTGGACACATTGTATGGACCATCTTTTTAATTTATTAATATAATAAATATTCTATTATAGTTTCCCTAATTAATACATATATGTGATATATAAAAAGTAAGTTTCTATATCAATATAGCAAAGTATGAATGCAACCATAAATGAAAATTTTGGCAGCTAACTTATTATACGTGGCATTAATTACACATAGCATCTTATGTGGCATTACACATGATACTCGTATGTTGATTCTATCCCACTTTTAATATATATATATATATATATATATATATATATATATATAT
>JACYFF010031956.1:12217918-12234346 GCA_017589665.1 Selenicereus undatus | reverse complement strand
TGTGTGTGTGTGTGTGTGTGTGTGTGTGTGTGTGTGTGTGTGTGTGTATGTATGTATGTATGTATGTATGTATATATGTGTGTGTGTGTGTGTGTGTGTGTGATGAGGTTTTTCTTCTAATAAAGATATGAAATGCAGCTAATAAAGATATGAAATGCAGCTCCAATACTCATTAGAAAGCAATTTTAATCTCTCTTTTTTTCAAGAGAAAAAAAGATTGCCAATTCAACTATAATACTATTTATGTTGATGCTTGGCCACTACCGCAAGCGCACGGGTAGTCGTAGCATAGATAAAAGATATCGTTCCTCTGGGACCAATGTAACTTATTGAGTCTTGCCTATCAGAATGTGCTAAGTAAAATTCTGGTTCAAGTGGATTCAATTTAACAATAGTAAATAAACTTTTCTAAATCAATAAGGGAAAAAATGTCTAGGAATTCTTGTAGTTGTGAAAGAAAATTGGATCAAAAATAATGAATATGTGCTTTCTTCTAATTGGTTAAATTAGAGGAATTGTAATCTCTTTATAAACTCAGCCTATTCTTTTGAAATCAACTAAATTTGCCTTAACTAAGCAAAAGTTGTTCTTTCAAACTAATATGCCTTAATTCAAGTTCAATGTCTTCGATTACTTACTAACCCTCCTAACATGCAAATCTCTCTTTCGAGATGAAGTTATGTTAAGTCTTATCAAGCAGTCCAACAACCAAATGTCATGTTTTATTTTTTTCACTCGATTGTTTCAAGAGCATAAGCAAATTTCGGCCAAAAATCAACTCATAACAATCTAAACACTTGACAAAATAAAATCAAACCAATCATGAAAATAAGCACAATTGTATAGATTAAAAAATGACCCAACAACACTTCCACAAACTCCTAAATCCCTAGACTAAAGAAAACTACTGAGACATGATAAAAGATTAACAAACTAACCAACGATTGGCGAAATCTAAGCGAAAAAGGGCTTGACTGAGATGGCCTTCAACCAAGGGCTTCAAAACTGCCTCAAGAAGAAACTCTCACACTCAAGACTCACACCAATACAATAACCAAACTAAAAACTACAAAATTTGAGAAAGCAAGAAACTAAAGCCCTAATCTATGCTATTCTATGCTTTTGCTTTTCTTAGGAATGATTGGGAATGCAGTAAAACGCCGCCTTTTATAGAAAGTCTCGAGCGATCTCAGTCGCACAGCTGAGAGACAACGAAGAGGCAGCAGTTATATGCTCACCACGGTCTATAGGGTACACCATGGGCTGACCGTGGCCTGTGCTGGAACCAGGTTTTTGCTCATTCTTTACTCCACGGGCGTGGCATAACATGTATGACCGTGAGGGAGGTCAAAAAACATCTATTGAAGGGCAAATGCTGGATAAAAAAAGGCTAAAAATCCTGCCAAACACACCAAACAACTATACTCAAGCATAAATCGATAATGGAAGAGTAAATAACAACTTAAAGCTCATAATTCTCCTAAAAATCACACAAAATAGCCCTAAAATGATATACATATTGAGCACTTATCAATGCCTAAAAATATATAAAATTCAAATGGCAAACCCAACTAACCAACTAGCATACTTGGAAGCTCAATAGAATAGAAGTCAGAACACAACCTTTAAATTGGAATATAGATGAATATAGCAGGCCAAATTAGTTTAGAAGTTGAACTCAACCATTTCCAATGTTTAGAACCCAAATAAAAAGAGACACATGCAACAAAAAAAAAGGTGTTGAAATAAGAAGAACAATACAGATGAACAATTGTTGGTTTACACTAATCTTATTACCCACATACACTAAGCGGATTTCATAAGGGTTATTTAAGCTCTCATGTTCGTTCCCTTTCTTTGTCACTGTAGAAATAATTAGGACTAACCTGGATGTGGAAGTACATTGTCGGTAATAGTCCACAATAATAAGAATACCAGTCTTCACCAATCAGAATACCAAGCGGCTACTAGAGTCGCTTTAGAGATGTCTACGTCCTAAACCCGAGAACGCAATAGATGGTGTTCTAGCCGTGAGAGAGAAAGCGAGAGAATATGTGAGGGAATAGATCTTGTGTTCTTATGATCCCTTGACTGGCCCCCTAAACCCTCTTTATATAGGTTGGGGTACAGTCAGGGTTGTTGCCCTAGACAACTCGCATGGCCGTCAAGCCTAACCCACAAGGCCCGGCCAACAGCTCCCACTCGGCCACGCAGGCCGCTGAACACTTATTCTCTATGTACCACAACTTTCTCACGCTTCATACCAGGAGTAGGACGTACGACCATAAATAACTAGTAATATTATATTAAGTTACCATCCAACTAACATAACACTCTCACGAAATTCGATACCCCAAAACAATCCCAAAACATCACCAGTTGCATCTCTAATCCCTTATGCCTGATATATCATATGATTATGTTCTCAACATAATTGTCCGGGCTGATATGGTGATGGTGGATAGATTTTTCCTTAAACACTCATGAAATCTCATCTTAGCTTAATTGCTTTCCTGACGTGTTCTCGCTGAACCGTATACATCGTGGTTCTTGATAATCACATTAAAGTAGCATCATTAAGCTTCGACTTAATATCATAGCTTTAAGTCAAAGGGTTATCGTCCATAGGGTCACACAGTGACAAGTGATAAGGAATTCAATTGTCACCCCACATATTGGTCGTCTTATAAGCGCACACGGTATGAGATGTGTGTCACGGCATAGTTCCCACTTAGCTCGGTTCGTCACTCTTTATGCCATGCGAATCGTCAGTCTAAATTTTCACCCAAAAATCTAACCTGAGCTACTAGATCAACATATTGAATGTTGGTCTTGACACTCAAGGTTCGGCTTTTAAGGCTTCAATATGAAAACTCATTTCATACTCGACTCCCTCGAGTCTCATCTTAGTCTTACTAAGGCGACTATATTCATTCCACTCACACACTTCTAATGTGAGTAATCAATATTGCACACCTAGTGCTAATATGATTACGTCTCATCCTACACGCTATTGAAGTGTCAGGGCGATTGCCTATGTGACTAGGTCAATCAAAAGCCTGTGACTTTTCAACATGTCTAGCATATAAATCACAAAACATTTAGAAAACAAAGAACACTTAATCTTTATTTCATAAATGCCTATTATATGAAGAACGTATCTGTCATACATAACAAGATTTCTATCCAAAAAACTAAACTCTGCGAAGTCCTAGACTCAATGAATCTGCTTTGAAAGCATATCTAGGAATCGACTTAGTTAATGGATCGGCAATCATCTTGTTAGTGGGTATATACTTGATGGCAACCTCCTTTGTCTTTATGGCGTCTCGCGCGAAGTGATAACGCCTCTTGATGTGCTTGGTTTTCCGATGGAACTTCGGATCCTTGGCGAACTGGATGGCAGCAGTATTGTCACATAACATCTCTACAAGATCATCAGCTCTCGGAGTGAGGTTAAGATCCTGGAGGAAGCTTCTAAGCCACATTACCTCCTACGTGGCTAGGCTGCATGCGACATATTCTGCCTCCATGGTCGACAGAGCTATGCAGTCTTGCTTCTTACTGCACCATGATATGGCTCCCCCACCTAGGGTGAACACATATCCTGAGGTTGACCTAGACTCATTCGGGTCACCACCCCAATCGGCATCTGAATATCCCCTCAACTTAAGGTCCCCGCCCTGATAGCACATGACCAAGTCAGTTGTACCACGAAGGTAACGCATGACTCTCTTGACTGCTTGCCAATGAGCCTGTCCTGGGTTGCTTTGGTAACGACTTACTAGACCAATCGCAAAGCAAATGTCTGGTCGTGTACATAACATGGCGTACATTAAGCTTTCTACGGCACTAGCGTAGGGGACATTGCTCATGGCTTCCTTTTCTTTGTCTGTTTTTGGGCATTGATCGAGGCTCAAGGTTAAACCCTTCTCAACTGGAGTGTCTACGAGCTTGGAATAATGCATACGGAACCATTCTAAGAATTTCTTGATACATGCCTCTTGCCTCATACCTAAAAGTTTCTTGGGATAATTCCTTATTATTTTCACACCCAAGACATACTTGGCTTCACCCATATCCTTCATCTCAAAGACAGAGGATAGCAATCTTTTAGTGGCTTCGATCATCTCCAAATTGTTCCCAGCCAATAGTATGTCGTCAACATATAGGGTAAGGAACATAATCCTTTCGGTTAATCTTTTGACATACACACAGTGGTCCTCCGAAACCATGGATAAGCCAAACGAAGTTATAGTTTCATGGAATCTTAAGTATCAAGTCCTGGAAGACTGTTTAAGACCATATATGGACCTTTTAAGACGACACACCTTGTCCTCTTGCCCCTTTGATGCCAAACCAATGGGTTGGTCCATATATATCTCTTCCTCAAGGCTACCATTGAGGAAAGCAGTCTTTACGTCCATTTGAAATAACTCTAAGTCCAAATGGGCAACCATGGCCAGGAGTAGGCGAATAGAGGCAAATCTCACCATAGGAGAAAATGTCTCTTCATAGTCTACACCCTCAATTTATGTAAACCCTTTCGCCACTAAACGGGATTTGAACTTGTCGATTGATCCATTTGCCCGACGTTTTATCTTGAAAACCCACTTGTTTCCAATAGACTTACGCTGGGGTGGGAGATCAACAAGTTCCCAAACCTTGTTTCTTGCCATCGAGTCCATCTCGTCCCTCATGGCATCCATCCACTCCTTGTGGCTTGGTGAGTCAATTGCTTCTTGATAAGAAGTAGGCTCCTCGACTTCCAAGGGAGTGCATAGGAATATTTTCTCTTCGATTTGGAAGTATCGTCGAGGAATTCTTCCACGCTCACTCCTTCGGAGCCTAGGGCCTTCATTGTTCGTCTGCCTAGGTGAGGTACCCCTCCCCCTTTCTCTAAGGGGTGTGGGATCCTGAACATGTGGAGAGTTGCTCCCACTATCCCTCTGGGGCATGGGATCCCGAACATGTGAACTAACTGCATGTTCGGGAACTGGAGATTGAGGACGGACCCCATTCCCAGGTTGACTTTCCTCATGTACAGGAATTTGAGGACGAATCTCAATTTCCTGGGCAGGCAGGTCTCCCTCATTCCCTTCGGATAGGGGAGGTATACCACCATCTTCAGTGACTTGGTTAGAATCCAAATTCTCCCCCTCACCGAATGATGATTGGAGGTTTTGCTGTAACTCAAACAGTTCAACATCCTTCTTGACTTCACCAATGGTCGGGAACTTATCCTCAAGAAAATCGACATTGCGGGAGTCTATTTCTGTCATGCCACCATTTGGATGTTCCCCATACATCACATATCCTTTTGATTGTACGGGGTACCTAATGAACACCATTTTGGTGGCTCTTGGACCAAATTTCCCATGTTTATGGGTTAGGTTGTGCACATAGCCGGCTGAACCCCATGGGCGTAGATGGTTCAAGGAAGGTTTCTTACCAAACCATAACTCATATGGTGTGGCAGGTACACTCTTGTTTGGCACACGATTGAGTATGTAGGCTGTCATAAGCAACGCATCCCCCCAAAAACTAATTGGGAGGCTAGCATGTGCCATCATTGACCTGACCATGTCAAGCAATGTACGATTCCTGCGTTCCGCAACAGCGTTCTGTTGTGGAGTGCGTGGAATCGTTAGCTGTCTTTGTATACCTTTTTCCTCACAGAACTCCTTGAACATATTAGAGAGGTATTCACGACCTCGATCAGTTCGAAGGATCTTAACCCTACGTTCCAATTGAGTCTCTACTTCCGCTACGAAGCGTTTGAATATATCAAGTGCCTCGTAGTGATAAGATAATAGGTACACATACCCATATTGTGAATAATCGTCTATGAGAGTAATGAAATAGATAGCCCCATGTCGTGCTTTAACGTTCATGGGTCCGCATATGTCTGAGTGGATTAATTCTAAGGGACTAGATGCTCTCGCGGCCTTACCGAAAGGTTTCATTGTTGCCTTTCCAGCTAAACAGGACTCACACCTAGGTAACTTAACCCTAGTGAGTCGGTCTAGAAGTCCTTCTTTAGCTAGCCTATTTATCCTATCTTGGCCCACATGACCAAGTCTAGCATGCCACTTAACAGATTCAGAATTAGAGTCGAAATAAGAAACAAAAACAGAGGATATATTATTATAGTTATCATCCAAATCCAAAACAATGAAATCTCCTTTCAAAGTTGCTTGGCCAAACAAAATGCCATTGTAGAACAAATCTAAACCGTCTGGACGAAAGCCAAAAGAAAAACCTAATCTCACTAAAGAAACATAAGAAACTAAGGAGCATCGCACCCTAGATGCATAGAGGGCGTCATGAAGAAGCAGCTCGTTTCCTCCACGGAGTTTGAGCTGGTATGTTCCCACTCCAAGGACATCTTCTTCACTGCCATTCCCCAGTACGACAGTCCGTGAACCCACTGGGTAGCGATGGAACTCCACGAATCCAGCCCTATCCTGAACTATGTGCTTTGTTGCCCCCGTATCTACAATCCATTGAGGAAGAGAGTTAGCAACGAATCCATGGGGAACAAACATATAATTCAGGAGTTTTAGTGGAAGTAGGTACCTTGGCTGGCTCAGGACAATCCCGAGCGAAATGGCCCTTCTTCCCACAGTTATAGCACTTTACAAGTGCCATATCCTTAGCTCCGTAGCCCTTAGCCTTATGCTTCTTGGCAATACCAGCATTAGAGCGAGAGTTCTGAGGAGGATGGGGGCCCTTCTTAGGTTTCTTACCACGGTAAGGTTTCCTGCCCTTAGGCCCCAGTCCTTTGGCAACGAATGCCATGCTGGAAGGCGCATATACCTTTAAACGCTCTTCCTCCATTTCGAGATGTTTGGAAATTTCCTCGAAAGTGTTGATGTGCTCACTGTGTGCCATGAACACTTTAAAACTCTTCCAATGTCCATTATCATTGGGGAGAGCCCTGATCACATTCAAGACTTGCTCTTGCTCAGAAACCTCTTGCCCTACAGCCTTAAGGTCTCGAACCATAGCACTCATAGTTCGAAGGTGTTCGGAGATATTACGATTGGAGTCAATAGTATATTGCATCCATTTCAGCAAGGTACACAACCTTATAGCAGATGTCTGCCCGAACCTAACCTTAAGCTGCATCCACTTAGCCGTGCGGAAGCGTTCAAACTCACCCAGAAGATCGTCCCGCTTGCAAGACAGCATAATGTAGCGTGCAGAACGATTGCATTTGAACCATGCTTGGTATATTTTTATGTTTTCTTTGTACTGCTCAGTTGCAGTAATATCCCTACCTTTTTCATCTTTTTCAGCCGAAGGAACCATGGAGGAGGTTAAGTGATCCAGCATATCATCATTGTTTAGATAAAACTGGACCTTCAGATGCCAAACATCATAGTTTGAACCATCCAGTTTGTCATCAGATTGCATACAACCTATCATGTTTCTAGCTGCCATATTTGAAAGTATATTTTATCTGTTAGACATATTGTTTAATAATTAAATTATCTAGAAAACCCTGTCATTCACAATATACGTTCGAAAATTTCGCTAAGCTCATAATCATCGCGTATAGTTTGTGAATTTTGGAGCTTCTCTAATTTAATTATTAATCTCATAGAACTTTTTTAAAGGTTTTGTTAAACTTATTAACATTTTAATCCAATGAATATCACGAAGATATTACTTTTAATTACGTAAATATGTTTTCAGTTAATTTTTATGAAACTAATTCATTTAACACAACTCCATTATATATATATGTATAACACAAAGTTATATAATCAATCTCCAAATATTTATATAATCAATGACAATATGAGAACAAGGGGCCAAAAATACAATTTAAAATAAAAATAATAGCCATTACTAACATATAAAACAAATTTATATGAATATGGAAGCAATAAAACGGTCCAGACATTGAGCCTTACAAAAAATTTCCTTTTGGGCCATAGTCACAACTAATGAAGAAATAACCCCTCCCCCCGGTTCTGGGCTTTAAACCGGCCAACTCATAAAACCAAAAGGGGGAGCCCGGTCCAGATACTCCCCCCTTATTAAAGAGTGAGTGAATGGGCTCCTCCCCGTCCCCCCCCCCCCCAAACCCTAACCCGAGTTTTAGTCTTCCTCTCTCTCTCTACTTGTTGTTGCCCTGCCTGCCTTCGAACTCTCTCGACACTCCCTTCAACCTCTCTGCCCATGGTTAGCTCTCTGGCTCTCCCAGTGCCGTGACCATGGAAATGGAGCACCAAGCTCTTTCCTTGTCATCACGAGGACGGCAGCCACCACCACCGTTCTCGGTTGTCCCCAAAAAATACCCAGATGATGCAACCCACCACCACCGACCCCGTTGAGCCCTGATCTACGCTACGCCGGCGAGAACCAAGGGTACTATGGTGTAGATCGGTCGAATCTAAGCCTAATGAAGACGCCGACGCGCCGAACGCGCCATTGAGGTGGTGGCGCGTGGTCTCACGCGCCTCCTGAATCGGTGTTTTTCGGCTTCTTTTTGTCAAGGTTGTGTAGATCGGCGATGGGAAGGGGCTCTGGGAGGAAGAAGATCGTGAAACGACCTTCATCGGCGGCGCGTGACGGCCACCCGCCACCCCTCCTCGGTGGTTTCTGATGGGTATGATTCGGCTGACTTACTTCCGTTTTCCTTTCTTTTCTTTTCTTTTTTTGTTTGTGGTTATTTGAGTCGAGGTCGAGAACTTAGGCAGAGGCAGGCTAGGGTTAGGGTTTCGGGTCCCTGTGAGGGTTAGGGTTTCGGGTCCGTATACACCCCCCTTTCCCTCCCTTTTTTTTTGTTTGTTTTAGGCGAGGGATTTTAGGGTTAGGGTTCATTCGAGTGGGATGGGTCTTTTTCCCAAAAAAAAAAACAAATTATGCCTTTCAGTGTTTAGCATTCAATTCAAGTATGATTTTGTCTAAACATTGTGATAACATAAGGCATACACACACAGTGATATTAATTGGGTGTTAGACGTGAATGATCATCGAAAGCATGTTTTGTCTGAGGTCGTGAATCTTGTGTGACATGTTCTTGGATACTCTGAACAATTAAGCATGTTTTGTCTATGGTGTCTAACATTCCAGGCACATAATTATTTGTGAGCAAATTAGGATGAACATATCATTGGTACAAATAATAGGGTTCAGGATATTGAAACAGAACATCTATTAATTTCCTTAACTAAAATTTTCAATCTTATAGTCAATTCAGGGCATTGTTATTGTAGAAACATGCTATTAACCAAGTAGGATTGCATAATCAGTTTGAACCATTGATTGTAAGTTCAAAAATCAATGCTTTATTTAATATGGGATCTACTTAGACCTGGCAAATGGGTCATTCGATTCGGGTACGGGTTGGGTAAAGTTTGGGTTGGGTCATGTTCGAGTTAAGTGACATTTCGGGTCGTTTCGGTTTGGGTCGGGTATGGTTCGGGTAGGGTCGATTTCGGGTCAACCAATTTTTGGTGAAATACGTTCGTCATGCCAAAACAAGCAACTTTGTTGAAAATTTCGGGTCGGGTATGGTTCGGGTCGGGTCAATTCGGGTATCAGGTCCACTTTCGGGTGAGCATATTTCGGTTGTCGGGTCGGGTATGGGTCCGGGTCATTCGGTTCGGGTTTCGGGTCTCGGGTCAGTTTTGCCAGGTCTAGATCTACTGGGCACTCAGATTTCATAAAGGCACAAATATTCAGGAATCTGATTTATTAAAACTCAATTTGTTCTTTGATTCTGGACGCAGACACAGAAGCATGCTATGAATTTGCATAATTACAAAAATTAGGCAACTAATCAGATAAAGGAGCATGCTTTAACAAATCAGATTATTAATCCATTAATCGAGACTATTTCGAACAGTTCTAGCTCTAATACCACTGTAGAAATAATTAAGACTAACCTGGATGCGGAAGTACACTGTCGGTAATAGTCCACAATAATAAGAATACCAGTCTTCACCAATCATAATACCAAGCGGCTACTAGAGTCGCTTTAGAGATGTCCACGTCCTAAACCCGAGAACGCAATAGATGGTGTTCTAGCCGTGAGAGAGAAAGCGAGAGAATATGTGAGGGAATAAATCTTGTGTTCTTATGATCTCTTGACCGACCCCCTAAACCCTCTTTATATAGGTTGGGGTACAGTCAGGGTAGTTGCCCTAGACAACTCGCATGGCCGTCGGGCCTAACCCACAAGGCCCGGCCAACAGTCACCTTTACCCTCAAGCTTAACCTAACAAGTCCTCCTCAAGACATACCTTTTTAAGTTGTATTTTTTAATATTGAAATATCAATGGTTTGGATATGTAGGTAACCTTTTTCATCCGACCTAGAAGATACATCTCCATTGAATCCTTTGGTCTAAAAAGAAAACGAAAAAGATCCAAAAAAAAAGGAAGAAAGAGAGAATAGATGAGTGGTTGGCCTAAAGAATTGAAAAGGCGGGTCTGGAAAAAAGAGAGCAAAAAGAGAGAGAGAGAGAGAGAGAGAGAGAGAAAGAAAGAAAAAAAAAATAATTGGTTTTTGAGGACAAAGAAACATCCCTTTGATCAAATTTGAACAAGTCATACTCTATCTCCTTTTTCTATTTCACTTATATTTCATATCATAAGACTCTTCATTTCAAACATAACTATAAGTTTAAGAGTTGGATGTTCATTTCCCTATCTTCAACCGATTTAACCATGGACTCACTCTGTAATTAGGATATGACTCCCCCAAATTGTCCTATACGACTAGAATTTTCACTACAGTAAGCATGCCCTAGCACTGGTATGATTATATACCAAATTGGGGGCTTCCTTCACACATAACCTGCTAAGATAGGAAAGCATGGGTATCTAGAGTGTGAAACTTTTAGCATTGCTTGAAAACACTTTTCCAAAAGAGAGACCACCCACGTACAAGATCTCAGGGCTTCCTTATGAATAAATTGGGGGAAAACTTGCTAGCTCATAGCAAGTTAATGCTAACTAAAGGTTATTCCTCCATTAAAAGGATGATTCCATATTCTATGTAACAGATACCCCTTGATCTGGTGCAACCCAACAAACCAAACAAAGCGTTGTGTCTGGTCTATCATAATTATACCCCCTTGGGGCCTCACTAACCTTATACCTAGCATCGTCGACCCTTAATTGCATGCATGAGGTTAGGTCATGAGATCTTTGCATAATCTGTCAACAAAATATCTACTTTCTTAGGCTAGCATTGAATATTGATACATAAAATATGTACATTAAATATTGATACATGGGTCTCAATCCTATTACTACTTCTCCCTTCAATCTGATCACTTCGGGATCCTAGTTTGAAGAAAGTAAGGAGTAAGGGTTTAATGGAGAAATGTGCAAGAAAGGGCACACAACCCTGATTAGCATCAAAGATCCCCCAAAACATTAACAAGTTCTTTGGCGACTGTCTCATAACATATCTATACTGTGACCTTCCTACGCACTAATTGTAAACACCTAAAAATGGTATCTTGTTTCATAAAAAATTAATGACGGTATTATTAGAGAAAATTGAACACTGAGAAGCCCAACATAACATATACTAAAACAAAACCTTCCAATTCGACTTCAGGCGAACGTAGCAGACCAAATCAGTTTATAAGTCAAACATGACCCGGTGCATTATTTTGCACGTCAATTACATGTTTGCAGCAAATACGGTAATCTGAAATGAATGGAGTACAATTCTGTTCAATTCAAATATCAATTTAGTAGAAATGATACGGATTTTTTATTTTTTTAATTAATCCCTCTATTATTCTAGTCGTACTATAAACAAGGGCTCATCCCCTTTGGGTAGGGGAAGATTAGAGAAGAGAAGAGGCTTTAGAGGGCAAAAAGTGATTAAGAGGACGAAAAAAAAAACCCCACAAGAGAGTGCTAATAGATAAAAAACAAGAGATAGGCCGATTCTCTACCAAACCTAGGAGCCAATTTCTGTTCTATTAAGTTCTAGAGCCAATCAACGCTCAACATAAGGCTTAACCAACCGCCCTCCTTTAATTTTCTCTTCCTTTAATTTTCTTACTAGTTAATTCACTTTCAAATTTTCCTTAGATGTAATCTTGTTTTCAATTTAGGATAGCATCCCTACACCTTAAAATTTTTATTTTATTATTTTTTCTATTGCATATTTTGTATGAACTATGAATGTTATTTTTCTTTATTTTGTTCATTAATATGTCACATGCCTTATTTTTTAGCATAACTTTTTACTGTTTCGATTTGATTAGTAGATGCACTCAGTGATGACATGCGATATTGGGATACATCCAATCCTAGCATTATACCTTTGCCCCCGAATTTGAACCTTTAGCTTGAAACAATGGGCTCATATGGCCCCACACCGAGGATTATTGGGGATCTTTCGAAAAACTTTTTCTTGTTAGACCATGTCCGTCTTGGTTGTCTTTTCGGTTAAATGGCTTGATAAGAAAAGTGATTTATCAATTTTTTTTGTGCATTTTTATAAAACTTAGGCCCTGCTCTTTTCAGTGGGAAATGAGGGGTGTGAGATGGGTGATTGTGGGAAAGGGGAGGAAGGAGTGAGTGAGTGTGGCATTTTTTTTTAAAGTGTGGGAAAGAGTGGGTGAATGTGGGTGAAAGCTGAATGTAGTTGAATGAAGTTGAAGTATTAGTTATTAATATTTTTTTGTTTTATAATGTAATAATTTTATTGTGATAGTAATTAATGATGATGAAACTTTTTTATTTTTGTTTATTCTTTTTTGTTCTTTTTTATTTTGTTTATTTTTTATTTTTGTATTTTTATTTTTGTATTTTTGTATTTTTGTATTTTTTGTATTTTTTATTTTTTATTTTTATTTTTTAGCTTTTATTTTTTATTTTTTTATTTTTTGTTTTTTGTTTTTTGTTTTTATTTTTTATTTTTTTATTTTTTAAATTTTAATTTTAAATTTTAAATTTATTATTTTTTATTCCCTAGACCCCGCGAAAGCAGGACCTACACTGGGAGTTGTTGTTGTTATTGTTGTTGTATTTTTTTTTTTTTTCTATTTTTTAATTTTTTAATTTTAATTTTAATTTTTTAAGTTTTTAATTTTTATTTTTCTTAAATTTTGTAAATTTTTTTATTTTAAATTTTTTATTTTTTTGTATTTATTTTTATTTTTTATTTTTAATTTTTTTGGAATTTTCCGTTGGTTGTTTTTATGGAATAAAAAAAATAAAATAAATAAATACAACAAAATAAATACAACAAAATAAAAAATTTAAAAATTTAAAAAAAATAAAAATAAATACAAAAAAATTAAAAAATTAAAAAATTAAAAATTAAAAATTAAAAATTAAAAATAAATACAAAAAATTAAAAAATTAAAAAATTAAAAAATTAAAAAATTAAAAATTAAAAATTAAAAATAGAAATAAAAAAATAAAAAACAATAAAAGACAATAAAAAAAATTTTAAAAATAATAAAAAATAAAAAAAAATAAAATTGTTCCATAACATCCGAAAAATTAAAACTGCTCATAATTGCTATCAGATTATTCGTATACATACTTACGTAAATTATAAAAATTTTCAGAATATGAAAAACGGTTGTTTTATGTAGGTGTGGGAAATAGTGGGTCAATGTGGGAAATAGTGGTATTTTTTTTAAAGTGTGGGAATGAGTGAGATGAGGGGGGAAGAAGTGGGTGAATGTGGGGTGGGTTTCAACGAAAAGAACAGGGCCTTACTATGCAATTCTACCTTATAATTTCATTAAAAAAAAAAGTGATTTTTAGGATGCAAATAAATAGGCAGCTGGACTAAGAACCTGGCTCTGCAATCATGGTAGCTCTTGTTGTTTGGTCCAAAGAGATAGACCATCCTGCTTGGCTTGAGTACAGACAGTTCTTGTCCCCATCGAAAACAGTACTAGTTACGTGGGCTAGGGATGCAAATGGTTTCTCAGCCCATCTGCTTATTGCTTTTCTGCCCAAAAGTCTAGGGTACGTTTTTTAAAAAGGATAAAATTAAAATCTTAATCAAGAAACTCAATAGACGAGCCATTCACGGGGAATGGTGCTAGGGTTCTGGGTCGTGGTCCTTTCAGTTGGATTATTTTTGTTTTCTGTAACATTCATAGTGCATATATTCAAAAAAAAGGGGCTCTTTGGCAAAAGTAAAAAAAGAAATTTATTTTATTAGTGAAGTACAGTCTATACAAAATGTTACTTTATATGTAAAATTAAAGTTTAAATAATTTATAATTGTCTCGACCATCAAGACTTTGGAAACTATACCTTACATATAAGCCACTTCATTATGAGAACTAGCCTAAAGCATAAACTATAATTTGATTTTATTTAAGTTACAATTTGAGTTTTTTGGTGTAAAATGGACCGCTATAAAGGTTAATGTAGGAGAAATTTAAACATAGAAATTTAGTAACAACTCTAATAAATTTTCTCTTCTTGTAAGAGTTAAGTTTCTTTTCTGCTTGGCAATTAGAGTTTCTCTCTATGTAAGAGATAGGGTTCCATTTGTAAGGTTTTGTCTATCGCCTTTTGTGGGAGTTATTTCACTTTCATACTACCACAAGTTTTGTCAGGATTGTTGATTCATTATATCGTATTTTTCTAGTTTATCAATTTATTTCATTGGCTTTGATTAAGAATGATTTTTAATCATTCAAGTTTACCTGGCAATCAAGATAATATTTCTTTCAAGTTAGATATACTAAATTACGTGGATACTTGTCCTATAAAGCTATATAATATTTCACCAATTTTTGGAAAAACATAAACTTCGGTCGAATGATATGCTTTGTAGATAGAATGATGCTACAAGTATAAAGTTTATGAGAAGTATATTTAACATTCGCTTTGTTGAAATAAACGTCCATTTTAATATTTTGGATTTGTTTTTATTAGAAAATTATTAGTGTAAGTCAGGGACCTAATCAAATTTGTTATATTTCTTTATCTGTTCTTTAACAAAACCTACGTTTGTTTAATTACATTTTAGGATTTTTGAATAATAATAATAATTCAAGTTTTAGGTATAGTTAAAACCAATAATTGATCTTATGAAGTAGATGCCGCAATTTTGATAATCCATATCAAAGAAAGCAGGTTCTAGCGTTCCGTTTCGGTTCTGTGTTACGTTGGCTAGTTTTCTAAAAGTACAAATTATTAAAAGTAGAGATGTCGAAAATTCAAAGCATTACAACCTATTTCTTAAGGTTGAATAGTTGATTTTTTGATCCTCAAATTGAGAATATTACATGTTAAAGATCTTTTTTTTTTATCATAATTCCTCACAAATTGTTTATTGATTTTGCTGTCAGAACAGTTCATTCAAAAATGTTGATATTTCAATGTCTTCATAATGTTTCCCATCTGATTGGCAAACGGTGACTTCAATTTTTGATTCCTTGCAGTTGCTGTCAGTAACCTGATTTAGTTTCTGATACGTTGGAGTTTAAAATTCCAAATATAGGACAGCTAAAAGGTGTAGTATTTCCATGAAAATTTTAGAAAAAGAATATTTTTTAAAAAGAAAAGCAACCAACAAAAAGAAAAACAGATAGCTGACTCAGCAAATACAGAACATGCACGTGATACCCTTTAATCTGTGATGTGTTGGCACCTTGTGATTGGTTAGAAGCTGCATAAATAGAACCGGTAGATAGCCCACACTATGTACGGATCAACCAATCAAATGATTTCTACAGTTTTACTTTTTTATATTTAAAGGAAATGCTTCGTATTTTCGTGCAATTTAACCACACTGCCAATAACAAACCGGCAACCGACAGAACTGTCTCTTGTTCACAACCCACCCACCTCTTTCTCTCACCTCGAGATTCACCTGCCCAATACGTTGTCAGTTCAAGTGGTAAAATTAATTAATGGTAGAAGTACAGTTTCCTCTCCGCTTTTTATTAAAAATGTTCTGAAAAAAAATTAAAAATACTCACGCTCGGTTGATGAAAAAAGAAAGAAAGAAAAAATAACCATTAAGAGCAAAAACAATGGAAATGACTCTGCAGCTGGGTTCTATTATTATCACATTAGTTCTTTCTTTAATTTTTTTGTCTTACAATCTTCACTTTCTCTAATGATAGGATTATCACTTTCCCTTATCAAATAAAATAATACTCATAAATTCATTATATAACATACAACTTTATTTTTTGAAAAAAAAAGGAAAACTAATAAAAAACATTAAAAAAAATAAAAAAGCTTCACGAGGAGGCATGCACTGAAGAGCCTGCCCGCAAGGTACACATCACGAGGCGTTCAATGCAGACACTTGCCTCCCTCGCTTTCTTTCTCTCTCCTCACATCTGCCTCGCAACGACACCATTGGAAATCGTCTAAGAATATCATTTTTCGATAAAGGCATCAAAAATTGGGAAGATTAAATCAAATATCAACATATATATATATATATATATATATA
>JACYFF010031956.1:12177796-12197918 GCA_017589665.1 Selenicereus undatus | reverse complement strand
ATATATATATATATATATATATATATACATACGTACATACATACATACATATGTACATATATGCACATATATCTATATATATATATATACATGTGTGTGTGTGTGTGTGTGTGTGTGTCTATATATATATATATATGCACATATATCTATATATATATATATGTAAGGGAAAATTGACGTCAATACTCTGAACTATCGGGGCATCAACGCAAATAATCTAACATGAGAAAATTACAGCGAACAATTTAACATTTGACCTTGTTTTTTTTACATAATCTATAATATGAGAAAATTCATATTAGAGTACAACGGAGTCAAACTTACCCAAACTCTTTATTAGTAAACTTAAAAAAAAAATGAGGTCAAAGCTCTGATTATTTGCTATAATTTTTTTAAATCAGATTATATATGTTGATACCCCAATAATTAATATTATCAACGTCAATTTTTTCTCAATTTAATAAATTGAACACTTATCTCCGCCAAACAAAAAAAAGGTGCCATTGTACTACTGATACAGTTGCATATTCTTTTTCATTAAAAAAGGAAAAAAAAGACACACCCTTACTGTTTTGAAGCCGATAATAATCGCAAACAAATGTGACATCGTAAATTTCCACACAATAAAACCAATAAACATTTCGTCATCCACGTGTCACCCACTCATACACCTGCATTGAGCCGGGTTCCTATGCATTTTATATTCAGAAAAATGAAAAACAGATTAATTAACCAATACGGGCATTCCCAAAGTGCCCAATTGCACATATTCTCTTGCCACCTTTTCATTATTTCTTTTTTAAAATAAAATAAAAATGCTTTTTTGGGCTGCCTGGTTCTTCTTAGTTTACCAAAAGAAGAAAGAGATGAGGAGGTTCCTGGCCCCTCAGGAGGCCTTCCTTTGTTACTTGGAATTATTTTCTTAGAATTTAAGTAAGAGAAGCACCAAGAGAAAGGTAGAGGGGGAGAGCAGCAAACAAACAACTGTGGAGTGGTGCCTTCTCTCTCTATCTCTAACCCCAAAAGAACTCCATTCTAGGGTTTCTGAGATTTCCCTATTGAAACACCAAATTAAACACCACAGTTCACATCTTTCAGCTATTTTCCCAACTGGGTCATCCCTAAATTGGTGAATTTGGGAGATTTCTGATCAAAATCCAGGATTTTGCTCCTTTTTTCTGAAGGTTTTGATATATTTTCTTCAAAATCAACAAAAATGGTGAGGGGAAAAGCCCAGATGAAGAGAATAGAGAATGATTCAAGCAGGCAAGTCACTTTCTCTAAGAGGAGAAATGGGCTGCTCAAGAAAGCCTTTGAACTTTCTGTTCTTTGTGATGCTGAAGTTGCACTCATCATCTTCTCCCCAACTGGTAAACTCTATGAGTTTGCTAGCTCAAGGTCAGTTCATCTCTGTCTTAGATTTCTTTTTAAAAAAAAAAGTAATTTTGTGTATTAATTCATAAATCTTATCATGTTATTATTGCTGTGATGTCTTTTCAGTACTAATAAGTAATAAAATATGGTCTAAAAGGGGGGAAAAATTATTGTCAGGTACCTAATTTTCTAGCCCCAGTTCAGAAAAATGACCTATTTTTGTGATGATTTATGATCTGTGAGTACGAATTTCATTATTATGCCTGCCAATTTAGATAGAGAAACTCAAACAAATTAAACTTTTTTTTTAAAAAAAAGAAGAGATGAATATAATAATTTCTTGGGGATTGCAGTGATTTTAAGTTTCGTATTATATAGTGAACTCATTGACCCTATTCATCATGCATCTTTGTGTTTCTCTCTCTAGAATCTTTGAGATAGTCTGATCTTTCACAGAGATATCCATGGTGTTCCAGGATACTTGATGGACATTGGCCGGGCAGAGCTCTTTTCTTCTGTTTTTTTTTTCTAATTAAATTTTTTGGGTTATTTTTCCAAGGACTTACAAAATATATTTTTTGTTTTTCCTCTTTTGATTTGATCTGTGTCAGTGTGTGCAGTGTTATTATGATCATTCTTGGGTTATATCCCATTTTTGTGATTGTTCCCACATGGATTATTTATTGTCTATTTATGCATTTGAGGTAAAAATATACTGGAGTGTACCATATATGGACAACCTTACAGAGTTAAAGTTAATCAAATTAAAGTCATTTTGGGCTTGCTGATTTTGCTCTTCCTGTTGCTATTTTTAAAGCAATATTGTGCAAGATGATTTTTTTGGGGGGGGGGGGGGGGATTGGTTTTGGATTTAGCATGATTCCTCTTAATCAACATAAATTCTTGCAACTTCTGTAAAGGTTGTAAGCAAACCATTTTGCTTGTATAATTTTAGAGGATGATGCGCGTAAACCAAATTTGTAAAAGTGGCAACGGAAGACTCTGTGTATGTTTATTTTTAACATATCCCATCTTTCAAAATTTTTTATGTGGGTCTCTTGAAGTTGATCTCTGTTATTACTCCTAATTATGTCTTACCTACTTGGGGTCGATCTACACTGGTTGGTAGTGTCATTCTAGTTGTGAGAAATGAATGATACAGAAGCTTCTTGTACAGCTTGTGACATTAACAGTTAAATGGTGTTGTCAAGTTCGATGTTTCTCTTGAGTTAGAAAGATAGAATCTGTTTCATAGACCCTTTTTATAGTTATTGATATGTACCTTTAGTTAGATGTTTTAATTCAATACAATCACTCCAATTGAGTTGGCTAAGTATGTGTATAATGTTTTTCTTTGTATTCCTTGTTCCTGGCTCCAAAATTAGGTCAAGTGCTTTAATTAGAAAGTTGAAAGCTTTAATTATTATGTTTCTTCTCTTTGGTAAATGTCGAAGTATTGTTGCTGTCAATCACAATTATTCTTATATGTATGTACTAGTATAACATTAATGACATATGTTGTACCTTGTTCTTTGGAGGAGGTGCAGTACAACCAAAACCATAGACAGATACCAAAGGCATATGAAAGAGTTGCAGGGAGCTAAGAACCAAGTTTCTGAAGAAAACATGCTGGTAAAACTTCCCTTTTTCTAGATAATTTTCACCAGAATAAAAAGGAAAGAAAAACAAAAGATAACCATTTTAGAAGCTCATTTTTTGGCTAATAGATTAGCCGATTGATGGCAATGACTGTTTTTATATATTTCTGAAGAGGAATCATTTCAATCAAAAGTTCGAAATAAATTTTCTAAGCTTCAAATTTGAGACCTTTGATTCATATTAATTTTAATTCCTATTTTGAGATATTATTTCAACTAATATTACATGAACATTGAAAAAGCATGGTTCACACACTTCTTTTTGGAGGGGGGGGGGGGGTGAATGAGGTGTGGAAGGCTGATGTAGACAAAATTTCAATTCAAATCTTTGATAGCAAGTCCAAAAAACTTCACTACTTAAATTAACTGACACCCACCCACTATATATGGCTATCATTTGGTTTTTAACTTTCTCATACATGTGAGTCTTATCCCTAATTTATACATATGCTAGTTTAAGACATGATTTGCCTTCTATATATAGTAATACCCAAGCCTCAAGTGACATGTATATTGTACTTTTGTGAAATGGCCACTCAAATAGACTTCGATATTACACCTCCTTTGTTTTTTTTCTTTTTTAATTTTTGAAAGAAAAGTTGCCCGAGGCATATTTCATTTAATGTCCGAAAAAACCCTAAGTTTTCAGATTAACAAATTTGACACTTAGAAAGTTTGAATACTAGCATAATACATGTGCTTTGTACAATACACTTGGAAGGATGTAGAAGATATATATGCAAATATAATGTCCTATAGTACATCAGAAGGGACAGTTAAAAAAGCAAATGATAAATAAATTCAAGCAATTAATGAAATAGGTTATGAATTTAAGTAAGCTTTAACAAAGAATGTACTATTGCCATATTAATGCAGCATTTCAAGGAAGAGGCCGCAGCACTGGAGAAGAAGATTAGGTGTCTTGAAGCTTCTAAACGGTTGGTAGTTCATGTTTATGTAAAACACTTTATCTTGATTAATCAGAAATACTTATTTTAATTTCGATCCATTTTGTTCTTGGGTTTTTAGGAAATTACTAGGGGAGGCCTTGGAAGGATGCTCTATTGAGGAGCTTCAACAGCTGGAAATTCAGCTGGATAAAAGCCTATCAAGCATTAGGGCACAAAAGGTACTTGTGTATAATATATTTAAAGCTTGGACTCAAAAGTAAAGGGTATTTGTGCTTGTTAGTTTTTAAGGGTAAGACAACATAGATCTAGATTTTTGAAATGATACTTCAATAAAATTTTTGATGGTTGTTGTGTATGTCATGTTGTCCGAAGTTTAAATTTTTGTTGTTTCGTATATATAGCTTATATGTGGTTTAATGGACTAATTTTGAATTGTAATTTTTTGTGCTTAGGATTCCCTCTTCAGGGAGCGAATTGCTGAGTTGCATGAAGCGGTAAGTACTCTCAATTAGAAGTGTATAATAGTGTGAGTAAGACATTTTACCTTTACTGGCGGTGAAAAATGAGAAAATTATTAGAAGTATTTACATTATTAACTTAGGTTATATCATCTTAAAAAAAGTTTTAAATAAAAAAACTTACAAAATTTTGAACCTGTACAAACATAAGCCCACCAAAAATTTTAGGGTTCATAAACTTCCTAGCTCGCTAAATGAAGTCATTAAGTACAATTTCTAGTATCATGGCTCCTTTGGTTTTGTGTAATCAAAGTGTTAATGTAATTAAAATGGTAATGATGATTCTATTATTATATTTGATTACCATTAAGGGGTATAATCAAGATTGCATTGTAATCATATTTATCTCAATTTATGGAAATATAATTATTTGGCTTTTTCTGAACTATTGTGATTTCATACATTTGAAGTATAGTTTACCCAATCATAAGTTATTATATTTGGGGGCTTTTTCTCTCCTCTCCATTACCTCTAATCCGCTTCTCATCTCTTAGTGCTGCATCGCCATGTTTTTGAAGGTTTGAAACCTCCTCCACCCCTCTCTCCTTTTCATATCAGAGATAAAGTTTAATTTCAACTATAATCGTATTATTGTAACTGTATTTTTGTATGTTCTAGACATCTTCTCTATCTATCTGTCTTTCACACATACCCCCACACATACGCGCGCGCGCGCACACACACGCACACACAAACACAAACATCATCACCATCTTCTCTCTACTTGCTAAATTTGAACCATATTACATTTATGTACTTTATAGGAAATAGAATGAAATAAATCTCATGTAAAGCATCATAATTAAAGCTGGATAATAGGTCGGATCGGGTTTGTGTTTGTGTCGAAGTTAAATGGGTTGAGAATTCCTCAACCTGAGCCTAACCTGTTTATTAAACGGGTTGAAAAACCTTAACCTGTATCTATTTAGTTTTTAAACGGGTTGACCCGCTTAACCTGTTTGAGATAAACAGGTTGAGTTCATTCGCCTAATTACCTATTTACGCATTTACATTTTCAACTAATACGTAATTACATAGTTTTAAGAATTAAATTTATATATCACATTAAACAATTACTCTCTAAAACTCCCCAAAATCATTATAATTTACAATTTTAAAATTTTTGTATTCTTAATTATATAATAAAAAGGTAAATGGATAAATGTCAATTGGGAAAGTGAGTTGACTTATTTAACATATTTAATTAAACGAGTTAAATATGTATTTTTTCATGTTGAGATTTTCGACTTGAACCTAACCTATTTAATTAAACGGGTTGAGCGTGTCAATCTATTTAATTAAACGGGTTGAAACTTGATACCTAAATCCACTTAACTTCGTATCGGTTTCGGATCGGTAATTATGTTAGGTCAGTTTTTTCCAGCTCTAATCATAATTATGATGATAAGATATTGGATGATAATTATCAACAAATCTATAAATAATTTTAAATTACAAAAGTGAATTGAATTGCAAGTATTTCACATCATATGTAAAATGAAGTATTGTTTATAAATGTATTCAATCCGTTACAATTGTAAAAATTTTATAATCAAATATTGTAATGTAATTATTATTTCATTTTATTACATTGACAATCACATTATATGATTGATTCCATTACATAGTGATTACTTTACTTTTAATCAAACGCCACATACATATTATACTGACTGCTAATAACAGTGTGTTCTCTACTCTGGGTCGTGCAGGAGAAGATGTTGCTCGAAGAGAATGCCAGATTGAAAGAGAAGGCAAGTTCTTTCATTAAGTTCTCGGTCATATGCATCTTCACCTTGTAAATTTTCCTAATAAACTCTTGTCCTTTCCCCTTTTACGTATTTTTTGACACATTGGCATGCACCTGTTCATCTAGGTTAGGAGCTTGCGTTCGTCTAATTTTGGGTTCCCACCTTATCTTTCCGAACGTAAGGTCCAAGCACAAAAATAAAATCAAATAAACTCAATCAAATTCGACATTAGCAGAAATTTCTCTTCCTAGTATTACTCATATCTTTAGAATAGACTTATTCAACTCATCCATATCTATTAAATTTTTATAGAATTGGGGCTTTATTAATGTATATAAACAGTTGTGCTGTCAATAAGCGAGTCATGTATATAAACTCAAATGAGATTGTAACCAAAAACCAAGATTACGGGTAAAGTAACCCAATAGTTTATAAGTACGCTCAAAACCTTTTATTTTATCAATGTGGGTCTATACCAACTTTCCTATTGTTCACAATATCCGACATCCAATCTAACTGACCAAATGATGAGATGTCATCCATGTGGATATAGCCTGGTCCTCACTTAGTGTCTCGAATTCAAACTGAATAATTTTTGTTTTTAATCGAAACTGGGTAGCGATTAGCATTGGTCTGATGGATAAATTGCCAAAATGTTTTTCCAGCTTGGAATGCCTTCATTACTTCAGAGAGAGGAGGAGGACGATGAAGACATGGAAGACGTAGAAACTGAGCTTTTCATAGGACTCCCTCGAAAACGTACATAGGCCTAGACCGATCGTCCGAGCAATTAAGCGGCGTCGTTTAGTTGTGCTTGCAGTACACTGCAAACTAACTTTCAAGACTTATTCTGCATTTCTCTAATGTAATTTATGAGTTGTTTTGATTGGATGTGAACTGTGATTAGTTATGCAATGGCGATAATATTATCATGGAGTTGGGTGTATTATGTTCCACTGTGTGTGAAAATTGCAATACTAACTTAACTATAATTGGGTTTGTCTTTAATTCTATAGTAATGATAGGCAACATTAACTTAAGTTTTTTCCTTGAGTTGGATTTCTCAATATCAGTTTCGTTATTTATAGAAGTAAAATTGTTCATATAATCTCCTTTTTATTTAGACTGCATTTGCATTGGAGGTAGTGTTGTTGATGCTCTTCGACATAATCATTTTTTAAAATTCTTTTTATTCATTTTTTTGATTTTTTTTTTAAATTTTTTGGAAGCATATATGCCTTACATTGTACACCTATACATGCAAGCATACTTATCTCTTAGGATAGTCTCATGAGTCATGATAGCAAAAAAATTAGTGGACAGAAAAAGTGAACCGGAGCGGCACTGGACTCTACGGTAGATCAATTGTCATATCCCGGTCTGAACCAAAATTGGTTGGACCGGGCAAGGAGTCAAAGTTCTTGACCCAACCCGCCCTTTTTTTCCTAGGCGGGCGTTGACCGTAAGGCATATGTCACCCTCAGCCCGTCACCCTCAGCGTCCGTTTCTGACTCTCTTTCTCACTCTCTCTCTCTCTCTCGCCTGTGACATCAGCCAGCGGCGGTGACTCGGTGGAGCCACCGTCCCCTTCGAATTTTAGGTGCGTCTTCTTCTTTCTTCTCTCTCTACCTTATTGTTTGAAAATTCAATTAGGGTTTTCTGTTTCATGAGCGATTATCATGATGAATTTCTCAACTTTGAATGAGTGTTCTGACATCTTTTTTTTGGGGGGGGGGGGGTTTGTTGTCTAGTTGTCTATATAAAACACACCGGGGATGTTTGATTTAATTAGGTTAATTAATTGCGAATGGCAGTTCATCAATTAATTTTGGAAATTAAGCAATACCTTTCAAGCCTTACCCTTGCTTTTTGCAGAGAATGTTGTAGTCTTAGTCCAGACTGGGAGGTTCAAGCAGAATTCAGGCCTTTTCTATTTTATTTTTATTTTATTTTTTGCTGCACAGGTTAGTGTTGTGTACGAAATGTCCCTGTGATGAATTTCTTGAAGCTTGCTATGAATGATTGCTTGCATCTACTTGTCATTCATTCTGTTGATTCTATGGCTGGGGCTTTTTGGGTTTTTAAAAGTTCATTGCTTATTCTTTTGTGGGTTGTGTGTGATGTGAAAAAGATTGTTGTCCTAATTTTGTTTCTCATGATATTTGTATTGCATAAATGCAGAATTTAGAGCAGGTTTTGGGATCTTTTACCTTGTAAAGTTGCATTTGTGCATTTTATTGATGGATTCTTACGTTGTTAATCCTTGGTTTTGATGGGGGCATTGCAATTATAGCAGAATGGAATTAGTTAGCTGCATTATGGGTAAAAGCCTAGTATTTATTAAGTTAGGTTACTTCCGGTTGGGAAGGTAATCTTTTATTTCAAGTGAATATCTTAGTTACCTAATTCGCTGCACCCCCCTCGATCTGCGATCCGGGATCCTCGTTCCGGATCACAATTCACCCGGGATCTGAAACGCGATGGGTCACGATCCAATTCGCCATGGTTATCGATCCTGAGTGAGCAAGGTTGATGATGATTTTTGTAACGGCGGAACAGTTGTTCACAGTGGACTTCAGTTGATGGGCTTTGTGCCATACCTTCAACATCATGATCGACTTCACTGATGGCTGCTGACTTCAGAGGTAGACTGTGACAAGGAGATGAAGAGAGAATAGGCTGCAAGGGTTATTAAGTAATGGAAAAGAAATGGGGAAGGGAAACTGTTTGCAGTAAATTTAATTTGGGGATGGAGGTGAAAGAGACAAGTAGGCTACTAGGGTAGTAAGAGAAAGGGGATGTGAGAGAAAGGAGAATTAATTTGGGCAATGCGGAACGTAGCAAAAAGTTATGGGTAATTGGGAACATAGGGAATGACAAGGGGGTTAGTTGTGATACTAGAAGAGAAAGAAGACAATCTAGATATCATACATGATATAATTAAGGCGATAATTTTTTATTTAATTAATTGATTATGTATTCTCAAGGCATTTGGCATCCATTAGTAGTCCCCTTTATTTCATTTTTAAGGAAAGCAATTGGTGATCTGGAAAAACTTTTGCGGCGAATTATGACCCAAATAAGCACTCCCAATGAAGCTACTACCTCTTCATTCCGGGATCCTAACAAAAGTGCGTATTGCGATCCCTAACTCGTTTTATCGATCCAGCGATACCTGACCCTGGTAACTATGGTTAATATCCTCAGTTTCCATTGGTAGAAGGCATTATAAATGTGGTCGAATTCTTTTTTGAAAGGGTGGCATGCCATCCCATTGTGGGTATTTGTGGAAATATAAGTCAGTCAGGGGAAGGAAGGCTGTATGGAAAGGCTTTGGTTAGCATTTTAGTACATGGTGGAACAATGACTGCTAGTTAACCTGTCTTCTGGAGGATAGAGCTTGGGTTGCCAAAGTTTGGGGATTGTATGAGCAATAGAACTAATCTAGTGAATATATTGACAACTCAAAATGGGGGGAAAAAACTACGACGAAATGTTTTTCCTCCATAAAAACTTTTCAGATATAGTTATCCCTGGGGGGGGGGGGGGCGGCGGCGGATGGGATTTTTGTTCAATCAATGGAGCTATTCTGTTGAAAATTTTCAAATACGTTTAGGAGTACATAGGCTTATCCTTCAGGGAATTGATAATTCATTTCAAGTCATTTCGAACCCGTTTTGTTGTATTTTGAGTTGACAAGATTCTAGGAGATGCTAGACAAGCACTCTTGTTGTCCATTTCTAATCTACAGTCTATATTCCCGGTTTAATTATTAGACCCTAGTGTTGTATTTGTATGAAAGCATGAAGCATGTCACAACTGACTAGTTAATTAGTCATTTCATTACCTCAGCTTTCAATTTTATTTCCATGACATCCGTTGTCAATGTGTTTGATTATGTTTAGTGATTTGTGCCCATTGGTGGTTGAGGTTTTTAACTTAGGAATGTGATGGAAAGCACTCTTTAAGTAGATTTGTGTTAGGCACAAAGACAGAATGCAATCAAGATCAGTTATCAAGTCTTAGCCTCTGATGTGACCATTGTTTATGAGAGGACGGCCATTTCTTATGATGATGACAAAGATATCTTCATTGCCTGCTCTATTCTTCTGTTTAGTTTCATCAGATTAAGTGGATCTCATGTCAAAGAAAATGGAAATATTGGTTAGTGAGGTAGCTGTTTGTCGATTGTGACTTGTAAGCACTTACGATAAATAAGATGTTGGAACAAATGAATTTCGAGAGCTTGGAGGCAATTGGCTCAAGTCACTTACTATGCCATTTTGGATTCTTTCATTTCTTTCTTTCCCCTGATGCTTTCTGGTGCACTGCAATTTTTCGGTTGATTTTTATATCGAAAGACTTTAAACATGCTAACAAGATTTACAACTAAATTGTACAAATACTGTCTGATCACTATTATTGTGTGGGATAAAAATATTGATGCCTACAGTTAGGAGCAGTGCTAGTTTGAATGAAGCTGTTGATGTGCAGTAGACCATTGTTCCTACTGAAGCATATTCCTTGTTAGAAGTTAAATTTTATGTACATAAGTCTTTCCCTTCTTGTCATTTTGAATGTGTTGAGGGTACCTGCATCCTTGCCATGTTTCCCTTGTGTAATTGCTGTGAAAGTGAATCTCTGACCTACTCAGGAAGTGTCATTCTTGGAACAAATGAAAAAAAAAATGATTTGTAACTGTGTTTTGTGAAATGTGTCCTCAATGAATTTGAAGTGAAACTGTATTTTTTCCCCCTCTCTTGAATTGTTTCCTTTGACCTTATTGCCTGAAGATTATGCTGCAGGAGAGTGGTCTGTTGTTATTCGATTTGTTTATTATTGGCTTATTTATCTGTGAGACGAAGATTTTCTTTTGAGATCTCAAACTTGATTCACAACTATGTTATATTAGTGAAAGGGGGAGAACATGAGCTGCTTTGGCTGTTTTGGAGGAGGTGCAGGTCATAGGCCTGTGGAGAATGGCAGTGGCTTCATGCCCAGAAACCCGACAGGTAACCGGACACATCTAGGCTACATGCGACTCTGTTAAAGCTGACATTCTCTATGCTCATTACTATGAACTGTTGGATTGACCAAAGCTCACCTGAAATGATAAATGCAAGTTCTTTTTTAATCTTTTGTGTAGTAGGTCAAGTGGTAAACCTTCTATGCCATATAAGAATGTTGTCAGCCCGTGATCATGTCATATGTCAACTGAATTTGGCTTAGCTCACTTGTTCACCCTTTTGTTTGTTCTGATACTACAATCAGATCCTCCTGCTCCCCCCTTCCCCCCAAGCAGGCCCATCTTTGCCACTTTTAATCATTCTTCTGCTGTGTTATCCTCCCCCAAGCAAATGGGACTAAGCAGAGAAGAGGGCTTTGTAGGCCTTGTCCAGCTTATAGCCTTCTCCATTGAATAATACTTCATGCGGCAATGATGAAGACATGGGATCTTTAGACCAGAGGAAATTAAGGCTGCGGAGGTGCTTTTGGGTTTGGGAAGGTGCGGAGAGGGTATGTGTGCCCAGCAAGGGTAAGGGAGGGATCAGGAGGTTTCTTGTATTGGCTTTGGTTGGGAAGGGGACGGAAACTGGTGGTGGTTGGGAGTGATAGTGGTTATGGTACTCTTATCATTGTTAAAGGGATGATAGTTCTTAATTTTTGTAGCTTTGACAGGTAGCCCCCAACTGAAAGGATAAATGAGCAGGAGACACTTACCCATTGAATGACATGATGCCTGGTGTTCTCTACTGAGAGGGCTCTCTAGTTACGAGGTTTTCCCCCTCCCACGCAAACCCCACTTGATGCTAATAATGCGTAGGCCAATTTCTGATTTAGCGATAGGAAGTTTTTTTACAGTTGTGCACTTGTACTACATTGGAAAAGTCGGAACTCCTTGTATGACTCTGAAAATGAATTCTAAGTAGACCATCTGATAGCTGATACAGTGAACTAATTAGATGGCTACTTTTGTGCGTATTTGGCCTTCAAACTAAGACTTACATATTCTCTTTTCTGCTTTATCTTTTGGTCTTTATCCTCACCATTATTGAATTTGCTTCTTTTCTCTTTTATCCCCTGCTTCTTTTTTTTTCCAGGGCGGGGGGGGGGGGGGACAGTGAGTGGGAGGTCAATCTATCATTAAATTTAATTACTGGTAGAAGTAGGAATCCTGGCTTTTCTTCTTATTAGTATGTTTTGCCTGTAAGTTTATTGCCTTCTGCTGTGGAACATAGTTTGTGGCATGAAGGCATACCCTTTTAGAAAACCAAATTACTAGTGGATGATGACAGTATGAAGATCCCTAAAATTTTTTGCCATTGGCCATCACACTATGATGAGCTTGAAAAAGCTCTTTTAGGATGAAGAGCGGCAGGGCGGCCTGGATTGATGGGAAGTTTGGAACAGCCTGGGAAAAGATCGCTTAACTACTTTGTTTAATGTAATTCTTACAATTGATGCAAATGCTTGGAGGTGAAGGACTTTGATCCCATTGTATAAAACAAGGATACCTTCATAGCTGGAACAAGCAACTGTAAAGGAATCAAGCTACCAGTTACACTACGAAAATCTAGGATAGTGTGCTAGAATGGAGGTTTATAAGGGACTTGGAAATATTGGAGAAGTGGGAAGATCATCTGCACTGGTGATTCATCTTACTAGAAGACTAATGGAGCATTGTGGAGGAACCCAAAAAAAAAAAAGATTTCATATGGTCACTATCAACTTCGAGAAGAAATGTGATGAAGTTCTTAGAGTGGTTTTGTAGAGGTGCTTAGAAATAGAGGTTGTCTTTATTGCCTTTACAGAGGATACCAGGAGTACGTATGATTGGTATGGCGATACCTAGATTAGTGTTAGGAATTATGGACTGGATATAGTGTACTTTCTTATTGATATTGGGTTTCTCTAAGCATCCACTTCAAGGGCATACCTCTTGGAAGTAGTTATTGACCAGCTAACAGATTTATTCAAGACGATGTGCCGTAGTGTTTGTTATTTGGAAATGACATAGAGCTAATCAACTAGACAAGAAGACTAGAGAAACGTTAAAATAGCAAGTTTAAATTGTTTTGGGACACCTTGGAATCTAAAGATTCCAAATTAATTTGTTCGAAAATGGGCTATTTAGAATGCAGGTTTGACAAGAATCTAGTCGACGGTGAAGTAAAATTGATGCTGAATCCATACCGAAAACTAAAGAGTTCAGGTTTGGGGGTTGATCATTTATGAGCAAAGGGAGTGGACAATGGCATTATTCAGTCTGTATGACAATGTCAGAAAAATTAATGGATGCTTCATGAGTTGTGTGACCAAAAGGTTCTAGTTGAATTAGCAGGGAGTTAGTGCCTCGTGGTGGACTAACCTTGTTGTATGGAACAGTGTTCCAACAAAGGAGTATTATAATAGTTGCAGGAATGAGAATGATCTTTTAGATGAGTAAGATGGACAAGATAATGAATAAGGTGATCATATATAAAGTGGAAGTGGCCTAAAGAGGAGAAGATGTGTGCAACAAGACTCAAATGGTTTATTAAGAGGAGACATCTAGATGCACAGGTGAATAGGCCTGAGAAGATTACTATAGTATTCTGTGGCATTAGAGAAGAGGAGGAAGAAATGAGACAAAATTGGAAGGAATTCAAGATCGGCTCATTTGGAACTAAAGGACATGCTAGATGGGAACTTGTGGCGGGCTAGTATTACGTTTATATCTTCTTTTGCACTTGGTTTTCGAGCAATGCTTAATTGCGACATAGTCATGGGTTTCCTCCCATGGTTCTAGCACGTTGTCTTCTAATGTTGTTGTGCTTGTCAACTTGTTTGTTATCTGGACTTCAAATATTTCCAACTCCATCCAAGTATTTTCAAAAGACATTTTTTATGGGTCTTTCAAAAATAGCCCTGGCTCCTCAGGTGCTGAAATCTTTATCTCTTCAGACTTTGCTTAAGAAGGATCAATGTAAGGATGTATTGGCAGTCGTTGTCTTTGTATACCTGGCTAGTTTGTTCCATAAAGTACATTTCCTTCTCTTGTATTCTGTGCCTGTTGGCCACCTGTATTTTTTCCTGCTCTGTTGAGCCCCTCTTTGTATCCTTGTTTGTATGAATGTGATTGATGTTTCTTTTTCCTTGTGCAGGAAGAGATGCAACTTACCATTTACTGGAAAATGCACCTAGCAAGCAGCCTGTGAAAGTTCAACCTGTTGCTGTCCCTGCAATTTCTGTGGAGGAATTAAAGGAAGCGACAGAGAACTTTGGGTCCAATGCTTTAATAGGCGAGGGCTCATATGGTAGAGTGTATTATGGGGTGCTTAAAAATGGGCGTGCAGCAGCAATTAAAAAGCTGGATGCCAGCAAACAACCTGATGATGAATTCCTAGCTCAGGTTCGTACCTCAGATGGAAACTTCAACTCGTTATCCTTCGTTCTGTTTTCTTATTGTGTGCTTTTAATATCTTTCTATTTTCAGGTTTCTATGGTTTCGAGGCTAAAGCATGAGAACTTTGTTGAACTACTTGGTTACTGTGTTGATGGAAACCAAAGGGTTCTTGCCTATGAGTTTGCCTCAAATGGATCTCTTCATGATATACTTCATGGTGAGCTTTATTCCTTTTTGAATGAGTGCTGGTCTTAAACTATAAAATACTTGTTGCTGGTTGTTTTTTGTCAAATAGTGTCGTGTATCTAGGTTGTTTGTTGGTTTGTCTCCTTTGATGAATTTTTGGGTTCTCTTGTCGTTTATATTTTGAGGACAAGATACTGAAGCCAACAATATAAGAAACTTTTTTTCCCCCCCTGTTTTGGGGGGGGGAGCATAGGATCCTTCTAGCAGTACTTTTGCAGCATATTAAACATCTGCATAATGCTTGTGGCAATCTTTTATGTGATGAAATGCTCCTACCATGAACAATTAGTGTTATAAACTTCATGTTCCTTTGAATTTTTCCAGGGTGTCCGGGCCAGCTTGCGAGCACCTTGATTAAATCCCTAAGGGCCCTGAATTTAACGACGAGGAAAAGCTTTGGTGGCCTTGATGTCCTTGATGGGGACTAGGGAGTTGACCTTTGACCTTTGAGATGTAATCCTAATGCGTCACTAGCTGAGCTACCCCATCAGGGTTAATGTTGCTTTGAAGCAACAACTTACCAGTTAGCAGCCACCCTATTGACTGAGAGAACAGAGATTAAGACATTTGATTAAAGACGAAAGAGAATTAAAAGTCTAAGATCTTGGTCATGGTTGTAACAGTCCTAAATTTTGAATTTAAATGTCTTTCTCCAGCCTCCTGGAAACACACTGTATAGTGATTAAGAAAAGAATGCGGGAAAGATCGACATATAGCTTAGGCAAGCTGGAAAGGTCGACGTAAATCTGAGGCCATGTCAAACTAGCCTTTGTTTTTTTCTCTTCAAAGCCATATATTTCATACATCTTCTATTCTACACTTGCTTCTTTGCATTTTAGTTTGTACTCTGGCATTAATAGATGTGTACAAAACTTGAAAAGAACCTCCTATTCATCTAAACTTAGGATGTTGCTTGTACCTAATGGTAATTGAGTTAGGTATAACAAGTTCTACTTAATATTTTCAAAAATCAATGAGGCCAATCATCGTGGGACATTGGTAAGAAGGGTTCTCTTTTAAAATGAATCGTAAAGTTTTCTCCTTGTATCTTTTTTAGGGAGGAAGGGCGTGAAAGGAGCACAGCCTGGACCTGTATTGTCCTGGATGCAGCGTGTTAAGATTGCTGTAGGAGCTGCGAAGGGGCTTGACTATCTGCATGAGAAGGCAGATCCTCCCATCATTCATCGGGATATCAAGTCTAGTAATGTACTACTCTTTGATGATGATGTCGCTAAGATTGCCGATTTTGATTTGTCAAATCAAGCACCTGATATGGCTGCACGTCTTCATTCAACCAGAGTTCTTGGAACTTTTGGCTACCATGCTCCAGAGTAATAAACCAATTTCCTTTGTCTTAATGAAGTAGCTTATGCGTGATATTTTTGGGATGCAGATCGCTTAATTGACTTTGAAATTATTTGATTCATGTACTCTTTCACTTGCCCAACCTGTAGAGACGTGAATGCTTATTTACTGCTCCTTGTACCTCTCCAGAGTTTGTACTGTGTACATATTGCCCACTCTAGACTGCCTTTGGGAGGATCCCTGTTGGGTTATAGTTGTTTAGAATTAGTGATACGGAGATGCTGCTTGCCTCCCCTCGTTCCCAGCGCCTCCCACGCACGCACACACATTTATCATTGGAAAAAAAAGGAATATGGAAAGTGAAATAATCATAGCGACTTGACTTTGGTGAATGCCATTTCATTACCGGAAACTCCTTAGAACTTGTCCTGGCAAAACATATCCACAGTCGATTACCTGTCCTGTACAGCCTGACCAAAACTTGTCGCAGGATCTAATCTGATTCCTGATTTAAAATCAACCTTAGTTCACCGATCCAACTACCTGGACCAAAGTTTAGCTCACCAATGTTGCTTGTTTTGGAGGTCGAACTTGTTGCTCAAATTAGACCTGGAAGTGGGCTTCAAGGTGGAACCCAAATGACTCAATGAAACTTCTACCCAACGATGACACGACTCGTGGCCTCACCTGACCTGACCCATCAATCTGAGTATGATATAATATGAAATTATTCCAATCGGGTTGTAGATTAAATGACCTGCCAGCTATGATGCCTGCAACTTATTGATAAAAAATTTCTGTATGTTAAGAGGCCTTGTAGTAACTTATTAACACAACAGGAATTATAACTCATTTATAATTTTACTTTAGCCTCATTTGCCTCTCAATCTCTCGTATGATTACTCTACTTCATCCCTCAAAATTCCGAAAGAATGTTAATATGCAGCATGCTTAGCTAATGGGGGTAGAACAATACTCTAATTTTCAGGTCCCACGTGCTTCTGGAAAAGTCTTTCCGCAAATATGTTTGCGTTTAACATGAGGCATGCTTCCGTTTTCGTTGACAGGTATGCGATGACTGGGCAGCTTAATGCTAAGAGTGATGTGTACAGTTTTGGTGTTGTTTTACTTGAGCTTCTCACTGGTCGAAAACCTGTGGATCATACCTTACCCCGTGGTCAGCAGAGTCTAGTGACATGGGTAATTGGTTTAGTGATCTAATGTTGGTCTCCTACAAAAGTAGGATTACCTTCAATCCCTATGTATTGACAAACTTAAATGTCATGATGCCAGGCTACTCCAAAACTAAGTGAAGACAAAGTGAAGCAGTGTGTAGACCCGAGACTGAGTGAAGATTACCCACCCAAGGTTGTTGCAAAGGTAAGTCACTGGCCTGATCAATTTTATTCTTTGACACTATCTTCTTTCTCAATCACTTTGCACCCTGCGTGAAAGAGTCTTTTAGGAGCAGGGCTGAAGCCCAGCCCGCAACCAAACGTGCACCTGGGGGGTGCCTATTGGAAGACAGAAAAGTCGCCTTTAGGGTATTCCTTAGCTGTAGAGGAAGCCCGTTAGCACCTTACACTCACATAGACCTGGACTGGAAGTTGGGCTACCTGATGACTATGTTACTTAGACTAATCATCTCACGTCAAGCACTTTGTGTGACACTTGGCACTCTTGACATGAGCATTGACACTTTGCTCTTTATTTAAGATGCATGTGTCCCATACTTCGCTCTCTAGCATGGGCATGGCCTAGTCTGAGTTAAGTCAGTTGACAATGCGTAGCAGAGGGTGGTGAATGCACTTGCCTGGTTCCATTTTGGCTTTTGTGACAATTATCGGCAATTGGCAAAGGTCACCATTCAACACCCTAGCAAGTCGTGTCTCCTGTTGTGCCACCCCCCCCCCCCTTTTTCCTGGAACAATGGCTAAGCCCTTTGTTGTTGAAGATGCTAAAGTTTTATGCTAAAATATGACTCCTTCCTTCCTTCCCCACCCTAAAAAATAAAAATAAAAATCAATGCCCAGATGGCCGCTGTTGCTGCGTTGTGCGTACAATATGAAGCTGATTTCCGACCAAACATGAGCATCGTAGTCAAGGCACTTCAACCTCTGTTGAATAATCCAAAAGCCGGAGCCAGCACTGATGCTTCAAGCTTATGAACAGCCCATTTATTATTCCTTTTGGAGTTGACGTGGTGCTTAGAGTGTTCTGTCATTTGAGAAATACTGTGTTTTTCCATTAGGGGTCGCTTGATGGGAGGTAAGCTGTAGCTTCTGCTGTTCATAGTTTGTAGGTACCCTTTTCTTTCTTTCTCCTCCCCTACCCTACCGCCCTCCCTTTTCGATCCAAAGGGCTCTGCACATTCCTTCAGCTTGTTCTCCAATTGAAGGTGAGGTTCAACAACTCCTCCTCCCAGTGTGGGTCTCGTTTGTGTGGTATCTGAGGAGATTCAGATATTAGCAGCCTTGTCTTTGCAGGTATTATTATCCAAAAAGAGGCACAGGTGATGATGTTACAACTGTATTATTCTGTATGTATGTAATAGTAAAGAGGCTTTTTTTTTTTTGGAGTGGAATATATGAGTCCTTTTGTTATGGATAATTATTTAACAATAAAAGAATTTTGATCATTTTTCTGCCCAATAATTTGTACAAATTTGTCAATTTAAAATGCCTTTCTTAGTTTATGTTTCTGGAAGAGTGGGACGAACTGATACGTGCGGCATCGCATTATACCCAACCCAAATACCTTCATGGAAATTCCATTATATTGCAGAACTACCAGCCAGTCAATGTAGGGGCGTATTTGACGTAAGTCGAGCCCAAGCATACCCAGCTCAAAGCTTGGCTCATGAGTTCGCATTCAATCTCGGGTTCGGCGTGTTCAGTAAAATCAAGCTTGTGCCCAGCTCACGTTAGGCTCGAGGCTAAGCTTGACTCATCCATTGCTTGTGTAAGGTTCAAGTGTAAGCTTGACCATTCTTGGACTTTGAGCCTAAGCTCAACTTATTTGAGGTTTAGATGTAAGTTCACCTTCTAAAATTTGGATGTGGACTTTGTTTCTGTGAGGCTCAGGTGTATGAATGATGTGCCTCTTGGGCAAATAAGAAAGCATTGGTCAACGTACTCAAATGGACCACAGTCAAATATTCCCATTTGTTGATAGGTGATGTTGAATGCTAGTATCACTAGTCTATATGGGTGGTAAGGTTGAGGGTGTAAGCTTGAATACGTGGGTTGATATCTCTACGTACGCCTTTGCATGGGCATTTGAATAGATGAAAAGTCTTAACTGTAAAGACACAAGAGAAGAAAAAGGAGGAAAAATTTGTGTTAAGAGATAAATGTAACATTGTATTATTGCAACATTATGATTTCAATTAAACTAGTTATCTTTACATTAAAAAAAAAAAAATACTATCTAACCTTATATTTTGAACGGCTCGTGGAAGCTTGTCAGGATGTTTAGCTTGGTGTGTTGGCGAGCTCACGAGCCAACCTCATGAGGCTCGCTTGGCTATTACATGCTTGGATTGGCAATGGCAGCTTGGGTTTGCCATGAGCTAGGCTCGGCAAAGCCAAAAGTGAGCCGGCTTGCGAGCAAGCTTGTCTGGGGTACTCCCCTAATCCAACGGTTGAAATTTTAATCTTGCAGTTGAAGGGGAACTATAATATCTCAGTCCAGCTATTCAACGGTTGAGACTTCAAGATATTAAATATTTGAACCATTGGCGGCAAAATAACTTGCGAACAGTGGTTAAAGAAATTCGTAAAAAAAAATAAAAAAAATCCTCTGCCACTAGATAGATAGATTATAGGATTATAGTCTATTCCTCGAATTGTATAGGATTTCAACCCAGGAGTAGGAGGAGCTTGTGCTCTAGATATAGGGGGTTTCTGTAATTCAAAAATGAGTCCATTATTATTATTATTATTATTATTATTATTATTATTATTATTATTAT
>JACYFF010031956.1:12163319-12177786 GCA_017589665.1 Selenicereus undatus | reverse complement strand
ATTATTATTATTATTATTATTATTATTATTATTATTATTATTATTATTATTATTATTATTATTATTATTATTATTATTATTATTATTATTTAATTGATACTTTTCGTGCTTTTTTTTTCTCTTTTTTAAAATTTAAAATAAATGGTTGATTTTTCAAGATATGGTACTTGGAGAAACAAAAGAAACTACATGTTCATAATATAAATATATGGCCACACCACAACTATGAAGTCCTCTTTACAAAATGTTAAACGTAAGGGAAAGGAAGATAGATATGTATATATTTTTACATGAAAAGAAGCATGGCAATCCGTTGGACTCTTATTATAGAGCAACTTGACAAGCATGCTAGGTGGGGGCAAGGGAGTAGACCTAACCCACAATGCCTTACACATCTTGACACTAGGAGAATTGCTAGTTATGAGATTCAAATCCCACGATCTCCATTTTTAGAAGATCATCTCAATACCAGTTGAACTATGAGCTCTTAGCAATGGAGTGAAAATAATTATATTTAATATTTGAGGAACTTTTTTCATTTACCAGCTAGTCTAGTGCATAGTTAGCCTCTGTAAGGGCTAAGGGTTCGTTTGTACTAGTTAAGCTCCTACATTTTGAGATCACAAGAAGGCAGGTTTGAGTACTGGTGTCCCATTATTAAACCATTGTACTATCAAGTTAAAATCCTTGCACACCAAATGTGGGATAAAGGTGCATCCGAGAAACTACAATATCAATAGCCAATTCTAAGAGGATAATTTAATTGTAGTATACTGAAATTTGTATCAACAAATAAACGGATAAAATTGCCTAAAATTTTTAGGGCCTATTCTTCTTGTTTCGATTGATAGTTTGATTAGTTAGTTATTTATATCAATTGATATTTGTATTTTAAAATTTGGATAAATTAATCAGACTGCATGTGAATTAAGGAGGAAAATTCATATGTATTAGATCTTTTTCAAACATAACTATTCTGGACAAATCTAATTAATTAAATCTATAATATATGACTAATAGATTTTGATAACTTGACACTTATTGGACAATATATTACTTGCGATGTAGCCTTATTCATAAAAAATGAACTTTAAAGATAAATATAAGCATTCTAGTAAGTATATTCAATATATTTTAATGTGATTCTAATTTATATGGATATATAATTCTTCACACAGAATGTGATGAGTTAACTTGAAAACAACAGATATTTAATTCATGAATATCTGAGACATCACCATTTATGGCTGGATTCAGGACACCACTTTCTCCTTTTTTCTTTTTTTTTCTTTTTTTTAAAAATGTGATAATGACATTAACAGAAATTCAGCGCATGACAACCCTATTTCATTGCTGGCCACGGTCGGTAAAAATTGTGGCCCGGTTCAATTCGGATTCACACAAATCAACCGTTGGACAAATAATTCATCCCTAAATTTTGTTTGGATTATAAAGTTAATACTCTGATTGTATCTAAACTTAGACCTGAAAATCCGAATATGCGATATCACCTTTGGACATTCTGACGAATTATGTGTGACCTTGAACTTGATTTCTTAACGTCTGAATCCGATTGTCCAAATCTTTTTACAAAATTTTTTAGAGAATTGGAGCTAAAATTATATGGAAACCTAATTATCCGGTCTCTAAACTTGATTATCAGATTATGTAATTTATAGAATTTGAACCATTTACAAAATTCAAACAACTTAAGCCCAATTATCCAAACCCGAAACAAATTTAAATCGAGATATACCTATTAACTGAGTTTTAAATTTGAACAAAAACTTTGTAGCACATCAGAGGTTTCGAAATCAAATAAATTCGAATAATTAAATCAGCCGACTTTTACGACCCCCGGGCTGGCCGGTTGGCCTGCGTTCTATACGGCATTGTTTTCTCCCATTGATAACAAGTCGCATGGCCCGCCCAGAAAACACAGAGAGAGACAGAGAAGCAAAAGAAATGTGCTCTTTTCATTTCGGTTTTTTTTGGGGGGGGGGGGGGGTGTAAATTTCAAAGCACCAAAAAGAAGACATGATCTGGTTTAGACATCATACATCTTGTCTGGTCTTGTGATTATTCATCGACCAATATTCGACAGTTTAGGTTTCATTTGATTCTTAAAAAATTTGGCGAAAAGAAAAATTGAAGGAAAAAAATATGAAAGAAAAAAAAGGAAGAAAATAAGTTTTTTTCTTTTGTTTGGATTAAGAAAAAAAATATAAGAATTTGGATAAAAAATTTGAATGTTGATGAAGTATTTGAATCATAATGATGTTATCTAAGTAATGTGAGGTTGGATGAGGTTGAAAATTTTCCTCAAACTTTCCTCTTAATTTTATGAGGAAAATTTTATCTCTTGTTTTTAACAATTTTTCTACCTAATTTTCCTCCACATTTTTTTATTTATGAGTTTCTCTAAACCAAACACAAGAAAAAAAGTAATTTTTCTAAATTTTTTTTCTTTCCACCAAAATTTTCAAGATCCAAACTCCAAACGGAGCCTTAATCAACGATTGTGTATTAAGAAAAACTACAAAATAATAAAGTCGGCCGTCTTGTTAAAACTCCTTTTTTTTCCTTTGGTTATTTATATATGAGCTTTTAATGAAGTAAAGAAAAAAGAACATTTGACTGATCTTTTTTTCTTTTGAAATACATTCTGACATATCTTAGCAATCTAATGGCTACATTTGATACAACTTTTGGGGAATTTTTTCTAAAATTTTTGCAATTTTTTTTCTAATTTTACTATTTGGTAAAGAAATTTTAAAAAATAATTTTTTATAAAATTCAACTTCCATAATTTGAGAAAGTTGCGAAAATGCAACTTTTCGTATCAGTTTATGAAAGAAAGTTGAGATTCTATTATTAACAGTTTTATTTCATACTAAATTTAACGTTATTTTTTTTATTTCACTTTATGTGTTAACCTTCTTTGTATAAACAAGGTTCTTAGTTTTTTTAAATTTACTTTGATAATTTCATTTTATTTGGAAGAGTACGGAAATGATCAAATAAATGCTTAAAAGATATAATGTTTTACTCATCCACTATTAAAAAAAAAAAGAAGTCTGGCCATTAATGAGCCCCACGTGCACCCCATCATCACCAACTATCTTGTAAGCATTATTTGTGCAGACTTCTTTGATCACATAGGGATCATCCCATTTGGAAGTGAACTTACTTCTAGTCATGTGAGAGACGATGATTGGCCTCCTTACCGCATGCACCTGGTCTCCAACTTGGAACCAGTGTAGTCAAATATTTTGTTGAATGCCCGTGATTGACAAGCTTGGTAACATTCTAACTTCTGCTACGTACGAAGTCTTTTATCATTAGGGCCTTAGCTCTGGTAAATCAAAGCTTGTGGTTTTCATCATTATTCAAACCTTGAATGACAATGCAGAGTGATGGAACCACGACTTCAACTCCATACACAAGAACAAAGGGGGTTGATTGTATTGACGTCTCACATGTCATTCGGTATGCCAAAGAGGTTCTCCTAGCCTTTCATGCCAATCTCGCTTAGAGTTTGTGACTACCTTTTTGATTAAGTTACAAACTATTTTGCTAAAGGCTTTTGCCAAGCCATTTGCAGGGACATTGTACATAGAAGACTTGTGTTGGGCAAACTTAAACTTCTCACACATGCTAGTCATCAGGCTGGTGAAGAATGGCTTGCCATTGTCTTGTGATGATGTACCTATGCACGCTTTATCGATAAATGATTTGCATCCTTATCATGTCACCGACATTCTCTTTTTTGACTTCTTTAAGCGAAATTGTTTCTGCCCATTTGGAGAAGTAATTAGTAGCAATCAGGGTGTAAGAGTGACTAGCAAACGACTTACGTATGATTGGGCCAATGACATCCGACTCCCATGCCTCAAAAGGCTAAGTTACAACTGGAGGATGGGGAAATCTAGAGGCTGATGTATGAGGCTAGCATGAACTTGACAAGCATCTAACCTTTTTGCGTAATTTATGTAATTTTGCACCATGGTGGTCCAATAGCAACCCATCCTTTTAATACGATCATGTAGCGCTCTTCTTGATTGATATGCTCCCTATACACATGACTGAACCACCTCTATTACTTGCTTTGCTTATTCATATCCAAGCATCATAACCAAAGGCTAAGAAGAGAGTGCCGAAAAAGCATTCCATTATAGTTAGGAAAATTCTCTGCTGTATTTCTATCTTGTCCCTTAGGTCAATAGGGAGTTTCCTATGCTCTAAGTTCTCCATGATCGGTTGGTGCCAATGTTCTTTATCTGTTTCAAGAACACAGATTGCATTGACATCTTCCACTAACTCTTCGTCACTAAACGCAACAATCCAATGATTACATAATGGAATGGTCATGTTCTCTTATTCCCTCACTACCAAAGTGGCTGTAAGGCTTGGAAGTGCTCAGCCATTTTATTGGCACTCCTAGGGACATGCTCTAACTTAACTGAATCTAACATATCTAGCAGTTGTACGCCATGCTTATGATACAGGACAAGACCTTCTTTCTTAACTTCATACTCTTAGAGAAGTTTATTGATGACTAATTGCGAGTGACTGTAGACACTGAGGTCTTTGATCCCCATCTCAATAACCTTGTGAAGACCTAAGTTGAGCGCTTGATACTTCACCACATTGTTAAAAAATAATTGAGTAAGTATAAATGCGTACAGGGAGGATGTGCTTTTCAGAAAGGACGAAAACTTCTCCAACACTGGTGCCATCATGTCTTGCAATCTCATCAAATGCATTTTCCATGAAGAGAGGATATTAATAAAGGACATATCTTCCCTGGCAAGTCATCATTTAGTTCCTAGTCACCAGGATTACGTGATCTGATAAGAAATATACTAATGCTTGCTCCTTAACCATCTTTATGGTACTTAAGTAACGTTGTTCTGCTTCAAGAATATAGCCCACTTTGCAAGACATCAATTTAGGATTAGCCTTGACGAGATGTACTTCATAGGATCGACGTTAGAAATCACTTGCACTGTATAAAATTGCATGTGATGCCTTAGTTTTTGAATGGCAAAGATGAGTGACAAACATATCTTTTTGTTGGGGCGGTACTTTAATTCAGTGCCAACTAATGTACGGCTTAAGTAGGATAGAACGATTTCTTTTCCTTAATTATTCTCCCGAATACATAATGCTCCTAGTGATTTTTCCTGAGATGCAATGATTGGTGCCCCCAACAAGAGTATTGGACAATTATTTTTCAATTTTCTTGAAAGTCGTGTAATACGACTTGTCTCACCCAGAGGTTGCCCCTTCTTTATGAGGTGGTTTAAGGGATGACAACATCCAACAAAATTTGATATGAATATTCAAATATACGCCAAGAGACCTTGAAGACCCCGGAGCTTCATGAAATTATTAGGCTCAGGCATGTCTTGGATTGCTTTAGTCTTAGATTGGTCAAACTCAACCCCCCTGGTGAATGATGAAACCGAAGAACTTTTCCAAGGTGATGCCAAACATGCACTTGAGTGGATTCATTTTCAATTAGCATCTTCATAATTGCTTAAATTTGACGAGGATCTTGTATGTGATCCTTCCTCTTTTTGGACTTGACAACCAAATTGTTGACATAACACTTAACTTTTTTGTGGAGCATAGCAGCAAAGATGGTTTCCATCGTCCTTTAATACATTGTTCATGCATTCTTTAGACCAAAGGACGTTAATTTATAGCAAAAAATATCTTTAGGCATACCAAAGGCTGTGGCGCCTTCCTCTTCTAGTGCCATCTACATCTAATTATGTCATGCAATACAATCCGTGAATAACGAGGCCTTATGGCTCGTGGTTGCCATTAGCTATGTGACCAGCAACGAGAAATCATCTTTTTCACATGTGTTGCTGATCCCGAAATCTTACGCAAATATGAAATTGCCCATTTTTCTTCCTTACAGGGATAATGTTTGTGATCCATGTTGGGTACCTCACCTCGCGACTGATTTTTAACTCTATGGGTTTTTTTTTTTTAAACTTCGTTTTCAATTGTTGCTACTAACTCTAGGCGAAAACGCCATTGAGGTTGCTTCTTAGGTGAAACACACTTCTTGATAGATAGACAATGGACTGTAACCTTTGGGTCTAATCAAGGGATTTTTCTAAAGCTCTAGGCAAAGACATCCATGTACTCTGACAGGAGATTAAAGAACTATTTTGCCTCTCCAGATGTAAGCAATAAGCTTACATAGACAGAGCGAGGATCCCAATTGGTTCTAAGATTCAACTTCTTAAATAATCAATTGTAGTCCACCCCCCGTCTTTAAGAGTCTTGGGAATTTCTGCCAACTCTATATGCGAGTCTGAGTCATTACATTCATAGATTGTGATATAATTGGAAAAATCTACTTGTTCTTTCCTAATCTCCTCATTAGGCTTGTAGTTGTTTCGTTGACCCATGAAGTAGTGCACTTCTTCACCCTTAATGAATCATTCGTTTTGACATCCAGAGTGGAGATATGCTTCATACAAGAAGGAATGTAGCTCTGAACTTTATATATGACTCCTAGGTGACTATAACCAGAACTATTCTCTTACTAAAGTTGAGTTTGAAGGCTTTTTAACAATCTTATTCTGGTAAAGACTAAAGGCTTTAGTCGTGAACCATCTTTTATTCTATTAAAACAGAGATCTTACGATCACTACCTTCCTCTATATAGGTGAATATTAATGGACTCTTTTTTGAAGTGGATGATTATAGCCTATCAAACACGGAAGACTGTAGATCAGGCTAAGCAATTGTGTTTTCATTCTCATCTGCCTCTTTGGCTGAGATGTGCTAAACCACTGATTGCTTGTCATTTCATCGCCTTGAGATTATGACTGGCTGAGGTAACATGTACCCAAATCCAACTTTAGAGACATCTATAAAGCCTCCGTGGTCTTGGATCCAATTCTTTGAGTTTCATTAAGACTATGAGACTTATCTTCGACTACCTTTCCTAAGGTCACTGGGTTTTAAAAGTCATAACCAGCTCTTTCTATAAGTTTATATGCATTTGGATCAAATCCCTCTTTAGTTCATGCAGATGGCAAGTTATTGCCTTCTTTAGAAAAAAACAACAAACCCAGAAAGAATGGGCTTGCTTACCTTAGCCTGTCATGCCTTAAGTGTTAAAACTGTAATACGCCCTTTTAGGGTGGTATGCTAGCTCCATCATCCTTTTTAGTAGCTTTAGTTTTGATACTTCTACTTGTGCACTTGCTAAAGCGATTCATTTTCCATACGATGAGACTTAGGTATTTATCTTGTGAGCTCCTGCCTCTAGCTAAGCCTTAACTTCATTCATAATTAAGTTTTGAATATGCTCAACAAACATCAAACCCAAAGGAGAATCCTTCTTTGCTATGTGTTCATCGTCTGAGTCTTCATTGTAATTAGACTCTTTATCAGAATCTTCACCGCCTACACCTTTGTTAGACGCTTCATATGACTTCTTCAGCATCATTATCAAATCAAAAATTTGCTTATTTGACACTTAATTTGTGCTACCCTTTATGCACTCTTCTTGGAGACTCTATCCAGCGTGACTCTCATGTTTGCTAGTTATTCCTCCAAATTGGTAGCCTTTGTCACCATAACTAGCATGGCGATAGTGTTAGCGGATTAAGCTTGAGCATGTGAGAAGAGTGATTCCTTTGCTGATTCCAAGGAGGAATTGCTACTCAAGTAGCCATCATTTTATAAACCGAAGGGCTAGAAGGTAGGGTTGGTGTATGTTTGGAATTTATCCATCCCATAATGAATTGTTTGTAGCATGTTGAAACTAGCAGTTGACTTATGCTTCAAAGATTGAGAACTAGTTTGGTTGACTCCATCAGACACTTTGGAGCTAAGATTTTGAATCTCAAGCCACTATGATAGCGTAGTCACAACTGATTGCACTATGGCAATTGCTGCATCAACGTTTGCCATGCTCCTAATTGTAACCCTGTTAGATGCAACTCTAGTGGTTGTTGATATCTGAGATGTGAATTGGATAAATTTCCTTGAAGATTGAGAGACGACATTCTTGGGGCCCATGTTGTCCTCGAAGGACAATCTGTACATTGGAAAAAAAGGGTGAGAGGCAGAGATAGTCCTTGAGATACAATTCTAGCAGTTGTTGATCCCTTCTCCCCATTCCGATCTTGCACTAATGCTTCTTAATAATTAGAGTTTAATTGCAATTTTATCATTTTTAGTAATTTTTATTACATTTTTCTCATTGATTTTTGTGGGATTGGCAAAGCTAGATATCCAAAACCTATCGATTTTTATTTCCTGAGGATTGGATTTTATCCTTTGAATATTTTTCTTAGTAGTAGGACTTTAAAATTTTTCTACCTCTATCATTGTTGTCTTAGTCTTTGGATCTATAGTGTTATCTAATTTGTAGATTATTTTTCAAAATATCCTTAGTGGGTATCCTCCTTTTTTCATGTCCATCCCAACTATTTTTATCTTAAGGGATAGGAAATTTTTGGTAAATTTATCTTTTAGACTTACATAATATCCAAGTCGGCAATTGAATCCTATGGATCCATTACATAAATTGATCTTAATTCCTGTGATAATTTGTTTATTAAATTTGGTATGCCTGATATCACAAAGCGAAGCATAAAGATCAATATCTTTGTCATAATAATGTGAAAGAGTAATTTGTGCTTGGACACTCCCAACATGGATATACTTATACTTTCTATGTTTGTTATGCTTAAGAATGTTTTCCAAATTAATATGATTATATTAACTTCTCCCATACCATACTCACTGTCTTTTATTTTTAAATCTCCTTCTATTATTCCACATACGTATTTACCCTTTAATTGAAAGATGAATTTTTTTTTTATAGATAATGTCTTTCTGAATAATGGGAAGGACCCAATCTCCTTTGACTTCTTTCTGCTCACTATCCACAATAAGTTCTTCTCCTTGAAAATCATCAAGACTAATTGAACTCCTTTCCATCATATAACTGGTTTCTTCATAATCATTTTCTTCATATTCATCTTCCAGTACAATTTCGACAATTCCCTTGTTATTTTTTAGGGTTAGGTCTAATGTTGTTTCCTCACTAAGCAAAATAATTTAGACTGCCTAAAGATTCAATAAGCTTGTTATTGTTCCTATTTTTGTGTTCATTTGCATAATGACCTACTTTTACGCATGCCTAATACTTATAGTTGTTTTTTCCGACAGGACAATAAGCGGTTTTTCAAAAAAAAATCTTTGTTTTTTAGGGCTTGGTTTTTTATAATATTTTCTTTTATATTTATCTCATCTTTGCTTGTTAAAAAGCTCCTTTTCCTATAAAATTTTCCTTTTCTTCTTCTCTCACGTTCATTTCCTCATTGGTGAGGAGAATCCTAATATGCTAGAAATTGTTTCTTCATTTTCTTTTGCTTTTGGAGAACAAGGCATTTATCATTGACCCATTTTCTTAAGTAAGAGATTCTTGTACCAAGGGTATTGATAATATCTTCTATTTCAAGCCATGCAATGTATTTTTCATTAATCACGGAATTTTTGGATACAGTAATTTGTCATAGAACATACCAAGATTGGTTTCATTATGCCTAATTTTGTAAAATATTGACTAAATTTAGTAATATAATTTTTGAGATGTCTCATATCCCACAACTCTATATTATTAATTTTTCTTTGCCATTCTCTAGCTTTTTCTTCAAAATTAAGTTTAGCTCTGATAAATTCAATTTTGATTTCCTTGCATTAATTTTTGAACATTGCAACTAGTGTTTCCATCATTCTTAATGCACTTTTACCTTCCTCATTGAATGAATCATACTAGTCAGCTACAGTTTAGGGGGTCAAAGAAATACGAAGGGTACCTAAAAATTCAGTCAGTAAACTTTGAGGTACTAAAATATTCACTCCAAAAACCCAGGTCTTGAATTATTAATGTCACATACATCGGGTTACCTGAAGATTAACTTATTGGATTTCACGTGAATTAAAATAGTAAAATTGTACCTCAAAAATAGTTAGCATAAAATGTGAGGGTTCTTTTTGTTAGGTATCACATAAATAAATGTAATTATAATTAGTTTTAAAAATTGAGGGTCCTTAAAATAGTTACATGAAGCTAATTAAAGGTACCTTTGTGTAGTTTATTCCCCCAACACCCCCTTGTTTGTTCATTGGATTGCCTTACGCAAAGACCTAATGAGTGGTATACTTACCACACAAAAAAAAAAAGAAAGAAGAAAAAACCTGTTCAATATAATGAAATTGTTCACATATACTATCTAAGAAGCATAGACATTCTCCACAACTTCACGTAACCATGTACAACACGTCAGATACCCACACTCTCTGATGCTCATTAGAAACTCTCAAACACATGCTAATCATGCACATACCATAAAGAAATTGACTTTTGCTTTCGATAGTTGCGTAGAGCACCCAACATGAACCATTTGCTATTGTTTTTATCCAAATACGATCCTCTCCAAGGCCCAAAACATAAAAGAAAGTTAAATGTTAAACAAAACAGTAATAGAACAATATTTTCTTATTGGTACGTGTTCACTATATATGTGTTGTATCCCAAAAGCTCGAAGAATTACAGTTCTACGTTTGATATTATATTGTATTCATGTTACATATTGGTGTCTATATCTCTAAGGCCTCAAGAGACGTAATTCTGAGTACACAATATGGATTGGGTCAAAAGTCAAAATGCAGGATAGTTTTCCTTCTTGCTTCAGAGAAAACTAAGGCATAAAAGCACAGGTATCGTCCACTACAAACAATTGTAATTTGGGGGCCCTAAAGTTGGATTATTCAGGAAGGTTTCATCCTTGGGGAAGCTAAGGAAGGCAAATCAAAAGGGCATGTAATTCACATTTCACTTTCCAAAAGTAATTCGCAATTTCAAGCAACTTCTCATCCGTCTCCTCAACATTCACTCTGTTTTGCTCTCTCCAAATTTTCCTCCAAAATAGGCCGACTTTCTCAGCCAAACACATTGTCGTCACTCTTAATTTGTGAAAAGTAGAAAGCTGAAGAAACCTTCCAAGTCTCATCTTGCTTCCTCAGCCAACCTACCCATTTCATCATTGCCAAACACGCCTTGAGCTCTCTCTCTCTCTGTACTCTACTCTTATAATATCTCACTCTTCCTAGCTTGATTATTATTTCCCCAGAAGTTGGAGATTCCTCTGTTTGTCTTTGGTGGGCATTAATTAATCAGTTGGCTAATTGACTAATCCATTAGGTGGGGATGGCTGCTTTGAGTGCTTCAATGTTGCTCGCATCCAAGCTTAAGCCTTCAGCATATGAGGATCAACTCAGCTCTCTTTCTCTCTCTAGATCAAGCAGATCAATATCTAAAGCCAAGAATGCCAAATATTTCCGCCCGGTAAATACCCTCTTTTTTTCTTCTTTTCTTCTACGCGTATTTATAAAAAAGTTACCCATCTGATACATATGTATCAGAATCGGCCTCTCTGCATGTAGGGATAGGGTCATTTACATTTCGATATCCCATACTGGCAGACTCTGCTAATGCCGGATCTGCGTTGGGTTTTATGGGTTTTGATGACTTTTGAAGGATTATTTGATTTGATTCGATTTGATTATTGATTTGGGATCAGGTGATGAGATTGTTTGGGCCAGCAATATTCGAAGCATCAAAATTGAAGGTGTTGTCCTTGGGATTGGATGAAGAGAAGAACCCAGGAAAGCTGCCTAGAGCTTATACTCTTACTCATAGTGATATTACCTGCCAGCTCACGTTGGCCATCTCTCAAACGATTAACAATTCCCAGGTATTTATTTTATTTAGATCTCTTTAAACAGAATGAATTTCAGATTAAACAGAAAGAATTAAGATTAGGTGCATTCAAATCCTTTAAAATCGTATTTTAGAGGAATCTTGAATATGAAAATTGATTACTATGTACAATTGTATGTTACGATAAGATGAATGTCAATATATATATATATATATATATATATATATATATATATATATATATATTTGGGGCCTTGTGATCCAAGGAAAATATCTAACGTTTTTTTTTTTGGTTTTGTTTTGGGGGGTGTGTTTTCAGCTACAAGGGTGGTATAACAAGTTACAAAGAGATGAAGTGGTGGCAGAATGGAAAAAAGTAAAAGGGAAGATGTCTTTGCATGTTCACTGTCATATAAGCGGTGGGCACTTCCTCTTAGACATGTTTGCAAAGCTGAGATACTACATATTCTGCAAGGAGCTTCCTGTGGTACGTCTTATCTTTAAAATTTTGAAATTTGATAATGCTAATTAATTTTATTTTTATAGGTATTAATTCGCTCTACAAATTCTGTAATTTTGTATAGATTTTGGAATAATTTGTTCAACCAATCGTTAATTTTCTCAAGCTACAAATATTGAAATGTAAATTCATATCTGCCCTCGAAAAGTACCCAAGAAGCCAAATTAATATGTTTGAGTCATAATTTAATTAGGGTGCAATATTAGGGTCAAATTTAATTGATAAGAAAGCCACATCATGCATGTGTTTTTCACAAAATACTGTTATAGAGTTTCAATTGTTTACGTTGTTCGCCAGCACTTTTCCATTTTTAATAGAATTAGGAAAGAGCGATAATGACACAATTGTAGGTAGATTCAAAGGTTCGTCATGAAATTGGATTTTCAATAATTTTCGCTGTGATGTTTTTCAATTTATATTCCATATTCATTGTCAAAAACATGTATGTCTCTAATCCCATACTATTGTCAAAATATCCTTTTCCAAGAACACGGCGTTGTTTTTATTAGTTGAAAATTAATTTCAATAATGTAAATGCATTTAATACTTATTTTCACATATTCCCTAAAAATAACTATGAATATGGAAGGGAGGGAATATATGAAATAATCTACTAATATAATGGACACTAGAATTGATTAGATATACTAAATAAACTTATATGTAGTTCTATTTTATTAGATTAAAATTCGAGGTCTATCGACAGTCATACATCATATAAATAAATTTAAATAATTCCTTAAAATGAGGAGAAGAAACTTGAAAAACAATAAAAACTGCCCTGGGTCCCATCTCTAAGTGGCTGGTGGCCACCTGCGAAATTTGGAAAGTATATATAGTAATAAGAAACTTGTGAAATTGAATGACATGGAGATTTATGCAGGTATTGAAGGCATTTGTGCATGGGGATGAAACTTTGTTCAACACCTACCCACAACTAAAAGAAGCCTTGGTTTGGGTTTATTTCCATTCAAACCTCCCTGAATTCAACAAGGTTGAGTGCTGGGGCCCACTCAAGGATGCTGTGGCTCCCACCACCACCACCACCACCTCAGGCTCCATTGACAACAAAAATAATCTCTTGTTCAATATTAATATTCAAAAAGAAGAGAAAGAAAAAGAAGAGTCTTCAATGGGAAGTAATTCATCATCATCATCATCATCGTCAAGATCATCAGGAAGGTGGGAAGTTGAAATGCCAGAGTCTTGCAAGGAAGCATGCAAGTGTTGCTTTCCTTCAACCAGCTTGATCAATTGGTTTCCCACCTTGGAGCTTCCTCATGGGATTCCTCTCCCTGGGACCCATCAGCAACGTTGATTTTTATTATTTTTCTTTTCGCTTAAAAAAAAAAGAAAAGAAAAAAGTGAACTTGATTTTTATTTTTCATTTTATATTTCGTATTGTTTGGGTGGTGCTATTCGTTATAGAAAAATTGTACCTGTACATAATGCTTATGACAGTTATGTGGAATTTATAATTACAAATTTTAGATATGAAAAACTGTCCTACACTCCTACCTTGGTATGTTTGTAATACTAGTGTGTATCCGTACATTTGCACTGGGCATCTAAATAGCAGAAACTTAATATAAATATGTATTAATATTATAAACAAAGTGGATAATGTTGAACAAAAATAAAAATATTCTACAAACAATACTCTAAGTATACCATTCAATATATATAAGAAAACTTAGAATTTTTTGATTGGACAGGAGAACTAAGAAGTTGAATTTATATATATATATATATATATATGTATGTATATATATATAATCATAGCGTAAGCAAGATAAGTTTTTAAATTAATCACCCAATTAAACTTTTCAATTTTGCAGTATTGACTTTTGTATTTTTTTGGGGAGGGGAGTTCGTAAATTTATGTATACACTGAAGGAAAAATTGAATCGTAATTATATAGATGTAAAATACGAATGTACCTTACTGTTAAACCATTTCCAAATGTTGATGCATTTTATTTACATATCACCCCCTTGATTTGTTGGGCCTTGCAAAATAAAAGGCATAGTGCCCAAATATGTTCAAATTTTCGATTCAATGTTTGCATCGGTGAGAATGAATACACGCATGCACACACACACACACACACACACACACACACACATATATACACACACACAGACACACACACACACACACACACACACACACACACA
>JACYFF010031956.1:12145536-12162919 GCA_017589665.1 Selenicereus undatus | reverse complement strand
CATTCTTAAACCTTTACACATTTTAACATTTATAATATAAAGATATCTAATTCAAGAAGCCTACTAAACTTTTCTTCCCCCCTGTTTTACTTCTTCAGTCATTTAGAATTGTAATTTCTATTTTAAAAAGAGATAATTATTTATTAAGCCCCCAAGTTAATAATATTTTCCTCTATCGGCTGCGACAATATTTGGCTCAAAACAAATATAGGTTTGAATGTCAAATTAGACCCCCAAGTTGTCAAAATGAGCCGCCTAACTAGATCTTCATCAGTGATCGCTTTTCTTCTTTCACCAATGGTTGTTCCGGTGAATTTGAAAGGGCATGTACAATTGGGGGGTTTTTTTTTTTTTTTGGGTTTAGTTTACTGTCCCCCATTATCCGCTACATTTTATTATGTACACCTAAGAGTATGTGTTTTCAGGACAGATGTTGCCAACCAGTCCAACAACTAATGTCACGTTAAAATGCTTTGATTTTGCTGTTTTATTTTTTTACGGGGAACACAATTACATTGTTTTTCTTTTTTTGAAACGGCCATTACCATTTTTTAAATAGACTATACGGAATTACGTTTTTGTTTGATTGTGGAAAATGGGTTTTGCTGTAAAAGCAATTTATGGTTCCAATTCTTCATCATCATCAATCATCATCATCATCATCATTATTATTATATTTAAGATTAGCGTAGAATCAATGTCTTCGTCCTCATAAGTTTGAATATTATTAGCAATGTCTATTTTTAGATTTATTCATCATTAAATCAAGTTTGTTCATTTTCAAATTCTCACTTCTTAATGCTCACCATTTTGTTCATTGGACGTCTTAATAAAGTTCATTAAGAGCGAGCAGAATATCTATCCATTATTTATCGTGAGGCTGTTAATTGAGATTACCTAGTTTGTTCATTTATTATTTTGACAATGTTCATAGAGAGATATTAACTAAATACACTCGGCCAATTGACTACATTCTAGTTGCTACGTGCATCCTAAGTTACCAATTAAACTTGTGAAGTCTAAAATTGTACTAAAATTTCTAAAGTCATCTGTTTTACTAATATATATATATATATATATATATATATATATATATATATATATATATATATTTGTTTATGGAGGTCTATTTTTTGTTTACGAAAATATTGACTATTTATTGTTCATGTCCTCAATATCGTTTGTTCATCAGACTTTTTTTAATCATCACAAAAACCAAAATTGCTCATGAAAGTTGTTAAAATTGTTCTTCATGTTTAGAAAAATAGTAATTTCCATGGATTTTATTTATAATTAGAAAAAAAAAGTTGTCCAATGACATTTATAGTAATGAGCATTGTGGATTGATTCATGAAAAAAAGCCAATTTTGTAGTGTACGATCTCAATGTGTTAAATGAACAATGGTTGATTTACTAATGAACAATAGTAATTAATGAACACAATTTGGAGTTTGAGCTAAACCTATGAACAATTTCCAATCATGCTGTTAATATACTTATTTGACTATAAAGTGAACGAAATCCATTGAGCTAATGAACAAACCAAGTGAGATAGTGAACATAAATCTTTGAAGATAAACATTCAAAGTGGGATGACAAATAGACGAATTTCTGACATATACATATTCAAGTATATCAAATGAATAGAATGAACAATATTATATGAACTCAACCTCGACATGTACAAACCAAGTAACTTGATGAACAATATTAAGTTACAGATAGATTGTTGGTTATTTCAGAAATAAAAGTGAATAAATAACTTGTTTCAACGAACAAACACAAACTATACAGTGAATAAATATGGCATATTGAGTGAACAATCTCAATATGACTTCGTATGGAGCTATCATTTAGTGTGTCCATGACTTTTTGAATAGTATTAGTACAGAGTTTGACTACTTATTCACCATTATTGTCCACCTTGTTCAAGATTGAATGAACGAAAAAGAGTATTATTGAGGTTTCATGTTCGGCTGGCAAGTGGCAACTAATTGTAAAAGCAAATGATGAAATTATTGGATTTGCAAGATTGTCTTACCGGATTTACTAGCAATTTTCCCAAATTTGTGGTTAAGAAGAAGAAAGAGAAAGAAAAACAAAGAAGATGCGGAGAGGAGAGAGGAGAGAGAAGGCTTTTTTTCCGATAAGTAATGTCGGAAAGGCAAAGTTTGCAAAAGAAAGGAAACTGACCAAATGTGCAATCAAGAAATTAGTTTTTTGAAAAAAAAGTTATTAAAGCCCATGCCAGCGTGTAATAGTAATGCTTAGGTGGACTTGGGAGCATATACTACAAGGTGTAAATAATAGATATTGATTATCTGGACCCAATACTGATTCATTTATTAGCCAGATAACAAATTCTTATATTTCAATTATCACATTTATATATTTTTTTCGTAAATATATTAGTTACATATATTATTTTTTAATATATTTTTTATTGATGTGATTTTTGAGAGCATATAACTCACAAGCATATAACTCACAAAAGTATGATAAAGACTTTACCGGTTAGCTAGAGACTTTTGCATGCATTTTAAGGGCAGCATATAAACCAACTATCATTAACAGAGCTTGATTAATAGATAATATAGTAATAAGAGTATTATTTGTCACCTATGAGCTCCCCATCTTCTCTGTAGAAGGAGAAAAATCCTAATATTTTAGTTTAATGAGCTACTTACATTTTCAAATAATTTTGGAATCGATCATCACTTGGGCCAATTGTGATGGGCCTCAACTGAAGTGAGCTCTTTCCTTAGATCTCTCCAACTTGTAGTATTAGAGTTGATGATGCATTCAGCTGTGTGAGGTGAGGAATGGTGGACATTATGAATGAGCTTGGTACAATGACATACAGGTCATGTTTGCTCTAATGTGACTCAATGGCATAGGTGAGCTCTCTAGTGATACTTTAAAAAGACAGTAGGAATATGAAGGGAACACATAGCGTGCACTTTTAGTACTTTTGGAACTGAAAGGGAGGGATGAAGATTCGGTGATACTTCTGTTGGTGACAGCTTGACACCTTGGTAAAGATTTTGCTTAAGGGGAGCTAGTGTAGATGTGATTTGAAACATACTTCTCTTGATGATAGCTTGACACTTTTAGTACTTTCTTCATGGAATAGTTTCCAGATAATTTTACTCAAGAAGGTACTATTAACTACCTCCATTTTTCTGATGCCCAATTCCCTTGCTTTTTTAGGCCAATAGATCTTATCCCAAGAGAGCATGGGAAGGCCTTTGTTATCACTAAATTTTTCCAAAAAAATCTCTACTAATTCTATCAATCTGAAGGTTTGTTTCTATGGGCAGTGGAAAGCATTGCATGGTATGGGCTGACATTGATCAGCATTAGTCTGAATTAGTGCCACCATGCTGCTTTGAAAATATGTCTAGTTTTCCAAGTTTGCAGTTTTTCAGCAGTTCTATTGACTAATTCTAGAAAGCTCTCCATCTTTGGTCTTCCCTTGAATACTAGACATCTAAGATACTTATCAAGATTATCTTGATGGGTAATACTGAATGTAGAAGAAACAATTTGTCGATCATGAGTTGTTGCATTGTTAGAAAAAATTACTGATGATCTCTAAAAATTAATAAGCTGGCTAGAATTTAGACGAAAGTTATTTAGAACCTGATTAAGTTCTTAGCATTATTACAAATTAATTTTACAAAACAACAAGATGTCATCTGCAAAGAGTAAACAACGAATTTTATTAGATGTGGGAAAATTTTTAATTCCAATTCCACATTTCTTTTTTGAGATTGCCTTTTGAAGGACCCTAGTCAAGACTGCCATACAAATTATATAAACAAATAAGGGGAAAGGGGATCCCTTTGTTGGGTGCCTCTAGAAGGCTTAAAGAAACCACACACATTATCGTTGATGATAATATAGTACGAGATTGTTGTGATGCATTCTTTAATTCAATCCACCCATTTAGGATGGAAACCCAAATCTTGCAATGCCCTAAAGAGAAAGTTCAATTAAATTCTAATAAGCCTTTCCATATTAAGCTTCAGTGCTACTCAAGGTTTCTTACCTTTCATATTTTTAAACTTGTTCAAGATTTCATATGTGAGGAGAATATTATCATGAATAGAGTGCTTAGGCACAAATTCACTTTGAACATGGTCAATGATTTTATCCAAGATCGGCCTCATTCGATTAACTAGAATTTTCCAAATAATTTTGTAAAAACTATTACATAAGCTAATTGATCGAAATTGACTAATCGTTACTAGATTGCTTACTTTGGGAACTAATGCAATCAACCTATGATTAATCTGATTGAGATCTTTCCTTCTTGAAGAAAGGATCTAATGACATCACAGACTTCTGTGTGGATTATGTGCCACTAGTCCTGAAAAAGAGTTACTCCAAAAACTATCAGGCCCTGGGGATTTATACAGAATCCTTGATAAGCCTTATAAGCCTTATTAGCATTTCCTTGTGTTCATCTGTTACTAGTTTTCGCAAATCTATAACAACACTAGTTGTATTAGAGGAGATCAATTTAAATCTAGTGGTAAAGTCATTCACAAACATGTTTTAAATCTGGGTAGAGTCATTAATCCATACTCTTGACAAATTTACATATAGCCTTTTTAGTCTTAATGGTCTGGTGAAAATAGCGGGAATTTCTATCCCTGTGGACCAACCAATCTTTGCTTGCCATTTTACCCTTGTATTTCTACTTTAAAAGATGCATTATGTCCCTTTGTTTGATTAGTCGATAGTGTTAGTTATTCAACCAACCACTGCTATATGGATTCTATATTAGCTTATTTTCCACATGGAGGAGCTTTTTAGCATTCTTTTTGAGTTTATTTTTGAAGTTGCCAAAGTTAACTTTGCTCAAAGATTTGAAATCTAGTTTAATTTTTTTGAGTTTCTGTACTACTCAATACGTAGGAAAGCCTTGAACTCTTATTTTGTAATTCTTTTTATACAACATTATGTGTTGCTTGGTATTATGACCAAAAGGGTTGGTATTTGAAATTAGTGCCTTGATAAGCCTCTATTTTTTTTACTATTTGGACCCTTCAATTCCACCAACCTTTTCCCTATATTTCACTTCAGTCATTTACGTGGGTTAACTCATTCTCCTCCAATTCAACCTCCACACCAATCCCTAACCCTCACCTACCTCCAATTCAACTTCTTCATCAATTTGGAGTTGATTTTGTGCAATTGGGCACTTAGTTGTGTGAATTTTCGATTGAATTAGTACAATTTGGTTGATTTGGTTTGAATTTGGGTTGAGCTCCTTTGTCTATCCACCTCCACAAGCATGGCTCCAAAAACGAAGGGTGGTTCATCCTCATTGGCTCCCAAGCAAGGCACCAAAGTGACCAATACCTACTCTAGCCGCCTATCGACTCCCCCCGGCCCCCGAGGTAACTGTGCTCAATCTCACCTTCCTCGTGTGCGTAATAAGCATGGTATTGTGTTTGTAGATGATGTGCAACGTGAATGATATGATGTTTTGGTTACTAGGAAGATTAGTGAACTTATGTATCTAGATGTTGAATTGTTGCAAGCATTGCGCCTGTGGGATAATATAAATGTATTACTTGGTCATTTGGGATGGCGTGATTATGTACAATTGAGGTTCCCTATGTATAAGAAATTGGCGTGGGAGTTCTTTAGCTCCTTCACTATTGACACCGCCGGAGAGTACAACGGTGGGCAATGCTACATTCGTTTGAGATTGGTTGATCTCACACATGAAATGAATCTCACCCGATTTAGTGAATTGTTGCAACTCCCACTAGGTGGCACAATTGATTTTATCCATCTGCAATACAATAGGAGTGACTTTTGGGGGAAGATCACATGTCATGGCCAATCCTACATCTCCCGTTCATCCAAAGCTATATCCATATGCAACCTTGTTCTTAGGTACCTATAGCACCTTACGACAAAAATCATTTTTCCTAGACTAGAGAGTCAAGGGGTGCCTCGAAGGGGTGAGCTATTATTTTGTGGTCGGCATTGCATGAGGTTCATGTCTACATCGTATTTCACATCTTGTCTTAGCTAAAGGACCAAGCTAAGAGTCAGACCTCAGTCATTGCCTCCAGGGGCATAGTTACAACCTTCGTCCATGGTCTAGGGCTCAGGAACCTTTTCCCTTTTATGCCAATCCTTCAGCAGGGTGGACGCCTCAACATTTGATGCTTGTGTGCATATGGAGATATTCACCATGGTGGGCCGCCAGGTGTGGGTGAACCATTGTGGTTGGGCCCTCTTTCATTTGCCTGATTATCCCCCACACCATTGTCGCCAATGAAGCTAACTATAGCTATGATGATGACATTGATGGTGAGGTTGATGCCGAGGCTGCTGGTGATAGCACTCAACCTCACGGTGGGGGTGCAATGGAGGGTACTCATGGAGACCCTGGTTTGCCATCACGGCTCCTTCCTGCTGGTGCTATTACTGCTGAGGCCGAACCCTTTGGCTCCGCTGAAGACCCACTCCACCATTTCCTTTCCGAGGAGTTTGCTCGCCTCCCATGAGCCTCAATCGCATGAGCGAGCAGCACTCCCAGGACATGCTGAGCTCCTCCGTTGATAGGACGAGTGGGACCACAGGCAACGGAACTTGGAGCATGGCATGTACATGCTTATGAGCACCACCACTGACCCTACACTCCACCCGATTAGAGGCCTAGTGGCCCTCCAGGGCCCTACTGATGCACTGTGAGTATCCCTTGTTCCCACATTTACCTGTTTATTTCTTTCATTGGGGACAATGAAATGTTAAAGCAAGGAAGAGTGGGTTCTATATTGTTATCTATGGGGTACATCTTATAGAGGATTGAGGTTGTGCATCTTGTACATACATTTTTAAATTTAGCATTTTAGTTGCATGATTAGGATGCATTAGTTGCACTTTTATTTTTGTTTTTAGTTGAGCATGTAGTCTAGTGCATTTAGGCTAGAAATCTATATCGTAAAAGGAGATCTGTCAAGTTGGGAATGCATAAGCTTTCGAGGTAACCCTTTTCACCCCACTCTTCATTATTCTTTATGCGTTTTTCCTTTCCTTGTTAGATTTACTGCTTTAAAAAAAAGGCAAAAAAAATGAAGGACTTGAAACTGGTTGTGAAAAGCCCTCCGATGATGACATTCAAGGGGTGATGATCTGTTTGATGGTTGTGTTAGCTTGTGATGAATGAGGTTCAATTTGGGTGAAATCTTGTGAAAAGGTTGCGAAAATGACTTGGCTACTTGGTTGTTGTGTTCTTGTACATCTGCCTCTGAGAACTGTCATGTTGTGAAGTGTTTGAACCTGGACTGTTAGCCAACGTTTTGAGCTATTTTTTGGACTATGGTAGAAAGACCAGTGTGACTTTTGAGCCGATAAGAACTATTTATTTTACAAAGTCTAAACTCCTTTTCATGAGTGATAAAACCCTCCTGTGTGTGTACCTCTAGAACTTGGCTTGACTCTCTTCAAAATCACGGTTTGCATATGCATAATGTTGATGTAATTGAGGCATTCATTTGATTTGTAAACTACATGAGCTAAAAAGCCGTTATCTATTATTAATGCCTTTGCTAGCCCCTTTGAGCCTTTCCCTATCATTTGGTTCACCCTTGTCTACTTAGCCCTTGGCCTGAAATGAACAGACTTACTCTTAGCCAAGTTAGTAGAGCAATGCTGTGAACTATAATTGGTTGGCAAATATGTTGGTTGGTATTCTTCAGCATGGTTTGCTAGGTTGTTGTTGTTTGCTGGGAATGGGGAGTTGAAACTGTTTTTAGCCTTTGCCATTTATCTCTCTACTCGTGAAAAACAAAGAAGGAAAAAAGAAAACAAAGAGAAAAAAAAGAAAAAAAAGAGGAAAAAAAAGGCATGGAAATAAAATGTTTGGCATCGACAAATCTTTAATAAGTACTTCAACCCTTTTTTTTTTTTTTTCTCAACACCCAGTTGAGGAGGTAGTGGTAATGACGATGTGAGGAAGCTGAGTTGGTGTTGAATGCTCTAGTTGGCTAATTAACTTCTCCTTTCCTAAATATTCCCCTCCTTACCTTAAACCCTAGCGCCACATCACATCCCTGAAAAGCCCTTATGATCAACATTTGTGTACGTGAGCTCTGTGGTAGAGAATCGAGAGTTTTTGTCAAGCCTATGGTAGTGTGTATACACTAAGAGCGGTCTTGATTGTTCGTTCTATCCTAAACACATGAGATGAGTATTCCATTCTTTTTATCCCTAAAGGTGAGGATCTAGCAGTCTCACTAGCTCACTAGCAGTTTGGGGGAAAGCATGACACACCTTGACAATTTGATATAGGTATCAGTTCTCGCACCATGACCCTGTGGTTTCTACTCTTGTTGTGACACTTATGCTTTGAAAAGTTGAGTTCTACCGCGATTGAGTCTCTTAATTGTGAGTCGCCACACCTATTAGATCTTATTGTCATTACTTATCTAAAGAGGTTGGTACTTTGAGGTGCATCTACCCCCTGGGCCTTTTGATTAATGACCTTGCTTGGGGACAAGCAAGAAATAAGCATATAGGAGTTGATAAACCTCCATTTTTACAATTTGGACTCATCTTTGCTCATAATCCTCTTAATTGGATCAATTCTTTATTTTTTAGGCATGTAGTATCAAATTAAAGAATTTTGGCAATTATCGGGTCAAAAGTGAGCAAAGAGCAATGCTACGGGAAGGAACGAGGTTCGAGAATCAATTGGAAGGGTCAAAGGCTTGAAGAATGAATGGAAAGGCACTTGCATGGCTGTGCAAGTCAGAAATTGTAGCCAACAAAGTACACGGTGGGATGTACAGCTTATGCATGGCTATGCGCTGGAGGCAAAAACTTTCCTGCAGAAGTGCACAGTCGGCCGTGCGTTTTTGCATGGTCGTGCGTCCCTTGACTTTTCGCGACTTAATTTTTTTTCGGGGTAGTTTGAGGGATATCTTGTATCTTATTTTCCCAGACTACTTTTAGGGAGATTTTAGGGCTCCTTTCCCAAGTACTTCTGCACTAATCTAGATTCTATTAGAGTGTTTAATTCTGTTTTCTTGTTTGTGGACTAATCTTGGGAATTGATTAAAGTACGTTTCTCTTCCCTTCTCTTTGCGATTTTGTTTCAAAGTTTGTGTCTTTTGACATGACCTTCAGTTTCTCATTTGTAATTGGAATCATAATGATGATTAGTGGCTAAATCCCCTATCTTAGGTTGGGTTTAGCCGCTATTATGCAATTTGAATTCATGTTCTAGGTTTATGTGACTGAATGCCCATGTTCACAGTTGAATTCTCACTTAGTACGGTAGATGTTCGATGAATTGCCCAAGAGGGAAATATTCATTTGCTTAATTAGGGATTAGGAGATCAACGAAAGTTGAATCCTTTACTTAGAGCTACTTTGTGAGTGATTGGCTTCTTAACATGAAAATAGTTAGGGTTTCAATTGGGAATTGTGGGTTACTCGATCCTGTGGCTTTACGATTCTAGTTTCATAAAAATAGATAAATAGGATTACTCAGCCAGTCTAATGACCTTCGAAAGTAGGTGTAGACTTAATTTAATTTGTAACCATTTCACTTCAGTCACTTACGTGGGCAGATTCGCATGATCTATTTCTTGATCCAAAGAGCATGATAGCATGGTGAGTCCCAATCTAGGATTTTGGCTATCATCGAGTTAAATAGTTTCAGTAGCGTTCAGATTTATCAACCTGAATCTATTTTTGTCTGGATTGAGTGTTGTAGTCAACCTGGTGACTAAAACCAAGTTTCCTGTGGATACGACCCCTGCTTGTCGTTGCTAGCTACACCTGGCACCATACACTTGTGGTACAAATTTAAGACAACATGTCTCTTCTCATAGGATGTGTTGGTTATGTATTCAGTAAGATATAAGCATGATCAGAGCATGTAAATGGTCCGTTAGTGATCACATAATTGGGAAATAATTTTGCATAATCATCTCTATAATTGACTCTATCTAATTTTTATAAATGAGGCGTCATCGAAGAAACTTTTTCCAGGAGAAAATACGCCCTTGGACAACTGGATCTATACTCTTGGTGTATTCAAGAAATTCATTCATCCCTTTAGTTTCGTCAATACAGGGGAGTTCCCCCAATTTGTCTGTGGGAAGTAACATTTCGTTAAAATCACTCACTATACACCAAGGTAGAGTTATTGTGTCGTTATGCTATTTTAGGTTTTGCCAAAAAGCATCTTTGTTTGAGCTAACAATGTGATATTTTTAAGGCACTTTTTCACCAATTTTATGCTCGTTTTAATAATATTTTTTAGGTTTTCAATTGATTTAATTTTATTTTGCAGATTTTGAATAAATGCGAAAAATGGGCTTAAATGGCGGAAAAAGAGAAAAAAAATAGAAAAAATGTCGGAGGTTGAAGAATCGGGCCAAAATCAATAAAAACCGACGAAAGAAGAAGGGAAAAGAATTAAAACCAGACCGGTCCAGTGAACCGGACCGGCCGGTTCAGCTGGACCGGTTCCCACTTAAAATCCCTCCCCTTCCTTTCCTCGTTCTTCTTCTTCCCCATTTCCCTAACCCCGAACCCAGACCCTGCTTCCTCGCATCCCCGACCTCGACCCAGAACCTTCATCTCCTCCATGCCCATCTCCTTCCCCCTTCTCTCTCTACCTCGTCATCTCTCTCTCTCTCCTCCAGCACACCCCCTTCCCGAAACCAGAAACCACCCCCCACCCACGGTTTCACCTTCATCACCCCATCACCTCTAACAACCACCTCGCTGGCCTCATCTAAACCATCCACGACACCCCATTTGCTGGGTCTCATCGCCACCGTCCACATCAAGCCGAAGATCGAAGGGTCCAGAGGCGAAGGATCGAAATCGAGATGGAGGTCGGGTATTTAAGCAAGGTGCAGACGCCATTGAAGAAGAAGTTCGAGTTTTAGGTAATTTAGGGTTAGAAATTAGGAGTAGATTAGGTTTAATTTCGTTTAAGATTAGTTTAAATTCGCTTGTCATTTCAATTTCGTAATTGATTTTCAGATCAGGGTTTCGATTCTGTGTTTGTTTTCAACATTCAATGTCATGTAATTGCGTTTGATTTCGAATCCTAGTTCACAAATTGCAAGAATTTTTGGGGTTGATTTGAGTAATTTCAGTCGATTTCCCCCCCTTCCCTGCTTTTGGTTTGATCGGTTCATTTGGGTTCGATCCTCTGTTGCGTCCTCTGTTTGGCTTCGAATTGGGATATTGGCTTCGGTTGGCCATGCCGGTTTGCTTTCGATCTCCTCCATTTTGTAATTGAGTTTTCGATTTTGCTATTTCTCTCCTTCCCCTGTGCTGATTTCATTAATGTTGTCTGTTCTTGTTCTTCGTTTTATCAGTTTTGCTTAATTTCTGCAGCCTTCGTTTCTGTCAATTTCCCCTCCCCTACTGTTGTTATTCAGGTCTGATTGATGATGAATGTTGATCGGTTTGGATTTTGCTACTTCCCCTGTCATTGCCTTGTTTTGTCATGAATCAACCCCCTGCTGCCTTCATTCTGTTTCGGGTCTGTTTCCCCTTTCCCCTGTTGCTTGCTTTGCTTTAATTTTTCAGGTTCTATTTTGTTTATTGCATTGAGTTGAAACCATGTTCAATTTGGGATCAATTTTGGAATAATGTTAATTAGTTAACTCTGCTAAAAATTCATGCTTAATTCACTATTAGTTTAGTTTAATTTGGATAATTAATACAAGTATTAGTTTAGGTTTAACTTGATTTAGTAAATCAGTTTGTTTTAATGTTTAATGCATTAGGATTAGATGAGTTTGGGTGAATTAATTTAGATTGCCTTAAATAATTTCACTTAGATTAGTTAATTAGTTTAAGCATTTCGTTTTAAATGACCATAATTACACGTTTTTCCATGTGGACCGACCCTTAAGTACTACGACTGACAATCGTGAGTATTTGAGGTATCATTTTCCTTTAAGTTATTTTTCCATCCCCCTCAAAAAACCATCAACAATCTTTTTTGTGTTCCTGTGTTGGTGCATAGATTGCTGACAATACAAAATGTTGGGCATTACTTTTGTCAAAGACATAACAATGGATTGCTCTCACTTCTTTTACCATCATGGAAACATCAATGTTTAGGGAGCGCCAAAGCACCCACAACCCTCATGTGTGATTAAAGGTGGGAAATAACTCGTAATGATCATAACCCATTTTTTTGATAATTAAGTCAGCATTATTTGGGCTAAATATCGTTTCAGAAAGAATCAATAGATTGGGCTTAATAGTCGATTGATAAATCCACTTTTAAATGAAATTCATTTTTTTTTTGCACCTTGAACATTAGAATATAAGATTTTTATGACGGATAACAATTAAGTATGAAATGTTTCAATGAAGTTGTTACGTGATCCAAAGGATCGATCGAGAAGATGGTCTTGGAAAACGAGTACTTAAACTCTCTTTCACTTACTAGAAATATGGGCTTGGGAATCAAGTGTAAATACTCGATTTCTCCCACTAGAGCAAATCTTACATTCGGATTAGAGCTGAAGTAACGAAATTAGTAACTTCAAACAAATCAATAAAGGTCCATTGCTGACAAATGAATCAAAAATCATGATGGTCACAAACCTGTCATCATTTTTGTTGCTTGACAATCGAACTCCATAATTCCAAAAACCTAGCGGTCATATTCCTTCCTTGCCTAAAAAATCTTCAGTATATCCTATATAAAACTTCACCGTAATTAAAGAAAAAACCCATAGTCGTAGTTTAAGACAGTTAGACATGGTCTTGGAGCCAACACGATTCATAGTCATTGTAAAATCTACTATTTGAAGATGCTAGTACCAAAGGTACCATGTAAAATCTAAAACAAAGGTCAATAGTAGATATGTAGCATTGTAAAAGGAATTAAGGTAGAAAAATTGTGGAGTCCACAAAGAACTATCAAAGCCGTTCATAGACGACTTGAGACACAAGACAATAGCAACAATAAGAAGCCTATAATCAAAGCTTGGATCATAGAAGATGTTGACAGAGAAATTATCAAGCATTGTTTGCTATAACAATAGGTTGTTAGCTTGTTGGTAGTAAACATAAAATGTATGAGGGATGTGAAAGTAAAATCTGTATGCAAACACAAGTGATGAACATTATTACCATCCTCAGTACATGAACTCTGTAATTTCAAGAACCAATGATGTATAATGGTAAGAGATTTGGTCTTAGAAATGACACATTGTGAATTAAAGAGATCATTGATCATGGCATAAAAATTTAGAGGGCACTTTGTAAATTGCAGCCTAAGAAGTGAATCCTTAGCAACACATATGAATCTTGTTTCATTGGTACAGTCATGAACAAGGATAAAACATTTCCGGATACTTTAAGACAAAACTAAGAGTATGCCTTAATATGCCATAGGAATTAATAGACTAAGGAACAAACCTTGAAATTAAATTCCAAGCCCAAAAGAGAAGAATAAGCAACATTTGAGACCATTATATGAAATGAAAATACAATACGTAAAGATAGCAGACTAACCACTCCTATTGCCAGAAAGCAACTTCTTGAAGTTGATATGCTAGTCTTACCATGAAAGGAATCATAAACTTGGACTGATAAAAACCACCTAGGTGAAATTGACTCTAGTCTAGTTCTAACATACAAAAGAGATCATACAAGCAAAGAAATCAATTCCCTTTAACCAACCCAATTCTAAAAAATCTCAAAGAAACAACTGCAGGGAACAACCAAAAAGTACATTGCATGCAAGATTCAGGGATTGTATTCTTTTGAAGTAATTGTGAGAAATGAACAAGTTTTATGAAACAGGGTTTGAAAGGACAATATACACAAACAGGGCAATCTCCAAAATACTCCTCACATAGCGAGGCTAATTCTCTGTGGTACATGGAGGGAAGACCTAACAAATCAAAGAAATTTTGCAAAACAGCCAACGCACCAACATGGCCGAAAGTTTGATTCTTAGCTCACATCTTGGTTTTATCACAGTATAAACCATATCAAAACTCATCACTGTCAGCCATAGTAGCTAAAACAAATCATTTTGGATCCAAAAGCAGAATAGAAAATTGAGAAAAATAGGATAAGTCCTAACAACTCCCCTCAGATGTAAGACTAAAATACATAACAATAAACAATCAACTTGACTGCCTTCCTTAGCGAAATGATGAAGATATCTCAAGAAGTTAGACAAGATAGACTTCAAATGGATGACAATTGTCTTAAATACAACAAAGTTCTTTTGTAAAATCACATAAGAATAAACAGAAGCATCAAGGTATCAACATAATGTTGAATAATTAGAGAAAAACATTTTGCAGACTCCAAACAGCACATATAAAACTGCATTATTGATATAAATGAAATGTGCTGAAGCACGAGCAAAATTCAATACACCCAAATACATTGCTGGGTTCAATAGCGATTTTTAAAATTTACCTTTCTGATTATAAAGAATAATTTAATTTCAGAGTTGGATTATGAATATAAATTAACCAACAAAATGAAGAGCAAATAAGTAGTAAAGTAGAGAGAAATCAAATAGGAGAAAGTTCTAGGACTTTAGATTTCACCTTTGATGCCAATATTGATTTACTAATTCGAATGAGGATTCAATTTGTCTCTTGTTCAACCTAAGCTACAAGCATTAGGCCATGAATTAAAAAGATGATTATAATTATAAAGTGACATAATTTATCTAGTGGTTTAGCATGAATTATTCTTTTTAGACATAACTCATCTCATTTCTAGCATAAACTATTCAATATAAACAATTATAATTTTAAGCCCAAATTGCATAATCATCATATTAGCCTACAAGGTCTAATATTCCTTTGAGATAGCAAATTAAACTAATGTCATCCACATGATTAAACATTAGTGTTAAGATGCATAGGTAGATGATGATCAAATATAAACTCAAGATTATGCAAAAGAGACAAAAATAACCCTATAAGAAATTAGCAAAAGAATATTATTACCTGGGATCCATCATAGTCCTAGAAATGAGTAGTTTAGTCGGCCATAGTTAGGAAAAACACCATTGAAATTGGTATATTTCACAACCTATGTCCAAACTTTGTACTCAATTACACAAAATTATGAAAACTTAGTGTAAACTCTCAAATTTGACTCACAAATGAGATGAGAAGAGAAGAGAAAAAATAGCTAACAAAGCTTATTTTCTTCCTAACCCCTCAACCCAAATGATCTTGTCTTACAAAGACTCTCTCAACTCTCTAAAAAATAGAAGATAGAACATGGGAGAATGAGAGAGAGAATGGATGAATGTATGAGTGTGAGTGTGTGGATCCTTTTTCCCTCAACCTTGAACCCTTTTTATAGTGAAAATCCAACCCCTTAGGATACCCCCAAAATTAATGAAAATCAATTCCAATTAATTTGGGATGTTACATGCATGGTCATGACTAGTCATAATTATAATATTAATTTTGATTAATGGCATTTGACTAGGTTAAGAATTAACCATGTGGGAAAATGAGAGCACTTGGAAAATGGAACAGCTTGGTTGATGTAGAGCTGATGGGCTACTGTGAGAAGATTGGCGGATTGGGCTGCCGAGTGAAGAGGAGAGCATGAGGGAGGAGGCGTCTGATGGGCCGCTAAGCTGAGGCCCAGATGGAGGGAGAGATGAAGTGAGGGGAATGGCTAGCTGGTGCGCCGGGGCAGCCAAATTGGGCCGAACTAGGACCTTTGTTTCTTCTTTTTTTCTTTTCTTTTTTTCTTTTTCCTTTTCTTTTGGACTTGCTTTGCACTTGCGGCATATCTGAGTAGAATTGATCATCTTCATCCAAATTCTTCTACTTTATTTTTTTTACCTGACAATTTCATAAAATATGCATCATTTATTCATAAAAATATATTTCAAAAACTTAAAATTAGGTAAAATGAATGAGAAAATTATATATAAAATATGAATTATCAAAAGTACACAATGAGTAACATCACAAAAAATTTACAAGAACGTATCAAATTGAACCCAGGAATAGTAGGTGCCTAATCAGGCTCTATAGTCACAAACAATGAATAGGTTTATGTTAAGAAAAAACTTCATTATGAATATTTGAGAGAGAACAATTTTACAAAGAAAAGATCAACTCTTTAACTTAGATCAAGAAATCTTGCAAATTCATAGAGGTTAAGGAATAGAAATACCTGGATCGTTTTTGAAGAAGGAAAAACACAATCATTTACCGTAGCACAGCATAGCGCCATGATTGTCTGCTGCAATTGCTTAGCCATAGGTCTTGAAGCTTTTTTCCCAGACATAAACTTTTTCACAGTAGCCCCGAAGTGGGTTCGTTGGTTGAATAATTAGATTCGCAAAAGCAATGTCAAATACTCAAAACGAGTGAATCTAGTTAAGCGAGGAAAAGAAAGAGAAATAATTGAACTCAAAGGTCGAAAATGGCAACTCGGATTTGTAATTAAGGAAGGAAGCGTGGTTGAGATGGGTTTGGAGGTTTCTTCATCGCATATGGCTAAGAGTTAAAGCAGCATATGGACCGAAGGATTGTAAAGAGGTGAGGGATCGATGAAGGGCTTAAAAAACTAGAGAACTACAGGGGTCCTCTCTTTATCTCTCTAGATAGGCGTTTTCTCTCTTACACACACACACACACACAAAAACAACTCCCATTGTAAGTCCTGCTTTCGCGAAATTTGAAAAGATCCATGTGTAGGCAACCTTACATTTACAGACATTTCTGCCCGTAGAGAGACTGATTCCAAGGGACCCGTATAAAAAGATTTTGAGAAAATATAGAAGTTAAGACTTTTGAAAAACAAAGCAGAATGTAAATATACAATACTAAAACCAGATGACACCAACTATGCATAATAAAAAACATCAAAACAACATATGACAGGTAAGTACCACACCTTAACAATTAGAAGTAGGATGATAATAACTTTGACAAGGTGAGAGTACTATTATAATACAAAAATACAGCAAATGTGAAATAGGAAAATAGTGAAAATGGTTACCCTTCAACAACTAAAGGAATGCCAAGAAGCTAGCTAAATATGATCCGCTACCTTAATCCTAGACCTGCACAAAATCCTATCCGAAGTCATATCCTCAGTTAATCCAAAAAAACTCAAATCATGTCTAACCACCTCGTCTAAGCTTTTGTTTGGTCATCCTCAGCATCTTCTACATTCCGGATCTCACATCTCCTCAAAAGTACAACCACACTACATCTCTTTACATGCCTAAATCATTTGCATTTAGCATCTCTCACTTTATTACCAATGGGTGCGACTTTTACTATGCTTCTAATCACATAATTCCTAATCCTATTTGTCCTTGTACAGCCATATATCCATTGAAGCATTCTAATCTCTG
>JACYFF010031956.1:12124171-12135536 GCA_017589665.1 Selenicereus undatus | reverse complement strand
TATTTATTTATGTATGGGGACGACTCTGGTTGAGGTCGTGTATAGGAATAGTCGGATGAGGTGAACAGTTGTGATCAGTAGCCATTGTGTCCGTTATCGTTAGTATTACTTTGGTATTCAACGTATCTTACACAAATTTTCAATGATTGCCTTAAAGGTGTGTTGATCACTAGGGTAATAATAACGATCACCGAAACAGTGGCTTCGGATCATTGCTAGGATGAGGTGATCAGTAGTGATAAGTTGCTATTGTGTCAGTGATCTTTAATGTTTGCTTGTTGATCAACACATTTTGAACAAATTTTCAAATGTTGCCTTAAAGGTATATTGTTCACCAAGGTAATAGTAACGATCCTCGAAATATTAACTACTAATCGCCTTATCGTACCGAAAACCTCATCCTACCAGCATTACCCCCTATTATGTATGCATGTATGTATATATATATGTATGTTCATCGATTACGATCCCCTGCGTAGGGCAACATGGAACAATTGAATCCCCAGAGATTATAGACCATATAATCATAGCTATATTCAATGCTCTTTATAAGGGTAACGATCAACAAAACTTTTATTAAGACACCAAGGCAGCGAGCTTGTGAACTGAGCCCCCTTGATTCAACATTTCATTATTAAGAGAGGGGGAAGGAGGAGAAAAGAAGCTCGTGAATTGAAAGACAACAGACCTATACGTATGCTAAGTCATCCGTACTGTTTATCTCTGTTCTATTTACAGAATTGAACAAAACTCATCATGAATATTCCTCCACACCAACCGCCACCATGTGTGAGGGGGGTTAACATGGGCAATAGTCCTACTCTGTACAAGTATATAAATGATCAATTTCCCTGAATCACAAGTGCAATTTGCGTGAGATTCCAAGGGCTTGTTTGAAGGAGACAAATTCTGAACATTCTTCCCCTTTCTTTCGGACTTCCCCAAAAACTAAAAAGTGTAAAGTGTACATTTATCACCGGATTTGAGTCCTTCCATGGGAGAGAAATCCAAGCTCGCCGTCAGTCTTCTGCAAATACAGCACAATGTCATTAGCTCAGGGTGAAGAGGCAAAAGATAAATACTGCAAACATCGACATAGAAGGTCTTGCAAACAAGGCAAGGAATTCGGAACACTTTTCCATCTTTTATGAATGATACGTGAGAATAGGGTACAATTTGAGTTGGCCAAGCTGGATGGTGTTCACAATTCCTCCAAACTCTTCCCTAGACCCAGAATATTTCAGCACTGAGCATATTTCAGGTTGCATTCAATAAAGAACAATATTAAATTGAGGTCAAAATAGGCCTTGGACTTGGATGGTCAATAGAATACCAAAAAGCTTTTGCCAGATTTCGTAAAGTTCATGGCTATGACCTGTTCCTAGGACAAAACTGGTGATCAGTTAGACAAGATTCTGACCACCGTACATCTAACAAATGCAAAGCAAACTATGGACACAAATTCTAACACACATTCATTATATGCTAATAGTTAAAGGATAAACTGCATTACTCAGTTTACAGATTAATAATGTCCTCATTAATAGATCAATATTTGGGATGCCCTAGTTATATAAAGCCAAGAAGCCTCCCACAACCAATGTGATTCCTGATAATCAATAAGATCTATAACCAGGCATGCTAACCTGCGACGTAGACGACGGAAAGACATTCCAGAATCTGAGTGTTTCATCTCCTGCTCCGGTTACAATTGACTGAAAGCAGCAGCAAATAATTGGACTTGTCAGAAGGGAACAAAAGCATGAAATCGGAAGAAATTGTTCCACAGATAATTCACTAATACCCATGTGATAACTTTGCGAGCATGAGGACAGCTTAACCAAAAGCAAAAGTTAAAGATGATTATACCTGTCCATCGGGTGAAATAGCCAAATATAGAACTCTGTACGTATGCCCTGTAAGAGTCACTGACTGCAGAGGGAGTGAAGTAAATAGGATCAGTGATAACAATAATATATTTGCTAATAACTAATAAGCATGTATTCCGCGTGGCCTGAAATTAGTACCTTTGACATGCTAGGATATCTCCAAACAATGATTTGGTTTTGGGAGTATCCATGGGTGCTGACAAGTTCATTAACAGTTTTAGACCATACAAGATTGCAAACCTGCAGTAGAAACACAATTGGAAGTTCGTCATAATTGAAACATCAAAAATCACGCCATGGATTATTTTATACACACTGACACAATGTCAAAGACATCAAATATGCAAAGAAGTGATCACTGTTCTGATTGAAAAACAGAAATACAGCCACGGTAAATAACTCTTAAGACTTTTTAGACTGTAGCAAATCTCAACAATCAATGGTCATCAACGAAAATTGAAAAGCAATGAGGTCGAAGGTATAATGCCCAAGTAAAAATCGTTTATTTCATAAAATTTGTATAGTACTTTGTGGACCTCCTAGAACTCACTTCAAGAATTTCATAATGTACATGACAAAATAAAAATCTCTGCATATCACGAGAGAAAAGGGGAGGGAATTGGATCAAAATTACGGTGGAGCTGGGATTAAACATAAGGATAACAAAAAGAGAAAGTCAAGCGGCCAAAAAATCCAATGAGTAACTGGATCTAGCTTTAGGTTCTCCGCTGAAAATCTAATGAGGTGGATTAATCGTTACTATTCGAGGTCCCTCTAAATGGATTCTTTTGTGGAAAAACTACCATAACACCCCTTGTTCCAAGAATATTTTCACCTAAACTATCTAAAACATAAGCAATGGCATAAAAAACTTGAACTAGCGCATACGAACCACTTTGCACATATGTGCTCCCAGTATTTTTTTTTAGGAGGGGGGGGTTGGGGGGGGAGATGAGGTGCATATACCGATGTAGGCGGAAGTCAAACCCAAGTATACGGAAACCACTCCAAAAGACTTCACCAGTAGAGCTAACTGACAACCACATATGTGTTCCTAGTATGCATTAGCATAACATTTCAACAGATTTGTAATTTAAGGGAAACATTGTCATTTGACCACCTAATTTTCCCTTTGCATTTTGAACTTAATTTTCAACCCATAAGCCTCAAATAATTTGGAAATAACATGGCTCATGTGATCAACCCTTCTTTGTCCAAAGGACATTTCATTGCATCTAATATGTAACCCATGCTATTGAATATTCTCCAATGCTTGCCAAAACATAAGGTATATCTAAGAGTTCTACGTTAAGTATAAGTCTTACCAATCTTAAACTACACTCATTAGCATCCAACATCATTCGCCGGGTTCAACCCAAAACGCAAAGGAAAAATTAGAATGGTTTTGCAAACTAAATGGTTCATAATCTATGCCAGCCTCTAAAGCATGCTCTGCTTTTCATCATGGTTTTTAACACACAGGGTAAGACAGCGCAAAAATCTCGATCTCCATTGTTCTGTTCTTTTGTAAATGAAACTCAGGAGTCAGGAGTATGGAGATGAAACAGCCCTCCTTCAACAATCTATGCTCTCGAGTTTTCCACCTAAGATATCCTAAATCCTAATGTAAACTTAGGCAACAAACCAATTACATCAGTATGTCCATTATGCCCATTTCTCATGGCATTTAAAGAGTCAGTAGTGGCATTCCTTCGGATCTGAATTGTTAGTGGATTAAATCAAAATAGTCATTGAGCTATTATATGCTTCTCCTTTGTTGTAAGGAAGGATATATTCAACAAATATCCAATTGAGGGACTATGCAGGAGATAAGCTCATACTTGTAGTTCCTCTACTCTGCTTGAGTCGGTACCTCTGTGAAGATCCAGACCAGAGTAGCAGTATGGCAATGTATTGTAATTAAGCTTGGAGTGTCTAAACCAAATTTTAGCAACTAGTACTCAAATCAAGGTAATTAGTAAACCTATTCACCACCAAAATCCCCTTTTTCACCAGGAGATGATGTAACTCTCTTTTTGTTTAAAACAATGGTAAGTAAGCCTACCTAAGGGCCCATATCTCAGGGGAATATCATAGGTGAGGGAAGGCACGGAAGAGGGTAGGGGGAATAAGGGTAAGGGAAATTTTTCTGTGCCTCCAATGGGATTTGAACTCATGCCTCCATGTTGGAAGGTGCGTAATGTCCCACTAGACTGCCCCTTTGGTGGTTAGATGATGTACCTCTCTACCAGCCACTATTTGTCATTTCAAACGCACAGGGTTTCCCATTGTGTCATTGCTTACCTAGGCTATTCAAGAATGGTACACATGGTTCCGGCTAGCTAATTTAACAAAATGCCTAGCTAGTAGACCACAGATCACGCATGAAGGGCTGCCATCCTCAATTTTTCCATTACAGAACACATTGTCATCAGTAAAATCCAGCCATGGGATGCCGCTTTTTGGTTTTCCACCTTTTTAACCCCCTTTTTTCCTTTTTCTTTCTATGGAGTTTGGGGGGGGGGGTAGATTCTAGAGAACAGGATGAAAATAACAGGGCAGGTTAAGAGCTGAGGATAACTACTCATTAGATATGGAAAGCCTCAAAGCATATATTAATCAAGGGAGATTGGAAAAAAATTTAATTATTATAGTTGAATTCATTGATAGCCTTTGATTTACTCCTACAACATCTCAACCGTCCAATTCACATAAGGCAACCTACGATAATAGGTCGGAAGTCATGGGCAGGTTTTTTTGTTAAAATTCTTCGCACAAATTCGATCTTCGATACTGTCGCTCCTGTTACTCTTGGTCTCCCAGAGGATCTCATTCTCCTCTATGTCTTCCACTTCTCTCTATCATCTACTTTTCGTCTATCTTCTATAATCAATTAATTCAACAACACAACGACAACAAGCCAGATTATCGTCGTCTCTCTCGTGTTAAAACCCTGACATATTTCGGATGCTTGAAGATCTGGAGCACGTCAGCAATTCGGTGCCTAATCGTATGGTTCTCGGTGAATTTGATGATTCGCTGGTACCATTGTTCGATTCTAGAAGAAATTCGGTCCCATTTCTCATAAGATGTACAATATAGAATTTGCATTGATTATTTTAGTGTCGGTCCTTTCTGAATTTGATAGAATCACAGAAAAAGATCCACAAATCAATAGTCAATGATGAATGCGAATGGCATGGCATCAACGCTTGCTTACCCAACATTTTGGAAAATACCAAATGTGGTTTGCTTACATTATTTGATTTTAGGAGCTAGTCACAGGCGGTTAATGGCTCAACCTTGATGGCGGCGGAGCTCGAATGCAACGGTCACCAGTGATGGCTTCCAGTGTGGCAAGTTAGAGAGAGACGGAGTAGAAGCCATGAAAACAGAAGATAGAGAGAACGATTTTGGGCTTCCGGTTTAATTATCTGGCTAAAAAATTTAAGAACATTTTAAAGCTTCCATGGCCATGGCCCCCGGTTGTAAAAATGGATGAACATAAAAAGTGGAGAGACAGAGTACCGGCATTGCAAACCCAAATAAAATAAAAGTAGTGGTGCTACTGGTCCTAAAATTAATTTATTGTGGCGATAATAGGTCACCACATTTGACAGCTGAGATTCACATGACTAAGCTCAATGGTTCTTATTTATCAATTATCATAGTTAAAAAAAATTTCAACGATGATAGAATTTTCAATTAATCAAACTCTACAGCAGATCTAGAAATACATTACAGCAACTAACACAGGTTGGTTCAAGTGGTTTTGCACTTGTTTCCCTCAGGCAAGATCTCAGGTTCCAGTCTTTTGAATGGAAAAAATCTATAAAGGGAGAACTCCATTGGTTCAGCAGTAGCTCGACTCCAGTTAAATAAAGGATCCAATACCCAAAAAAAAAAGGAAATACATCACAGCATTAGAGAACAGAATTAATTGTTGCTAACCTGACTGCCAGTGTCCATGCATCCCAACTGAGAGTTAGTGGTTGTATTCCAGTAACGGATACATCGATCGGCAGTTCCACCACCAGATGCTAGAAGTCCATGAGCATGAGGTGACCAAGCAATTGCTTTAACAGCAGCTGTATGTTCACAGTACCTCAAGAGAGGTTGAGTTGAATGTTGGTTCCATACAAAAAGCTGTTAAGAGCAACCAATATGTAAGAAATTCCTGCCAGAAGCAGGAAAGCACCAGTTTGATTAAATGTGGAGCTTAAGAAACTCACCCTATTGTCATTTCCGCCTGATGCTAGTTCACGGTTATCACAGGACCATTTTAGTCCACAAACCTGAATGAAATAAGCTGGTCAGCTTACATCAGGCTACAAACAAACACCTTCAGCAGATCAGTAAGATTTCTTTCGATTTGACAGCAAAGACTTAGCATGCAAGAAGAAACCCCCCCCCCCCCGGCCTTCCAACTTTCCTCCTAATAGGATAAACACTTTAATAATGTGAAAGGATATATATCTGTATATATAATTAATCAGAAAACAGCATGCAAAGAAAGCTTCTAGAGTAGATCCTACAATATAGAATCCGGAAAAGGGGAGGTTGGTATCCCCTCACTCCTCACCTCAGCCAACCCCAAACTAAGCCGAGAAAGGCTCATCTCTCAATATTTTCAAGAAATTGCACTAAGAAATATTTCTCAACCAATCATAAATTTTACGGAAATCCCATTATGCAACTATGAACATTTGCCGGTTCCATTATATCTTTAATTTTTTAACTTTTACCAAATGGTGCCCTTATATTTTAAAGAATTTACAAACATTATCCCTCCATCACTGATGTCATCACATATTAGTCAAAGTGACTAAAATACCTTTAATTTCTCTCTTTCTCTAACCCTCTTCATCCCCCCCCCCCCCAACCATTGCTTGTCCATCGAAGCAAAAAGGAGATGGAATAAACCAAGCTCAACAAGGACACAACTAGATCCACCTTAACCCAGGCATTTCTCTCTCTATCTTCTTTCTCCTCCCCTTAACTATACATCAACCTTGAACATCCCTCCTGCTCTCTCCTCCCCGCCAAAGTTTAGAGCTCAAGGCATTTCCAAGTGGGTCTTCTCTCTCTACCTTCATCCTAATTATATAAGCTATCAATTTTTCAGGCAATTTTTCTTAATCATTTACTAATGTGAATCAAGCTTATAAAAATTTTTCCACAAAAATCAAAATTTGAGCCATACCCATGTGAGAAAAATGCCATAATTTTCATTGGGTGAGGCTAGATTTTGGGAGATAGTGGACGGAATTAAGTTGATATGAAGATGAGGGAAAATGATTCAAATTGGTTAAAGGGGGATCACCAAAAATTGGAGTTGAGCTTAGTTTACTTCTAGAGGAAAAAAGCAAAAGCCTCACTGGATCTTGAAAATGCACTCCACGTGTTTGACAATTCATTCAAAGAGCTCGTTCTTTCACTTTCACAAATTAACACTCCCCAACTTCTTTCACTTGCTTTTGTCTCTTATCAAATCTGTGAGCATCTGACACACATGAAAAAGGTCGTGATCATAACAAAAATAGGGAACATTAGGGTTCACCCCGAAATCCTAGATTATGCTTTCTTATACGGTTGCCAATTGGGAACATTAGGGTTCCTTTTTGACGCCAAAATCATGTATTATGCTTCTCATATGGTTGTCAATTGCAATATTGATTTTTAACCTACAATTGCTTGCAGATCTCGAGAAGGAGCCATGAGAAGCCAATTGCAGCTGTAGATTTTTGAAGCTTCAATACAGAGAATAAGGAGAGGAGTAATATCAAGCGAGATTGATTATTACCAACATAGAGAAAGATAGATGAAAATTGAAACTTCAAACCCTGGGGTTTTCAAGCTCCTTCCATGATTTGTAGGTAACCAGGAGGGAAAGGAGTAAGAGTTTGCAGGAAGGCAGATGAGAATTGAAGCTATGTTTAGACCTTTTAATTTACTGATTTGGGGTTTGGTGTTTGTAAGCCGGAGAAGGTAGAAGCAAAGCTAATTTTATCTCATAATATGCTATTTTAGCATCAAAATGAGAAAACCACGTAAGTTAACATGCGATGTCATCATTTAAGTCACACCACACATATAGAACAAAGTAAAAGGTAATACTATGGGGAAAAATAAAAAAGAAGTATGTAACGGAAACGGAAAATGTTGAGGGTCATCAAATGGAATTCCCCTAAAATTTATCATAAGCAAAAAAAAAAAAAAATGTTGAAATAATTTATGTATTTAAAAAAATATATTGCCATCCAAACAAACAAAGCCTAACTCAAATTACAGGGGATAATGTTGCATGAGAACACATGACATGTGAATTGTACAATAAGACCCAGACAGACAGTAGAACAGAATGATCATGCTGTAAAGCAGTTGGTCCAAACCTCTGATTTGTGCCCGCTTAATTTACTGACATGATCATCCTGAGCACGTATATCTCTTTGCAAGATATTCTTATCTCGACTACCAGAGGACAACACTAATGAACTCCATGCCAGTGCACCCACTCGTAAACGATGGCCCTCCATAGTCCGAACACTCTTGCAGCGAGATGCATCCCAGATCTGGAATAAAATGCACCAAATATTAACTAGCGCCAACTTGAACAACACACAATGCTCCATATTGTACATATCTGGGCACATTCCTAAAATGACAATTCTCAATGGTTACAAGAATCAAGATGGTAGACTTAGATTATGCATGAATTACCTGAACTTTTCCGAGGTTTGTACCAACAGCCAGATGTGTCCCCCGTTGAGCCCATCCTACTGAACAAACAATGTCATCAATCCCCAAGTCACATAACTTAGTTACCTGCAACAAATTGCACCCCATACAGCCAAGAAGTAACATCAATGCAAGAGTACTACACGCAAGCGAAACATCAAAGAGTCAACTGCATATAGACATAAGAAAGCATTAACCAAGAACCACAGAAAAGCAATCACAGCTATATTCAATAATTCATAATCATAGCAAAATGCCATCAAAAATCATCCTTTGCTATCAGCAAGCAAACAAAAAATGGCCACAAGAGATAAAAAGGTTATGAACTTACCTTACTAGTGCAAGCATTCCACAAGTAAACACAATTGCCCAATCCCACAGCAAGCACATTGTGTGATGACCAGTCAACCAAGTTCAAATAAAAATCATCTTGCAATGCCGGTGCATCCAGTACCTAATATATACACAAAACAACAAAAATCCACTCAATAAACAAGACTAATTGAAAATTTAACCAATACCCACATCTCACTCCAAACAGACAAATCTTCACTCACATGAAAGCAATAATCATATGCAAGTTCTTAAGCAAACCATTCCCCCCCCCCCCCCACCCTAAATCGCCCACGAAATGCCACCACTCAATTACATCAATTTCCCTAAAATTCATTAAATTTTAGTATCTACTAATACCCTCCAAAAAATTACAAATGATCCTCACCATAAGCCCACATTGATCGCAAAAATCTCACTCCTCAATCCCATCGATTTTCCCCAAAATTCAGTAAATGTCAGTATCTATGAGCAGGGAAAAAATCCAATTTCTTCACCATAAACCCACATTGTCCACAAAAATTTACCTTATAAGGAGACTTTGGGACCTTCCTGGGAGATTTAACAGGGCTATAACTAACACCGGGGAGCGAATCATCAGGCCCAAACGCCATCAACGACGGCATGGGTCGCTTGGTCTCCGTCTTGAACCGGAAAATATTCCGGTTCGGCGGTAATGAACCGGACACTTTAGGAGGGGTACCGGGAAAAGGTGACCCGGCTTCTGGCCCGAAAAGAGCTGCCCGAAGGAGGGTAGCATAGACATTGGACGAGTCCTCAGGCTTGGTCCCAGATGAGAGAGAACTAGAAGAAGAAGAATTAGAAGAAGAAGAAGAAGAAGGGGAAGAAGGGACGTTGAAAAGAGAGAAATTCGAGAAAGTTCTAGAAGGAATGAATCGGTCGCCTAAGATGGTCCGAGAAGGGGAAGAATGGTGGTTGGAGTTGATCAGACGGTCAATATGGCGAGACGGGGTGGTGGGTTCGAAGGAGAGAGAATGGCGAGCCATTTTCGAAGGGGAGGGCTCTACATCTGAAGCAGGTAGAGGAATAGGAAGATCTTCGTCCATAATGTGAAGAAATGGGAGGAAATGGCGATTGATTGTTGATGGTATTGGAAACCCTAGGAGAGAGAAAGAAGGGGTGGATGAGATTATGGAGAAGCCAAGAAGGACAATTATTATTTGGAAAACGGGAAACGGGGTTTATTTTGTTTCAGCGAAGGGATACAATTTTTTTTTGTTGAACAAACTGTTAATTTTCCCGGGAAAAAAACGTTCACTTTGCGGGAGAATTCGGGAGAATGGCGGGCTCGAGATCGGGAAGTATGCTTTTTTTCTAACAAAAAGACAGAATTACGAAGGAAGCCACCTGGAATACTGAAGCGGGTCCCACCAAGTGCCAACAGAGTTTTTTCTTACGCTTCCGTTGGGTTTAGCAGTTGCGGGGTGTACTTTAGCCGAGAGTCTGAACTACCCAAGCTCGATCTCGGCATGGTCAGAGAAATACTCGGCTTAGAATTCGCTGTAAGAAGCTCCGGTTCAAGCTCGTATGCATATTGCTCAGCTTGAAACTTGCCTTGACATTTCTTTTTGATGGAAAAGTTTACAAATTTAAAACTACAATCCAACCAAAATTCCAAATTTTTACATTGAATTCAAAAAATATGGGTTAGAATAAATTTGTTAATGCTAATGGGCCATCCAAGCGCATAAGAAAAAATAAACTAATTGAATTTAAGTTGTTCGGTATGCTTTCAAATCTGGTTGAGTTCAGTTTGAACTTGATTTGAGCCGAACCTGAGAGCTCGGCAAGCCGGTTTGGTTTTGTTACAGTCCTAACTATTAATTGTAACACTTAGGCCCTGTTCTTTTGGGTGAGAAATGTACCCAACCCACACCAACCCACTTTTCCCCCCTCTTCCCACTCTTTCCCACACTTAAAAAAAAATACCACTCTTTCCCATATTCACCCACTTCTTCCCACATTCACCAACTCCTTCCCACACTAACATAAAACAACCATTTCCCATATTTGAAAATTTTTTATACTTTATGTAATTGTGTGTGCGAATAATCTGACAGCAATTATGAGCAGTTTTAATTTTTCGGATGTTATGGAACAGTTTTATTTTTTTTCTTTTTCCTCAATTTTTTTATTTTTTTATTTTTTTATTTTTTAATTCTATTTTTTAATGTTTAATTTTTTAATTTTTTTATTTCTAATTTTTTTGTATTTATTTTTAATTTTTAATTTTTTAATTTTTAGTTTTTTATTTATTTAATTTTTAAATTTTTAATTTTTCGGAAGTTATGAAATAGTTTTATTTTTTTTCTTTTTCATTAATTTTTTAATTTTTTAATTTTTTTAATTTTTTTTAAATTATATTTTTTAATTTTTAATTTTTA
>JACYFF010031956.1:12097426-12119171 GCA_017589665.1 Selenicereus undatus | reverse complement strand
TATGTATATATTGTGCATGATATAGCTTAGTCCAAAGTGTGATATTTATATACAGTCCTAACCCTCTACATTTTTCAGAAGCAAGCTTGACTTTGGTAGATTAACTTGTGAAATTTTGAGCCTTAAAGACTAATTTATCATTTCTAGTCTCATATGTTTCTTCTATGTATGTCTCTTCCATGATTACATCTTTGTAACTTGCTTTCATTCTCTTCAAAATCACATTTAACATGTCTATTATGGTAATATGATATAGGCATTCCCTATTGTGTACCATATAGCCAAATTGCCTCCCTATTTTTAATGTTTTACCTCTTGCTAGCCCTTTGAGTCTTAACTATTTTGTTGCGAACCATTCATTTTAGCTTTTGGCCTAAAGACATTTTCCTATGCCTAAGCCAAGACTAGTGAAGCAACACTCCATTATTTAGAGGGTAGCTTTTGGGTGTTTATATAAATGGTGGTTGATTTTGGTTATATAAGGGGGTGTATCATTGTGACCATTAAGAAATTGATTTGTGTTATTGAAGTACATGTCATTCATGTATTTTTCTTTCAAAGGAAAAAAAGAGAAAAAAGAGAAAAACAAAGAAAGAAAAAGGGAAAAATGAAGAAAAATGGAACGAAAAAAAGTGAAAAGAAAAAAGTTGAAAAGGGATAAAAAAAAAATGTGAAAAAAAGCAAATGTTATGAATAAGAGTGCTTGGCATGAATGTATTGTCATTGTATATACTCATTTCTAATAGTTGCTTATGAAAGGTGTGTGCTTAAATTGTCATAAGTTTGGAGTATGTGTGTGATATAGTTTTAGAAGTGTTGAGTTGATCATTAGCTACTTGGCTTTTAGCTTCTCATTTCCTAAATTGTTTGCTCCTCTCCTAACCCTTTATCCTTAGCCCCGTTACAACCATGTAAAGTCCTCTTGATTATTGTATTGCACATTGCATTTGAGTGATGGAGAATTGAAAATCTTAGCAAACCTATGGTAGTTTTTAAAATTTGAAGATGAATAGAGTAACCCTTATTATATTTTAAACACATAAGCGAGAGTGTTTCATATATTCCTAAAGTAAGGTTCTACAAGTCGGGCTTGTACATATTTTCTAAGTGGGGTGAAAGATTGTGTATAAATATCATCAGTGGAGATTGAGAATTTCTTGATGTGTGCATTGTGCTTATATGTGATCTAGTACTTAGGTTACTTGATTGATATGGTTGGTTGGAATGTGTGCACATTCTTTCGTGATGTTGTATATATACATTTTCGAAAACAACCCAAAAAGATTTTCTATTTTCTGTTTTTTTTAAAGATTTTATGGATATATCTTCCGCAAACCTTGACGGAACCTTACTCGTCCACCAAGGATAACCTAAGGGTTTAAAAACATTGTTGCACATGCTAAGTGCAAATCGTGATTCCCACGAAAGTGAGTAAGGATTTTTTTTCTAGGTTTTTTAATTTCATTTTACTTGAGGACGAGCAAAATGTAGGTGTAGGGGTATTGTTCAACCTGAAATTACTTCATTTTATACCATTTTATTATCTAATATTTACTCGAAATAAATTATTAAATTAGGATTTTAATATATTTTTATTTACTTTCAAGGAATTTGAGGAATTTGAAGAACGAATAAATTGCTCTAAAAAAAGAGAGAAAGTTGAATCAAAAGGGCATTGGATCACAACAAGCACTGGATCAAGAAAAAGGGAAGAAAACAAAAGAATCATGAATGAGCCCAGCCAGCTTCGGGCCTATTCTGCTCCCAAACCACGACCTTCCATCCACGACCCAAAGGCCTTATCACAGCTCCCTCAATTTCCTCCCAGACGAGAGCGTCCCATGTGTTCGTTAGCCCAACGATGCTTCCTTCTCCTTTCCTACTCCAAGAGGCCTTTTCTTTCATGGGCTAGCACTCCCTAAACCCAAGCAGAATTCAGCCTGCTCATCCCTCTAATATGAGGCCTAATTACTTCCCCCTTACTCCTTTCTTTCCTTATGCGCGTAAGGCCCATCTTCATCCAATCTATCTTCATCCTTCCCCATTTCATTTATATTTCACTTGGAAATCACATGACTATTGCATTCCTCTCCTCCTCCTTCTTTCTTGCTCATCTGTTTTCCCATAATCACAACCGCCATTTTCCCACATCTTCCTTCTCTCCTCATTCATCCTTCAATCCTCCTAATTACTCTCATGATTAGTTTCATCAATTTCAACATCACCAATTCGGCAGTTTTAACAATAATTGAGGGGTTTAATTCGTGATCAATTGAAACAATCAAGTTGTTTTTCTTTGTTTTTTTGGCACGGTTTTGTCGATATAATTGGACGAAGGCAGCAGATAGAATAGAGGGCGAAGAGAGTAGTTCTAGCTTTATTTTCAATTTTGTGCTCTTTTTGCTTACCTTTACAATTCCAATCTACTTTCAACCACTGAAAATTAGGGTAATTGACTTGGGTTACATTTAATTTGAATGAGATTCTCAATTTTGGATTTGAATTTGTTTGTTATTTGGTTCGAGTTTGCATTCCGTAGCCAATTCTGGTTTGAATTTCATGTCTTATTTCTCTCTCCTATTGCTAGTTGATTGACTCTTATTACTTAGGCGTGAAAATTTCAATTGCCAAGTTGTGTGTTTAGTTGGTGTTTCATGTTACTGTTGCCATGTGCATGAGTTTTCTTTGTGAAGTTTTTCTATTCGTTTTGGTTTTGTCTTATTTTATTAACCTTTAGTTTATGGTGGTAGTAGTGGATTTTCTTGCTTTTCTCATTTTATGTATGCACATCTCTTACTTTGAATGTTAACTTCGAGAATTTTAAAAATGGATTGGATCATATTGCTTAATTTCTGATGACTTAATTTTATAATCATCCCTGAGGTTCGATCCTCATGTCCTACAAAAAACAACCGTGCACTTGCGGAATTTACGACACTAGAACTACAACTTGGTAAAAGGTTATTCTCCCATGAAACCATTGACGAATACTGGACATGGCCATTAGACCTAAGATAAGCGAAGACCCCATACTATCGCACAAGAACGACTGCATACATATCCGAATACGCTTGATTGGTGAAAGGGAGGAGTTGAATATGAGATGTTTTGAAGATTATAGTTAAATGTAGAAAATATTATGGAGCCTATAGATTCTCAAAAAATGGAAAATATTGTTTTGGACGGGAGTCCACAACGGAATATCCACATGGCAGAATGATAGCTCAAGGGATTCAACCATCATGTGTTATGCCCAATTTCTCACAAAGAAGAAAAAACCCCATAACACCTATTCTGAGATTATACCTTCAACCAACGATTTTGGACAGCTACTAGTATGGAGCTCAGAGCAGAAAAGAGTCCAATTAGAAGATTTGAATAGTTGAGGAACTCAATTTTGTATATATGCAAAACTGATAGAAATAAAACAATACCAGTAAGGCAATTCATATATTCAATTTAGAGTATAAGGGTTCTCACGATCAAATGCCAATTTGAAAATGCAAAAACAGATCCAAAAAATGCATTTTGCATATGTACCAAGGAATGGGACTAGAACTCACAAGCAGTGCTCATTAGAAGAACCAACCAAGGATGATTATAGATTTATGGCCCCCAACCCAACTAGTGTATTTAACCCTTTCTATTTATTCCTAGAGAGAGCGTAATGTAATGCTAGAGGCAGCAATCATAGTGGATGAAGCATCAGCATGGGACTGCCTATTTATTGTGTATTGCAAATTATTGCATGCATATCCCGTATTGACCAGAAGTGCATTTTCCACAAAACCCATAAGCATTGAATGGGTTAGGAAAATAGTAGATGAGAAAGGATGGACAATTGTGCATATATGGATTGATTTGTTTGGATGTCATCCATGTACTAAAAGGGAGTCTATGCCCTATTCTTTTTCACGGTGGTGAACATTAAGGCTATATCTTTCTTCTTCTTATGTTTTCTTGCATCTACTTACTGCTCTTTATATCTTTAACAAAACTCTTGTAGCTCCTTACGTCTTCTTCCATCTCCTTATATTTTCTTACATCTTCTTGCATTTCTTTATATATTTTTTATAATATTTAACTTGTCATTTATTTTTTTTTCTCATATTTATAGAAATATGTTTACATTTTTTCTATACTACCAATATGAAAAATATGTATATATTTTTATGAACATAATCTTTATATAAACATAAAAATTATATTTAACAACGTAAATTATATTTGAGTCTCGATCATTATAGAGAAACTAAGTTAATACGCTTTCAAAATTATAATACAAATATGGAATTCATGTTTGAGTTTTGATGGGAATCATATATGAAAATAGTCAAACTTTAAATGATGAAAACATTTGAGCTATTTCATCCCTTAGTTCATCCATGACAATTTAGTTGCTATCATCGTACAATTGAACATAGGGTGATCTACCCACATTTGGGTCCATTGTTGAGATTGGTATGCCCTTTTTATGCATAATAACTAAATTATGGAGAGTACAAAAATAATAATTACTGCTGCTCCATTTTCATTTGAAGAATGTTAAAAATATTAATTTAAATTTTTTCAATTTGTCAATTTTAGTTTAATGGTTCTATTCAAATTTTAGTGAGAAAATTGCTATTTTTTTAGTTTGTTTATAGGGAGGTGAAACCAATGTTAATAAAAAAAACTCCTCAAGTGTAGAAACATGTTTAATACAGTTGTCAATTTTAATTTATTTTATTGTTATTTAATTAACTTATTTAGATGTTTATTTTCATTAATTAGGTTTTTTCAATATTATTTCTTCTCATCCCAAATGATAATTATAGAAAAACAAATTTTTTATATAATGTTAAAAAATAATTTGTTTAGTGATGTTATAAAATTATATTCACAAATATTGCTTACTTATTGTACATAATTTACTTTCATGAGATAACTTATTTCGTAAATCATACATTAAAGACCAACAATTATGCATACAAATTATACTTATAGAACTTTTTAATAATTCAATAACTGCTTATATCCTTACCACTTCTTACAACTTCTTACATCTTCTTACAACTTCTTTACAGTTCTTATAGCTCCTTACTAGGGATGGGCGTGGGGCGGGTTCGGGGCGGGTTGAGCTATACCCGCACCCATACCCATTTTCAAAAGTCATACCCATACCCATACCCATACCTATCGGGTTTTGGATGGTTGTACCCATACCCATACCCATCGGGTTTTTCGGGTTTACGGGTTTTATTCGGGTATATGTAGAGTGCGCAAAGTGTCACCCATATTCAACCCATATTTGCATACACGGTATGTTTGATTGGCAATTTCAAGCGATGCTACTAAAGTTTATGTCGGATAAACTCATAAAAGTTAAAAATGTAAAAAAACTTAATTTTTCAATTCTACATAAATAAATAATATACACTTAGAGTTTCATGCCAAATATTTATTTTTGAATTTTACCGTATTTTGGTCCCGTTTTACTAGCAAATCGGGTACACAATCGGGTACGGGTTTTAATAATCCATACCCATACCCATACCCATTTTCAAACGCAATCCCCATACCCGCCCCATACCCATTTTTTCCCAAAATTTCGTACCCATACCCGCTATAAATGGGGCGGATTCGGGGTGGGTTTTTCGGGTTCGGGTGCAACTCCCATCCCTACTCCTTACAACTTCTTATATATTTTTTTGACAACTTAAAGTTGCATCTTATTAAGCAAAAGAAAAACCCTAAGTGTTCCAATTCAATGAAATGGTTTTTGTCCATTGTAAGATATATTGTCAAATATCGAAGTCCATATAGTTTTTCAAAATAGCCAACCGATTTGTTAAGGAAGCACATGAACAAGTTGTACTAGTGCATAAGAGAGATAACTTGTACTAATTAAAATATGTATTACTGCTAACAAAAAAAATTATTTGAATCGATTCTCCAGCCCTTAGATTCAACTACCTCTTAATATAATGATATGTTGAATATACATTTCAATAGTTTTGTGGGATGAGCTTGTCATAGGCTAAATTCCTGCTATTGGTAAATTTGTATTCAATTTACTTTACTGAAGTTCACCCATCATGAATAATCTCAAGTAGGGTTATTAGTTTTTCATTTGTTTAAAATTTTTTGCGTAAGGATTCTTTCTTTTTATACTATCTTCTACTTACAAAATATTGTTATGTTTGTCTAACTTGTCTGACACAAAATGAAAGTGGATATTGAACAAACATAGTATGTACAAATTTTTTCATATTTGTGAATTGTTTTAGGAATTAAACCCAATGTTACCACGACTCCTACATGTACTCATGTATTTTAAATTTAAAAAATAATTGATGTAGCATCACCTGAACGCTAAAATAAATTTTGTTACAGTAAAGACCACATCCCGACCTGGGACTGGTCCCCCACGAATGGCTATTCTTCTAGGTGTGCTTCTTATAATTTTAATTAAAGAAGAAATTAGAGTCGTTTTATTAGAAAAACTGACAAAACCCAATTCTAGATTTAAAGAATATCACTCTCCTAACCAGGTCCTAAACCATAGGCACAATCCAGGGGACACAGACCTCACAACAAAAGGTTTTCAAAAAGGTCCCTAAATAATCCCTAATGCAAGGGCCAGCTAACTCCATAGGCTTGAACCAAAAGATCCAGATTCAGGAGCGAATGTACAATGTCAGAATGGGATGCACCTTAATGTCACCCACCATCAATGATGCTCTCTGCTAATCGAATCGGAAAATAAAATACTAACAATAAAAGAAATAAGCATGCAATATATTAACTACTATGTTGTCAAACACTTGTTTGGAAATACTCAAATATGTTGTCAAATACAGGAAAGCAAAGAGAAGAAAATAAATGTTTACAATGGGAGGGAACTAAATTAATTTCCAAAAAATTACATGTATTACAGAAATATAAGATCTAAATGAAGCTAAACAAAAGAAAGAAGAAAAAGGGAAAAGAAAAAGGTCGACTGAAAGATTAGTACTCTCATTCTAATTGCTTAAGTGACTTAGAAAACCCTAGGATTGAGAACTTTGAGCCTTGACTTGTGCTTTAAATGTTTGGTTACTGAAAGATAGATTTAAAAAGGTTTGGTTAGGTTCTCTAAACCTATTGGTATTCTATCAAGATTTTTGTGACGTTTTTTGTTGTGCGTTTGATGAACATCATTTATGCCTGGGTTATTTAAATGTTTGGGAGTCATTTTACGATATTAGTGTGCTTAGTTGTGTGATAATGCCCTTATGTTTAATATTACGATTGGCTTTCGCATGCTTCATGAGTTTATGCAGATTTTCAACTTTATGAGCATAAGATATATGAGTAGAAGGATGATTTTGAGACCTTGTAGATCAAACATAGAAGCAAAAAAGACCTGAAGACTCCTAATATGGACAAACCAAGGTCAATATTGTGATCAAGGAGGTCCCAGTTCGAAGCAACAAGAAGAATGGAAGAAGATATATGCAAGTCATGAGTGGAGCCCATGGGACCATGGTGGACCCGATGAGCTATACATGGTGGCCCTCTCTTTACATGACCTTTTGTTTTCTTCATGACTGTTCAGTTCTTACACGTTTTTGACAATTAAATGCCAAATTTTTGTAATAAAAGCTTGATTTTCAGCCTTTGTTATCATGATATTCATTACATCATCCATCAGTCATCTTCCCTACATCTACTATCCACCATTTGAGAGAGTTAAAGAAGCAGAAGTGAAGATTGAGCAAAGTTCGAAGGCTATCAGGAGAAGAATGAAAGATCGTCAACTGGGGATGCAAGAATAAGTTTTTCTTTTTCTTCTTTTTCTTTGCTTTCTCTAATAACCTATATTATGTTTTTAGAGATTTATGTTTTATTAATTTCTAACATGTGTGATTCTCAAGTTAGGGGTTGCTAAATTGAACTGATGATGCTAATTTTGCTAGTTTGGACTCATTCTGCCCTGAATTTCTGCTTGGTTACTTTGATCTAGTCTTAGAATTCGGATTGCTATTGTGAGATTTCTGGCAAATTTCTTGCATGCATAGTAGATACTCGAACAAACTACTTGAACGACCTTAATACACACTAGAACAACCCCGTACGCTTGTGGTGGCGATTAGCTTTTGAAGCGCAGGTGAGGGGTTGTATTTAAAGGCATAGGAAATAGATCTCCAAGGGTTTGGTGGTTTGTAGGCCAGGGTTTTTACTCAAGTTGTGTCAGCGCTAGAATTTACAAAAATTAGGTTGAAAAACGGAACCCTGGCATATTCTTATTGGTCCAAAGACCTATGTGTTCTAGGCTGCCTAGAGACAATTCAACTTTTTTGGGCATAACTTCCATGTCTGGCCTTTTTTTTTAGTGACTGTTTTTTCAAAAAAAAATTATTGACTATAGTTTCGAATGACGTTAATACATAGATTTGAGATAAATATGAATAAGATATATATAAAAGAGTGGATATGTGTCATTTTCAGCACAAGAAATGAGAATAATAAATATTCAACTCTATAATTTTATACACCCTAGCGTAGGGTAAAAATGACAAAAGAATCTTCATTGAATGTCGACCAAGGTCAATTTGGCTCATTTGGGCTTTTATATTCGTTAAGCCTATTGTAGGCATATGTGGGTTTGGATGTTTGGGTAAGGGATGTTGCTATAGTTTAAGGATCTTGGCTTTTGATATTCAGAGTTTCTCAAATCTTATTGAATTGGTCTATCATCATTGGCCATTTTATATAAAGGAGATACTTTTTATGCGCCTATAGTCACTCACAAGAATACCCAAACGTAACTGTTCAAAGCTTAAATTGAGTTGTTTTGTACTTGGTAATTGATATTACGAAGTTTGGTCACATACTCAAACTAGAACTTGACTTTAGGGTTGCTATTTTTAACTTATTCTATAAATATCTATTTCTTTTTTTATTTTATTTAATTTTTCGTAGCTACTTTTAATTTCTTCAACTTTGTAACTAGAATAAAATATAAACTTTTAACCGCTTACATTCATGAGGATTCCTTCTAAAATTTCAATTTATTCTAATTTCTCACAGTTGTTTCAATTTGTACCAATTATGTAACTCAATCGAACATTTCTATCTAGTCTAAAAGAGCATACTATTTTTTTTTTAAAAACGTACTATTTCAGAAGAAACTCACTTGAATTGTGGTGACACCCAGGCTTACATGTGGCTGACGTATCAATTGATCATGCGAGTTGACTTATATCCTCTTCAAAGTCCTGTATGAAGGTCGACCCAGGGTGTTTTTCCCGACAAATGCCCATTCGATGCTCAAGTCAGTCTCAAGAAGAATTATGGAAGCAAATAGAGGGAAAAGAGCAGAGAGAAAGAGAAAGTCTACTATTTGGGGAGAATGTTTTGTGAGATAGTCGAGTTGTGAATAGTAAAAGTAACCCTAAAATGAGAAATATTGAAGGATTTATAGCCTTGGGGTTAGCACCCAAGGGCAGGATGGTAATTTCCCCATTTAGGAGGTCAAATTACCATTGTACCCCTCCAACATCCTTCTACCCTCCTTATGGTCAACTCTGACTCCACATCGACTTGGTTATCGCCACATGTCACCTTCTTATTAGACCAATCACTAAATATTCCAATCATTTAGCCTTTCACACCTTAATAGAACGCCCACCAAGGTGTTCAGGTGAAATGTGGATTTACTTGATTTGCCTTTTCAAAGCATTATAAATATGCTCAGTGCCTTTATTTGAGTTGTTCGCTCACATACCTAAAATGTCCAAGCACATATTTCATTTTCTTGGGAGCGAGGATGATGTCGGGCTCCTCTTGTCACGGTTAGATTTTAGGAAACTTCATGCAGAGCTTCCCTAATTTCTTAACCCAGAGCTATCCCGCCTCATTGGCTGTTGGTCTGCCCTTGCTTTGAAAAGGCCAAAGTTGATGCTATGCATATGACATTGGGAATCCCAAGACAACGAAGCTGGTCTTCTATTTATTCTTCAAGAGGCGATTTGTTTCCAGATCATCACTCTCCTCATAGACTAAGACTTGAACAAGGCTCTAGAGAGGTTCTGCTGGGAGGGCTTTGAGATTTGGTTGGACACCAATGGGGTCGACTCACTTGGTGCTACCGGCAAGAGACGAGTGTTAATGCCCTGGTCAGTTGTGAGGATGTGGAGAGTTCAGAATCCTTGGCATTTCCCCTTCATCTTCCCCAGGGCGTCTAGCTGAAGGTGCAAAAGAGGTTCCTACCAAGAGAGGAAAATATTAACTTTCCCATGGAGTGAGAGATCAGCCCCTTGAATAAGGAATCTAATCCCACCCTGGACTAGGGACGACTCCCTCCGAAGGCAGAGAATGAGGTTACTCTTAGAGTGGCAACGTGCCCCCATATGTTGACTGAAGAAGGCTCCTTTCTAGGGAGAAGAAAAGTATTCCTTCACCGAAAAAGGTGTTTGGTTTGGCTCTGTGGTCTTAATGCCACGCTAACTACGACTTCTCATTCATTGCTAAGGAGTTGATGCATCATAGCATCTTTAACTTTACTTCTATTTACTTGTAACGGGCATCTACGCCGTCTTTTGATGTGTATCTTCATCATGACATCGATATCTTCGTCATTGTTTTTGCTTGTTTTCATCATGTAATTGAAGTTTCTGTTAGCACTAAATCGTTCATCATTGTTTATTAGACTTCGCATAAATTTTCAACACATTGCAATTCATGGGTCCTTTATGCATTTGCTTTTCATTGTTTGTTCCGATATATTTCTTTTCATAATCCGACCCACAAGTGTTATGCGAAGATTTGCTCACATTACCCACTTTTGCACGCCTGATACATAAGTCGATTTTTTTTCGTAATAAAAGAAGGCCAAATAGGAGAGGGGTTCCCTCCCCATTCGTTTGGGCTGAATGGAAGAGGGCCCTCCTCCATTCGGCTGAAGGAATGAAGGGGAGTCCCGAATAGAGAGGTTCCTCTCCATTCAGCTAACCGAATGGAAGAGGTCCCTCTCCATTCAGTTAAAGCGAATGGGAGAGGGGTTCTTCTCTATTCGCTTTGACTGAATGGGACATGTTCCTCTTCATTCGGCCAAGCTAAATAGAAGGGGGGATTTCTGTCCATGCGATCAAAGCAAATGGGAGAGGTTCATTTCAATTCAGTTATACTGAATGGGAAAAGGGTTCCTCTCTATTCGGTTTGACCGAATGGGAGGGTTTCCTCTCCATTTGGCTCAACCGAATGGGAAAGGGGCTCCTATTCCATTTGGCTAAATAGAATAGGAGAGGAATTTCCTCTCCATTTGGTCATGGGTTCCTCTCCATTTGGTTAAACTAAATAGGAGAGGAATGGCCTCTCCATTTGGCTGGGCCCCTCCTGTAGAGTCCATTTTCACATTTCAAGGCCTTATTTTTCGTATTTCCTTTTTCTTTTTGGCCCGCTTTGGACTTTAACACTTGGAATTTTATCTGATATAGGGATTAGATTTTGGCACCCACCTCGAGGCCATTTAAATGCATATATACGAACCTTGCTTCTAAGTCATTTCTCACTCTCATTCAAGTGCCCTTGTCAAAATTATAGGCAGACAAAGTTAGAAAGAGAAGCTCTACAAGAGTAATTCCCTTGCCTTCCCAATCACCAAGATATCTATACTTTCCTCATTCATTTCTTATTCTTGTAACATAGCTATGTTGTCATTCACTTACTCGCTAGGATCATCCTAGCCCCTCATCGAGCTTCAAAGAGGATAGGTTTAGCAATAACTCTACCGACCCACACCCAACCTCGGCCCTTAAGGAAGGCATTGACCCCTTAAAAGATTATGACAATAACTTCAAGCCAAACTCTAGGAACCCCTGAAGGCCCTCTGTAACGAATCCATTGCCGGACTTCCTTTGGATCAATCCAAACTTCTTTGAGGAGAGCTCCAATAGCTCTCTATACCTTGGCTTCTACTCTTTGGGTAGGCTCGTGTCATATCCAGGGGAGGTATCCATAGCTAACCCACTTCATGGGCATTTTGCCGGCGAAAGCTTGTCACCCACAAACATAGTTTAGGAGCAAAAGCAAGATCTAGCGTCTTCTAGTGGCCCTACCAGGTTTGACCTGGAGAACAAACCCGACTCCCACTATATCAACTCATCCTTTCATATGAGCATAAGAAAATCATTGACTTTGAGGTGAAGTATTCTTTTCAACATAACTATAGGGTAATTGTTCCATCACATACAAATACCACAGATAACCCCCACTGAGATGTATAGGTGTGTACTTAGAAGCCTTAGAGTATGGCTTTTGATTTTCGCTTCCTAAGATTGTCATTGAAATCCTCCAAATGTATGATATTGCGGTTGCCCAACTTGTCCTCAATGCCTGGGCGTCATTCTACTGCAACTTGCAAGCTCAAGCGTCTCGAGTGCACGACCTTGGCCTTCACATATGTGCACATCATTCAACGCAACAATAAGACGTATGGGGGGGGAAGTTGGTATCAAATAGTTAGCGGACCTAGCTACATGTCTGCCTTAAAAAACCTTCATTCGTGCACTAATGGAAGTAGAGGTTTGTTTATGTAAGAAGGTAAATAGGGACTAGACCATCCCTATTTGGAACAAGCGAGGCCTGAACGAGACTTGGAATAAGCCTCGTACCATTCTGGGGGAGAAGGAGATGACTACCGTAAATTACTTTCAACTTGCCGACTCCATCTATTCCTGATCCAGGAAGGCCACAAAGGTTCTAGCTAATTGGATCCCTCGAAGAGTGCTATTCAGTTATGTGTGCTTCCTTTGCGTCACAGGGCTTAGTTCGGCTATTTGCCGTGACAACTTGATAGCCGCTTTGTTGATTTGAACAACATTTTTCTTTCCTAACCAAACTCATTTGATCTTTGCTTACTGTAGAGGAAGCGATAGACATATTGCTCAATATAAAGGGCAAGCTGACAAAGGAAGAGAGAAGACACCTTGACGATGTGAGGCCAGAGAAGCAGGTCAGCGAGCATAGTATTCATGAGGTCCAAGACCTTCCTCCAATATGTTCTTCTTCTTGACCTCACAAGCTTGAGCTCACTAAATGTGTCCCCTCCCTGAAATTTATGTGGTCCCCTTGTAACATAGTTATCACCTTGGAATTGCAGACCAAGAGTCAAGTGTTAGAGCGGATGAAGACTTTGATGTGCCCCAAGCGAGTTGAAGGGGCATCTTCCTAGCTTGCTGATGTTCCTTCCCTGGGACCAGCAAGTGGTAGATCCTCAAACCTCCCTCCTACCAAGAAGAGAAGGCCACCTTTGGGAGTTACTACCCCTTCTAGTTCAATTGATCATTGCACCTCAAAGGGTCGGAGCTTTTTCCTTGCCATGACTATGAAGGGAAGTTGACATTTCTTAAGGAGCTTGCTCAAAAAGGGGAGCTCGCCCCCGCCTTGGGCTCATAACAGGTTCCTAACACCCTAGAGATTGCTCAAGTCTACTTCATAAAGGTATGTGTCCTCAGCATGTGCAACTTGTTCTTTCCTTTGTGTATTATTGTAACCATCTCACTTCTAGGTTTCAAGGTGCGGTTTCGTGCTTTCATTACCCTTCGTGCAGTTCCCTCTCAGCGTGTTGTAGAAGACAAGCTCAACTCACTTAAGGATCAATCAAGGTGTGACAAGAAAGTGATAGTCTCTTAAGGAATGGATCTGAGCTGAATGGCATAAGAACTGAGAGCTAGAATACCCACTGAAGAAGTGGAAGGCTTGGAGCACAAGTTCGAGGTTGACAAGGAACTAATGGAGAATCAAGCCTACCAAGCCCAGCTTGATGCCACCAACATCTCTTACGAGAAGAAGCAAGAGGCCATGATGGACCTGATGACTTGAGTTGGCCAAGAGTATGATGAGGACAAAGGGCTCTTCGTGCCTGACTGGAAGGTCTTCTTGAAGTGGGCTGATATGGTAAAAATGAGGGACACCAGCACCCATGCTTAGAGGAAGAAGAAGGCTCGTCTAGCAGTAGCTAGCTCTCACGTAGGTGTCGTATTCGTCGGCCATCCATCTTCTCCATAGTATGCTTTGCAGGATCTGCTAGAGAATGATGCTGAGGTGACCCATGCCAACGGCTATGCTGATGATGATGGGCAGACTTGAACTCCCCTCTCCTCTTTACTTGGCTCTTCTCTAGTTTGCTAAACTTTGCTCTTGTGAGTGATTGGTTTTTACCTCCGGCCTTCTGGCCGAGGTTGTATAGACATCTTTTCCCTTTGCTTTGTTTATTCAGAACTCATGCATACGTACTATGTCACCTTATCTTGTTTGTGTGTATGGCATTCTTTCTATATGGATGCTTTATTTTCTGACATATTTTTTATATTTCTTGCTATCGCTATGTATTGATATCATGTATCAAAGGACTTGTGTCCTTTATTGATACAGAGTTACCCACCCTTCGAGGGCTAAAGAGGCTTTGCTCATATCCCTGTTGAGGGGGGACGGTTAGCTAAGCGTGGCCTTACCGTACATCCATCTCTTAGGCCCTATGGGCTAAAGGTGTTTGGACGAAGAGTTTAGTTATAAGACCAACAATCTATCCCCATTGTCTGCCACAACATTCATGGGCCAAGTTCGGACACTAATCGAACAAGCACATCCTTACATCAGCATAGTGTTTGACCAAACTGTTGTGCTTAGTTAGATCCCTCCCTTAAGGGGGGTGTGACAAGTTCATTGTAAGGTCGATCCCCTATCATTCCCTTTTCTAACTAAGGCATTCATTGGTTAAGTTTAGACACCAGCTGAACAGGTCAAGCCTTGCATCGACGTATTATTTAACCAAACTGTCACCCTTGGTTAGATTCCTCCCCTAAGGGGGGCAGCAAGGCCGACATCCTATCGTTCCCATTGCATATCGTGGCATTTAGGGGGCAAGTTTGGACATTAGCCAAACAAGCTGATCCTTGCATCAGTATATCTTTTAACTAACTATCATGCTTGGTTAGATCCCTCGCATAAGAGGGTAGGATGGGTACGGTTGTAAGGCCGATGTCATATCATTCCTATTGCCAACCATGCATTCATGGGTCAAGTTCGTACAACAAGCTGATCCTTGTATTAGCACATCATTTAACTAAACTGTAGCGCTTGGTTAGACCTCTCCCTTGAGGGGGTTGGACAATTTTGGTTCCTACCATGGAATTCATGGGTCAAGTTCGGACACTAACTGAGCGAGCAGATCCTTACATCAGTCTATCATTTAACCAAACTGTCACGCTTGGTTAGACCTCTCCCTTAAGAGGGTTTGACAATTTTGGATGCAAGGTCGATGTCTTATCATTTCCATTTCCTACCGTGCATTCATAGGCTAAGTTCCGAGCGCCAATCGAGCAAGCTGATCCTTGCATCAAAGTACCTCACTATTTAGATTTGTTGTTAAGTTTTTATCATCTCATTGGACCTATTGTCTCACTCTAAGGCCATATGCCTCCAAATTTGACGACAATGGACTAAAATCAGATTCGAGGAAACGATCATTCATTAATATTCATAGATGATAACATTTGGGGCCAACCGAATATACAACAAACATGCTAGAGAGAAACATGCCTTTATTTTACGCAAAGAACACAACTACCTTCTACACACATCATATCATACGCAATATCTCCTAAGGTTGTTGGAGTGCCATGTCCTTGATGTATGTTCTCTTTGAAGAATTGAAAGGCGAAACATCCCAGGGCACTCTCTTCCATGACTATGTCTGGTCGTTCCCAATTTGGTGCAAGCTTCCTTGGAATTGGCCCCTTTTTTATGGCCTTCATTTTTCATGGGACTAGATCCCTCTCCCTTATGGGTCTCTCCTTGACCTTACGGTTGTAAAATCAGACCATCCTGATTTTTGCAATCGCTTCTCTAAGATAGGCATTTCCTCTTACCATGGGCAACAAGTCAAGAGCCTTCCTTAGAACCTCGATGTTAAGGTCCTCCTGTAAGGTGGCGATTCAATAGGTGTGGATAGCAACCTTGACTGGAAGCACCGCCTTGGATATGTAGACGAGCAAGAAGGAGGTTTCCCCAATTGCGATCACCTTGGTTGTTCGAATGGTCAATAGTATGGCCAAGAGCTCATCAGTCCACAACCCCTTTACATTATCCAGTCTCTTCTTAGGCCTATTTAGGATTTGCTTTTTAGTGGATTCGGCTTGTGCATTTGTTTAAGGTCAAGCGATAGCTGTGAACCTTGTTTAGATGTCATACTAGATAGCAGTCTCGTGCCTTGTCACTATCAAATTGTCTACCATTGTCGAATACCATCGCTCTTAGGACTCCAAACCTTTTTCTGATATTCTTCCACATGAACTCGCGAACCTCCCTCTCGATGATGGTTACTATTGCCTCCGCCTCTACCCACTTGGTGAAATAATCCACCGTGACAAATAAGAACTCACATTGTCCCATTTCCTTTGGGAAAGGACCCAGAATGTCCACGCCCCACTTTGTGAAAGGCAATGGTGAATGCATTGCCGTCAAAGGGGTAGATGGCTGGTGGTGTAGGGAGCAAATCATTGTCACTTATCACACTTTCTAACCATTTCAATCACATCCAACCGAAGTGTGGGCCAATAGTAGGCCACCCCCAATGTCTTTGGGGTCAAGCTTTGTCCCCCAATGTGCAATCTACACTCCTCTTTGTGTATCTTGGCCAAGATCTTTTTGCCTTCTTCTAGTGTAGTGCATCTTAGGAGGGGATGCAAGAAAGCCTTCTTATGGAGGAACCCTTCATATAGTAAGAACCATTTATATCTCTTCCTAATGCAGCTAGCCCCTTTCGGGTCTTACGATAGGGTTCCATCATGCAAACAACTCATGAGGAGCTCCATGCATGTCTCGTTCCTATCGATCCAAACTAGTTCCTTGTCGTCAATCATCCACTGTGATAAGATATTCTAATGAATGCTCTTGTCATATCTATTCGGGGACTAATTGGCAAGCTTTGATAAGGCATCAACTTGTCGATTCTCTGATCTAGGTACATGCTCAACTTCAAAATTTTTGAATATGGAGGATCTCTCCTTTACTTTAGCCTAGTAAGCTATCATGGCTGGATTGTAACTTCATATTTGCCTCTTACTTGACTCACCACCAGTTAGGAGTCGGAGAAAGCCTTTAACTACCCATCTCCTACTATGTTGCAAACTTCCATCCCAGCCAATAGGGCCTCATAATTGGCCTCGTTGTTGGACGTTTTAAACATGAATTTTAACACATACTCATACGAATGCCCTTCAGGTGATACCATGATAAGTTCGACTCCACTCCCCATATTTGTTGCAAACCCATCGGCATATACCATCCATGCCTTACTACTGGTCTCTTGGGGCTAATCTGATATTGAGCATTCGACAATGAAGTTAGTAAGGACTTGGGCTTTGATTGCTCTTCTTGGTTCATAGCTGAAGTCGTAGGGTCCTAATTCAACATGCCACTTTAACATTCATCCAGAACTTCCAGACCTCTCAAGAGTGTTTCGCAGGGGCTGGTCAGTCAAAACAACAATGCAATGTAGCTTGAAGTACAAACACAGCCTCCGACTTGCAATCAGCGAAGCATATGCAAACTTCTCAATAAGGGGTTAGCGTTGCTCGGCCCCCGCTAGAACGTGGCTAACATAGTAAATTGGTAACTGTTGTCCATCTCTTTCTACCAACAGTGTCGTGCTTATTGCATGATCGGAGACGGCAAGATATGTCAACAGCAGCTCCCCTACGGTAGGGCTTACCATCTAAGGGAGTCTTACTAAGTATTCCTCGAGGATTTGAAAAACTTGTTTGATCTCTTCATCCAAGTTGAAACACGTCTTCTTCATTAGGACATTGAAGAAAGAAAGGCACTTATCAGCTGATCTTGACATGAACCGCCTAAACGCGGTTATGCAGTCGGTAAGCTTTGGTACCTCCTTTACGGTTGCTGGAGACTTCATATTTAACATCGCCTTGATTTTGTAGGAGTATACTTCAATGCCTCTTTGATCAATCATGTACCCCAAAAATTCTCCGGACCTGACTCTGAAAGTGCACTTCTTAGGGTTGAGCTTCATTCTATAATGCCTTAGTATCTTAAAGGTCTACTTGAGGTCCTTCACATGATCGACTTCTTTGACACTCTTAACGATCATATCATCGACATATATTTCCACTGTCTTTCCTATGAGTGCCACAAAGACTTTATTCACGAGATGCTGATAGGTAGCTCCAGCATTCTTCAATCCAAATGGCATCACATTGTAATAGTACAAACTAGTGTCAACAATAAAGGCCGCCTTTTCTTTCGTCTTCCTTGGCCAAAGGAACCTGGTGATAACCTGAGAAAGCATCCATGAAACTGAGGAGTTCATGACTAGCCGTAGAATCGACTAACTTGTCTATCTTCGACAATGGATAGATGTCCTTGGGGCATGCTTTTTTCATATCAATAAAGTCAATGCACATTCTCCATATCCCATTTAGCTTCTTAACGAAGACGACGTTCGATACCCACTCGGGGTATTGGCATTCTTTTAAAAATCCTGCTTCCAAGAGCTTCTAGACCTCAACTGCCGGAGCCACGCTCCTTTCTTCCCCCAAGTGCCTTTGTTTCTGAATGACCAACTTATGATAAGGACCCACACATAGTCTGTGTTTCATTATATCAGGAGCTATGCCTACCATTTCGAAAGGGGTAAATGCAAACACATCCCTCCATCGCTCCAAGAGTTTAGCAATTCCATCGCTCATCACTGGATCAAAATTCTTACTAATCTATACGGTCCATTCCGAGCACTATGGGTATAAGGGTATGGGCACTACTTCAGAGGTGGGTTCCAGGCGAGGCCTTCTGTGATCTTCCGCTGAGACCAAAAGCACTACCTTTGCTTCTGCGGTCACCTTCTTTCCGGCCTTGTTTGGTCGAGACGTCTCGCCTGTGGGGGATCTTCTTTCCTTCCTTGGGATTTCAAACTTACACAGTAGCATTCTCTTACCATCTTTTGGTCTTCGTACAATTTTCCTACCTTTCCGTGATCCTGTTCAAACTAAATGAGTAGGAGGTAAGGTGCTACAAAACTTCCAATGCCCACAAGTATTCAGCCAACCATGGCAGTCGCTATCTTAAGTTGTCTCACCAAGGCATCATTGTGAGGAGTTTGCACGAGACGCATGTCCTCTTAACTAACCATCGTGGTTGGTCCTACGAGAGGTTTTAACTCTCTAGTTGCCATAATCTGCCTGAGCCTTAGGATCTGAGCTTTACGATACCCCGCATTCAACTCCTTATCATCAATCCCTCCAATGATGGTTGCTATAATCTCTGGGTTGCGGTCAGCATCATTGTCTTTCTTTCCCTCTAGGTCACGACGACTCTGAAGAGGCGGTTGAGTTATACCTGTTCGGCTAACTAGTGGAGGGCTTTTTTGAGTTCACGACACTTAGAGGTAGTGTGCTCGTAGTCCTCATGGTACTCACAATACTTGTTCTTATTCCTAAAGTTTGCCGGAGTCTCAATGGGTTTTGGTCTCCTTAGCACGGGGTTGCCCTCGATTTCTATGAGGATGTTCCCAGGGGTAGTGTGAAAACACCCGACTCTTTCCTCATCCTTCCTACGATGCTTGTTTGCCTAAGGACCCTTATCTTCTCCTCATCTTTTCTGATTGTTTTGCTGGAAAAAGCCATCCACAGCACATATCTCCATGGCATGTATGCAATCTTCAGCCTTCTTATGGCTTCTGCCAAAAGTCGTTACCTTACTCTCGGCGAGAAAGAACTTGAACCTTCTAGGGAGCAATCCATTGAGGAAAGTCGTGTGAGCTAGGGGTGTGCAAAACCGGTTACCGGAGCTTTGGTTAACTGAAAATCGGTTAACCAGTTTTTTGTCCAAAACCCGAGTAGTAACCGAACCGAAAAAGTTGGTTAATCAATTTTTCGGTTTGGTTAACTGACTTTTGGATGTGGTTACTAGTTAACTGTTCACAAATAATAAAAAAACATATACTTTCTTTCTTAAATTTTTCATTTTTTATGTTTAAATTTTTTAATATAAATTCAACTTTGGTTGCCATTTATAAATAATAAAGAAGTACACTTTCTTACATAAATGTTTTATTGTTTATGTATAATATTTTTAAAAAGCAAAATTTTTTCGGCTCGGTTAACCAGTTAACCGAATTTCCAAATTGTCCAAATCGTATCCAAACCAAAAACCTCGGTTAACCGAACTGATTTTTTTGAAAACTTTGGTCGATTAACTGGTTTTTCAATTTAGTTTTTTCGGTTTTCGATTTCAGATTTTTTTGCACACCCCTAGTGTAAGCCACCCCATCTTGTAAGTCTGGGATTAGGACGGCTTCGTGATTGATCCTCATCGCGTACTCCTTTAAGTCTTCCCCCTTCACTTGTTGGATCTTTGCAAGATGAATGCTAGTCTTCTGTTCTCTTTTGCTCACTGCAAAGTGAGCGTTGAACAACTCCGCCAACTGAAGGACCGGGGTAACGCTCCCATTGAAAAGACCATTGAACAACTTCTGTGTGATCCCCTTCAACGTGGCCGAAAAGTATTGGCAGCAAGTTACGTTGTTGACATCCTACATGTATATCTGTTCCTTACATACATCCAGATAATCGTCAGGGTTGATAGTTCCGTCGAAGGGAACAGTAGTTGGCATCTTGAACTTCTTGGGGTGCGACGCCTCCATAATAGCTCTACTGAAAGTTGTGGAACAGGAAGGTAAGGACCCTCTCTCCGAGGAGCTCGTAATCCGAAGCACGGGAGGCCTAGGATGACCTAGCTTAATCACCGAAGTGATCCACACCGTGGGTGATACCCTCGCTTTTGCCCCGTCTTGGCGCTGACCGCTCGGAGGGGTGATAAGTGCTACAGGGTGTTGGAGTTCCTATCGAGGCCCTTCATATGATAGTTGCCAATAAAGGAACTCTTTCTTTGGAGCCTCCCCCTACCGAGAGGACTCCTTTTGCTCCTCATACCATTCGGCTCCACGGCTCTTGGATGCATAGGGAGTTGTGATGGACCGTAAGGGAGCGATACTATTGTGAGCTTTCTTGAGAGCTTGCTTAGCTTTGATGATTCTCCTAGCATCCCTGCCTTGCGAAGCGCTCGCATCTCTTTGGAGATGTCAACTCCAAGCTTGTTGGTATGGAGAGTATATCCAGGTGTTGGTTCGTATTCGGACCCTAGTATGGGCTCAGGCTTACAATCGATTGCCTTCATCTTTCCACGTACCCCTCGGATGACTGCCTTTTTCACTTTCTTAAGCACCTCCCCCAATTGTTCTTATGTGAAAAATTATTGAGTGGAGAGGCGACCCATCGAATTCTCTCCGAAGTTCTGAGGCGGAGAGACGTCATGCCCCTTTGGGGGTCTTCGGTTGATCCACGCTTAAATTTATCTCTCTGCTTTAACACTTTAGATCGAGAGTCAACCATCTTGCCGGTATGTCCCTACAAACAGCGCCAATCTATTTTGCAAGAAACTCATTTAAATGGTGGTGACGCCCAAGCTTATGTGTGGCCAACGTATCGATTGATCATGTGAGCTGACATGTACCTCGTTCGAAGATTTGCAGGAACATCGACCTCGGATGTTTTTCCAAAAAATGCCCCTCTGACGCTCAAGTCAGTCTTAGGAAGAATTATGGAAGTAGACAGAGAGAAAAAAGCAGAGAGAAAGAGAGAGTTTACTATTTTGGGAGAGTGTTTAGTGAAGTAGTTAAGTTTTGAACAGTTAAAGTCCCCCC
>JACYFF010031956.1:12060253-12077426 GCA_017589665.1 Selenicereus undatus | reverse complement strand
ATATATATATATATATATATATATAACACCTCGAGTGTGGCTTAAAAGAATCAAAGTGACTACTTGTATCAGTAAAGGTAGACCTTTATTTTCAAGAAATTCACTCTAAAGAACTCCACAGTTAAGCGTGTTTACTGGGGAGCAATCTTGGGATGGGTGACCTCCTGGGAAGTTTCCCAGGCAGCATGTTAGCGATGACGAAGCACGAAGGAAAGACTTGTGGTGATTTGTAGAGTTAGTCGACGATCCTTGAAGCCATTATTGGTAAGACCCACGACCAAGAGGGGTCGGGGCATTACAATATATATATATATATATATATATATATATATATATATATATATATATGGTGGCAAGAATATGTACGTTTAACACATAGTATTATTGTAATATATATGTAAAAATTTACCATTTTTTTCAATTTTCAGAGTACGAGAGTCCAAGTGAGTATTAATAATTTTTTTGGTGGTAAGAATATATTTTCTTTTAACACATTCATAATGTGACATTTATTATAAAATTACAAACAACTACTATAATTAGAAAACTTATGAGGTTACCAATGCATTGCATGAGTGTTTAACACTACTTTACATTTATTTGGTAGGAGTATATAGTTAGCATACTATACTTTTGTTGGATGGAAAAAATGGTAACATACATTGGCATGATATAAATATTCGAATGTAATGTAAAACTACCAAATTTGGGCAGTTTTCTTCACCTTATTTATAAGAGATTACAGGCAATCTGTACCATACTTATGAGAGTAGACATTCTCATAAATCATACATTTTATTCCACCCATATGTACTTATTATCATAGGCAGATCTTTGTTCATGGGAGGGGTGTCAATGTACACCCTTTTTCCAAAAAAAATAAATTCTAATAAAGTATTTTAAATGGGTTTAAATTGATATATATGGACACCCCTAGATTATGTCAAAAAAAAATTATACACACTTTTTAAATATATCCAACCCATATATTGACATTTTTAATTTCTTTAAATATCAAAAGTACCATTATAAAATTGAAATTTGATTTTAAAAAAACTAAAATTAAATGCACTCAAACCTAAACTTCTCTCTATCCCCCTTCTTATTTGGAGTTTGGAGTTTTAATTTAATCTAATTTTAATTTCTTTAACTTTTTTTATTGTTAATATTTACCTTTTCAGTTGTTTAGTTGCAATGTGTTCTTGTGTAGAATTTTCTTTAACTTGGCATTAATGATTGATTTGAATTTGATGCTATTTCTTTTTTTTTCTCCTTTGGTGCAATTAACTGGTGCAGATTGCTTATTCGTAGTTGTATTTCATGTTAACCTATTCACTTCATGTCTCAATTTTTTTTTTACTTTATTGCTTGATGCTGATGATTTGTCTTCTATAACCAACGGTTTTAATAAATGCTGAGTAATCGTAACACTCTGCTATTTCGGTGCAATTTATTTACTAAATTCAAAATATGAAAAACTGCAAAGAACAAATGTAGCAGTAAAGGTACCATAGTTTTTTTTGGAGTAAAAAACTGGAGTATATTAATTTTTGCTTGTCAATTTCTAGTAGTGTAATACGAGATGGAATGTCTGTAATTAAAAGAATAGAGATGAAACCTTTATACATGTAAACTACAGTAGTATGCATCATCTAATTTTTTTTTTTTATTAGTAGTGTGCATTAGTGATGACGTTAAGAGATGGACACCCCTATTTTAAATATTTAGATCCACCACTACTTGTTATATAGATATGTTTAAATATGTGTCTACTTGTCATTTGACCATACATTATGTTGGGGATTGCATGTAATGATTTTATTAACGATAGAGCTCAGATCTCTTGCCTTTTATACTCATCGGCATAATTAAAAGGCTCTCCAACCTTGTCATTTGACAATGTATTATGACTAGAGGTAGACAACGGATCGGGCACCCATTGAGTTAAGTGGTCGGTCCATTTAAAATAGGGCTAATAAAGGATCGAGTCAATAATGGATTGAGCCACTAGTGGGCTAGCCCATTACGACGTATTAATGGATCGGACTGGGCTGGCCATCAACGACCCGTTTGGTAACCCATTAATTTTTTCGACCTACTTGACGCACTAATTTACATGTTCTAATTAGTTAAGCTTATTACCAACACTTTATACATTAGCAATAATTATTATACACTGTTTTTTTCCGCAAGTTTGTTCTGTTTTTAAACGGACCCAAAGCAGGCCGTCCATAGATCAACTCGACCCGACCCGTTAATTAGTTTAGTTGTATATTTTCTAACTTGAAATTTGGACTAGCCTAGTTTGATTGAAAAATTACAGAGACATTAGTTGAAAAATTAACTCACCAAAAATACATCTGAGGTGGTAATGGGTGGGTCAGGTTCATTTAGCTCATAACCTAGCCTGACCCATTAACAAATGTGCTAGGCCCTGCCCAACTCGTTTAGTGAATAGGCTGGTCCAGTCCGGCCCAATCCGATCCCTTACCCACCCTTAATTGTGACTATGATTGATGTTATTCGACTAGAATGTCTTGATTCAGGCAAATTATAAGCGAAAGAAAGACTCCATTCAAAAAAACTTTAGTACTACTACTATTGTGGACACAAGAATTCCACACGTTTTCAATTAACATTCTAAATTAGGAATTGCTATTTGACATTATAAATATGTCCTCATTCTTGACTCACCACATCTGCAACTAGTAATTTGTAAAGAGAGCCAATAATTTGACTGTTATAACCGATAAAAGCTGGACATGGGTAGCATACATACGGCAACTTTTTAACTACAGTACAAATCCACAAAAACAATCTTTTGAAGTTTTTTTTGGGGGGGGGGGGTTTGGATAAGCAATTTTGGAGAATTTTTTGTGGTGCAAATAAAAGACAAAGGTCAATGTAGACGGATCTCAAATTTAAATATATGACGATAATTTTTCCAAAATTTATCAATCAAATTTAGTGACACCAATAGCTTTGGAAAAATATACATAAACTTGATCACCCAAACAAATAGCAACAATTCAGACAATAAAATATAAAAATTGTATAAACAATCTACTCAATTAACTTTGACAATATTTTTCCTCCCCTTGATTACTTAACTAACTTACAAGCTACACTTGCAAAAAGAATTATAATCACCAAGAACAAGCTTAGTTAGCGACCTTGATCCCACATTTTATCAAACAAATGGTGGCCTATAATCACGTTCAATTATGGGGACTGTCCTAGTGGGTGGGGCAATCGGGGCTCTCACATGCCCAACCATAGACACTTGCAAAGCCTCCTCCTCATATGCCCTTCTCACCATTTCCTCCAATTTGGACCTCTTTTTGGCGTTAACAAACATGGCAACCAAGAGCAACCCTAGCAAGAAGGCACCCAATGCTGCCCCGATCGAGCTCCCGAGGGCCACCTTCCATCGGCTAAGCCTCCTTGGATACTGGGTTCGGTTCGATGGGCCTATCGCTTCGATCACTAGCCCAAAGTGCCCATGGCTTGTGGCAACACAAATATTTGGAGATACCATTTTTGCTAAAGTCACCTTACCTTGCCCCTCAAAAGTTGCACAATAGGGCATGTTACCCGTAGCACCCTTAGAAGTCCTAACCCTAGTGACAGTTGTGAAATCCACTTTAATGGGATTTTCACCAGCAACAATCCCAAGTTCAAAAGGGTTTGGAGTACTCACATTTTGGTCATCATCCCCACCATTATAAGCAAGAAGCCCCAAAATTGGTGTCACAAGTTCATACCCTTCTAAATTGTAATTAGCATAATATATGGTTGACCAATTTAATCCCAACTTTTGCCTAATCAAGATGACTCTTTCCACACAAGGATTTACGTCCACACCTTTGCTTAGGTGAAACTCCTTCATATGAGCACCATACCTCCTCAAGCTCCCACACCGAAACCTTGTGAATTCGACCTCAATGCCGGAGAGATTCGACGGCAAATGCACATTGTTGGACACCCCTGTTTTTAAGCTCTTTTGATCAAAGAGCTTGACAGCGTAGTCTCTAATGGTGAGATCAAGAAGGCGAGCCGAATGGACATTGAGGGTGGTCAATTCTTCTGTTTTTGACGATGATAATGGCAATGGAAAGAAAATGAGAAGAAGAACAAGAATCACCACCAGAAACAGGGGAAAAACAGAGCCCATATGTGTTAATGGGTACATTAAGGCCTTCTAGGGGGTGATTTACAAAGTTTAATTAGAAATTGAAGTGGGTTTTTGCTAAAAGGAAGTGGGTTTTAGTGGGGCTGAGGAAGAGAGTGTTTGAAAGAGAGAAAGACGGGCGAGCTTATAGAGGAACAGGGATGAAACAGGGGAAGAGAGAGAATGGAAAGAAGGGAGCAAAGTAGATGATTGTTTTCCGTGGCTTGGCGTTTTAATTTGGATAGAAAATAGGTTAGTTGGGCCATGATAGCTTTATGTCAAAAAATTTCCCTCTTTCTCATTGCTTTATTGAGGGCTGGGGTGATCATTTATGGGCCATTAAAGCTACTTTTTTAAAAATTCGTTCTTCCTATGCTTGTCTGTTTGCCAAAATCAATATTATATATCTGAGAGCACATACTCTTAAAAGACACATTAACAAATAAATATTAAAAAATAAAATATATGACAAAAACATCAGAAAAATAATATATAAATAAAAATGTGAGATCACGTACTCTCGAGTTTACCTAATAATTTGCCCATGTTTGCTACTTCACATTTTCTTACAAGCCAACCGTTGTCTAATTCATTTGCTTGGTGTTCCTTTTGCCTCCTTTTTTTATTTAGTTTTTCTTTCTTTATCTTTTGGGGATATGGGTTTGAAAAGGTTGTAATCTTTATAGTGAGGAAAAATACATGGTGTATTTGAAAGTTTTACATATAATACATCGCAAATATTGTCATTGTTATTTAAAAATTTTAAGTTTTTTACTATCTAAAATATTAAAGTGTGATTAGAGATTGTGCACAAATCCTCAAGGAGAGAAATAGTAAGCAATAAGTTGATTACAACCCTAATCATTATATGTTACACATACAAATAACCAAAATTAAGCCATAATTGTTTTCGTTCATATTGTTTAGTATTACTTATTTTATTTGATTAAATTTTTGGGGATTACTATAAAAAAATAAATCGTAACATAAATTTTATTGGTCCTTTTATTGTCCTTTTTTTAATAAAGAAAACCTTAAAATAATCTGATAATTAGATTGTGCTATGTGCTAAAGTGGGGAAAGCTTTTAAAACCACACCCTATACTTAGTTTCAGAAGCAAAATGATAAATGTCTTACTGCAAAACACTTAAAAAGTGTCTTATTTTCATTTAAAATATATATTATTACGTATTATATCGGAAAAAATGGTATAATTGAATAGTAAAATGTTGTCAAAACTTACAAATTATGTAAAATTATCATTTTATACATAATTCTTCACATTTCCAAAATTACACAAATAATTTGCCTTCATGAATGGAGTTAATCTTATTAGGGTATCAATTTTTATTTGTTGGCGTAGCAGACGAATATTATAGTTTTACAACTCATAATAAGTTGTAATTATTAAAAATTTAGTGATTTTAAGTCATAAAACACATTAATTTGAGTTAACGCAAGACATTTAAAAGTGTCTTGTGATAAGACACGTATCATCACCTAATTTCAGAAATGCCATTGATTTAACCACTTTGATCCAATCTATTGCGCTGGCCTTTTGGGGATCCAATTGTGATTATTGCAAGTTAATTTGGGCCACAATTTTTTTTAAAAAGAATTTAAAAAAATACAAGTACAAGAAAACACACTACAAAAAGGAGAAATTTTGAGGTGGAAAAGGTAAAAAAGTGAGGTGGGAAAGGAGGAGGAATGATTTGGTGTGTGAGGGCGATGATGATGATTCATATGCATGATAAAAGGAAAAGAAGATTGGGGCATGCTCAACAGCACCGATCATGGGCTAAGGACATACAGGAAGATATGTAGAAAGAGAAAGTTGAAGATAGGCATATCATATGGAAGCCTCCCTCTTTAAGGCGCAAATGTTCATTCATTGTGTTGAGACCTTGTCTCCCTCCCTAAAATCTTTAACAACCATTGTGGGTCACTCTCATGTCACTTTATTTTACTCTCTGTTGTTGCATGTTGGGGCACCTGTCAAGTGAGTAACAGTTCAATGATACCAAGTACATAATCATTTTGAAAGTTAGGAATTCGATCACTGACATGCATAATGTGGTCATTGGTTGATTCACTTGGATCTCTCTATGAGCAGGGATGCCGGTAGATGTCAGTTTGTCTCCACATAGATCTCTCCAAACCTTATAAAACGGGACCCACACTAGGAGGTGTTGTTTGAGTGACGTTCAAGCTTTCACCATCCTATTGATCGGGATAAGTTGGAGAAGAAAATTGAGTTACAAGTCCTATTTCATAATTTGCAATGTACATCAAGTTGCATTATTGTTTGTTTTTAACAATTTCACTAACATTTCTTGCTAAAATATAATTGAGATATTTCCTGAACATTTGCAAAAATTCATTGATAAAATTTTTGTTCATACTTAAGCTTAGTGTTGGACGGGCCTAATGAGATTAGGCCCGACGGCCACTTAAGTCGCCTAGGGCGACAACCCTTGCTACCCCCTAACCTATATAAAGAGGTTTAAGGGAGTTAGCCTCGAGTGACGCAATGACGCGAATATTATATCTCCCATATTCTCTTACTTCTCTCTCATGGCCGAACTACTATTTATCGAGTTTTCAGGTTTAGGACGTGAAACCCTAAAGTGACTCTAGTAGCCGCTTGGTATTATTATTGGTGTGATTGGTATTCTTTATACGCGTGGACTATTACCGACAGTATATTTTCGCATTCAGGTTAGTCCTATTTCTTCCTACAGTGGTATCAGAGCCGAAACTGTTCGGATTAGTCCCAATTGAAAGATTAATAAATCTGTCGAAACTGATTCGTTAAAAGCATGTTATTTTCGTTTAATTTGCTTAATTTTCGTGATTATGCAAACTGCTAAAATCATAAGCATGCTCATGTTATTATGATGCCCAGAACATATTAGAAACTGCAGATTTACTATCATGAACATATTAGAATCTGCTAATCATGAACATGCTCATGCTATTATCAATCTGTCCAGATGGATTCATGCTAATATAGTCATATCAGTTCCTGTTAATATACATACAAATTACACACAGATCATAGTGATTTTGCCAAAGCATGTCTGTGATTAATTCAGGCCAAAGACTGTTCCTTTTCCCTGATTAGTTCAGTCGTGAGATACATGCATGTTTCTATTTGTTTTTGAAACACCAGACTTGATTAGTTGCTGCTTGAGTATTATGTTACCATGTTCATGCTATTATTCTTCAAGTGTAATTGTCCAAATCCCAAGAACTTGTATTATGCCAAAAACACAAAATTCGTGACATCCAGAAATAACATGTTTATTCACGTCTTATGCCCAATTAGTATCATTGTGCGTGTGTATGCCTCATGTTATTATGATATTCAGACAAAATCATGCTTGGCTTGGATGATAAACTATGAAAGGCATAATTTTTTTTTGAAAAAAGGCCCAAACCACTCGACTGACTCCTAATCACCGAATTCCAAAACCCTAACCCTAAAATCCCCCTGCCTGAAATTCGACCTCGCCTAAAACGAAAAAAAAGGGGGGGAACAGGGAGGAACTCGAACCATACTCATCAGAAACCACCGTGGAGGGGTGGCGCGTGACCGTCACGAGCCGCCAACGAAGGACGTTTCACGATCTTCTTCCTCCCATAGCCCCTTCTCATCGCCGATCTACGCAACCCTGAGCAAAAGAAGCCGGGAAACACCGTTTCAGGAGGCGCGTGCGCCCACGCGCCACCGCCTCAGTGTCGTGTTTGGCGTGTGGGCGTCTCCCTCAGGCACAGATTAGGCCGATCTACGCAACCTTGAGAGAACGAAGCCAGAAGACATCGTTTCAGGAGGCGCGTGAGACCACGCGCCACTGCCTCAGAGGCGTGTTTGGGGCGTAGGCGTCTTCCTCGGGCTCATATTAGGCCGATCTACACCATAGTACCTTTAGTTCTCGCCGGATTAGCGTATATCAAGGCTCATGGGGGTCGGCAGTGGCTTTTGCATCATTTGGGCGTTTTTTTTGAAAAACCCAGAACGGTGGTGGTGGATGTCGTGTTCGTGGTGTCGATAAGGGAGCTTGGTGCTCCATTTTCATGGCCACGACACTAAGAGCGCCAAAGAGACAGAGATAGGTAGAGAGGTCGAAGAGAGTGGAAAGAGAATTCAAGCAGAGGGACACCGAGAGAGAGAAGGACTCAGCGTAGGGTTTTGGGGGAAGGGGGGTTAGTGAACTCATTCACTTATAAAAGTCCCCCGGTTCTTTAAACTTTTGAGTCGTTTTTTTTGTTTTGAACCGTTTTTCTTTTTGGGCCGGTTTGCTTCTTGTCATATTTCAATAATGTGGGTCAAGCTATTTTCAACTGTTTTGGATTGAATTATTTTTCAGTCATTGTTGTTTAATTATTATCATTAGTCACGGCATGATTTTTAATTGAAATTATAATGATATTCAAGTTGATAAAGTTTCATGCATTTAATTCATTCGTTGAATTAAGGTTTCGAATTAGTTTTAATCCTGAATGTGTGAATTTGTTACAAAACATTAATATGTTTAATGTCATATATAAATTCGTTTTATATATGTGTCTACTTGAAATTTTCATGCCGAGTAACTTGTTATCGATCAATTGAGTTGAAATTATATGAATTCGTTTCATATATATGATTAGTGTGTATGACGTAAATTTGTTTTACTCGAACTCAATAAATATCTATGTGATATAAAGATCCCCTTGGTCGGTAAATGAATATGTTTCATAAGTTATATTATATAAATATATTTTATATAATATCCCATCATATGAATATGTTTCATGATTTAATAATTTTATGCAAAAACATGAGCAATTATAAATCAGTTAATTGTTCTGTCAATGTTGTAGTTAACAAAAATTATTCATTAAGTTTTACATGAACAAGTTTCATGCTATTATTTGTATATATAGGGTATTTAATTATTTTATGAATCTGTTTCATGAAATTTAAGTTTGCAGCATTATATGAATACGTTTTGTATAATTTGCGAGCTTTATTATGAACTTGTTTCATCCAAATTTTAATATCATATAGATCTGTTCTATGTATGATTAATTACGACTAATATTTGGATATATTTCATGTTACGAAGTATGTTGCATTCGATTACATGGATACATTTCATGTCAATCACCAATTATTAGTATTATATAAATGTGTTTTATATATTTGAACTACATGGGTTGTAGTAAACTTGCTAATTGTTTTAGCACTTTTTCCTTGCCCAAATTAATGAATGTGGATTTGTTTCATGTTACTTGCTAATTGTGTAATATAGCGGTATTTTATGAATTGGTTTTATGAAATTTAAATTCGTAATATTATAAATGTGTTTTATAATTTGCGAGTAACATTTGAATAAGTTTCATATAATTATATAAATGTGTTTTATATATTGCTATTTGGACATCTTATGAAATTCTTTTGTAACATGCTATTATTCAAATATGTTTAGCATTATAGATTCATTTTATTATATAAATGTGTTTTATATAATAATTTGAATTTTATGGTTGGTATGTCATTGATAGAGTTCTAAACGACATATTAGTAGTTACGAATAATAAGATAACTTCATGTAAATTTGGTTTACATTAAGTATGATATCTTTGTGATATATCTGAAATGTTAATTTTTTTAACCATAATATTCTCCATACATTATGTTTTATGGAAAATTGTGATAAATAAGTTATAAAAATTTCTAATTCATGCTTGTATGAGATGATTATGAGTTTAGCGAAATTTTCAATCATACGACATGGATAATGGAGTTTTTGGTAATTTATTTATTTGAAAATATGTCTAATGTCCACTTTAAATAATATATACCTTTTAGATCTGGCAATAAGGTTGGTAATTTGTTTACCAATAAAAGAACTTGATAGCACTGACTATGATACATAATGTCAGAGGATTCAGTTTCTTCTGACTGAACGTGAAATGTTAGGACACTCAATAGGTTCTAGGTCTTATAGGATGACAAAGATGGTACTGTTAGTGAACAGTATCTAGAAAACTTAAAAGGATACCAAAAGTGGTTCAAGAATGGATTGATCAACATGCTATACTTTGTAGTACCACATGAATGACAATCTAGTGAGGGATTGAAAGTTACCCCACTGTTAAGTATGTGTAGGATCAGGTTCGTCCGACCCATTTCCTCATAAAGTTCTAGACCTAAGATTGGTATTGCAAAAGGGAAAAAGACTAAGGGAAATAAAGAGAGACACATAGCACGTGCGAGTGCTATGACTGGAAAAATTAGGGATCTTATACTTGGGGTTATCTTGAGCCGATTGATTTACCTTCTTTCATAGCCTGGATAATATGTGTGCTCCCAAGCATTTTTTGCGAACTGTGATCCTTAGTGGATTGCAGATACCGGAGGAACCAAGCACATAGTTCGGGAACGAGTTGAATTTTGTGAACTTTCACCACTACACGATGGGTTCACAAATTATCGTTTTAGGTAACGACGATGAAAAAGATGTTTTTGAATTAAGAACAAATCATTTGAGGCTCCTTGAAGGGATTGCGTTATCTCTTCCCGATGCTCTCTATGCACCTGGGGTGCGATGTTTCCTTGTGCCTTCTGTCCCTAAAGTTAGTTTTCTTTAATTTTCGTCTAGATGTCTTAGACATCATATGGCATGGTGATTTGTTTGGCCATGTCACATTAAAAGGTGTTTTCAATGGATGAAATAGAACATCTTCCATCCTTGTCTCATTTTTGAATCTGTTTTAGACGTACTCGTTTTGACCATAAGGGTCAAGATAGAGTTAACTAGGTAAAGATGGTCTTTTAAGACGAACTCACTAGGCTTAAGGTGCAAAATGTGAGTTATGCGTAGCTAGTAAAGCAATAGGAAATCTTTTTTGTAAGATTTCGAGTCCATCAAATCCCTTAGCGTTCGTTCACTTTAGACATCTACGGGTCCATGAATATGAAAGCATATCATAGAGCTACATATATTCATGATATAGGTATATGTACCTACTATCCCATCGATATTAAGTACTCGATGCGTTCATATACTTTATAGCGGTAGTAGGACTCAATTGGTACGAAATATTAAAACTCTTCGAACCAATTGAGATCATGAATATTTTCTTCGTGAAACAAAATTCTGCAATGTTGATTTTCTTAAGGATGAGTTTCTTAGCATTTGGTGCGATTGAAAAGGGCCTAAATTTGTATACGTTACAATAAGACCTTCAACCACCTCTCAGTGAGGGGGAGGATTTGAGTTCTCATTAAGTCACCGAGGATGGTACACATTCCTTACTTGGTTCGTCTGTCAAGGAGAATGAGATTCGTCCTCAATTTTCAATTGTTGAGGAGAGTCATTCCTGAACATGCAGTTAGTCCTCATGTTCAGGATCCCACCTCGAATGGATAGTAGGAGTAATTTTCTTTTCTTAATCAGGGTTCCATACCTCTTAGAGAAAGGGGGAGAAACTCCTGGTCCCATACCTCTTAGAAAAAGGGGAAGTGATTTCTTACGTAGGCAGACAAATAATGAAGGTCCCAGGATCCCAAGGACTAAGCGCGGAAGAATTCCTCGACGTTTTTTCAAAATTAAAAAAGAAATATTCTTATGCACTTCATCGGGAGATTAGGGATCTATCTCTTATCAAGAGGCGACTGGCTCACTAAATCACAAAAAGTGACTGGATGTCATAAGGGATGAGATGGACTCACTGACAAGGTTTGAGAACTCATTGAAACTCCACTCCGATGTAAGTTTTCAAGATAAAACATCGGATGGATATTTCAATTGATAAGTTCATGACCGGATACCCCTAACCTTGGTTTCCCATTCGGACTTTGAGTTGTTCGAAATGGAGGAAAGATTGTTTTTCTCAATGGTGATCTTGAGAAGGAGATTTATATGGACTAACCTATTAATTTTGTATCAAAGGGACGAGAGGACAATATGTGTCATTCTAAAAGGTCCATATGTGATCTTAAACAATCTTCCGGTTCTTGGTACTCTAGATTCCATAAAGCCATCTTGGCTTATCTATAGTTTCAGAAGGCCATTGTGTATGTCAAAAGATCAACATGGGGATTGCGTTCCTCACGTTGATGACATACCGTTGACTAGGAACAACTTGGAAATGATTAAAGCTACTAAAAGGTAGCCATTCCATGTTTTTGAAACGAAGGACATGGGTGAAACCAGATATGTCCTAGGAGTGGAAATAATCCAAAGCCGTCCCAAGAAGCATACATCAAAAATGCCTGGGAACGATTTTGGGTTTATAATTCCTAACCCATAGATACTCCAATTGAGAAGGGTTCAACCTTGAGTCGCGCTCAATACTCTAAAACAGATGACAAAATAGCAATAATGAACAATGTCCTTAACCCTAGTATCATAGTAAGCTTAATGAAAGTCATGTTATGTACATGACCTGATATTGCTTTGCGGATAATTTGATAAGTTGTTATCAAAGTAACCCAAGACTTCCTGATTGACAAGTCATCAGGAGAATCAAATGCTACCTTCGTGGTATTGATAACTCAGCATTTTGCTATCAAGGAGCAAGCCTTAAGTTGAGAGGATGCTCAAATTTTGATTGGGGTGGTAACTCGGATGAGTCTAAGTTAACCTTAGGACATATCTTCACCCTGAATTGGAGAGTCATGTCATGGTGTAACAAAGAAGCACAACTGCATAACAATGTCGGCTATGGAGGTAGATTGTGTATCTTGTACCATAGAGACAAAAAGCATTGTCATTGGGTATATATATATGTAGACTAACAAGGTGATTATGTTCCCTTAACTAAACCCATTCCTAGTGATGTGTCCAAAACTCGTTGGTTGAGTCTTGGATTTCATAAGGTTTGGTATCTAGACATATTCTGTTACGTTATGGACACGTTTCTTTTATGGGCAAGATGCTCATTGTTGTACGTTAGGCATATTGAAATGTCATAGGCTTCTGATTGACCTAGTCACACAGGCAATCACCCTAACGTTTGAGTAGTGGGTAGGATGAGACTGAATCATATTAGCACTAGGTGTGCAATATTGATTACTCACACTGGAAGTGTGTGAGTGGAATGAATATAGTCGCCTTAGTAAGACTAAGATGACACTCGAGGGAGTCGAGTATGAAATAAGTTTTCATATTGAAGCCTTAAAAGTCGAATCTTGAGTGTCAAGACCAACATTTAGTATGTTGATCTAGTGGTTCAGGTTAGATTTTTGGGTGAAAATCTAGACTGACGATTCGCATGGCATAAAGAGTGACGAACCAACTAAGTGGGAGCTATGCCGAGACACACATCTCATACTGTGTGTGCTTATAAGACGACCCATATGTGGGGTGACAATTGAATTCCCTATCACTTATCACTGTGTGACCCTATGGACGATAACCCTTTGACTTAAAGCTATGATACTAAGTCAAAGCTTAATGACGCTACTTTAATGTGATTCTCAAGAACCACGATGTATACGGTTCAGCGAGAACACGTTAGGAAAGCAATTAAGCTAAGATGAGATTTCATGAGTGTTTAAGGAAAAATCTATCCACCATCACCAAATCAGCCTGGGCGATTATGTTGAGAACATAATCATATGATATATCAGGCATAAGGGATTAGAGATGCCACTGGTGATGTCTTGGGATATTTTTAGGGTATCGTATTTCATGAAAGTGTTATGTTAGTTGGATGATAACTTAATATAACACTACTTTTTATTTTTGGTTGCACGTCCTATTCCTGGTATGAAGCGTGAGGAGTTGTGATACATGGATAATACATGTTTTACGGCCTAAGTGGCCGTGTGGGAGCTGTTGAACGGGCCTAATGAGATTAGGCCCGACGGCCACTTAAGTCACCTAGGGCGACAACCCTTGCTACCCCCTAACCTATATAAAGAGGTTTAAGGGGGTTAGCCTCGAGTGACGTAATGACGCGAATATTATATCTCTCATATTCTCCTACTTCTCTCTCATGGCCGAACTACCATTTATCAAGTTTTCGGGTTTAGGACGTGAAACCCAAAAGCGACTCTAGTAGCCGCTTGGTATTATTATTGGTGTGATTGGTATTCTTTATACGCGTGGACTATTACCGACAGTATATTTCAGCATTCAGGTTAGTCTTATTTCTTCCTACACTTAGGATTTGCGGTAATTTATGTTGCAAATTGCGTACATTTCACCGGCATTGTGTCAAATGAACGAAAAGAGAGGAAAAACATATTGTTATCATTGTCATATTTGAATCTTTGCAATGGTTCAAGTTTGACATTGATAAAGCAATCCCACCAAATTGGAAATATTAAGCCACATTGTGACCAATTTGTTAAAGTTTCATAATTAGTGTTCTGTTTTGCTTTGGATTTTGATTATTAATGAATAATGATGCGCCAAATTCCCCATTTAAGCATGCTTCTCTACTTTTTCCCCTTTTCTTCCCTTTTTATTGAGGTGAATGGTGATGGCCTGATGGGCATCCTTCACTTTTTTCTTTTCTTTTCTTCTGTGGATAGAAAGGGGCCGGGATGGGAGTTGTATTAAATTGCCATCAATATAAGTATACATATCATCTGAAGTCCGAGCAAGAACATTCTTGGGAACATTAGACTCCCATAATGCACCCTCCAAACAGAAAGGTTGCCTGTGAGTAAGGTCATAGGTTATCCTATTACCCAATCTTTTTACAAATGATCAAGAAACAAAATCAAAGTTCTCAGCAATGGAAATAATATCTCTAACCGAAAAAAATGAAAGAAAAACCAACAGAAGTGGCATGCTTCTCTTGTTGAGAAGCATTTGAATTAATCCTCAAAAATTTAATTTATCTATTAAACTAGTTGGCATTGGCTAAGTTTGAGAGTATAGAATTGCAATTCAGTTTGCTTCTTATTCATATAAATTTTAAAAAGAAAACATCAATTGGGGAGAATGCTTAAACTAAATCATAGAAGGGATTAATTGAATGTAACCCGTGAATTCTTATAACATTTATAAACATCATTCATCCTAACGTTTGGGTCGGTTTAGCAGACTACCTAATTACCTATAGAGATGGAGCTTAGACTTTGATCAAAGTATTTGAGTTTTGCTACTTATTTATTGATATAATTGATACCGTTCTGTCATCTATTAAAGGCATACAAGAAAAATGTAAAAGGAGGCAAGATAATGAAGGTGGAAAATATGCAACTTGAGAATTTCTACATTTGTATGACCTTAGTATCCTGGAGCCACTCATTTTTCCCAACAGGCTGCACTTTGGATACAATATGCATAAAAAAGCCTTCTATAATTACTGTTACAGTATAAATCTATTCCTGGATCTTCAACTATCAACTTAAGTTTTTGGTTGAAATTGTTTTTGAATACCGTATCAGAGTCTTTCTGACTGAGAGGTCTTGAGTTCGAATCTCAGTAGTTCCCATATTGATTTATTGCTCGAGGTAAGGGAAGACTTTAAAGCAGCCACGCTTCAAGCCCACATGGCATTCGCTTGAGGGGGCATGCTAGAGTAAAAAAATATTCGTGGATCTTTAATCATCAATTTAAACTTTTGGTTGAGATGGTTCTTAAACAATTACCAATAAAAAGGGAAAGAAAACGTAATTGAGCATTATGGTAACTAATTCAAAGGGGCCAATTTTGACTTTTTTTAAAGGAACTCAAGCCTTGAAGTTGATATTAGCCTGATATGTCATGCCCACAGTCCAATACTGTGCGGCGACGTTGTAGGCAATAAGGGTCTCGCCAGTGGAGTAAGACTTCAGTTTAAAGGAGAGAGATTGACCAGCCAACTGAGCAAAGGCTTGGTAGGAGGCACCCCAGTTGTGGCTCATGCTAAGCCACTGGCTGGTTTTGCTTCCCTTGACCCACATTTGTGAGATGTCACCTGCACCCCCAACGTTCATCACATACACCAATAGCCAGTATGGGTTCCCTTGGAAGTAAAATCTTATCCCTCCCTTCCTTGGGCATGGGACCCTGCAATGTGCAATGAATACAATGGCAAAGTTAGTTTAGCCACATGCTATAGGTTTGCATGTTGGGTGGTTGTGTTTGTGGACTGGTTATCTGCTTGAAATTTTAAGTAGATAAGTCAGTTTATGTATCTGTATAAGAAATTAATATTCATTTCGATTTGATCACATCCCCTACATGGTGTGAATTATAAAGAAAATAATAAGTCATGAATCATATTGCAAAATTCATAGTAAAATTTTGGGATCAAAGACCCTTCTTCTGCACCCAAAAAAGAAAATATTGTAAAATTCGTGATGCTCCTAACGATATGCATGTAATGAATGCCATTAGTAGTCATGGTGACAATCCTAAAGTAGTCGCATATGTTAAAAATTAAAGTTGAAATATTGGCTGATTTACAAGGAAACAAAATGAGCAATTAAAAGTACCTTCTATACATGACCGGGACAATGCCAGCCTTCCAAAATGCAAGTTTTTCAAATGCGGGTTTGGAGAGATCAAAATGTTGTCTAGGCGGGTTGCACCAACCACCAGCATCAGAGGGCTCATACCAGTTGGGAGGGCAAAGATTAGTGGCGGTGACAGTGATGGTTGGTGCCGATCCTACTGATGATCCACCATAACCACCGCCAGCACCACTAGCATGGTTGCACCAGGGTGATTGGACGCACTTTAGCTGGTAGCAACTCCCACAAGCATATCCATTGTTGAATAATACCGTGCTCAATGCAGCTGTGTCTACCCCATATCCATTGTTGAACAAATTTCCATATCCACAAGCTCCTCCTGTGATTCAACAAATGAGGATCGTTTAATTCCTTGACCATTAATTCTTGAACAAATATTTAGAGCACATAATCGGACTGATCACTTTGGGCAGACAAATAGAATATATGTACTTTGAGTTATAAAATGCTACTGAATATAAGTTGGGCTAACCCTATGAACCACACAGCCTTCATTTTCCACAGTTCCCCTGTAGCTCCTTTTATATAT
>JACYFF010031956.1:12013577-12059853 GCA_017589665.1 Selenicereus undatus | reverse complement strand
GTCTAGAGAATCAGATTGCATCCCAAAAAAAAAAAAAAAAAAAAAAACTCCGTTTGGATCTTGAAAAATTTAGTGGAAAGAAAAAAAATTAAAAAATAACCTTTTTTTCTTGTGTTTGATTTAGAGAAGATCACGAAGAAAAATATATAGAGGAAAATTAGGTGGAAAAATTGTTAGAAACAATTGAAAAAAATTTTCCTCATAAAATTGTGAGGAAAGTTTGGGAAAAGTTCCCAAAAGAATTCCTAAGCTCCTCCAACCTTACACTGCTTCGATAATATCAACATTCAAATTTCTCATCTAAATTTTTGTATTTTTTGCTCAATCCAAACAAGAGAAAAAAAAAATCACTTTCTCTGTACTTTTTTTTTCTTCATATTTTCTCCTTCAACTTTTTTTCCCTTCCAAATTTTCTAAGGATAAAACGAAACCTAAAAGATGATGTGCATGTGTGAGGGAAAGCCATCCATTATGTTATAATAAAATATGGAACAATATTTAACCCAATGCACCATTGTATAAAAAAGAAGAGTTTAAAGTTAACAATGAACCTGTGGTTAAAATTGACAAGCTAGTAGGGACGGGCAATGGATCAGATATTCATTGAGTTAAGCGGTCGGTACGTTTAAAATGGGGCTAATAATGGATTGGGTTAATAATGGACTGGGTCAATATTGGGCTAGCCCATTAAGGCATATTAACGGGCCGGACTTGGCTGGCCCATTAACGGCCCGTTTAGTAATCCATTAATTTTTTTCAACTTACTTGACATACTAATTTACATGTTCCAATTAGTTAAATTTATTACCAATACTTTGTACAAGACAATAATTATTATATACCATTTTTTGGAGTAAGTTTGTTCCGTTTTTAAACGGCCTAACGCGGGCCGCCCATGAGCGACTCAACCCAACCCATTTATTAGTTTGGTTGTGTATTTTCTAACTTTAAATTTGGACTAGTTTAATATGGTTGGAAAATTATAAAGATTTTAGTTAGAAAATTAACTCACTAAAAATACTCCTTAGTGATAATGGGCGGGCCATGGATGGGCCGGGTTCACATGACCCATAACCCAATCCAATCCATTAACAAATGTGATGGGCCTAGCCCGGCCCGGTTTGTTAATGGACTGACCCATTTTGGCCTGATCCGGTCCGTTGTCTACCCCTATAAGCTAGTCTCTAGTGCCCCATATGCATTATGTTAAATTTGATCAACATAATAAACTTCGCAATGAACTACAATATGATAGCCATGTTACTATTAATAAGTTCACAGTGAATTAGTGAAATACTATAATTTCGTAATTTTGACCTCGTATATACATGTCATTATGCCAATTTATTTATTCATTGTTTTCTTTTCGTAATTGATAAGGAGGTCGCATCACATATAGAGACATATTATTTGAAAAATACTATGAAGAAAACAGTCGAGGTCGGGGAGAATATTTATATATATGATTAAATTTTTGAAGCGTAAACAATGCTCCAAGTGAACCTACAAAACTAGTATTCCATAGTTTTTCCCAAGAAAACAAAACAAAAAAAATAAAAAAACTTCAAAAAAATCCAATAAGAAGCATGTTTTTTTCTGCATACAAATAAAAACGCAATTTTCATTACTTGTTAATAAATAAACTTTTAAAAGGCATTTAGCCAATAAACTTTTTTATCTTGAATATATATAATGGTGTTTCACTACAAATATGTGAAATGAGAAATGTACGGCCATGAAATCCTTCTTTAGTGTCTTGTTTTATCTTAAAAATTATTATTATTATGTATTAAATTTTGTAAAAAAAATAGGTACAATTGAATGTTAAAGGCATTACCACTCATAATTCTCCATAATTTTCAACAATGCATATATATGATATATCTTTGGGGATAGGATTGATCTAATTAAGATGTCATTTGCACCTATTAGCGTAGCCGACGAATATTAAAACTTCAAAGTTGAAAATTAATTGTAACTATTGATCGAAAGTTTGTTGATAATCATACAATACCTCCTAGTGTGAGTCCCATTTTCGCAGGGTCTGGGAAGATCTAGATGTAGGCAACCTTACCCTTACAGATATCTCTGCCTATAGAGAGACTAATTTCAAGAAACTCACAAAAAAGTATCTTATAAAAATATTTTAAAGAAGAAACTAAAAATAAGCAACAAAGAATGACTTATAGGCAATACTAATAAAGCATCTGATGATTAAATCATATAACATCTTAATTTTGTTTAAAACAAGACACTTAAGAGTTTCTTGTTGTAAGATATCGATCACCAGCGTACAAATATAACATATGAAAGCAAGAAAGTGCCTCCTAGATGCATCTTGAATTGGATATTAAGAATATTTATGATTACCATCAATTAGGATTTTTGGTTAAATTGATGAAAGTGGTGGGCATGCCTGATTCATTCACTCCATGGATTTATGAGTGTGTCTACCTCATTCTCTTTGAATTATAATGAGAGTCTACGACCTTGGTCTTTTTGTGGGTAAATGCTCACATTCTATTCCTTCCACTCTTTCTCAATCCTTTTCACTGCTGAAAATAAATATCACTCTTTCCCACTCTTTTTCACTCCTATCCACTCCAATTTATTATTATTATGATTTTTAATATTAATATTAATAAGTATTATCATTGTAATTACTGTTATTAATTATTATCATTAATATTAACAATATTATTATGATTACTTATTATTTTTAATTTTTAATTATTATTATCAATTATTAATTAATAACAATAGTAATAGTAATTATTATTAAAGTTAATAATAATAATTATTATTAATTAACACTTATTACTAATTAAATAATAATTATTCATACTAATAATTACTTCAATTAATTAATAATAACAATTATTATCATTATTAATATTATTAATTATTATGTTTATTATTAATAATTATTATTATCACAGTAATTTGTAATTTTTATTATTATTAATATTAATATTCATAATTATTATGATTATTAGTAATAACAATTATTACTATTAGCATTACTATAAACAGTAATTATTAATTTTAATATTTAAAATTTGCTACGATTATTTTTATTATTAAATTTAATAAGAAATATTATTGTAATTATTATTTATAATTATTATTATTATCAATAATTATTTTTAATGGTTAATTATTATTTTATTATTAATTAATAATTAATATAATAATTATTAATATTAATTATTAATTCAGACTATTAATAATTATTATTAATTAATAATAAAATTAATAGTAATTATTTTTAATATTAATAATAATTATTATTATTAAAATTAATTATTAATCAATTAACTATTAAATAATAATTATTAATATTAATAATTATTAATATTAATTATTACTAGCAATATTAATAATAAATTATTATTTTTCTTGATATTTTTAATTATTATTTGTACTATTATTAATTACCATTAATATTAGTAATTAGTAATATTTATTATTATTAATTTTAATTTTAATAATAATTATTATTAGTGATAATAATTATTATTAATATTAACAATAATTTTTATTGTATTCATTAACAATAATAATATTAATTTTAATTTTAATTTTAATATTAATATTAATATTAATATTAATATTAATATTAATATTAGTTATTATTTTTAATTAATAATAATTACTAATATTAATATTAGGATTAATATTTATTATTATTATTATTATTATTATTAACAATTATTATGATTATGATTATTAATATTAATAAGAATTATTATTGTAATTACTTTTTTAGTGATTATTAATATTAATAATTATTATTTTTATGATTTATTGTTATTTTAATTATTAATTATTAATTATTATTATGTTACACAACTCATTAACATAACTAATATCATTACTTCCACTCCATTCCTCTCCTTCTCATTCTTTCCTACTGCTTCCCATTCTCACATACAATGAACTACTTCTACCCACTGCCACTCACTTCTTTCCACTTCTTTTCATTTCATGCCTGCAATATACCCACGAAAAAACCAGGGCCTACGTAGGTTCTTTACAAATGGGGGAGGATTAAGACAGGGAGATATCATTTTTCTTTTACTGTTTGTAGAGCTTTGAAGAAGTTGGATGATGATAGAAGATTTAGACATCATTCAAATTGTAAAGGGTTGGGGCTAAAGCACTTGATATTTGGAGATATTCTTCGAATTTGTTGCAAGGCTAATGCTCACTCGATCTCTTGTGTGATAGAAAGTGTTTCTCACCTTGCTGAAGTATTTGCATTAGAAGTAAATATGCATAAATTCCAAATATTTGTTGGCTTGTTGCATGAATTTCAAAAAGTTAGGATATGTGGGAAGGCTGCAGTCAGTTAATAGTGTCCAGTATATGCATGCTTAATGGGGCCCTGTTTTTATACTACAAAAAAATGTTGTTAAAGAAGTAGAGATGTGTAGGAAAAGTTAAGGACTTACCTTATTGCGGAAGCGTTTCCCGAATCTTGCTTGTAGAATGCTACCCACGAACACGGTGGCTACTAGAGTCACCAGTGAGATTCACACCCCAAAACCCGAGCCTTGTAGATGGCTAGGCTAAGTATGAAGGACATAACAGAGAGGGTTTGGAATCAGGAATGTTGGTTACTAAAACTGTCTCTCATTCCTTATTTTGTTTATCCCCTTGTATAATAGCACACAGCTTGTAAGTGAAATAGGAAATTAACGTGGCTGATTAATACTGAATTAATCGCTTTGTAAATGCTGTATTAATGGGGAATAATGATGCCATAATGTGACCATTACTTTGGTCAACAGCTCCCCCTCGGTCACACAGACCTTAAACCTCATATCTCTCTTCTGCCAACATATTCCCTCTGCTTCATACTGGGAATGGAGTGTGCGACCAAAACTGAACACATCGGTGTTACATCAAGTCACCATCTAACTGACGTAACACCTCCAAGAAGACCAATACCTCGAATCATTCAAGAACATCACCAATGGCATACACTGTCCCTCTATGCTTAATATATCAATTGATTATATACTGAATATAATCGCCCAGGCTAGATATGGTGATGAGAAATGATTCTTCCTTAGACAATTAAAATAATCCATCTTAGCATAACTGCTTTCCTAATGTGCTCCGCTGGATCGTATACATCTTGGGCCTTGGATAACACATTAAGGTAGCATCATTATACTTAGATTTCATATTATAACTCTAAGTCTAAGAGTATTGCCAATGAGGGTCACACGGTGACAAGGTTAGGGATTTCACTTGTCACCCATCAAATAGGTCGTCATATAGCACACACAGTATGAAAGTGTATCATGGCATAGTTCCAACTAAGTTGGGCATGTCACTCTTCTATGCCATGCGAATCATGAGTTTGACTTTTACTCAAAAAACCAACCTGAGTTACTAGATTAGCATACACAAAGTTAATCACAACACTCAAGATTCGGCTATAAGGCTTCGATATGAAAACTTATTTCATATTCGACTCCCCCGAGTCTCATCTTAGTCTCACTAAGGCGACTATATCCTTCCATTCATACACACCTGGTATGATTAATCAATATTGCACACCTAGTGCCAATATGATTCAGTCTCATCCTGCCCGCTACTCAAGCGTCAGGGCGATTGCCTGTGTGACAAGGTCAATCTAAAGCCTGGTGACATTATAATATGTCTTATAATATACTCACATATTTATGAATATCTGAAAAGAAACATCATTCTTTGTTTCATAAATATTCAATACAAGAGTATATATGTCCATCATACACTTAGATACATCTAAGCATTAAACCTTATGAATAGGTTTAGTCAAGGGAACATAATCACCTTGTTGGTGTATATATACCTCACGGCATTACTTTTTAATCTCTATGGTAACAGGATACACAATCTTTCCATAGTTAAAATTGTCGTGCAGTTTTTTGATCCTTACTGCACCATAACATGGCTCCCCCACTTAGGGTGAAGACATATCCCAAGGCTCGACCTAGACTCATCCGGGTGACCACCTCAACCAATATTTCAGTATCCTCTTAACTTGAGGTCTCCCCCTTAATAGCAAAAGACTAAATCAGCTATACCACGAAGGTATCGTTTGATTCTCTTGACGACTTGCCAATCAGCAAGTCTTGGGTTACTTTGATAACATCTTATCAAACTAACCGCAAAGCAATGTCAGGTCATGTACACAACATGACTTACATAAAGCTTCCTACGACACTAGCGTAGGGACGTCGTTCATCGTCTCCATTTTGTTATCTGTATTATGCAATTGAACAAGACTCAAGATTTAGACTCTTTTCAACTGAAGTGTCTACGGTTTAGGGATTGTAAATCCAAAATACGTTCCAAGATATTTGGATACATGCTTCTTGGGACGGATTTGGATTACTTCCATTGCTAGGACATACCTAGCTTCACCGATGTCCTTCAACCCAAAATATAAGATGACTACATTTAGTAGCTCATTTTGAACATCTCAAAGTCCACACGGACAACCAGGGCTAGGAGTATAAGAGTCTAAGCTCATCGATTAAACCATATACCCAATGTGTTATCTTAAAACCTCATAGAAGACTTACGCCGAGGTGGTGGTGGATCAATAAGTTCTCAAACCTCGGTCTTGCCATTGAGGTCATCTCATCCCTCATGGGATGCATTCACTCTATATGAGTTGGTGAATAAATCACCTCTTGATAAGAAGTACCTCATCTTCCAAGGAAGCGCATAGGAAAACGCCTTCTTCCATGCCCACTCATTTGGATCCTGGGACCTTCATAATTTGTCTGCCTAATTGAGAAATCCCTCCCCCTTTCGCTAAGAGGTATGAGACCAGGAATCCCTCCCCCTTTCTCTAAGAGGTATGGATTCCTGAGCACAGAGAGAACTTCCCATTATCCATTGGATGTGTTGGATCCTAAACGTGTAGACGAACTGCATGTTTAGAAACTGGAGAGTGAGGGTAAACCTCATTCTCATATTGACTCTCCTAAAAAAATTTGGAGATTGAGGAAGAATCTCATTCTCCTAGACAGACAAACCTTCACTATTGTATCATCCTCGGTGTCGAAATAAGAATGCAAATCCTCCCCCTCACCGAGAGATGGTTGAAGGTTGTGTTGTAACGCATACAATTGAGGCCTTTGTAAATTCCACCAAATGCTAAGGAACTCATCCCTAACATAATCGAAATTATGGAATTCATTTCACGAACCTTCACAGAGAAGATATTCATGGATTTCAATTGGTTCGAAGAGTTCTAATACTCTATTCCAAAAAGAGTCATGCCATCCCTGTAAAGTATATAAACACATCAAATACCTAATGGCAGTGAGATTATAGGTACACAAACCTATATTATGACTGAATCATAGAACCGCAAATGTAGTGAGTGAATGGACTCCAAGGGACTTGATGTGCTCGAAACCTTACAAAAAGATTTCATACTTGCTTTATGAGCTGGACTCACATCCGGCAACTTAAGCCTAGTGAGTTCATGTTAAAAGACTATCTTTAGCTAGTTTGTTAACTCTATTTTAACCCTCATGGTCAAGTGGAGCATGCCTAAAACAGAATAAAAATAAGGCCAAGACGGAAGATGCCTTGTTTCGTCAATAACATTGAAAACACCTTTCAATGTGTCATGGACAAACTAATTGCCATTGAAACTTAAGACATCTTATCCAAAATTAAAGAGAAAGCTAATCTCATAAACAAAAGACTCAAGGGAACATGGCAACCCAAGTGCATAAAGAGCAACATGAAGAAGTAAGGCATTCTCCTTACGGAGATATGTCCTTAACTTTAAGGACAACTTCTTCATGGTCGTTTACCAAAAACGAAAAATTCGTGAACCGCAGTGTAGCGATGAAAGTTCACGACATCAACTCGTTCCGAAATATGTGCTTGGTTGCTCCCATGTTTACAATCTACTGAGGATCATAATGGGCAACTAATGCTTGGGAGCACACATATTATACAGGAGCAGATGTGAAAGAAAGTACCTTAATCGACTTATGACAATCCCCAGCGTAAGGTCCCTAATTTCCATATCTATGGCACTCACACATGCTATTTAGTCTCTCTATATTTCCATTAGCCTTTTTCCCTTATGCAATACCAACTTTAGATCAAGAATTTTATGAGGAAATTAATCTAAATGAACCTGATGTTAAACTAATCCCACGTATACTCAACAGTGGGATAAGTTTTGGTTCCTTCACTAGATCGTCATTGATGCAATACAAAAAGTATAGCATATTAAACAATCCATTCTCAAACCATTGTTGGTATGCATTTAAATTTTCTCAATACTGCACATTAACAATACCATCTTTGCATTCAAGGAGATTTAGAACCCGACGAATGTGCTAACACTTCACACTTACTTAGAAGAAACTGAATCTTCTAACATTTTTTTTTTATCATAGTCAGTGCTATCAAGTTCTACATTGGTAAACAAATTACCAACCACATGTTAATTGTCATATCTGAAAGTATATATTAAGAGATGAACAGTAGGCATATTTTCTAATAATTAAATTATAAAAAACTTCATCATTCATGTCGTATGATCGAAAATTTCGCTCAGCTCATAATCATCACATACAAACACGAATTAGAAATTTCTATAATTTAATTATCTCACTTTTCCATAAAACAAAATTTATGAATAAAGTTAAACTAATTAACTCTTCAGAGATATCACAAAGATGTTCAGTTTAATCATGCAAAACAAATTTACATGAAACTGTACCATTATATAAAATGAATTTATGTAACTACTAGTATGTCATATAACACTCTATCAATGACATATCAACCAGGAAATTCAAAATATTATATAAAACATACTATATTATAATAAAATGAGTCTATATTGCGAAATATATTCGATTAATAACATACTATATTATAATAAGTTAATAGTGTCCAGTATATGCATGCTTAATGGGGCCCTGTTTTTATACTACAAAAAAATGTTGTTGAAGAAGTAGAGATGAGATACAAGAAATTTCCTTAGGGGTGGAAAAGGTAGAAATAAATTGATCCTTGTAGCTTGGAATGAAATCTGCTAAGACAAGGAAAAAAGATGTTTAGGGATTAGCAATAGTGATCTTTAGAATCAAGCAGTCGTAGGTAAACTACAAATTATTATGGTATCTTAGTGAAAGACCTTACTACCCATGGATGGGGTGGATATATAGTACTTATTTGAAAGGGGATGATCTATGGAGATTCTTCCACACTTCTATAACTTGTTGGTACTTAAAGAAGGCATTGAAGCAAAGTAAACACATGCAACAGTGGATTGGCCGAGACACAGACCAATGGAAGGTGGGGTGGGGAAGCTAAGAATGGAACATGCTCTATACAAGAGGCTTATAAAAGCACTACTGGCTCACAAAGAAGAAGTTTTTGGATGGAAAATATTGTGTCATAGGTCTTTGATACCTAAACATGCCCTTACTTTTTTTATGGCTTATCATGAAAAGAGAGTGGCCAACTCGGCACAGAATGCAAAAGTAGATGTAGCATGTTGACTCACAATGTTCTTTTTGTGATAAGCAAGGAAGTATTGATCGCCTGTTTTTCAGGTGTAATTTTTCTTATCGGATAGGAGCAAAGACAATCCTTAGAAGCCAATTAGATTGGAGATAGATATGGAATGGTTGACTGATGCATGGGAAAATGTCTAGGGCTTCGCAGGTTCCTTGGCTAGTTGCCATCGTATACCACATATAAAAAGCAAGGAATGCAAGAATTTTCAGAAAGTAACCTATTACAAGTGAGAAGATAATTATTGATATTAAGTGTTCTTTCCCGTTGTAAATAGGAAGCAAGTTGTTAGAAGTTAGGTAGATAGACTTTTTCTTTGATTGGGTCTTTGAACCTATGCTTTATCAGATTCGAGTTACTATTGACCCATGAAGGAGTAAAGTTCTCCCATCATATATATATATATATATATATATATTTCATTTACAAGAATCAATCATGAGACCACATTTAAAGAAAACAAGTATTGAATCACTGAACCAACCTTTGTCATTAGGGTGAATAGATTATACGGATCCAATTTCGTGTTTGGACTAAGGTTTTGCCCCTAGAAAATGATGTAAATATCCTGTTGATAATTACTTGTCAATTATGTTGGAGTTAGTTACTTCGTTATGCTTGTTGTACGTATCACTATCCAACTAACAATTTATTAGCCTTAGTCACAGTCAATATAATTTGTATATATACTAAGGTTGTACCCTTATGATATAAGGGTGTGAGTTAAATAATTTTTTAATATATTATTAAGAGAATACATTTTTTTATAAAAGAAGCAAATAATAAATCAGTGTATTATATTATTTTGATAATGCAAAAGCAAAGCGAGTCTTCTTTAGTTTTTTCCCTACTAATAACATACTTTTTTATTCTTAATTAATATCTAACTCACATTTTTTGTTGTATTTGCATCATCAAATTATATATATTTTATGTTTAAATTTTATTATTAAATAATGGAAAGGTGTGTGAGAAGTTACCTTATCAAATAGAATTAATATTGTATTAAATTTACATTCATCCTACATTGTATTTTATTTTTATTTTAAATATTATGTAGCATCCTATGTTACATTAAAGTATCTCACATGGCTATTCTCTCCTATCTGACATCCTACATGTCAAGCTTACGTATCGCTCATACATGAGTTCAATCCAACTTTTAATATATATATATATATATATATATATATATATATATATATATATATATATGTATGTATGTATGTATGTATGTATGTATGTATGATTGTCATAACTTGTATCATTATACATTGAATGATTCATAATAAAATTATAGGAAGAGACTCTTCTTATTTTCTCTAAGTTTTCTTCTTATTTATCATTCTTCCTTCAAATCTTCAATATCAATATGGTATCAGAGCCGGAAGCTCTAAATCTCATCTTCTAATTTTCTTTCATTCGATCAATTTGATTTGCTTCATCAAATAGATCAAGCCTATATCAAATTTTTATAGAAAAATCTTTTCTTCTTTTTCAATTGATTGACTAGATTCTCTAGGCAAACCAGCTTATACATCCAGAGTTTCAGAGATTTGGTTTTATTTTGTAGATTTCTCATATTTTTCAGAAATTCATTCTTGATTCTTTCTTTTTTTCAATTTTTCAAGCATGACATCAAACACTGAAGTTCACACCATTTTCGTTGAAGATCTTTCTAAGGCTTATTTTCTACAGCTATCTAATCATCCTAGATTCAAATTATGGTATCCTTTGATGCCAGCAATTTTGATTCTTGGAAATGAGCAATGACAATTGTCTTATCCACTAATGTATTTTGTAGATGGCAGTCTTACAAGGCTTCAACCTAGTTTACCAGATATGAACAAATGGATAAAGTGCATGATATAGTTATATCATGGATCTTGAATGTTTTGACCAAAAATTTTGCAAATAGCATCATCTATCCCAAATCTCCTATGCAAATGTTGGGTGCAATTAGAAGAAAGGCTTGGACAAATTAATGGTGTCAAGCTCTAATTCAAAAGAAAATGTATAATATGAGTCAAGACACAAATGATATAATGTCTTATTTCACCAAAATGAAAAGTTTATGGGATGACATGGATAATCTTAACAAATTTTGAGCTTGCACTTGCTAGCTCTTCTACTGAAAAAATTCTCAAAGGGAAAAAAATAAGAAGTTATTGCAGTTCTTAATGCAGTTGAATGATGATTATAATGTTGTTAGAGCAACATTCTCATGACGAGTCTCTTACCTTCAATAACTCAAGTTTATTCCATGCTAATTCAATAAGAAAAACAAAGAGAAATACGGTCTCCTGGCCATTTTCTTTTAGATTCGGCATCTCTTGTTGTTAAAGCACATAAGAAACATCAACTGTACAAAGGCAAAATAGACATCACTAAAGGAAGGTTTGATGATCCTCACAATAGATTTGAGAAGAATGAGGGAAAGAAATCTAGTCTATTATGTAACCACTGCAAGAAGTCGAGCCATTCAATTGAGAAGTACTATAAAATTCGTAGTTTTCCATTAAATTACAAGTTTAAAGGTGAAAGAGGATTTGCATCTTTGGTAAAGCCAGTAATTAAGAAAGTTTACCGTCCACTTCTGACTATCATGGCTATGATTCTCAAGCAATATTATAGTTCCAAATTAACTCAATAATAGTCTTCACAACTGGTTGCTTTACTTCAAAATATCCAAATCAACAAAGGATGGTACAATGTTGGTGCACCACATCAAAGTTCTTACTATAATCCTACTTTAGCAACCTTTACAAGCTTTGCAGGCACAACCACTCTTGATTATACGCAGACCCTATGCTTGTTGCCTTCTATTTCTAATAGGCAAAATATCTTGATTATTAACATTGGAGCTAGTGATCATATGTGTCATAATAAATATTCGTTTACAAATCTTATGGCTCTTTTTAAGCTCAGCACTGTTACTTTACCTAATGGGAAATGTATGTTAATTACGCATACTGGTATTGTCATGATTAACAACAATTTGGCTCTATATAGGATACTTTACATTCCAAACTTGAGAGACAATCTACCATCAATGAATAAACTCTGCATTCAGCAAGGGTGTTATGTTATTTTTCACACCTAAATGTTGTCTTATGCAGGCCCCTTCAATGAAGAGGCCTTGAGCCCTTGGTGAGCATTATGCTAGTTTTTACCTATAGTAGTCAAGTCCCATATTAAATCAAGAAGTTATAAATAATATCTGCTCTCAAGTTTCTTTTCCTATTAGTTAGAATCCAGTTTGTAGCATTAGTATTTATTATGATGGTATTTCTATTTAGTATGCTAGAGTTGGTCACTTTCCTTTTACAAAGTTGCTAAAGTTGGGGTTGTTATCTAGTTATGTATCTTATGAGTCAATAAAATACTGCTTAGTTTGTTTTAAAGCCATGCAAGATAGACTTTCATTTCCCCAAAGCCAAATCCATTCTACTCACATATTTGAACTTATTCATATTGATTTATGGAGACCATTTCGTTTTCAAACCTATAATGGATATAAGTATTTCCTAATTGTAGTTGATGAATATAGTAGGACAACATGGGAACATCCCTTGGCAGCAAAAGGCAATGCTCTGCCTTTGATAAGGGGTTTCGTGGAGATGGCTTATATTCTATTGAATGCCAAGATCAAACGATAAGGTCAAAAAATGCCCTTGAATTGAGTCTCAATAAGAATTTATAAAGTATTTTTTATCCAAGGGAATAATTCATTAAACAAGTTGTTTCAGAACTCTACAACATAATGGTGTGGTTGAAAGAAAATACAAATGTCTTTTTTGAACATCAAGGGCATTGTTATTTCATTCTAGTTTACCATTGAAATGTTGGAGGGAATGTGTATCAACAAGTAATAACCACTTATCTTATAAATAGATTCCCTTCTAAGGTTCTTAAAGGTTTAAATCCTTTCTACTTGTTATTTAGCAAGAAGTCTAGTTACAAGCATATTAGAGTTTTGATAAACCTCTACCTTGATCGCCTTTTTTCCCTTTATTTGACCCCTTTTCCCCTTATTTCTCTGTTGAATCTTGATGAAACAGGGTCAAATGTGTTTGCTTTTGTTCATATTATGCTCGTAGAAGTTTTTTCTTATTTTTAGAAATTCACAAGTGTTGCTGCAAAGGAAAGCCATGAGGATGATTTTTAAGGAAGAAAAGAGGTCCGATGAAGTTTTGAGGGCAAAAAGAGCAAGATTGAAGAGCCCAAGAAAGTACAATTATGAAACCCAGAGAAATTCGAAGTAGAGCTTGACTAATTTGATAGCAAAATGCAAGTATCAACTCAAATTTCACTTGAATTATGAAACCCAAAATAGATGATACTAATTCAAAGTACAATTATTTTAGATCTGAAACTGAGCTAAAAATTTGAGAAAAAACGAAATTGAAAATAAAACCTAAAAACTACTCTCCGTTGTTGCTTCCTTGATCTTCCTTGTACCCAAAAGCGTTGCCCAAGCTCTTGATTGTCTCTATTAAACTTAAATTAAACTCCTTGTAACCGCTCCGTTAAAGCTCGATTATTCACCCAAATTGGTGAGAGATGTGGGCATGCAACGACTGGGGATTGAAGATGCAAGTATAATAATTTAATAATTCTTTTCAAATTTTCCCAATTCCTAATAAATTAAAAATATTAATATTCTAATTTAATCATTTATTTTAATTACATATCTGATAATAAAAAAATATAAAATATATCAATTTTGAATTGAACAATAAAGTATGATACTCCGAACTTTACATCCTAATTTTTAACCATGAATTTTGAAGTTATCTCTGCCTTCTTCTGTGTTTGAAAGCTGGTCTACAACTACAAGACACAAGCACACAACACAGCCGTCGGTCCTGGGCCTCACCAATCTACCCTCCTCATTAATACGCAACCCAAAGACTCTGGTGACTAGCCTTTTTCTTGTAAAAACAAATAAAGAACACGCCTGTAAGGTAGAGCCATAGAGCAGAACAATGGAGAAGAAGAGAGGTAGAGAGGAGAGAGAACGAACGGGCGGCGCCGGGGCGGCCGAACCCCCGCCGAGGTCCTCTGGCCGTCCCCTGCCTCCGCCACCGGGTCCCCCTCCACCTCGGGCTACCCGCTTCCAACCCGTTGTCGATCGCGAGAAGGTCCTCTTATCCTCATACTCTTTGTTGTTTTTGTTGTTTTCTTTTCTCTCAATTGTCGAGGTTCAGTGGTTGGGTTTCAGTACTTGATGACTGTCTGTTTGTGCGAATCTTCTCTGAATTCATGAATTTGGAACTTTCGAGTTTAGGGTTTAGGGTTTAGGGTTTGGGGGTTTTGAAAGGATTAATTTCTTTGCTTCATTGTTTGCTATTAGCCTTGCTATTAGGTCTTTGGGGATGGTCTTGGCAAGCAATATGTCATTGGGCTTGTTCTTAAATTGGAAGCGTAGATTTGAGGTTGGGAGGGAGATTGAATTCAAAATAGGAGTGTCTGACTTCAACTCAATTTCGAATCCTGACGTGAATGGCAATGTCAATTGGACATTCTAGGGCTAGGGTCTTTTGAATTGGAGGAATAAACGGGATTTGCTGGAAATTTGAAGCACAAATTTGGAGTTGGGAGGGTTGAGTTCGGGTTTAAGATTTCAAATTTCAGCTCAGTATCAAGTTTTGATGCCATTGGCAATGTCACTTTGTCATTCTTGGATTATGGTTTTTCACAATGCTGGTGAAGAATGGGAGAAGGGAGGTTGTGGAAGGGTGTTTCAGTTAGGATGAAGTGTCAATTGCTCTTCGGTGGCTCTCATTCTTTTATTATTATTGCTCTTTTAAAAATCATTACTAGAAATTTTCTACGCCATTTTAAGTGAAATGTCTTTTACCCACTGAAAATTCATTTGGTGTGTTGGTCGAGCTCAACTAGGCCACACAGTCACAATTCAGGCGTAAGTTTTTAAGTAGTGGCATCTTTGATAGTTCAAAAAAACATAATGCCGTTTTTAGCAAAATTTGAAAGTCTGGTGGCTTTATGCATATTCAACTCGAGAAAAAGTTGTCATTTGTTATTAGCACCTGACAAGCCTTTAATCCCAGGCGTCTAAGATTTATGCCTTTGGTGCTTTTAAATTCACTGTTTTGCCCAGTGCTACAGACCATGAATTAGTCGGCTTTTTTCTCCCTTTTGGGGGGGGGGGGGGGGGTGTATTTGGGTTTGGGGAAAAGGGGGCCCCCCCCCCCCCCCGGGCGTATGGGATCGCCATGAAATCAGTAGAAGAGAAAATGCTTGATGTGTTCTTATGGTGTAGACATGTGATTTGTGGGCAATTAAGGGAACCATTGGGAGCTGAGGAATGAGGATAGGCAACTTTGTCATGGTGCATTGTACATGTATCTGCCAAACAAACACAAGGCTGTTGTAAGCTACTGAGCTTCGATTTATGGTTACATGGCTGCAGGCTGAATTGCTAGATTTAAATCTGCACTGCCTCAAGTTTTCAAATACTTGGTGTCAGCAGTTGATATCTTTTCTATGTATTAGAATCGAGTTGCTGGATTCAGAAGGAAGTATGCATCAATTTTGATAGTTTAGGGGTTTTAATCCTTCTGTAGTAGAATGAACAGTAAGGTATGAAGTAGAAGTCTGTAATTCTTGATCTTCTAGTAGTCTATAATATTGGTTTGCGAGGATAGTGAAATAAAGAATAAGAAGCATCAAAACCTAGTTTTTCCTCTTAACATGGGAATGAACCTAACTTGAATTATTCATGGTTAGTTCTTTTAAAAGCTGTATATTTGCATGCTCTGAACTAGTGCTTTTTTCACTGTAATGATACATAGTCCAATTCTAATCTGGTCCATGCCCACACCCACACAAAAAAAAAGTTTCAAAAATGTTTCTAAGCCCATGAAATGCTATTTTCAATAAATTGGGGATAAATTTGGATCTCTTTAGCTCTGCCTGAGCGAGATCCCTGTTAGACTGTTGATATATGCACTTGTCTATTGTGTCTCCTGTTTGCTGAGAATGAATGTCTCTATTGACTTGATTTTATGGTGTTCTTTGATGCAGACTTGTCCGTTGTTACTTCGGGTTTTCACTAAGGTGTGTGACATTCATCTGTGTTGTCTTTTGCATATATATTGAATGCCTTGGCTAGGGTTAGTTTACAGATTCCATTGATTAATATTGACAAAGAAGGCTGTTAGTCTGTTAGTACTAACATGACATTTTACAGAAAATTATTTGTTTTAGAGATTTTTGTTGTATGGAGCCATTTTTGCCTCTGCGTTTTCCTGAAGTTGCTGAAAATTTGAAACTTCTTGGCAAAATGATTGCTTATTAAGACCATTTGAGAAAAAAACATATCTGCAATTCTGAATTGGCAAAATTGATTAGTTTAGTTGGATCATCTTGTCAATATAAGAAGTTAGAGCTGTGAAACAGATATTGGTTTATAATTATTAATCTAAAAGAAGAGTTCATTTGGAGAATAGGAGATGAAGTCTATTAGAATAAAAAGAAATTAGATGCCAGCTTGGCCATGAACAAGGTTTTGGAAGAAGTCATTGGGTGGAGGATATTGTTTTAAATTCTTGGATTTCTATCATGGATGTGAGAGGCTCCAAACTGGCAAACACAATGGTTATGTGCTGGCGTGTGAAATTGAGCAAAGTTTTTTTAATGAAAAAGGGAGCTAGAAAGGAGGGACACAGAAAGAATGGGAAGTAATTCTAATTTTTGGGTTTATTCTCCCTTCTTCTTCTTCACTATGATTCATGTGATACAGGCACACAGCCATGTCAACTGCTCTGTCTGCAAATGCTGGACTGTTGTGCCCAATAAGCTTAACATGATAAAAATTGGCTCTAAGCAGCTGAAACAGTGTCCTCTTGATAAAACATTTGTCATTAAGACATTACTAATGAAACATGCAAATTAGCTCCTTTTTCTTTTTCTTATTTTTCCTCCTCACGTTATATACTTGAGAGTGGTATCAGCAGACGCTAGGTGCTATTGGATGTTGTTTGGGAGGTTTCTGAAGGTTTATTTTTAGCCTTCATTCTTTAGGGTTTCTGACAGCTGGCACTTTTGAGTTCACCATGACTTTTTGAAACAATTTTCACCCTCCTTGTTTAGCATTTGTATTAATTATCGACCTCCTGTTACTGATACAGTTGATGGTGCGTCATTCTATTTTGTGTAGTATTGCCAAAATGCCCTATCTTTGTCCTCCGTTCCACCTTCCTACCAAGCATGTCCACACCTAAGGCTGCTAATTACCATGTGTGTAGTCCCTTTCCCCCTCCCCAAGCTCCACCCCTCCCTCCCTTCTTTCTGTCGGCACCGCTGTCAACATTATCATAAATTGAATCTAAATCGTCCAAATTCTGACAATGGTTCTAGCCTGAGCCTATCAATGTTGACTATAATAGACAGACAGGGGTAGGTGGCGAAGGGAATGAAAAGGCAGCCGGGGGGGGGGTTGCAGAGTTTTCGGCCGCTACAGGACTGAATGTGGGAGCCAGCAGTCAAACCCAATATGGTGTTAACATCGACCAGTAGCCTTCTGTTGGATTGTCTCTTGATTCCAAAACAGTGTCTTGAGCAGTGGAAGGTACTGTGCGGGGGAGTTATAGTTTGGTTTTTCAATTTGCTTTAAATTTTTTTGAGAAATTTTGAGGTTTTCATTTTTTTTTTAAAGTCCCTTTTCAAAATATGGAATCTTTACTGGATTTGGTCGTCTTTATTTCCTTTTTTTTTTTAATGTTCGGGGTTGGCAATTGTTATTTCAAGAACATGAAGGTTGAAATTAATGCAAAAGAGCTCAAAGGGATAGGTGTCAAGGCCTTTTCATTCTCTCATCTTATGTTTTGAGGAAATATGCCAAAATGGAGTGTCCTAGTGGTAGGAGGCCCCTCCCCCTTGCTGAGGTTGTGGGTTTGATTTTCATCTAGCACATTCTTGAGAATTGGAGTACTGTATACCCCCTTCTTTTAATCCTTAATTCCTAACTTGGGCCTATTATTATGTTAGGTTTGGAGGGCCCATTTTACCCAAATCATAAATGTAGGGAAACTTACTAAACTGCTGGTGCTGTTATTTATGCATTCTATGGTTCGCTTGATACCCTACGAGGCAGTTAAGACGCTACATATGACTATATGAGGCAGTTGAATGAGATTGTTTTTTGAAAAGTAGATGCATGATCAACTATAAATTAATTCTATAGTTCAGCTGTAAGTAGTAACTCATGAGCTTATTCTTTGCAACAACAACAACAAACTCCCAGTGTGGGTCCTGCTTTCGCGGGGTCTGGGGAGATCCAGCTGTAGGCAACCTTACCTCTACCGGTATTTCTACCCATAGAGATGTTGATTCCATAAGACCCACAAAACAGTTTTGAGAAAACGGTTTATATAGAAAACGGTTGCAAAACCAATAACCGAGTGAGGGAGAGAGAGGAAGAGAAAAGGGTCCGGATAACACAAAAAGAGTAGGGAGCGGAGACATACCTCAACACACCAGGGGCGCTTTGTGCCGTCATATCCCAGAAGAAGCATGACCTGCAGGCAAGCAAACCAAAAGCACGACCCGCCCCGCCCCACCTAAGCTACTGCCTCCTACGGATCCGGTCCCCTACAATCAGAGACCTTAATCCTGTCCCGCCACAGCCTCTTATCCTGAGCCATGTCCTCCGTCAGACCGACAACTCTCAGGTCCTCTCTAACTACTTCTTCAAGGCTCTTGTTCGGTCTACCCCTCCCTCTCTTACCACCGGGGGGGTTGATCTTCTCATACCTTCGCACAGGGGCGGCCACACTTCTCCTCTTCATGTGGTCGAACCATCTGAGTCTGGATTCCCTCATCTTCTCCTCAATGGGGGCCACTTCTGCTAAGTCCCTGACTACTCCATTTCTAATTCTATCCAATCTCGTAAAACCACACATTCACCTGACCATTCTTATCTCAGCTACCATCAACCTTTGGACCTGCGTCTTTTTTGGAGGCCAACACTCCGATCCATAGAGAACAGTCGGTCTAACTACCATACGATAGACTTTGCCTTTCAAACCCACAGGCACTCTCTTGTCACACAGCACCCCTGACACTGACTTCCACATGAGCTTATTCTTTGCAAAATAAGTGCATAAACTGGAAATTGCTCAGGGAAATCTAATGATAATGCTGAGCAATTTCCCCCCTAATTCATGGTTAATTATGTTGTAGAAAGTACTGTTACTTGATAATTGGTATAATAGGGCTTTACAGGACAACTTGTATTAAGCTTATATTATTAATTATTTTCATTGTAGCAGATTGCCTGCCACAACAAGTTCGTTTCATCTTTATATTCCTATGGACTTTTCGCATGATATTGCCCTTGAAATGAGCATAGACCTTTTTGTGCTGCTATTCCATCCTACTTCACTACATATTTCCAATTCTCTGTTTGACAGTTTTATTTAACATTTTAAGATTTCTCATCTTCTCTAGATTGGAGGTCATCATACCCAAGAAGATTTTGCAGTGAGAGGCAAGGAACCCAAGGATGAGGTTCAAATTTATACATGGAAAGATGCCACACTTCGTGAGTTGACTGATCTTGTATGACAACTGTATCATGCTTTTCAGTCTTACGTTCTCCTTTCTCCTGTGCTTTGATACACCTTAATTTCATGTGTATGCCATACTAATAATGCCTACTTTCAGGTGAAAGAAGTTTCTCCAGCTGCCAGGAGACGGGATGCAAAATTGTCATTTGCAGTTGTGTACCCTGATAAAAATGGGCGCATGCAAGTTCGGAAGGTTTGCACTTTTGCTGGTGCTATGTTACTTAATTTTACGACAAATTCTGTTGAACAAGGGCTTCACACAAATGCGGAAAGCTCACCCCCCCCCCTCTTCTGCGGGCAAGAAAAAAGAGAGGGAGAATGGCGGGGAAGAAAACAAAGAACATAACATTGGTCCAAAGAGCAAATAAATTTTGCAGTACTTGAATTTGGACACGGTATCTGGTCTCAATGCTTCTTGAGTTATCATGTGGTCTGAACTTTTTTTAACACCCTATATCCATGTTTTAGGTGGGTGAAACCTTCTCCAATCCAAGTAAGAGACGCTTAGATGACAACAAGGCATTGGCCGAGTTAAACTTCCAGGTAACTATAGCCTTGGAACCATTTCTGCAATTTGCACCCGCCCTCTCCGTATCTGAGATGGACCGAATCCTGATTTTCAAAGCATTTCCATGAAATTAGTTGCTTTTTAATTTTTGTAGATTGGAGATTACTTGGATGTGTCGATTGAATAGAGCTGCAGACGCATGGAGATGCTTATGGTTTTCAAGATCTACGCATCTAGTTAGTGTGTGTAGTTCTACCTGCCCAGGCATGGCAGGATTCTGATGGGTTATGCTGTAGGGTAATTGCATGACATGGGTTGTGGGTTTGTGCTTGTAAGTCACCTTCACCTTTAGATGTTGATTAGCGAAACTTCCAAAATCCAAACTGTGCTTTGGATTGTTTTTTTTTTTGCATTGATTTCTCGGCAATTTAGTTTTGCTTGTGGAAATAAGCATGTTGTGTGCTTCATCTTGTTCTACTGTTTAATTATATCAACGGTGTTCTATATTAAGTTGAAGTAGGTGTAAACTCTGCTTTTACATCTGTAAGTATTTCCTTTACTGCTCTTTGCAGACAGTCCTGTAAACTTGCAGCATGATGTGGTTTCAAAAATGATCTTATGTATACATATACACATTTGTTCAAAAATTCATCACGGTGTGGCTTCAAGGTATCATCCCATAGGTGTATGTTAGTCATTATTTCATTATATCTGAATAAATGCACATGCTATATGTGATTTGCGACTCATCATTGCTTGTCAACAAGTTTGTCAAAAATGTCTGGAGAAGCTTTAGTGGAATAAAAGTAATACTAGATGAATATAACATGGCAAATTTGAAAGCATGAACATACTATAATAGTGACACAATTACATGAATAACCTTTTTTTTTTTAAAAAAAAAGAAAACTAATGGCCATTGTTCAAAGCCTTATAAGGGAATCTGCCATGGTTGATGTTGGCTGACGAAGACTAACTGAAACCATTTTACAACAACGCTACATAAGCCGACAATTTATTAAACGGGCTTTAAACGGATAACATCAAACATCTCAAAATAACCTATTTTAAGACGGTTTTGCCTGGAGTTTTGCATATGATTAAGGGTCTGTTTTATTCGTAGGTAAATCAGGATGGGTAAAAGGATGAAGTAGGAAGAAGTAGGTTGAGGGAGGTTGAAGTAGGTAGAATTTTTTTTATGTGATAAATTGAACTTGGTTAAAATAATAAAAATATGTTGAAATGAGTTAAAGTAGGTTAAAGTGAATTAAAATAAGTTAAGGTTGGCATTTTAGAATTAACCTATGAAAAGAATAGGTCCTAAGTATATGTGCTAACATTTACATCACTCGTGCAGCATTGGCTTGCATATGATTAAGTACATATGCTGACAACATCTACATTAGTCATGTAACATTGTGTCACCACTTTTATGTTTTGCATTCTCGGCCATTCATCCTAATAGATGAAAACTTGTGTCATGGATGTCAAAGTTGATTTGGACAATCCTCTTAACATCTCAAAATACATTTAACTCAAATTTCAATGATGTACAATACCAGAGCAAAGGAATGCTGATTTGAAAGTAGAATTTATGTTCAGTTAGCTCGGTCCACTTCTTACACAAAAGCTTGAAAAGCCTCTATAAGATATACAAATCTCACATAATATGAACAGAGAATTTAGCTTTGCCCCTTTCAGTAAAATGGAACTGTATCCAGATGTACATATACAGTACAGATTACAGAAAGTCCCCGCTCTGCAGCAAACACTGCAGAAGAATCTGAAGATCTCAAACAGCCTTGATCTCCGAACATCTCCCTGCAAGACATAGTAACCTGACAGCTCGATGTCAGTTCTTCACATTCATGTAATCACCCTAGCAACACAAAGTCTTCCTTGGGCATTTCCTGCATTGAGGCCAATTTCGACATTGATCAGACAGTAAGATGTCAATAGTTAAATCAAAATGAACTTTTTGGTCTTTAATTGCCCATTTAGTTTGAGTCAAACTGCTGATCACCCATAAGGCCATAAGGGGTAAAGTTCTCACATCACATTTATCTCTCCATTCACAGGAACACTCAAAACTTGAGACCTTGCTTAATGGGAACATGTACTAATCTACTTGAACAATTTAAATCAGAATAATTGCCAATGGCTTAAGACTGCGGAATTGCAGAGTGCAAATTTGAGAGAAGTAGAAACACTATTGATGGCCAAGTAAAGCTGGCGAAGGCACAGCATACAAAGAAAGACTACCAAACATCTAGAGTTTATCATACACGGCAATGAGGAAATTGATGATGACATCAGGCAGGCTGTTCAAAATGGAATACCTCGGCGGAATCGCGCAATATGAATATTCCAACTAAGCTCAAGGTAAATTTTATTGGATGGCAATTATCCTTGCTCTGTTATGCTGCTTGTGTGTTAGCCTGTTAAACAAGCTCAAGTTGAAAAGCTTTGTGTACCAAAGATGATGTGCTGGCTGTGTGGTAAAAATCGGAAGAATAAAGTTAGGAATGAAGACACAAGGAGAAAGCCTATTTGAGGGCAAAACACATGGAACCCAAACTACATGACAAGAATATCATCACCGGGGGAAGAAGGAAGAGAGGCAGACCCAAGAGGTTATCAAACTTGACTATGTTAAGTTCCATCTCTTTGAGGACATAATTCTCCATAGCATACTGCAGCAACAGCCTTTCTAGCATACTTATGAGTTATGACAAAAAGGATCATCATTGCTGGAGGAAGAAGGAAGAGAGGCACAGCCAAGACGTTATCAGACTAAACTATGCTCCTCTTTGAGGACATGATTATCCATAGGATACTGCCACACCTGCCTGTCTAGCATACTTATCTTACGTCTTTCCAGAGTTTGTTCGTAATATAACGTTTCCTTCCAAAATGTCTTCGTAATCCCTGGGAACATGCCTTCCTGCTTGTCAGAGTTGAGATCATTTGGACTTCTCTAGACCCATTGGGGTGCAATCCACATTGACAAGGATGATTTTTGTTGGTTGAAAATTGGGTAATTGTTGCATCATTAAAAAAAAAATAATTTTGGGGGGGGGGGGGGGTGAGGGTGGGGGTCGACAGCTCTATATCAAGCAAAACAAATGTGCACGTTAAGTAATAATCAGACCTTGACAACCCAAAACTACATGACAAGAATATCCTTCAAACTGTTTGATCATAACCTGGCAAAACCAACTTGAATCTGACCAAAGAATCCATTTGTCAGGTTTAGATAATCTTATCAGGCAAGGCACAAGCTCAAACGAGAGTAGAGTTGCAAGCTATCTTTAGCTGCACCAACACTTACAAGGGTAGCAGGGGGATGTGGGAAGGTAAAAACCATACCTTGACATTAGGCCTCGCTTCCTTCAGGTAATGTTATCAGGCGGCTTTTCGAATCATACAATAATTCAGTCCCGCAGCTGGAGAAGATGGCTCATAATCATCATTAAATCCATCAACATTGAAAAATACGAGATCAAAATCGAATTAAAAATTCTCAGGATCAAAATATTGTGTTGAAAATAACATTCGAGATTGCAGAAGGGTGCATCACAACTCACTTGGAGCATTTCACTTTGTTTGTGGTGCCGCCACTGGAAATCGAAAGAATAGTCCCAAAGAAGGAAACGTTCTCGGTTCCACAGTTTGGGCAAGGGCCCTAGCAGAAGTAAAATTGGGTAATCATAATCAAAAGAACTTCTTAATGCATGAGTTAAGTATCAATCCTATTGCTAAGGATGAAAATTCAGTAAATGTTACCTTCAGAATAAGGAAATCTTTCACAATCAGCTTTGTGATGGATGTTGATAACCACAATAGCAAGGGCACTGCAGCGAACCATGTGAAAATAAAACTGAAAGGCTCTGGAAGCTGCAATTCAGATGGAATGATTAAATGAGAACATACCAATTTCAACTAAGAATAAACAAAGATTACAACATTGAATATGACAATTTTTTCGTTTAGATAAGGGCCTATAAGGTATCCTGAATCTAGAGACTTATTTGCTAATGACTACGAAGCACAGAACAAGGCCAAGACTCAACGCTGACATACTGACACATAAGTCTTCAAAAAATAGGATCAAACATGTATAATGGAGTAGTGTACACGTACCAATGAGAAAAAATAGTTAGTTTTGTGTTCATAATCAGTCCTATGTCTAATGCCTTGGAGAGGGTTGTGTCTTGATGTGTAACAAATTGGTCATTGGATGTGTAACACTCAACGGTCAATAATAAAACCCAACTGCTTCTTGGCAATGGTATAGATAGCATGCAGTTGACAGTGTCTGAGTAGTGTTTGATACGTGTCGGATATGAATAAGTGAATTCAAGAGCATCTATGCGTCTTAGGCTAATAAAAATTGCCCTTGTGAATAACACAAGCAAAGTCATTTGCCAAGGTAATAGACAAAGCAAATGAATCCAGAATCCCACGTAGGGAAGTGATTGTGGTATCAAAAGGATTCAAATGTACAAAGCCTTTAACCCTATAACAAAATTTCAAAAATGTTTCTTTTGTAACCATCTCTCGGAATTGATCCCTTTACTTGCACCTGTGCTTACAGGGATAAGACTATCTACATCTGGATCTCCCCAAAATGCGCGAAAGCAAGACCTAAACTGGAAGTTGTTGTGATATAGGACTATTTGAGAGCAATTCCTACAAAGGGACAATTGGCTACGGACGCTCTGAGAGCAATTCCTACAGAGGGATAATTGGCTTCGAACACTCTGAGAGCAACTCCTATGGGAAGGGTGGCTCACATAGAACCAAAATTGTCACAGAGATTCACTCAAATTCAATATCAATTCTTCTTCCTCTAATCTCAATTACATAAGGGCTTAAATAGGAAAAAGTGAGACATGAACTAGGAAACCAAAAGATACAATAAATTCATAATCTTCCTAAAAAACTACAAAACCAAAAGATATAATAAATTCCTAATCTTCCTAAAAGACTATCAAAGTTGCTAGAGATATACTATAAAACAATTATGGACGTAATCAAAATATATAATTTCCTATAATTCAAAACATTTCCTAATATTCAATACTTAGATCTTCTTCCCTTACTCGTCTTAGAACACTGTTGCGTCATTCTGTCCCACTAGCGAAAAACTCGACCCAGGTTTTGAAATGAAAAGGAGCTAGAGACAAAGAGGAAAAGGCTGATGTAGCTTCCTTACACATATGATGAAATTCAAGCCTTAATAGCTTCTCTATTATTAGGAACCATGCAATCATAAGATGAAGAGTATTTTTCTCAAAGAAAAGACTTGGGAGAAAAGATTCAACATGTCTTCCCACTGCTTGATTCACTTGAAATTCTTGTTGCATTTGTTTAAATTCCTGAACTCTCGGCAAACATTCATGAGGGATGTAAGGAAAGTAGCTTCCAGAGATATTGCAATGACACTCATACCACTGTGCTTGGACATCCTTATGGTTGACTTTCCCTGCAAAAGATTCATATTCCTTATCTAAAATGAATATATCCTCATCGGCTACATCATTTATAGGCAACTTGTAGCCAAAAACTTCTTTATTTATAATTCAATAGAACATCATGTGAGATGTTGTCTAAACCCTGATGGTGCTTTGCTTGCACAAGCTCTTGGTTAGCTTCTTCTTTCAAGGCTTTTTTTGTAACGCACATTCCTATATTGACTGGCACATCCATATGCAACTGAGAAGTAGCAACTTGGCGAATTAAGTCCTCTGGTAATTGCTACTTTTCTTTGGAAAATTCCTCTTTAATGGTTATACCTTTATCTTCCTTAGTGTATGCTCCAACATAGGTCAGATGGGTTTCACCTAAATTGCAACTTAGGACCTGTTCTTTTCGCTGGAAAATATGGGTTGGAAAGTTGGTGAAGCTGTTGAGATTGGTTGAAGTTGGTTGAAGTTTGTATTTTTTTGTTAAAGTGGGTAGAAGCGGGTTGAAATTGGTTGAAGTTGGAAGAAGTTGATATATTTTTTTTACATGATTGGTTGAAGTTGGTATTTTTTCTGTTGAAGTGAATTAAAGTTGGTTAAAGTGAGTTGAAGTAGGTTCAAGTGGGTTAAAGTTAGATTTTTTTTTATTTTTTTTTGTTGAAGACGGTTGAAGTTAGTAATTGGGATTTACCAACGAAAAGAACAAGCCCTTAGTGGATCCCTAGAAAGTGTTAAGGTAGAACCTGAAAATCTTCAGTGCAAAGAATGGTCCGGGGTATCAAAGGAGCTCTAAGAGTTCTATAGTCCAACATATACCTAGGGATGTAAGGCTTACATTCACAGATGACCTCACTAACAAAGTAAAGATCTAACTCATAATAGCCTCCATAAATTTTGATGACCTTGAAGCTTGTAAAAGGCATTAACAACATCCCCTGGGAGTAGAAATTCACTGGAATATAAAAATCACCCATTGTCTAAAATCTAGCAATCATTTCCACTTCCCCATAAGGAGAAAAAACTTGATATAGAATATTAGTTCTAACAGGAAGTTCTTATCGTGAATGATCACGAATAGAGCTCGGCGAAGTTTTCCACACCAACTCATGGTCACTGTAGGCAACAATATTCAACCAGGCAATGAAGAAACAACCAAATAGCAATAGCTTATCTAGCAGCAGCAGTCATGAATGGTCATGAACAGATGTCAACAGTACTAAATCTCAGCAGTACTGACATTAACAGTGCTGGAAAGCAGTAAATTGGGCAGACAATGAACAAGTTTGCGAAAAGAGAGCTTCACAAATTAGGGTTTTGTACATGATGGGTCTTTGTTCTTTTTTTTTTTGGAGGCTGATTTGAGAAACCAAGGGTAGGAAGCAAAGAGAAAGTTGACAGTGGCTGGGATTGGGTAGCTTTGATATCAAAATGATGTAGGATGCTCTGAAATAAATTCCTACAAAGGGATAATTGGCGTAGAACGCTCTGAGAGTAATTCCTACGGAAGGGGTGGTTCACAAAAAACCAAAATTCTCACACAGAGATTCACTCATGCTCTGAGAGTAATTCCTATGGGAAGGGGTGGTTCACACAAAACCAAAATTCTCACACAGAGATTCACTCAAATTCAATATCAATTCTTCTTCCTCTACTCTCAACTACATATGGGGCTTAAATAGAAAAAAATCCTACATAAATTAGGAAACCAAAAGACATAATAAATTCCTAATCTTCCTAAAAGACTACAAAACCAAAAGATATAACAAAATCCTAATCTTCCTAAAAGACTGTCAAATTGTCTTATTGAGGTTGCTCTAAGGTATACTATAAAATAACTATGGACCTAATCAAAATATAAAACTTTCTATAATTCAGAATATTTCCTAATATCCAATATTTGGATTTTATTCCCTTACTCGTCTTGCATCATGTTCTTATTGTTGTCTCCTTTGCAACCCATATGTGAAAGGCATTTAGTGTCAAATGACACTCTTGCAAAATACGTATTCCATTACAACATAAAGCTTAGCTGATAAAGACTCTTTTTAACAATGTGCAAAGTACATCTAATGAGTCAATTCTAAGAAACAATTGCATTTGATTTAAAGCCTACCAGTGATCTACAAAAATTGATCCTGAGATTTCATATTCTTCCCCCCCCCCCCCCCAAAAAAGGGATTTCAAAAGGCCAATGAACGTCAGAATAAGAGCCAGATTCACATCTCAATAGTAGGGGGATGGGTACAGGAATCTAGAATAAGCTATGGACAATGGACCAAACTTTAACCTCCCCACTTAGAACAGCTGTGTTACCAGGTGAAGTCAGATTCCATCAAATTAAGGGGACTCTGAAATTCCGTTTTAGCTCCCCCCCCCCCACCTTTTCCTTCTTTCTTTCAATAGAAAGGAGTAAAAGTGTACAAGGGCACTTTGAGCCAAGAAGAAATATATTTGCTCCTCTTGATCTTTATGAGTTCTCCTCTAACCCAAAAAAGAAAGCCAAGTGACCATTAATATGGAAATCAAGCTTTTACCTCCAACAGGTATGTGATCTCAAATCCTGTCAAATCATCCAGGAAGAAAAACCTGTTTTAAGCCACCAACCTTTAATCAGATACTTTCTGAATATACCTGGGCGCTAATTATACCAAACAAAAAGCCAAAAGTACGCAGAATTCAGTGCGCAAGAGCATAAACATAGAGAACTAATCACAGACTACTTAATTTTGCTACTCACAGTGTAAGGGCCACAACAGCAGCTGGGACATTCAACAGGAACATTTTGAAGTAGTCAACCGCCAGGTCACTGTAGACCTGTGACACTGAAGCTCGTCAGAATAAGCTAGGCGTCAGGCGATCCTTTAGAGTACAACTACCGGTCTCATGTGAAACAGGACATGGTGTCTAGCACTTTAAGCTAATTTCTCAATGATGACCAAAGATAAAGGGAATGAAACCAAAAAGGAACAGATTTTGGAAGAACGAGAAAACAAGAAACTCATGATGATGACCTACTCGGTAAATAAGAAAGGTTGTGATATATGACATACCTTTCGACTCCGAAGACTGCATCGGGGACCCTCCACAACAATCACACTACCTTCTTGCTGGTAAAAGATGCGAGAGACAGTAAGCAATCACGTACAAGGGACAACAGGGACTCACGTTTAAGATTGACGCATGATAAAGAGGCTCAAAACAAACCAAATAACTTGATCCTATGAGGTTGAATCTTCAGTGTAATTTATGTGCTCAAAAAAGTTCCATAAATGGAAATTTTCCATATGACACGAAAAGCTTCTTGTAAGACCAATCTCTTTTTGGTGGGCTACATAATCTTATATTTATGCGTTAAATTTCTGACTCACAGCTAGTTTACATGTGAAAAACTCCTAAAGACAAGTTCTATACTACTATTAAAAGCATATCAAAGAGAACAGATGCAGTTCATATCTGCAAGATGATTTATCAGTCAACCAGTATAAATTGAGAAATTCAATGGGACACTTTGTTGGTTCAAATAAAAAGATGATCAATCAACCACTATAAACTAGGTAACACTATGCTATTTGAAAGCGGAGAAATATTGGACCCGGAGACATTGAAGTAAACAATTTTCTATATCTAGTGAAAAGTTCTTATCCAATCTGCCCATTGCGGAACTCACACAATGTGGTGGTGATGTTGTAAGTGTTGATCCAATCTCTCTATCCCTCATCATTACACCATTGCATTTTAGGTTCTCAGTCAATGAGCAATTGGGCACTATGGTGTTGAGGTTATCTCTATTGCACAGTATGGGTCATCGAAGGCATACAACAGAGAATGAAGCAAACAGCCCCCAGCAGCAAGGAACAGACCTTGAGTCTCATTTTCAATTCATCATATTCTTCATCAGTCATTATTGGATTTCCAGACACATAAGCCATTGATGCTTCCAAGAACCTCTGCTCATCAGGACCTGCACTACGAGTTAGTTAAGAATGTGAGGCTAAATAACTTCGATCATCATGGCTAGTCGTAGAGGGGGGGGGGGGAGGGTAACTTCACATTTTGTTAGATCATAGTTTGTTGATGAACTAACTTAGCATTACTACACTGCTTCCCTCCCACATTAGTTCTTCCTTAAGATTATCAAATTCCTCATTCGACATTATAGCCTTTCCCTCATAGTAGAATGCCTGCACAAAGAAAGGCATCTTATTAGGATGTATAGCAAAACAAAATCAAATTACTTCTTATGAAAAATGAAAATTGAAAATTGAAATTGAAAATGAGCACAATGAAAATGACTACCTAGGCAAAGATTAACATATAACATTTTTTATGATTATGACTAACAATAACGCCTCTCAGTCTGACGATCTATAGGTAACAATAACATGCATCAACACTTAATCCTGCAAATTTAGCCATATCTAGCTTGACAGAAGGCAGATCATTGAAGTAAAAAGTGTTACCAGTTACTGTGTTCTAGATGGCATACAACAATAAAATTGAATAGAAGAAAAGTAGAAATAAGGAGTTACTATGTCTATACTTGTAGTGCTTGAAGAAAGTCTTGTTCAAGATCCCCAAGTGACTTCTTCTCCTTCTTGTCTATGCTACAATAAGGTAATACATTAGAATCCTCCATTTCCTCTTGAGCTTCGAACTGGCCTGAAAATCACAAAGTGTCAACACATGCTTTTCAATTGTCAAGAGAGCACAACTAGAAGAAAATGGAGAATCTTGCAAGCGGAAAAACATGGTTGACTCTTGCATATATCCTTTATGCACTAAAAAAACACTTTTTCTAAGTTGTCAGGGAATTGTAGCAGGCTCTCATTTTCCATTTAGAACCCAAAGCCCATGTTGTCCGCTCATGTGGCTAAGTTCTAGACTATCCAAATGCCATCTAATGGTAATTTCAACTTTGTTTCATGACAGACTTTCATTAAACACCAGCAGAATGTATAGGCAGCTGAAGAATTCAGAGGTCATGGTTTTCAGTTCAAGATTGGAGCTCAATGCTTCCATGTTGCGACATGGAACAAGGAAATAGAACAGAGGCAACAGGCTGAAGTTTTAGGGGTTGGGGAGAAAAGAAATAAAAGTCACCATTGTTCTTGAAAGGATTGAAGTAAATATCCTAAAACAGTTTCAGTAGAAAGTATAAACACATTATACCTGTCAAGAAACTATCAACGGCATATATAGTTCATCAGTGGACTAAAGTAACTTGGAACAAATGTTACTCACAAACTCAAAATGAGAAAACATGGGTGGGTACTAGGTGCATCGTTTTTTGAAAATGGTCCATTTTGTTGAAATGATCTAATAACATGGCATTGCACTAGAGAAGCATCCAATATTGGTGCCATGAGGCCATTCCAACTACACTCTTCATCAACAACAGCAACAACAAAATTGAATCTTAGCTAATCTAAGTGGCAAAATCTTGAGGATCCATACCAAACATAGGCTCAAATCCCAACTACAGCATTTGAGCCTCACTTCATACAAAAACAACCACCACAAATTCTTATAATATTAGCCCTGCTTGACGGTACAGTATACAAAGGTTTAGATATATACACCTCTATACCTAAGAAGCCTAAATTGATCACAGCCCTTTTCCTCTTACTAGATTTTTAGAAAGCTAAATTGATCATCATCACATTCAGCGGACAGATTAGTAACAAGTCCTACTCTTGTCTCTCATCATGATTATCTCTATCATCATCATAAATAAAAGTACACCCACGCACATGACCAAAGTGCCAAATGTTGCATCATAGTAGCTAGGCACAAACACCGATTTGTATTCTGGGATCAAAATTACGGGAGGACTTGCATCATAGTAGCTAGGAACAGATTAGTTACAAGTCTTACTCTTGTCATGATTATCTCTATCGTGAATGAAGTACAACCACCCACATGACCAAAGTGCCAAATATTGCATCATAGTAGCTAGAAAGAAATACCCATTTGCATTTTAGGATTATAATCAAGGGAGGGAAAAAAAAGGTTTGAAAAACTTAACCTTCAGTAGTAGCCTTAGATGCAATAAGGAAGAATTTGCGCCTAACAGCCAGGCGGCGACCCGACATGAACTGAACTGATTCATTCCTCAACGAGGATGAAATTGGCACAGCTTTGGAATGAGAAATCAAGGATTTCTGAGTAGGGGCAGTAAGCAATCTTGAAGAAATAAGAGCAGCAAACCCTAATTTTGAAGCCATTTTTTGAGCTCAAAGATGCCAACTTTTTAGTGAGCGGTTTCAAGTGAGGTGGGGGGTGTATGAGAAGAAGAAAGGGCGAGTTTCTGGGCATTGTGACGAAAGGAATAGGGAGTAGAGAGAGAAAGAGAGAACTGGGTTTGGATGGTTCTCTGGAGATAAGGTGACGATCAGATATGTGGAGAGAAATGAAATTGCTTCAAGAGATCATTGGTCCTAAGGCTTTGGTTGACTAGGATTGTCGTTCTCTGGTGGGTAATGATAGTATGAAACTAGGAGTTTGGACCAGCCCTTCGTTGCCACGTGGTGGATGTTGTATGCCTTGTGATTGCTTGCTTACACATTGAGTTGGCATGCCTCCTGCAGTCCTGTGTGCCGCCTCACAGTTTGGGCATTGGTTTTTGGCTTTGCGAAAACACAGTAGACTATATGATGCTTATGAGTACATCGCTTCTACTAACAGTATATTCTAATATTATTACAAGGACCTTATTGTTTTGTAACTTTTGATTTGCTTCGTCTACCTTTATTTATAGATTTATTTTCTTCATGTGGGTGTCAGTTGGGTTAACCAAAATTTTTTTGGCAACTGTTACCAGATATTTAAGTAAGAATTTCGCCTATATCAATCTTTGCACCTTATTCGCACCAAAAAAATATATATATGTTTCCTTCATAATTAATACATTTGAGAACATAAGTGATGCAGATCATGGTGCTACTACTCAAGGGAGAAAGGATAAACAGATCACAAACACTTCTATATTATCCATGTTCTCCCTTAACCATCCAGAATGGAGCACCATTTGAGATAGCATGTTGGATGGTACTCCTAAGTCTTCTCATGTGCTGATCCTACTTTGCTGGACTCGCTAAGAAGTCTTCTTTTGAGTAGTGAAGTCCATTTTAGGTTATGATCACGGCATTTTAGTAAGTTAGCCCAAAACAGTAGCATACTCAGTTTGGGTTGTTTTCTGCCCAATTTAAAAAAATGATTGTTTCTTGACCTTCAACTTGACTTAGGAATGATTTTATTGTTTGAGAGGATTACTAACATCCTATTGTAACCCCACATGCTTTAAAATCATTCTTAAGTCAAGTCTAGCTTGGAACAACAACTGGCACAAATTTGGTGTTAAACAGGGTTGTTCAAGTCAGAATAGGCTGTTTTGACATTGCGATGGATTCTAATGCATCTAGAAGCTTTGGTCACCTGCCTCCATGCTTGCTTGGCTCTTTAAGCATCCAGGAACACTATCATGAAGGTCCAGCAGCTTTTGAGAACAAGTGGACCAATAATCCAAGAAAGAACTCTTACTTCGTCTAGATTGGTCAGTCGCAAAGCAAGTCACGTCTGCAGCTTTTTTTCTCTCTCCCTCACGTGCAAGTGGGTTGATTTGATTAGCTAGACTCATTCCATTTTATCAGCTAGCTTGCTTTATGTTGGGAAACAGTTTGCACTTAAGTTAAATTAAGGATTACCTAAGCAGTAAGGCAGCTCTTTTGGCAGGAAAAGGGTGTGAGCTGGTTATTTAAAAGTCTCCCTTGTTGGTTGTAAACTCAGTTGAGCATCTATGAAAGAAGTCCATTGCTGAATTCAAAATTCTCACTAAATTTCATTTAACAAAATGTAATTAGCTTGTTAAACTGAGTGGTCTCCTTTAATCTAATTCTGATAGTGTAGCCTTTATGAATTAAAGGGTGGATTTTTGCCTTAGAGTCTGTTCATTTTCAGCCTTTTGCACCTGCTACTTGGTCCAACCTACTCGAACCTGCTCCAATCTACTCAAATCTACTAACCATCAAATTTATTAACTGTCAGTCAAACCTACTTCAACCTGCTCCAACTCGCTCCTGCCTGCTCCAACCTCATCGAGATAGAACACTTGGAAGATCTTAAAGGAAAGAATGTCTCAAGTGAGTAGAGAGCGAAAAATTGATATAATTATATCATATTGCGCGTTACACAACTTCATCCAAATGCATGAAAAAGGGATACCAATTTTACCGAGGCCCGCAAACATTACAACTATTCTCAACATTGGGTTGTATGATGCGTAAAACAAGCAAGCAATGAATAAATGTAGAGATGCAATAGCTAATATGATTTCAACATCAAGAAATAATGATTACAATATATGCTAATTTTAGTTATAAAGAAAGGCATATGGTTATCATAGACTAACGTTTGGTAATGTATTAGACATTTAAATTTATTATATTATTTTCGTAAATCTATTATACAGTAATTGTTACAAAAATGTGATGTATTCAACATAAATTATCATCGATAATCATAACATTAGAAGAATTACAACAAAAACGCTCTAAAACGCTCCAACTTGCTTCCAACCTGCTTCTACCTGTTCCAACCTACTTCTACCAGCTCGTACCTGCTAACTGCTAGTCAAACCTGCTCCTACCTGCTTCATCCTGCTCCTACCTACTCCAACCTGCTAACAGCTCTTTCAAAACGCTGAAAACGAACAGACCCTCAGTTTGGGCGGTGGCTAGGCCTTTAACACATTTCGTATCATTGTACTTGCTGATTGAAAGCTTAATTCGCCAAACTGAAGCCCCATAAAACCTTGCTTGAGTTTTGATTGAGCTCATGCATCAATAAAAGGGAGCACCTTTGTCAAACTAAAAGTAGATTATCAAGCTCGTTACCATGAATAGTCGTTGTCTATACGAATAGCTACACAACTATCACAAGTACCCCACAAAATAACTAATTCAAGTGTAATGACCCGAACTCAAAATCAGGCTAATTTTCTTAAATTATCTTAATTAAAATTAATTAAGTTGGGCGCTGCATTTCAATTTAGTATTTTATATATGTGTATTTCTAGCTAATTATGCAATTGCAGGTTGAAACAGCAGAGTAAGTGAGTGACCTCAAAATGAATTTCATTACACTCCCAAATAATCCACTCAAATATTAATAAATATTTGAACAATAGCAAAATCAAAATTAGCCTAGTTATTAAGCGGGTAAGTTTGAGATATACATATATGGATAGACATAACAACAAAGCAACAATAATAATAAGGCATGATATGTATCTAAGACTCTAAGAGTGCAATGAGTGATAATTATAATATCAAATTCTTCTTTTCCAAATTCTACCCTTAATGATGTAAGATAATTAACCCATAAATTTGGCTAAGAATTTTAGCCCAAAAATATATATGTGTCTCAGGAGAAAATAATAATAACAAAAATAAAGTTAAAATTCAAAATCGAAATCAGGAAAAAAATTCTAGATAACTTTAGAATTAGTAATCTACAAAAGAGGGAAAAAGGGTAAAAACAACAAAACAAAAAAACAAAACAAAAATTTAAGAGCCCGTCCAACAGGGCCTTGATTTTGGCTCGCCCGTCTGGAAATGTGGGTCGAGCCGCCCTCTTCCTTTGCAACGGTGGGGGCCTACGAGCGAGCTGGCCGTGAGCCAACTCCCCCTTCTTTTTCCATGCTTTTTTGTTTTTTTTAATTTTTTTTTTGGATATTAAAAAGAAGGTTGTTCGTTGTAAAATGGGTCCATGAGTATTATTTTATTTGGTGAACTAAAGCGGCGAGCCTCACATTGGAGGGGAAGATGATTGTGAGCCAAAAAAATAGCTCATCAGCTGATATGGCATATGTAGGTCCCCACCGGTGAGTCAACAAATCAGCTCACCACGGGAAATGTTCTAAGAAAGTTAGAGCATTTCCAGCTGCGAGCCCTTTTTTTGGCTCACTAATGGGAGCCTACCTCTACCACATCAGCTTGTGATCCAATTTTTTGGCTTACAATTCTCACTTTCTCCAATGAAAAGCTTACCACTTTGGCTCACTAAATAAGATAATACCTATGGACCCACTATATGACACACAACTTTATTTTTAGAATTTTTTTTAAAAAAGAAAAACTAATTAAAAACATTTAAAAAAATTAAAAAAAAGCCAGCTAAAGCCGGGAGTCTCCTCAGTAACGCGAGGCTCCTCGTGAGGCATGGGCCACGAGGCGGCCATTGGAGCCTTTTGCTTGCCTCGTCCCCTCTTCCCTTTCCTTTTTTTGCCTCGTGAGGAAGCCTCTGCAAGTGCTCTTAACTTAAATGAATCTACCCCAACACCCCCCAATTTCCTGAAAGCCCCAGACCCCCCGACACAACAAACCACCATCCTGTGTTCACCCTGCTGCCTCACTGCCGCTGCCTAGTTGTGATTTCGTCGCCAGCCTGCCGTCCCAACGCTACCAACTCACCGCCAATCGCCTATGTGCCTGCCGCCTTCCCCTCTTCACCTTCGTTGAGTGTTCAAGTGGGTGGAAAAAGGTTAAATCCTAATCTCTCTTAATTTGGGTTTAGTTGTTTTATGGTTGAAATTTTTTGTAGTAGTGATGTAAATGTAATTAGCTTTGGTGGACATTAATATGTGATTTCCTAGGATTGTTCTTGATGTTTGGATTGAATTGGAGTGTTTGAAGTTGAGGTTGAGGGTGAGCATGGTGGTAAGGGTTTGGAATTTGAAAGTATATTTAAGCTTGTTTATATTGATTCAAGGGTGTTTAAATAGATTCTAATGAATATTTGAATGAAATTAATGGGATATATAAGTGTTAGATGTGTGTCGTTGTCATGGGCATGGTGATTTAGGGCTTAGATGCTTGGACAAAGATTAAGTTTAATTATGTTGGTTTGCCAGTGTTTAAATGAATTGTTGTGATAATGGAATGAAAATATATATATGTATTATGTGGTTGTGTGCATGTATGCCATGAGTTTGGTTGTCAAGTGAAGATGGTGGAGGAGAGGAAGGGATGAAAATGGAATAACCTTGAATGTTTTGGAAATTTTAAGCTAAATGTGAAGCTTAATTAAGTTAAAAAGTTAGGATGATTAGGGAGTGTTTATTTGGCTAGTGGTGTTAATAACTTCGAGGTAATATGGATTAGTGGCCCAATTCAGGAGTAATGAAGTTTTGACTAGCAACATTTAGTTTAAAGGAATGGCTAGGAGGGTAGCACAACATGAGGGATGAAAGAAAAGGAGGGAATAAGTAGTTTGGGGAGCTTGAAATCTATTAATATGCCTATATCGTTTGTTCCAACTAATGAATATCTGCATGACTGGAGCTAGCAAGGAAATAGGCAAGCAAATACCTCTTGATGTGAACTCGAAACCAAGCCCATGATGTCGCTAACTCAAGCCACAACTGGCCTATCCAAAGTGTGATTGCGGCTAATAATGATATGTTGTTAAAAAAGGTAATACTAACTAAAATAATAATAACGACTACGATAAGAAAATAACCATAATAATAAGGATGGCGCTAACATGGGCAATTGAGACAAAGTAAATGATATTAACAAGCTTATGTAGTAACTATAATGGTAATGACGTAAACCTTACATCGATATTAATAAAAGCGATGCGAGTTACGCCATTATGCTATTATAACGTTTATAAAATGAGCATTAGCATTATTAAAAGAAGGAACATAAACAAAGTCAAATGGAAGCAAATTAAGTAAATGATAGTGAGTATGTTAATAATTAAAAGAAGATCCAAGGATTTTTTTTTTAAATCACCTATTCGGCCAGAAAATTTAATAAACTTTCCTGAATTGACACTAACCACAAAGTTATATATTTGAAGCAGAAGCAATGCCACCTCTGTCGCTTCAAACTAAAAAAATATTTTTTATTTAAAAGGAGAGAGACTTCAAAGACCAGGTACGTACATTGTCTGTGTTCTTCGAAAACTCACATGTTTATCAAACTATACAAAGTTCATGCAACGTTCACGTAATAAATCATTTGACGCAATGGTTTGTCACCTAAACAAGTGCCCCTCCATCAATTATTAATCATCCAGGTTTATGCCCTTCAATTTACCCACAGGACTGCAACTCAAGCTTCTCGATCGGCCTGGAAGGTGTGCACCGATCTCAAGATCGCTTTAGACATCAATAGGGGCCCACTTTCGGATAACAACCAACAAATAAACTTTACTTACACATTCTCTCTTCTGTTTGCAAATAAAATATTTTGAAATGCGGGCGCCCAACTAACTGAATACAAAATTTATTTTATAGCATAGGGATGTACGTACTGAGCTTAGGCTCATTATTCGAACGTTTTTATGTTTTCTATTTTAGGCAAGGGATTAGTGAGCAGCCTCCCCTAGCAAGTCAAAAGGTAGCAAGAAATAAATGAGAGTTGCAGTTTCTTTCGCTAAGATTAGCTAGCTAGGTGCTCACAGTGATTTAAAGGATAGCACTCCTAGAAACTGGCAGCTTTTCTATTTTATTTTATTTTTTGACTTGGTGTTTGTTAAGAGCTTGGTAGTTATACGCTAAGTTTATCAAGAGTATTTATAAATGTGATAGTTGCCAAATGTATGGTTTTATTTCCAATGTTTAGTGAATCTGGTAACTGTTTGGGTGATATAGCATTCCAGATAGTTCCAAGTAGCCTTGTTCGATCACAGAATGACGTTAATGCCTCCAGTCAAAAGATTTCTATTGCAAGCATAAATAAATAAATTATTAAATTAGAATAATCAGGTATTAGAGATTGGGGACGTTACATCGAGACTATCGTTTATCCCAAATATTTAATAAAATTATGCACGTGACATCTATTGTTGCACCAAGTCACAAAGAAATAAGAGCAAATTCTATCAGTGAAAAATAATAAATCTCCAGGCATATTTGATGACATTCTTCTTATGATGTCCCCAATTCTCAATTTAAATGGAAACTCTATCGCTATCTCCAGGAGATGAGTACTTAAAGATTCTGACTAAATTTCATTACCATGCTAAGGTGTAAAGCCATGGAAGCTAATATTGATGTTACTTGTTAACCTTTTGTTTCCATCTCCGTGTATGCAAAAGAGCTAAACCTAAGTTCAAACTTAAGACCTGTTCTTTTCGTGGATAAATTGAGTGTGTCAAAAGGGTGAAGTAGGTTGAAATGGGTTGAGGTAGGTAAGTAGGTTGAAGTTGGAATTTTTTTTGAGGTGGGTTGAAATAGGTTAAAGTAGGTTGAAATGGGTTGATGTGGGTTGAAGTTGGTTGCAGTTAGTATAATTTTTATGTGGTGGGTTGAAATTGGTTAAAATAATGAGAATGTAATTAATGTGTGATAATTTATGAAGTTATCGAAATTTTGTGAAATTTTTGTTTACTCTTTTTTCTTTTTTATTTTCTTGATTTTTAATTTTTAATTTTTAATTTTTTTAATTTTTAGCTTTTTATTTATTATTTATTATTTTTTATTTTTTATTTTTTATTTTTATTTTTTATTTTTATTTTTATCTTTTATTTTTTTACTTTTTATTTTTTAATTTCTTATTTCTTATTTCTTATTTTTATTTTTTTAATATTTTTGTTTTTAATTTTTAATTTTTCATTTATTTTTTATTTTTTATGTTTTATGTTTTATGTTTCATTTTTCACTTTTTAATTTCCATTTTTTGATTTTTTTATTTTTTATAATTTTATATTTTTATCTTTTTTTAATTTCTTATTTTTTATTTTTTCATTATTTATTTTTTTAATTTTTAACTTTCAATTTTTATTTTTTTTTCTTTCTAATTTTTTATGTTTTTTTTTCTTTTTTTTCTTATTTTTAATTTTTTTTTCTTTGTACTGTTTATTTTTTTAGTTCTTTATTTTTATTGTTTATTTATAAATTTTCTATGATTTTATGTTTTTTATGTTTTTATTTTTCTATTTCTTATTTCTTATTGTTTATTTATTTATTTTTTATTGTTTATTGTTTATTTTTTATTGTTTATTTTTCATGTTTTTATATTTTATATTTTATTTTTCATTTTTTCTGTTTTTATTTTTTTATGTTTTATTTATTTTTTATTTCTAATTTTTTATTTTTTTATTTTTTATTTTTTACATTTTAATTTTATTTTTAATTTTTAATTTTTATTTATTTTTTCTTAATTTTGGATTTTTGGATTTCTTATTTTTTATTTTTTATTTTTTTTAATTTATTTTTTTATATTTCATTTTTTATTTTTTTTATTTTTTTGTTTTTTTTAAATTCCATAAAAATAAAAAAAATAAGAAAAAAAATAAATAATAAATAAAAAAGAAAAACATAAAAACATCAAAAAATAAGAAATAATAAAATAAAAAATTGAAAATTTAAATTTAAATTTAAAAAATAAAAAACGAGAAATGAGAAATAAAAACATAAACAACATAAACAACATAAACAATAAAAAAAATAAAAAAATAAAAAAAATAAAAAATAAAAAAATGAAAGATAAAAATTAAACATTAAAAATAAAAAATGAAAAATAAGAAATAAAAAATAAAAAATAAGTAATAAGTGAAAAAATAAAAACATAAAAAACATAAAATCATAGAAAAATAAAAAATAAAAAACAAAAAATAAAATAAAAAATTAAAAATTAAAAAATGAAAAGCAAAAGGCAGAAAATTAAAAATGTAAAATAAAAAAAATTAAAAATTAAAAATTTAAAAATTTAAAACTAAAAATTAAAAATTAAAAAAATTAAAAATAAAAAATAAAAAAATAAAAAATTAAAAACAGATAAATAAAAAATTAAAAATAAAAAATAAAATATAGATAAATAAAAAATTAAAAATTAAAAATTAAAAAATAAGAAATTAAAAAAATTAAAAATAAAAATTAAAAGTTAAAAAAAATAAATTAAAAAAAAATTTAAAAAAAATTAAAAGTAAAAAATATAAAATATAAAAAATATAAAAACTGAAAAATAAGAAAGAATAAACAAAAATTCCACAAAATTTCGATAACTTCATAAATTTTCACACATGAATTACGTTCTCATTATTTTAACCTACTTCAACCCACCATATAAAAAATATACCAACTTCAACCTACATCAACCTACTTCAATCTAATTCGACCTATTTCAACCCACCTCAAAAAAAAAAATATCAACTTCAACATATCTCAACTCATCTCAACCTACTTCAACTTACTTTACCCTTTTTCCCACCCAGTTTACCCACGAAAACAACAGGCCATAAATCTCACATGATACTTTACAAATTATTAAAATTATGAAGGGGGTGGGTTGAAGTTGGTTGAAATGAATTGAAGTAGGTTGAAATAGGTTGAAGTGGGTTGAAGTTGGTATTTTTTTTTCAAGTGGGTTGAAGCAGGTTGAAATAGGTTGAAGTAGGTTGAAGTGGGTAAATATGAATTGACACACGAAAAGAACAGGCCCTTACGCATTAGTTTGAAAAGTTCACTAAAACTAATTTAGTGACTCCCACCATTATCATACATATCCTTTTTTAGGGGGCAAAAAGAGGGAGCAACAAATATCTCATTAAGGGCCTATTTTTTTCACGGGTAAATTGAGGAGGGTAAAAGAGTAAAGTGGGTTGAAATAGGTTGAGGTAGATTGAAGTAGGTTGAAGTGGGTTGAATTTTTTTATATGATAAATTGAACTTAGTTAAAATAGTGGAAGTGAGTTGAAGTAGGTTGAAGTGAATTGAGATATTTACCCACGAAAAGAACAGGCCCTAAGATTAACAAAATGGGAACAAGCTACATTCGATACATCCTAGACCAATATGGTAAATGAAACATAAGAGGTGGTTCACATCTTCAATAGCTAAGAAGTTTGCCTCCTTTTTATTCTCTGAACTCAATGAAAGATTTACACCTTCCAATATGAGTCAAGCAACATCAAATGGCATTGTTTAACAGTGTTTCTACATGCTTGGTGCTTTCTAATAGGCTCATTGATCTTCTTGACCACAAGATATGAATCCATATGAATTAACAACTATGATATCTCTTTTTCCTTAGTTACTTGAAGCCTCTTTAAAAATGTAAGAAGCTTGGCTTTAACCGATGTGCAATTGGCGAGAGGCGACCATGCTGATGACTTAGGTGACCCGAAGCTCAACAAATTCTCGTGGCGCATGGAGGCGCGAGCCTCATACATGCCTTAATCGAGGCGAAGGCGCAACACATTTCTCGCTCTAATAAGTTTGCAGTAGGAGAGACAGATTTTTGAAAAATTCATCATCAAAAGCCAAAATTTTCTTCAAATTATAACTTATCCTAGTAATAATTAACAAATTTCGAGTAGGAGCCCCCATCTAATTACATAAAATCGATTTGATTTCAACCCTAATTTTCAGAACCCTAATTTTTGGAAACCCTAATCTCTCTTGGATTGGAGGCTTGAGTGACAGCCTGATTGAGACAAACTAGGCCGACCTTCATCCCCAAGCTTTTCTGAAGGCCTATCTTCGCCAGTAGCTAGTGATGTGCTCTAGCAAGCCTTATGCTGAGTTGCTAACTTTCTCGTGCAGTTTCAGGGCTTCAAAATAGAAGGTCAGTGGACTGATAGCTTTTTTCTTTAATTCTATAGTAACTGACAGATGTCTAATTTTTTTAATTATTTTTTCCTTTGGGGTTGAGATTAGTGGGTTGGCACTTGGCAGCTTTTCTCTGCCTCCTTTGAAAACAAGTGTTTGAGGTTATTTTCGCTGTTTGCATATTATTCTATGCATACTCATTATTTTTAATAAATTTTCAAAACTTCTCATTTTTTAGCATTTTAAACTTTTGTTTAAGTGAATTATAATATTATTTTCTCATATTCTAGAACGTTTTTACAACCATTTGGACGTTGTAATGGTTATAATGGTGTCTAATCAGTGTATTGATGCAAGTGCATAACCTATTGAGGTATAGTATGTTTTCTCTATAAATTTTTGTATTTTTTTTTTATAAAAGTGCACCCTAGCATCCTTGAGGCACGCGCCTTCAGCTCGAGGCTCATGTCTTGCACCTTGAGACCCTTTGCTCCTCAGTGCACCTCTCGCAATTGCGTTTTTTTGAAACTAAGGACCAATATACCTAATGTCATGTTAAGACCTCTTTATTGACCTTGTCTTGATCCAATTGTACTGATATTTATCTATTGTTTGCTACTCATTTTCGAGGAAAATGGAAAAAAAATGAATATAGAGGAATTTCAGTACGCTCTTGGGGTCTTTTTTTCATTGGCAAATTCACTTTTACCCGCTTCTATCACTTTTAACCAACTCTCACAAACTACCACCAACCTTTAGGAAAAAAAAGTCAATCTTTTTCAGTTCTAACCAACTTCTACCAACTCTTGCCAATCTTTTTTAAAAAAAATTTACAAAGAAATTCTCACTCATTTATATTTTTTACCAATATCCTCCAACTTCTACCAATTTCTGTCAATCTTTCCAGCATTAACCAACTCCTACCAACCATTTAAAAAAAAATGCCAACTTCTATCAACTTTGATTTACTTCTACCAATCTTTATTAACTCTATGAATTTATCAACTCTTATTTACCAACAAAAAAAACAAGACTCTTTCAGAATCTCCAATAGTAGAGTATCTATTAGGCTATGTTTGGACATCAAAAAATTTGAAGGAAAGAAAATGAATTTGCAAAATGACTTTCTCTCCAATGTTTGGTTTGAAGAAAACTACAAAGAAAAAACAATTTGATGGAAAATTTGATGGAAAATAATCAAATTTTAGGCAATCTAACTTTCCTCCCAAAACAGGGAGGAAAATTTGTGCAAAATGGAAGTTGACCTTTCACGACTCCAAGTTATTTTCATAGTGGAGCTTTTTTTAACATTCCGTCTCCAAGAATTTGAGTTGATTAAAAGGGGGGGGGGGGATTTAATCTCCAACGTGAGCCTTTGATCAATGAGTCGCTTAATGTTATGAAATTCGATGAAAACCTCCAGACTTGAGCTCCTGGATGTTGTTACAGAGGATTTAGAGGTTGAATTTGAAGATTCACTATGATTCTTTGCATGATGCTTATGGTGGATTATTACTTGAGCAGAGAGAATAGGGAAATTGGGGAAGAGGGAACATAGTTGAATTTAAGCAAATCCATTGCCATAGGGTTTATTGATTGAGGAGAGACACCATATATGATTTTCAAGTATTGTGGGTAGTTGTTTTGAAATGATAATGAGATAGGTGCGAGAAGGGGAGAAAGAGAGAGAGCGGATGACAGGGAGAGAGGTCATTCATATATATATATATGGAAGATCACACATCTTCACAAATACACTTTTTTTTTCCTTGTACATTTTCTTTAAATTATACAAGAGAAAAATAATCACTTTCTTCCTTACTTTTTTTTGCTTCTTAGCTTTACTCCTCCTAATTTTCCTTTCATCATATTTTTTTAGGTCCAAACAAAGCTTTAAAAATTTTCAGCAAATTTCACTGAGAAATGAAAGCGCAAATTGTGAGTGGTGCAAATCAGTAAAGAACCACCAACGGTCAAGTAACAATTTTTTAAAAAAATTTACTTATTAGTGTTGTTTATATTAACACTTTTCAATTTATGGTTGACTTGCTTATTAGTGCTTTTTTTGTCCTCGTCGGCCCCGCTGCTTTTGATGTTTCCATTGCTACCCCTTGCATGTAGTAGATGATTTTTTTTTCTCTTTTTGGCCCCATCTCCGGTATTCCTATATATCTCTCTCCTCGTGTGTTTCTCCTCTTAACTCCTCCCCTGTGTCTCATTTCTCTCTCTTTCTCTCTTCTCACCCTATTCTCCCTCTAATTTTGTAGATAAATGGCCTCCTTTTATCTCTTTTCACAAATTTCAAACCCCCATTTTCTTCACCACTTAACCCATATACAGCGCACAAGTATTCCTCTGAGAAAATAATCCAAGTACCCAATGAACTAAACAAGAAAATCAAGCAAGCAAACCCAAAGGTCATTAGAGAGCATCATGAATCAGATTGTTGACAATTGGAGGATCTGATGTGATGAGAAGGAGTTGGGTACAGGGAGGCATGGCGAGGAAAATGTGAATCGGGTTCATCAGGCCATTTGAGGGGAGACGGTGGTCTCCAAAATGGAAAACTACTCTTTGTTAAAGGAATAAAATAAAGAGGGAGAGATTCACTTAATTTTACAAAAACAAAAAAAATTAGTTATAATTGACTTTTAATCAACAAAATAATTATACACACACACACACACACACATGTGTGTGTGTGTGTGTGTATATATGTGTGTGTTTTTCAATTATAAATTTCTTTTGGATAACTCTAACTTTACAACTTATTATTAGTTACTTTTATATTTATGTATGACTTTCTTTTTATCGTACACTAGAAAACCTAGACATGTTAACATGCATAATTTTACATATATTTTATGGTTAACAAATATATATTTAGATATTCCTAGAATTTGTAAATTTTTACAAGATTAATCATATGCTCCATAACAGCACAATATTTACATGTTAAAATGATAAATGAGATAGATTCACCTGAGAATATCACCTCCAAAGACAAAGCTAACAAACTATACTCTGCATGGAGCAAACTAGTTTAGAGTTTAGAATTTGCTTCAATTTATAAATTTTAAAGGCTAAAACCTACTGTCTAAATGACAATCAAGGTTTAGGGTTTACGACTTAATTATATTTTAGGGTACAACGATAAAGTTCGATTATTAAGGTTTAGGATTTTCAGATAATTGATGTTTTCTAATGACACTAAGAATGTTATTATTAAATTTTTTTATTATAGTATGTATGACATTTTTGTGTTGAATACCTCAAAATATATTTAGATTAAGTCGGGTAATTCTGTATACATTTGTAAGGTTAACACATATAAATTCTTATATGCCTCAAAGAATGTTGCGTTGTGTTATTATTGATTTTGTTATTATAGTATGTGATGTCTTTTCGAATTGGATACAAAAAAATGTACCTAGGTTAACCCGGGTAATTCTATATAGATTTCAAGGTTAAAGCATATAAGTTCTTTTATCTCACAAGCGACGTACACCACACCACACCACACACACACACACACACACACACACACACACACACACACACACACACACACACACACACACACACA
>JACYFF010031956.1:11973578-12007079 GCA_017589665.1 Selenicereus undatus | reverse complement strand
TGTGTGTGTGTGTGTGTGTGTGTGTGTGTGTATACACACACACATATGTATATATACATATATACATATATACATATACATATGTACATACATACATACACACACACACACACACACACACACACACACACACACACACACACACACACACACACACACATATATATATATATATATATATATATATGTATATATATGTTTTAGCATATCATCTAATATAGATTCATCACATTGCATAATAAGAAACAACCAAACATTGCAATGTAATTGTCATTTCATTACATTACATGAGTGATTGCATTACCTAATCAATTCCATTACATGCGTATTACATTACATCCAACCAAACACTACAGAAGGTTTAGTTATTCTCAAACCTAAGTCCTAGACACCAAATGATAATAAAGGCTTAGGGTTTAGGGTTAAATGTTCAAGTGTCAAGTTTAAGGTTTACGATTAAACATTAAGGGGTCAACATTGTACGATTTGGTGAGGCACGGTTGTGCTAATTAACTGACATGGCTACAAAATTTGGGGGAATAATCGAGGTTGTCCTAATGTGCTAACTTGGATTATCCTTATTGTATAGTGGGGTTAACTGTATGCTAGATACGAAAAATGCAAAACTTGAACGCTAAATCCTAATGACTATTAAGGTTTGGAGTATAAAATCTTATGTTTCAAGTCCAACCCCAAGACTTAAGCATCAAGAATTAGGGTTGATTGTTGAGCTTTTGTGTTCATGGCTAAACACTAAACCCTACATTCCTCAATCACAAAAATTGAACCCTAAACTTGTACAGCTTAAACCTTGATAGTTGAACCCAAATTCAAAAAGGTAAATTGTCATTTAGGGATTAGGGTTTAGATTTTGCCATTACAAAGTTTGATGCTGCCTAAACCCCAAATTCTTGATTCTTTAAGCCTTAGAGTTTCGGGTTTGGCATTAAAGAGTGACTATGATTTATTTGAACCCTAAATCCTAACCCTACACCCTAAGGTTTATGGTTTAACGTTTAGGATCAATAATTTAGGATTCGATCCTAAGGTCCAACTAACACACTTTAAGGTCATGTAAAATTACTTATAAGTGTCACTTCAATAGTCATTTGCCTTCCAACTTCCAAAATATGAAATTCTTGTGCACTATAAAACCTATATCTTAAGCGCTAACCCTAAATCACAAAAGCTTGCCCATAAACATATATTTTATGCTAGGCTACTTCCCAACTTAGCATATGGTTAACCCAAGTTCACTGCAAGGATAACCTGGGTTAGCATGTTAGGACAACCTTGGCTATTCCTCCAAATATATAAACTTTTGATATCTATGAGCTACAGTTAGCATTTAACGTTTAGGGTTAATTTAATATTTAAGATGAGCCCAAAACTCTTACTTTACGTCTTAAACGCAAAACCCTTTAACCCTAATCCATAAATCGTATACTCTAAAACCTTAAATTATAATTATGAATGCAAGTATTTAGGAACCCTAATTCACTATTTTAAGTAATCACAGTTTCAAGATGTAACCCTAAACCCCAAATCTCAACCATAAATCCCAAAATTGGAACCCCAACACCATGTCATACCAATATACTCTAACTCTAAACCTTGAACCTAATCTCCAAATTATGATCAAAGTTTTTAGACTTTAAAGTTTAGTTATTCTCAAACCTAAATTCTAAACCCTAAATGATAATCAAGGTTTAGGGTTCAGGGTTAAATGTTCAAGTATCAAGTTTTAAAGTTGGGTAAACATTAAGGGTTCAACATTTCGTGATTTGGTAAAGCACGATTGTACTATTTGACATGGCAAGCAAAAATTGGAGGAATAAACCAGGTTGTCCTCATATGCTAACCCGAATTATCCTTATGATATACTCTGGTTAACCATATGCTAGAGTGACAGAGTCTAGCATAACATATATGTTTTAAGGTTTAGGGTTTAAGTTCAACCTAAACACTAACTCTTAGAATCTAAAACTCTAAATACTACTACCTCTTAAATTAAACCCAAAGCCCTAAGTCATAGAAGTTAATTGTTAAACCCTAAGTCATAAACCTTAAATGTTTGACATACAACCTAAACTTATTATCATGCCCCTCAATATATATTTTCATTAACTCATGTTGTTATACCGTATTCTCAGGTCAACATAAATAATCTTACATATATGTAGGATACTTTTGGTCATTATAAATCCCAAACCCTAAATTGTTCAGGATTCGTTTTCCCTAATTTGTTTATAAATACAAAAAATTCTTATTTATATGTAATTTTTTAGATCTTTTATTAATTTATCTCATTTTTGTTTGAATATTTTACTTTAATTCAATTACTATTATTCTCATTTATATAAGTATTCTAACATGAGTATTTTTGTCAACTACCATCGAGTTATTTATATTTTGAAATATTTTCCTTTTTAAAGTTAATCTTGAGTAACTTTTATAGACTATCTTCTAATTGAAGATATTTCCAAGTACTTGCCTTTTCAAATTAGTTTTAAATAATTATCTTCTAATTAAAGATGTTTTCAAATATTTGCCTTTTAAAAAGTAATTTTGAGCAATTATCTTATAATTAAAGATATATCCACATACTTGCCTTTCAAAATTAATTTTGACTAACTTTTATAAATTACCATCTAATTAGAGATATTTCCAAATAACCTTTTCAATTTTACAAGATAATTTTTCTTAAAATAAAAAAAATTAATTGCGCAACTAACCTTGCCTGTTTGTCACTATCTTCTCCTTCTTTCTTTTTTCTTCATCCTCCTGCCAAAATACCAAATTCAATTCATCATCCCCATCTTCATCTTACGCCACCCAACCCAAAAACATTTCCAACCCTTACCTTCTACTTCGACCTCTCCTTTTGCTTTCTCATCTGTCTCTTCACCTCTTTTCTCTCTCTGTACTTTCTGTATCACGCCGGTAATTAGACTGACAACTTCACCAGCGATTGACAAGTCTTTTACAGCCTGATCGACAATGCCAATGTGACCTAACCCCTTCATCGTTAATGGGAAGTCAGATTAAGCCCTACCACCCCCTTCAACGTCATCCTAAAATCTACATAAGAATCATCATTGTTGTTTTAATTTCTCATAAGAAGATAGGGAGATTTAAATATAATAAAGATCGAAGATTGGATTTTGAGATTTAAGGGAAGATAAAATAATTATTTAAAGGGATAAGGACTTGAAGATTCATGTAAAGAAAGATAAAAGAGTTGGAAAGGTATGAAGAAAAGAAGTAGGGGATTGAGAAGGGAGGGTGCTAGGAATGAGGAGGAGAGAGAGAGAGTTATGAAATTGATGGTGGAAATCATTATGAAGAAAATTCAAAGCTCCCTTTCTTTTGGCCGTGTTTGGCAAAGAGCTTTTTGGGTACAAAAAGAACTTTTTGGGGGGATTAGCTGTTTGACTCTGGTCAAAAAGCTCTTTAGGGTGTTTGGTTGATTAGCTTTTTAGATTAGCTTTTTATACCCAAAAAGCTCTTTTACAAAAAGCTCTTTGGGATAACTTTTTTAAAGAGCTTTTTTATGTTTACTATTATAATGACCATACTAACCTTATAATTTGGACAAACTTACATTACATGTCATTCACAAATGATATTTCCGAATGTTGGATGCTTATACTTTAAATTTTTTATTTTTTTTGAGACGAGTTGTGGATGGTCATGATGTTGAAGATAATGCTTTTAATTTTAATGCTTTCTTAATTTAACAAATAATTTATGTTAATTAGTCTTATATGATATATAAATATTTTTTATATCACATAATTTCAATTGCTATTAAAAAAAAGCATTTAACATTAAAAATATATTTTCATTATAAGTACTAAAATTAGGAAAAAGTATAAATGTAATTTTATATATCACATAAGTCTTAATTCATATCGAAACGAAAAATAAATATCCAATGAAAAATTATTTTGTTAGAAAAATAATGAAATTGAGTAATGGGTATAAGTGGAATTTTATCAAATAGCTTTGTTAGAAACAGCTAACTTCACCAAACACTTTTTTCACAAACAGCTAATGCAATCAGCTAAGTCAAACAGCTAATACAATCAGCTAACAACTAACAGCTAATGCAATCAGCTAACAGCTAACAGCTGATTGTCAAACAGGGCCTTTTGTCTTCTATAGCTAAAAATGAGGAGGATAAAGAAGTAATTTTGTTATGCCTAGATACTGCCATCTCAAGGAGGCACCGACATCCCCTGGAAGCAAGACCCGAAAAATAAAAAGTGCTATTTTAACAGACACCATAAGTAAATTTCCCTTTTTTTGGTCAACTGGTCAAGTAACATTGATGAGTGATGACTACAAAAACATGGGGAAAAAAGCCACGCAGCACCCAAAAAAAGTACTTAAAAATTAAATAAATTCTTTGTTCTTCCCTTCTCCTCATTCCTCCTCCTCTTCTTCCCAAGATTCACATTCCCCTTTCATCAACAGCCTAGGTTCTCTCTCCTCTCTCCGTATCTGCTTGTTGAATTTGGTATTTGCTTACGTTGGTAAAAGAAACCCCCCTCCTATTTTACATAATTGAGAATAAATTTCAGCTAATCCAGTATTTGCTATCGTTTGTGTTGCCGAATCATTTCTGTAAGCATAAATAGATAGATGTTTATGATTCCTTGATGTGAATGGAACTGGGTATGTAGTTCAACCGGCTTTATGTCAATTTCTTCTATCTCTTGTTCAATCTGGGTGATTTGGTGATTGCCCGATGCTGCTCTTTACAAGTGAATCTCAATTTACCTGTTTTCGGTTGAAATGAGTATGATTTGCTCGAATAATGCTTCGACATGGAAAACTAAACCCTAATGGTAATGGGATGGGTTCAATAGTGCCTTTTCTTTTTGGGAATTGTTCATTGTTGCCTTTTCTTTTTGGGAATTGTTCATTGTTCAAAAAACCTCTTTTTGTGAATGTTGCTGGGAAAAAGTTTGTCCTCCAAATAGAAATTCAATTCTGGGGTACCCTATAAAATCTTCTTCTTCTTCTTCTTCTCTTTTTCTTCTTCTTCTTTTTTCTTTTTCTTTTTCTTTTTGGGTGGGGGGCGGGGTGTTTGGTTGTGTGGTGATTAGGATAGGTCATAAGACTAGGGCAGATGAAGGAGCATAAGTATGGAAGCATGGATATTTAGTGTTAACATTTGCTCTTCGTTTTGGGCTAGTTCATTAGAGCAGGGCAGATGGAGGAGCATAAGTGTGGAAGCCTGAATTTATAGTTTTAAGTTTTAACATTTGCTCTTAGTTTTGGGCTCAACAAGCTGCTAGTACTTTAAAGCCAAATAACTGAGCAAGCATCCTGAATCACGTATATTTTCTATATGATGTACTTTTTAATTTTAAAATTTTTTCATTAATTTGAATTTTTGCTACAATTAAAGACGAGGTTTGAAGATATTCCATCAAATTATTAGTGCATTTTGGTCTTAGGATGCTAATGGTGACCTTGATTTTGGTGTGAAATGAAGTGTCCATCCATGGCGAGCTTTTATCTCCGAATCCCTGCTGCTACAAGAAGTTTCTTATTGTCAGCTTCATCGAATGGTACTTATTGGCTAGCTCTGCCTTTCTGCTCTCTATTTCACTTTATGGTTTCTTTGTAACGATTGGTATCGCTAAATAGGAGCCCCTTCGACTACCCAACAAGGAGGGCCAGTTATTTTGGAGCTCCCACTAGAAAAGATACGAAGACCGTTGATGCGGACAAGAGCAAATGATCCCCAGAAAGTTAAAGAGCTCATGGATAGCATTAAGGAGATTGGCCTTCAAGTTCCTGTAAGTAACTAAGTATCAGCTGTTGCTGGAGACGCTATGTTAAGACTTAAGAGCACTATTCAACAAGCTATTGATCTTCAAGTCATTGTTGTAACATGAGCTACCTATCAACTTTGTGCCGAACTTTGTGCCGTAGGAGCTCCTTGGTGTGTTGATCGTGTGTCTGTTGCCATCATGCGTATACACGTCAGGTCTTAGTAATACTGCTCTTGGAAACTGCAGGTCTTAATGAGTTGCACTTAATTTTCCGGCTGTCTCTCTTCAGATATGATGATGAGATTGTGCTAGAGAATAAAAGACCATTTGTGCCAGTAATGGCTCGCTCCTTGTCATTGTAGATTTTTTTTTTGTTTTTGGGGGGTGGGGGGGGGGGGGGGCAGGGAGCACTGCGGGAAGATTACTATAAGAGTTTGAAATGTGATTGCATGACTAAAGTAGGCAATTATTTTAGTGCCTCCCAGGATATAAAGTGAGACATTATTTTAGGCAGAAAGAGTATCAGGTGTAGTGATTCCCCTCCTCCTGACAGCAGCTTTTGTTAAGTTGTGTGGTCCTTGGAAATTTTCGAAGCCAATGAGTCTACGTTTCTCCTGAAGTGTTGATCAGAAAATCTTCGATTAGATAAATAAACAGAGCCAAATGTTTCACCCATGTTGTAACTCCCTTCGTACTGAATTGTATGTCGCACTGGTAGCAAGCACTCCATTCAGAGAGCTCAGTCTTTGCTTTGTTTGATGGAATGTTTCGCAGATTGATGTTCTGGAGGTTGATGGGGTCTACTATGGTAAGTCAGAGAATTAATCTTTTGGGCTGGTTTGTGCTACTATCTCTTACTTTCATGAGTGCAACTGATAATTCAGGACTAATCTATCTGAGATCATGCTTTTTCCATCTCCGTCCTTTCCATTTTCCTGCAGGTTTCTCTGGTTGCCACAGATATGAGGCTCACCAACTGCTAGGCCTCCCTACTATCCGCTGCAAAGTGCGACGTGGAACAAAAGAAACTTTGAGGTTTACCATGATCTTTTGCAGCCTCTTAATACCGTTCCTTTTTTCCCATTTTTATTTTGCAGTAGTTTCCAGCTGGAGTTTTAAAATGCCTTCTATACTTTTCTTGCAGGCATCATCTTCGGTAAATCTAACAGGTATGATGAGGACTCTCCAGCATATATTTCCAGCGTCTGGTTGCTTAGATCTGGCTTTTCCCTTGTTTACAATCAGTCGACCCTAAGTAATTCAATATTCTTTTAACCAATAACATCATATGAAATAGAACGAACAAGAAGATATTGTAACCCAATGGCAAATCACGTTTAAAAGACGAAAACTTTACGCTCCCAATTCTAACCTTTGTTAATAGTGGTTATGCAACCGAAGGCCTAAGTTGAAATTGACTTGAGATCATTAGTCATCTGATCTAACCCAAAGCATTCATCCTGTATTTCTTGAAACCTAAATAAATCAAACCAGATAGATGTAACCAATTTCCTGATTTCAACCACATGTTTGCCGCGGTCTTTGTTTGAAGCTTGCCTTGGATGAAATTATCTTGTAATATTGTGAGAAATAATGAAAAGATTCTGAGGGAACCCATAAAAATGAAGGGGATTTTACAGGCGTAATATGTGGGATCATCTCATTTGTCATATATTTACGCAAAAGCTTTATTTCATCCTTCCATAAATCCCGTATCAAACACTCAGGACATCTATATGAGCATGACTCTTGGAACACTTCAAATCAGGTTAAAAACCTACAAAATATCTCATACTTGGAGAGTTAGATTTGTACGTGAGAATTAGCAGAATCAGATTATTAACATTTTGCATCTATGCAACATAATTTAATCCAGTTCAAGCAATAAGCAGCAGATGTTTCTTGTTTGATGTCATCAGGACCCATTCAAATCCTTGCTTGAACTTGAGTACGACCTGTCGGAGGCTTGGATGAGCACAAGACGTAGAAATTTCAAATTAGGTTAAAGAATCATAAAAATCTCTGAATTAAAACCTACAAAAATCTCTAAAATAGCAATTTACATTAATTGGATACATATCCATGTCGATACTAGTACCCAGCTGCAGGTAACGTACCACGTGAGACGTAGCCTTTTTTTTGGGGGGGGGGTTGTTTTCGATATGGTTTTTAGCACAGTTGGATTTAATTATCAGCATATTACTGCTATGCAACAGGATTTTATTGCAGTTCAAGCAATGACTATCGACAAGCAGCAGATTTCTGGTGAATTTCATCCGGAGCCATTTGAAGACTTGCTTTGCTCAGCTTCATGCTTCCATTTCTGTCCTTACAACTTGTACAAATCCAAGTCTGGTGTGACTATTTCATCGTTCCATCAAACTTAACCATCATATATGTCTTGGCGTTGTCTCAGAATTGTGTATATAAAGTCGTTTTGGAAGTGCCGTTGGTGCACCTGTTTCACTTTCGTGTTGTCCGTTGCTGTGATCTTTTGGTCCTAGTGCAGTCTCATCCTGTCTCTCGTTGACATGTCATAGAATATGTGGCCTGAATTTGGTGTATCAAGACAAATGGAAGTGAACAACATCTATTATAGTGACAATTGAACTAGTTGTGATGAAAATATCAAGCAGACGTTTTTCCTTTGTATCTATTCCTTACAGTAATGCATTGTCAATTCCAGATGAGGATAATTGAATTAAAACCCCTGTTTGAAGTTACCTAAGTTGATGATTGTATTATCTATATAGGGGAAGGAAGTCTTCATTTAGGCTTACTTGCAAAGTTAGTAAAACATTGTGGATGCTACACAATTGAAGTTGCCAAATCTTGGATGACTTGGGTATAAAAGCTGCTCTCATTTGTACATTATAAAAGATGACACTAATTAATTAATGAACGTAGGTTTAAATTTTCTATTAACGAATCTAGAAAAAGTCACCCACAATTGAAACATTAGATTCAATATATGCTTTTGTAGGCTTCAAAACTCACATATGAAATCAAAATCTAATCCTCAAGAATGACTTTGATGCTATGATGCTTAAAAATCAATGAGATTAGTCACGTATGGTGTGTATCCTAATGTTCATTGAATGTACATGAGCTATCAGTCTAATGATTAAAACAAGGTTTTAAGGGGGTATTTGGGATGTGAGAATTAGTTAATGGAAGTTTAAAAGTGGGATTGGAAATTTTCTATTAACAAGTCTAGAAAAAGACATTCACAATTAAAATGTTAGATTTAATATATGGGTTCGTAGGCTTTAAAATGTATTCCTCAAGAATGACTTTCATATGTTATGATGCTTTAAAAATCAATGAAATTAGTCATATATTGTGTGCATACTAATGTTCATTGAATGTACATAAGGTATTGATCGAGTGATTAAAACAAGGTTTTAAGGGAGCATATAGCATGTGAGAATTGGAAAAATGGGAATTCCTAAGTGGGTTTGAAATTCATTTTTTGAAATGAGAATTTGTTTGTGCATTTTTCATGCGCTTCTATGATTTATAGAAGTTATAATTGAGAGTAACATGACAAATTTACAAATATATCCTCAAAAATAAACGTATGATTTCATAATTTAATGACAATGTAGTCTTTTTATCTTATTTTAAATGACATATCCTGTACCATACTTCCTCACTGCAATGGATTTGTAAGAATGTATGATTTCCAAATCCTAGTGCCTAAGTTATTCCCATTCCAAGGGAGTATCAGCTATGGGAATTGTATAACCCCATCTCATGTTACGACATATCAACGGGTGCCCCTTAAGTGTATCTTAGATAGCAATTACATTCGAGTTCGAGGCACACTCGATCCTATCTGAAGCAAAATAATCCGATTTAAATGTGAGAAAAAAATATTCTACTACGAGTCTGCTAAAAATAATTCAAATACAAATCGGAATTGGATCGGATTCGGAGCAAAGGTAATATCCCATTCGATTTTCCAATTCGATCTGACTAATTTGTTCTTAAATCATTAAAATTCAAATATAGAATTTTACAAGTTTAAAATCTGTCATCTAAGAGCATGCATAATGGTGAGTCTATTTTTTGCCTCACCAGTGAGGGTCTACCTTAACCACATCAACTTTTGAGCCAACTTTTTTACTCACAAGTCTCCTTCTCTCCAATACAAGGCTCACCACTTTGGCTCTCTAAATAAAATAATATATATGGGTCCCACACCTAATCATATTTAATTAGTTTAGTTTTTTATATTTTGCTTTGTTATTTGACTTTATTATTTATGTGAAAAGTAATTTGCACATAATAATTTGATAACTAATTAAAGGCTAATAATTTTTTAAAAAAAAAAACAACACAAAAGTTTGAATTTAAAAAAATTCACACATGCTTGAACATAAAAATTACAAGAGTTCGATAATTAATTAAAAAAAGACACATTGATTAACATTCGACTTAAAAAAATTACAACAGTCCAATCATTTAAAAAAAATACAATATAAGAATCATTCAACTATCATCTCTGTCACTGCCCCGAATTTCACTTCGATATTTCCTTAATCAAAGCCACTTGAAGAGCTGCATGTGTGTCGGGGTGGCGAACCTCTTTTGATATTTGAAAGTATGTCTCATAGCATGCATGGTTCTCATGGTTAACAATCGGCCCCAAGACAGTACCCTCAATAAGATTGTAGTCAAATGTAAGCTCGTCATTATCTCGCTCGTCCTCAACAATCAAGTTATGGAGTACCACACATAATCTCATTATAACACCGATTTCTTTTTCATCCATAAGACAAGCGGGGCCACGTACAATGGCAAATCAAGTCTGTAACACACCAAAGGGTCACTTGACGTCCTTCCTAACTGACTTTTGACGTTCTGCGAAGGGTTTTTTTCTTCGGCCCGTGGGAAAGTAGGATAGTTTTAACAAATGTCGCTCATTTCGGATAAATTCCATCCAAAAGAAAAAATCATATCTTGTACTCATGGTCATTTACGACATACTCATATTTAGAAGCCTAATCCTCATACAACTCTTGAAAAATCGATGAGCGATAAATGAAGTTTATGCCATTGAGACTTCTAGGCAAACTGAAGAACGCATGCCATATCCAAAGGTCGTATGATACAACAACTTCAAGGATGATAGTTGGCACCTTATAAAGTTTCTTTTGCAATGATGCCTTCCAACCCACTAGACAATTCTTCCACTTCCAATGCATGCAATCGATGCTTCCTAACATACCGAAAAAATCACATCCTTCAGCAACTTGCAGTAGGTAATCAACATTCGCTTGATTCGATTTTCTCAAGTACTCCTCCCCGAATACCTCAATGATGCCTAAGGCGAACTTCTTCATGCATTATAGTATGGTACTTGCACCAATCTTTGAGCACTCATCAACGCAATTGGCCGCTATACCATAGGCAAGCATTCACATGGCTGCAGTACAATAGGTTAATGGCGTCAATCCATGCTTTTCAGTCGCATCATACCTCACCTGAAAGTACTCCGAATGATTGCGAAGTACTTCCACAATAGGGAGAAATAAGTCCCTCCGCATTCTAAATCTACGATGAAAATGATGTTCGTTGTAGATTGAATCTTCCGCAAAATATTCTTTGTATAAGCGGTCATAGGCAGCTTCTATATCTCTCTTGATACATCTCTTATTTACCTGATGCGTAGATGCCAAAGGTGTCAGCCCTTTGCTGCTTGCCTAAGTTGTAGAAGGAATATCATTTGTTTTTACACTTGTTACTAATGATGGAGTAAAGCCCCTATAACGGGCAACATAATGTCATCATCTGTTAGGCTCGTATGCAGGTTGGTGCTGGTAGGGGTCTGTCAGGCTCGTATGCAGGTTGGGCTTTTTTTTGCTGGAGTGGCGGCATCTGCTTAAAGTCGCGTGTTGAGGTATGTTCTTTTAACTTTCTTTCAGTTTCAGCTTCTTGGACACTGTTTCTCTTCTTTGAATGCTTCGCAAACGCTGTCTTCTATAAAACTTTTTCACCAAACCTTTTTCGTGGGTCTCTTGGAATCAACCTCTCTACGGGTAGGAATACCGGTAGGGGTAAGGTTGCCTACAGCTGGATCTCCCCAGACCCCGCAAAAGCGGGACCCACACTGGAAGGTATTGTTGTTGTTGTTGTATAATATCATCATCTGATGAAGATGAGGATGGTGCATACACATCATATAAGGCAAACAACTTATCCTTTAATAAACCCAATTGAGCATCATGAGTACCAATATAAATCTTTTTATAAGCCCAATCTGCAAAATTGGAACTTATAACAAGGATCTAAAATGCCGACAATTGCCATGATGGTGCTGAACTCTGCCCAATATTTGTCAAATTTGGTAAACATCTTAGTTGCCATATTCCTCATAAAAGCATCATCACCCTCTAATTCATCTTTTAAAACTAATCTAATCCTCACCACATTAGGAAAATAAAGATTGGAGGTGGGATATTTGAATCCAGAAAAAGCACAAGTCATTTCATAATAGACTTTCAAGAAACCAAAAATTTTTTCAATCTTAACCCACTCATCAAATCTAGGGCAATGAGTAAAGTTTTCATCAACAACCTCCAAGTGATTAAACACTCGTTTATAGTAAATGGCACTCTCAAGCATAAGATATATTGAATTCCACCTAGTTGGGACATCTTGTCGTAGCCCTTCACTATAAACAAGATCACAAACCTTAACCGACTCAAGAAATCTTTGCTTCCGCACTTAAGAACCTTTACAATACTTAACCCATTCCTTCACATTGACCACAACCTCATCCACATCTTTTAAGCCTTCTTTGACAATTAAGTTTAGGATACGGGCATAACATCTAACATGAAAGAACTCACCATCACACAAAAGCTTAAGCTAACTTTTCAACATGTCTACACACAAATCATTTGAAGATGCATTGTCAAGAGTCAAGCGCATTACTTTCTTATCAAGACCCCAATCCTTCACCAATACCAAGATCTTTTCAGCCAAGGAGACCCCATTATGTGGTGGAAGCATGAAAGAAAAGTTCAAGATTCTCTTTTGCAAAGACCAACTATCATCAATGTAATGAGTAGTGAGACTAATGCAGCCATCTGTATTAATTGAAGTCCAACAATCTGAAGTAAAGGCTATCCTACCAGGAGTAGAATGCAAGAATTCTTTCAGTCTTTTCTTTTCCCTTTTAAACATTTTTAAGACATCATTCCTAGTTGTATGCCTTGAAAGCACTTTCAAATCAGAATTCAAGTATACAAAGATGTTTCGAACTCCATCATACTCAGCAAACTGAAATGGCAAATCATGCTTCATGACACACAAAGCCAGCAGCTCACGAAACATTTCAATATCAAATTCAGGACGCCTATTACTTAAGGATCTGGAATGACTTTGCAACAGAAGCTGACCTATGCCTTTGACATTCTTTCTTTTACAATTTAGGATGTGTCGTTTCATATTCCCAGTCCTATACTTGCTATCCTCACTATACACTTGCCCACATTTCTTACATTTGCACGACAAATTACCCTCTTCATCAGGCTCTAAGAAAGTATAATTTTTCCAAATACAACAACAACAACAAACTCCCAGTGTGGGTCCCGCTTTATAATTTTTCCAAATAGTACTAGTTAATTTTGTTTGCCGTTTACAGGTCTTACCACAGGCTGCTGGCTTATATGCCCCAGTTCTCAAAGTATTAGCTTTTTTTTTTTGCGCTCTTGCTATCCACCTCTTCAGCAATTGAGTCAATTTGAATGGGTGATGGCTCACCATCCTTTGAAATCGGAGCCATAACCTTGCAATTCAAAAAATTCAGATTAGAAAAAAAGAAATCAAACTGAATATCATAAACATCATGCGAAGACCAACTGACAGTACAAGAACATTTTTTCTCTTCTATATATCCAAACGTGGGGCTTGTATGTGTATTTGTGGCTTGATTTAGGGGACATTATCTCTACCTACTGCCGCATTATTAGGTTTCTTTGTAGGATCATTTAAGAGCAATTTTTGAATGTATATTTTGTCTTGGTAATTAGAGGTGATATGATCCCATCTAACAGTACAAGAACATGGAATCGAAAAGCAAAACAACAAAATTCAAATCAAAAAAAAAAACAATGCAATCAAAAAGCAGAAACCATGCAATTGAAAATTCATATCAGAACAAGAGAATTCACATCAGCAGGAAAATTCAGATCAGAGAATGGAGAGAATTGATAATTAAAATTAAGGAGCCTAAAAGCAAAAACCTTCATATCAGTGAAGAACAAGAAAATTTCATAACAAAACAAGAAAATTCATAACAAAGCAAAAACATTCAGATCAGAAAATTTGGATCATATATTCTTACCTTTGGCACAGAGCCACAGATTCAACTTGTAGGAGGAGAGAATGCAGATCTAACACAAGCACAACGTAGAATCGTAGATCTGAAAGGGAAGAAAGCAACCACATATCAGTGAAGAAAAACCATGCAATTGAAAAACAGAAACTTTCAGCAACAATCCATACCTTTGAAATCGAGAAAGCGAGAAAGCCTAGATCTGAAACTGGGAAAGGGAGAAAGAGAGAGATTGAGAGTATTAGAGATGAAATACAACGAAACAAGCAAAAAACTGAGAGCAAATACAACGAAACGAACCTGAAATCGAGATGCAGAGAGAGATGTGAGAGCTGCAGAGTGAGAGATCGCGATGCAGAGACAGATATGAGAGCTGCAGAGTGAGACTGTGAGTGGGAAATGGAGAGGGGAAATCGAGAGGAGGGGCAGGCCGAGAGGGAGATGGAGTGAGTGAGGGTGACTATGAATTAGGGCTGGTAAGGAGGCTTATATATGAGGGCAAATTAGTGTTAGTCACTAAATCCTAAATGTCCAATCTGTCACGTAATATGCGCCCATTTTCTCCTTTCCTTTGAATTTTCAATTTTTAGTGTCCCTCTAAAATTGCTATAATTTTTGATTTCAACAAGTTTTTTTTTAATACTAAAAAATAAACGGGTTAGTGGGTAAACGACTAAACAGATTAACCTATTTAACCCAATTAATTAAACGGGCTAAAGTAAGTATTTTTTCGTGTCGAAAGTTTCAACCTTAACCTAACCCATTAATTAAACGGATGAGCCGTGTCGACTCAATTGAGTAAATGGGTTGAGAATCTCGACCCAAACTCGCCCAATTTTGTGTCGTGTTGTCGTGTCGTGTCAGTTTTTAATAGCTCTACCTGTGGTAACTCCCTCTCAATGTAAGCATAAGGCTATAACCTCACGAGCACATCATGCGATGACCTTGAGTTGATGCTATCATTCATTAGAGGGTCAACAGGAGAACATTCAAGGCTTGTGGTGCATGGTTTAGTGTCAACATAAATAGGACATGTGCATCGTGTATGACATGTATTATGACACTTACTACAAGTCCTTTTCCTTTTCCTCTTTGATGCCCCTTTTGGAGCAACAATTTTTAGATCCTTAATTCCAAAGAGCTGATGCTTGTTCCCTGCATGTCCTGCTTTGATGACAGCTTCTTCTTATTGCATAAGGGCACTTCATTGAGAGTTATATGTTTCATAGCACCAAAAATCCATCGTCGAAGAATGCAACCACATGGGATTTGCTTCATGTTTGCATATTTCATGACTACAAAACATGTGGCAGCATGGAAATCCAGCTGACTCTAATTTCATGCAAAAACAGTGTATCATTTCATGAGCATTATACCTAATCACTATATACCACATATTTTCGCGGGATGCTTGTGCACCGGGCTGCCCTTTTTTTTTACTATATACCACATATTTTCACGTTCAACGTCTTGCAACCAATAGTGAATAGGCTCCGTAGGTCCACCACTCTTTTGCTTCTGTCCTTTCATGACATACATTGACTCAAAAGTCATTTCCTTGCATAATAATTCATAGCAATCCCTTGTGTATATCTTTGCTGCATGTGCCTTGATACTATGAAGTACTCCCCCAATCATTGAATATGTGTTCACTGTCATGTAATAATTATTTCCCTCTTGAACTCTTAGCTCTCCTGTAAAACCCCAGAAAATTCGTTGTGGAGAATCAAGGTCTGGATGGACCGACCTGGACCCGGGTTATGTCAAGGGAGTTTTGAATAACTATTTTGCTTTTTGATTGACTCTTTTATAGTTTGATTTAGGTTGGTTTCAGTCAAACAACATTTTCTTTTTAGTACGTTATTTTCTATCGTAAGCATCGCTATTTTCGGACGAACCTTTCGTGATTTTCCATAGCTTTTTTATAAAAAAATGTATTTTTGGACCGATCATGTATTTCTGGACCGACCCCCCTCTTCGCCCCCTGGCCGTGTATATAAAAAGAAAAAAAAATAATTAATCCACTCCTAGAAGGGCTAGAACTCCCCACTCACTCCACGTTCTTCCCACCCTCCCTCTTAAATTAAAAAATCTAACCTAAACTACCCACACCCAGTCTCCCCATCTCACGCCTCACTCTCTTTTTCACAACTCCCTTTCCACAATCCTGCCTCTCTTTCTTCCTCCACTCTAGAACCACCATCACATACACCAAGCAACCACCAAGCCGCCGCCTTCTCTTTTGCTTTCAAAACAAAGGAAAAAGAGGAGAAGATCGAGCAAGTTTGAAGAACTTCACCCTTCTCCTCTTCTCTTTTGATTTTTGATCGTTTTAATTGTAATCACAAGGGTTAATTCGAGTCTAATGTTTTCTTTCAGCTTTCTCGGCATTAAATGTGAGTGAAGGCGGCGTTCCCATAGAATTGAAATCGAAACCGATCCAAGGTATTTTGCCACGATGTTTTTAATATCATTTTAATTTTAGTTTTGGTAAAGAAGAGATTCTTTTGGCATGATTGGGTCTGGGTAAGGGTTTAATGGTGTTGTTGAGAATGGATAAATTTTTGGTGCACCAATACTGGGCAAAAACCGTGCATAAGAGAGAGGAGAAAAAAATACTCATATTCATCCCTGTTTTACCCTGACTTTGAAAGTTCGTGGGAATTAATCTAGATGTTCAAAAATTCTGAAATCTTTATAGTAGATGGATTGGAATGTGAAAATTACTTGGATTTTTGAATCAAGTGAATCATAGTTAAAATGAGGAACCATATGGCTGAAATACCAAACCCTGTAAAAATCAAGGCTATTGGTGTAGGTTTCGGTTTTTTTGAAGTTTTGACCTAGTTACTGTTCAATTTGGTAAAAGCTCTAAACATGAAAGTTGTAGTAAAGAAACTTATCTTTCCAAGTTGGTGACGAGGTTGATTTTTGGGAAAAGGGAGAAAAAGTTATGGATTTTAGAAGTGAGGTTAAAAACCTGGGCAGAAACTGGAAAGCTGAAATTGGGACTGTTACAACCACGGATTTGGGAAAATTCTCTAGGTCAAAATTGATCACTAAAAATCATGAAATTTATCAGGTGTGAACTTCTGGATGTAACGAAAATTTCCGTTTTGGAATTGGACCGTTTCGAGTAGCATAGCCCAAGATACAATAAATTCTTCAAGGGATGGTCATATGAAAACAGTCACTGACAGTTCTGAAATAACTGAGATTATGACCTAGTTCGGGAAAGAACCGGGCTAAACCCCGACACAGAAGATGTAGGGGACGACTTAAGGTTTCGGGATCGACCTAGAACACAGAACTTGGACACCCTAAACAAAAGTTATGGCTGCTAAAGATCGCACCCAGAATCTGGCTAATTGACCCCTTAACTAGGGTTAAGGATGGATTGAACTAAAAAATTAGAGAAATGTTATAAAAAAAATTGGGAGGACCAAAGAGGTCCTAAATTAAATGTGGACTGATTGTGGACTATACATGGCCCAGGTGCGGGATCGACCTAGAACACTGAACTTGGACGCCGAAAACAAAAGTTATGGTTGCTAAAGGTCGCACCCAGAATCTGACTAATTGACCCCTTAACTAGGGTTAAGGATGGATTGAACTAAAAAGTTACAGAAATGTTATAAAAAAATTGTGAGGACCAAAGAGGTCCTAAATTAAATGTGGACTAATTGTGGACTACCCATGGGCCAGGTACGGACCAGGGAACCTATTGTTAAGTAACTGAGCCCGTAAACTGTACGATAACCTGATAACAATCATGCTCTAACCATTCCCTACAATCATGCTCTAACCATTCCCTGTGTGGCTCAACTGCAAATGTTTTGGAACGTGAGTAAGAATTTATGGCTTTACTGTTCAAACTGAAGGAACACTAAATCATGAATTGAAAAATAAATGCATGATGAAAACAGTGCGTTTTGTATGTTCTGAAAAAAGAAAGATCGAAACTTGCTATGTTAAGTCAAAACATAATGTGATTTCGAGTGGAGACATGAACTTTCATTGCGTTGCTGTGGGAAAGGTGCTTGAAATCGAATGAACTGATTGTGTTATGTTGACTCCAGTAAGGAGTAAGAACCTGTTAACTAAAAAGGACTGATTGGGGCGAGTTTCATGTATTTGAATGAGTTGAAGGCCATAGCCTTCCCCGGGTAATAAGCTCATGCATGTGAGCGGCCACGTGCTCGGTTGAGACGTGGGTCGGGTTATCGGTAACCACCTGTATTGGTGGTAGGCCAGGAGCAGTTAAGTGGTAACCGCTTGAGCAGCGATAGGCCAAGAATGAGGTAAGCGGCTGCGCTGTGACAAGCGCAGGCCATGAGACCCACTGGGGTCGCTCCCCCAAAACCGAATTGAAACTGATGCATGTTGAACTGAATTGTGGAAATGTGATTCTGAAAAGATAAGGAAGGAAATGTGATAACAGCTTGTGTGCTTGAAAGATGTTTTGCTGTCCCTTCCCCTTAAAATGTTTTCAAAAGGAATTTGTGTGCGTGTTGACTATTAGGGGTGCTTGTTACTAAGTTTATCTCACGTTTATAAAATGTTTTGTTTTCAGGTGATATGAGTAGGCTAGGGGCTGGGGATGTCAAATTTGTGTGAGGCACGAATGCTGCAAGACTATAAGTTAGGGTTGAATGGTGATGAACAGTAGTTATTACTACTTGTTATTTTTTTTGGATTTGGTTGGATGTAATCTTCTTTGTATCGAAGATTTTTCGTTTTATTTGTTTTATAAGACTCGGTATCTAGCCTGGTATTTCCAAGAAGGAGATATGGCAGTAACACCCCGTTAGGTTGACTCGTTGCCTTTAAGGCTGCTTAGCCTTAAACATGGAACTAGAAATCTGGGGGCGTTACAAAGTGGTATCAGAGCCAAGGTTGACTGACCTGAAGCTCGCTTAAAAGGTGAAAAGAGTAATAATAATGTATAACCCAAAGTCTAGTGGACATGAGGACTACTCGGAGTGTGAGTGTAGGACGGGAAGGGAATGTGTTTATGTATGTTTTTGCTTCTTATGTGTTGTATATGTCTGATATGGGCCTGTTATTGACAAGGATGAAAAACGATTGACACTGTGGGTGTATGAGACGGCAATGCCGCTACCAGATGTTAGGAAAACTGCCTGGGGAGAGTTTGGAGAGCCAGCTAGAACGAGTGGAGATCTTCTTCTTTGCGAGATTAGCTGAGGTTCCTAATGATTGTTTGAGGTTTGGCCAGAACCAAACCTTCTTTTGCCTCTTGACTCTGTTAAGGGATCCTATGTGGCACTATAAGATTAACCAGTTACACCCAAAAACGAGCCCTATTGAAATTCCTGCGAGATGCTGTCTGTAGGTGCTTTTCGAGGTGGAGAAAAGTAAATTAAAGAAAAAGGAAAACCTTAAGCACCTGATTGTCAGTCGTAGTACTTTGAGGGTCGGTCCATAGGGAAGACGTTTAGAGTATGGTCATTTAAAACGAAACAATTAAACTAATTAATTACTCTAAATGATATTATTTAAGGCAATCTAACAACCTAAACATTCAACTCAACATTTAACTAAACCTAGGCGTGCAAACCAAATGAATTCAAATAAACTAAGCTTCAAACATTCTACTAACATAAATCAAGTAACCTTACTACCCAAAACCAAAGAGTTTAACATTACCTAAGTAAGCATAACCGACTCTAAATCAAAGCATTCAACCTTTAATCAACTACCAAAATTAATTGAAATCCAGAACAGAATATAAACCAAACTAAAATCAAACATCAAAATTCCAAAACATCAGCAGGCCACCAAATTTAGCAAATAATTCAATTCGCACTTCAAATCAGAATCGTCCAACCAAGTAGAATTCATTAAACAAATCAAATAATGTTTCGACAAGTAATTCGACCACATAACCAATCAACCAAAATCAGCAAGTAGAGCATGTGCTAAACACGACTAACTCAGCAAACCAATCAACCTTAAAGCCGAAAACCAAGCCGAAAACTAAACCAAAACTAGGCATAGGCTGAAATTGAAACAGAGCAAGCTAAAGCAGGGGAAGGGGATTCGAAGTTGAACAAAGGCATTACCAAAACGTAACCCAGCCAAACGGGATTGAAAGCAGCAAGCTTCAGTGAACCCAGAACTGCAACCTTCGAACAAACAGCAACAGGGAATAGGGGAAGAATCGAATTCAATTCGAACAGGGGAGGGGGAATTTTGAATGAAAAGCATGAAATGAACCCAAAATTCTCGGGAATTCTTGATTAACAACTCAAAATCGACAATTCGAAGCTTAATTACACAAAATTAAAAGCTAGGAAGAACTTCTAAAATCGAAACCCTAAATTGCGAAATTTCTGAAATGCGAAAATGAAATCGAAATTAAAATCGAAACTAAACTGAATCTAAACCCTAAAACTGGAATTTAAACCTAATCCTACTCCTAAAATCTACCTAAATTACCTAAATTACCTAACCTAAGCTTCAATGGCGTCTTCCTCCTTTTTATACCCGAGCCCTCGATCTCCAGCCTTCGATTGGGATGGTGTCGTGGATGGTGACGATGAAGCCAGCAAAGGTGTAGATGTGGAGTTTGCAACGTGAAATGCGGTGGTGGGTTGGGGTTGGACGAAGGTGGTTTCGGAGTTTCGGTGGATGGGGGTTACTGTGGGTCGGTTTCTGGGTTTGGGGATTCTTTGGGTTTGGGGTTTCGATGGGCTGAGTGGTTTCTGGGTTTCCAAGTTGATGTGCTGGAAGAGAGAGAACATGGTAGAGAAAGAGAGGAGCGAGATGGGAGATGGAGGTTGTGAGGGTTTCTGTGGGTCGCAGGTTCTGGGTTAGGGGGTCGGGTTTCAGGGAAATGGGGAAGAAGAAGAACGAAGACCGAAAAAAAAAAGAAAGGGAAAGGGGATTTTAGTAAACCGGTTTTCTCTGAACCGGGTTTAAGTCGAACCGGCCGGTCCGGTTTTCCTGGACCGGTCTGGTTTTTTTTCTTTTGCTGCTTGGGCCGGTTTTCGTGGAATTTTGGACCGGTTTTTGAATTCCCGTCATTTTTTTCCATTTTTCTCGTATTTTCCCCTATTTTCAGCCTTTTTTCCACATTTATTAAAAATCTGCAAAATAAAATAAAATCAATTAAAAACCTAAAAAAATATTATTAAAACGAGCATAAAACCGGTGAAAAAAGTACCTTAAAAATAGCACATTTTTGGCTCAAACAAATACTCCCACACCAAGGTTTTGCTCGTCCTCGAGTAAAACAAACTAAACTAACTAAAAGAAAATGAAAAATAAGAAAAAAAAATCCTAACTCACTGTTGCAGGAATCACGATTGCATTTAGCGTATGCAACAAGCCCTTTAAACCCCTTGGACTCCTAAGTGGACGAGTGAGGTCTCGTGAGGGTTTCAAAGTGAAATACCCACAAAAAATATTCCAAAAATAAAAAAAAAATCTTTTTGGGTCTTCTCAAAACTGATATGTACAAAACTCGGGAAACATATGCACAAATTCTAATCGGCTAAATCACCCATGTACTCAATTATTGACTTGTATATGCATAAAATGTACTTCAAAGCCCTCTACCTTCTAAATGACATCAGATCACTAATTATTCACCCCATTGAACATCAAGATTTTGAATCCATTTCAGTGCTTGTGTGCAAGTGTATCATCATCCCAGGGCTTAGATTTACCAGAATTAGACTCAATCCCACTTAGTTGACATAACTACATTATTCTTGTACTGACTTTGGAAGCAAGCTTTCCCAGTAACAATATTGCCTCAAAGGGTAACACTCAGTAGCACGTGTCTCAAAGGGTAACGCCCAGTAGCGCATGCCTCAAAGGGATACTTGTCATTCCAAATTTTATTCTTTCTTTATTTATAATACAATTTTTTTTTCATTTTTTTTTCAAAGTAATCATGCCACAAACTAGTGGGAGAATCATTCATGGAAACCTAAGACCTAAAGATAATGATGAAGGAATAAACAAGGACTGGATTTACACAACCCATAATGAACAACTGGAGTTAGAATCAGGGCTTAGAATATCACATTTGAAGTTGGAGACTTATCATGCACATCCTATTTATATACAAACTAACAACTAAAGCACAGGGGATTCAAACTAATCAGAAATAGTACAAACGTTCCCAAAAACAACGAAAAATCTTCAAAAATTTCAAAAAAGGTGGCACCTCACCCCCACATCAAAACTTCACAATGTCCTCATTGTGGGAACTAAGGCTCTAAAAAGCAAGCATATAAACTAAACAACCGTAAAAACATAAAATATATACAACTAAAACACGACAAAAACCAAAAACAAAACCAAAAACAAAACAAAACAAAACACACATATATTTACAAAAGCCAAGAAAAATGATATCACAAAAGAAAGCCAAAATCGAACCTAAAACCAAACAAAACCAAAATGAAAATAAAAATCAAAACTAAAATCGAAGAAAACACATATACGTATAAGAACAAAACCAAAACAAAGATCAAGGACCTACTAAATTGAAAACTAAACCAAAAGAAATCTAAAACAGATCGAATAAAAGAAAAGAAAAACAAAAAAATGAATCAACAATGAAACAAAAATGAAATTACTAAACAAAAAATGAAATCAAAGGAAAAACTAAAACATGCTAGGCTAAAGAAACAAAATGAAACATAAGAAACAACCCTAGACATGTACAATTAGCAAGTATTTACAAAATCCTAATATATACAACTAAGTACGAAAAGGAAGAGAAGAAATGAAAAAGAAAAGAAGGGTGGAACGATCATACCAGGTTGGATACAGGTTGTACCCAAACTAAAAAGCCTATGGAGCATCAGCCACTCCATCACAACTTACGAGCATCTACTCATATCAAAACCAACCAACGCTCATAGTAGCTTATCAAAGGACCGGGCACAATCCTCACAAAAATTAATGTAGTTAGAAACATGAAGAATGGCCCAAATGAAATGCATAACAGCAATGCAACTCAATGCTCTTTTGAGCTTATTAAAGCTCACAGCCCAATCAGAAGAGAGATGTGTATATGTGAAATCAGATACACCAGTCAATGGTTTAATGAAGATATGACTACATGATTGCATAAACCATCTAAAGTGATCTGAATGATCTAAATGAAACCGCACATCACCTCTAAAAGGATAAAAGAAAGAACCACAACAAGGCCAATCGAAGGAAATATGGAAATCAGAGCTCAAATGACGGCCTAAAGTAAGGTCCTGCAGTTCAAAGGGGTCATGGAGTCTATCTATGTCATTATCATCACGAATCTGATCTAAATAAGGAATATCAAGCACCAATGTCTCTGACTCGATAAAAGTAGACTCAGGAGGGTCTAAAGAAGAAAGAAGAGGAGGAGGACTGCAATATTCAATAATGAGGTCAGTTTGGGGAGGATCAACAGAAAATGATTCATATTCAGCACGGAAATCCTCTTTCCGACTCATATTAACATCAAACCCACAAAAAGATTCATATTCGATTTGCAGCATATCATGATCTGATTTAAATAAAAGGTCAGGAGTGATGGGATCAAAAGAAAATGATTCAAGTTCAACATGAAAATCCATATCAAGACCTTCAGTAACATCAAGCATATATGAAAAAGAGTCATATTCTGCACAAAGAATATCATCATCAAAGTCAAACATAGTGGGTGCAGTCACAGTCACCGCATCACATAACTCCTGTGAACTATCTGTTGAATCATCCAAATCATGAAGCTCAACTGCAGGTATGATGCTTATTTCTAACTCACTATCAAGATCAGATTGTTTACTCACTTCTAATTCACAAAAGTTGTTCAAAGTGGTGGGTAGGTTGACAGAAACTAGGACATCGTCAGTGACGCCCTTAGGTGAGTTAGTGCAAGGTGCAAGGTCTGTCGATAGAGACTGAGGAATGTCACTTTCTTGTTCTAAACTACGCAAACACATGTTTTCATTCAAATCAGGCCTAGTAGAATAAGAATGTGCAAAATCATCATAGAGATTAATGTCAGGTTTAGGAGATCTTAAACTAGAATCAATCTCACTAGAAGTCTCCCTATTTTGGACAAAACATTGAGAATATTCAGCAAATCTCAATTTCATAGTCTCCATCATTTTATCAGTCATATCATTAATTTTCTTTTCAAACCTTTCACATATAGCATCACTATAAACACGATAAGGACAAGCAGAAGCATCATGATCGGGAGATTCACAATAGTCGCACAAAACAGGAGGCATATAAGAGTGAAATGAGTCATAGGAGTTCATAAAATGATCTGAAGGGTAAGAATTAGCTTCAAAATCATACTCTTCGTGAGTTGGGTATCTAAAAGACTGTTTAGCTTGGTCAATCGTATAGGTTTCCCAAGCTACTTTTTCAAAAACATCCCATACCTCATTTGGAGTTTTAGATATCAATTCTCTTAAACCTCCAGAAAAAATTGAACGGATGTAACTCTTTGACTCAAAGTTTAGACCCTCAAGAATGACCTCACAAATTTTCCATTTTTCAAAATTATGATTCAGTTGAGCACGATAATCATTAAGCCTTGAAATGTAATTCCAAAAAGGTTCGCGCTCAAATTGTGGGAAATTGAAAACTCCCATTTTAATTTTTTTTTTCCAAAAATTTTTCAATTTTATTGGATTTTCAATTTTTCATTTTTTTTGGGTTTTAGAATTTTCTATTTTTTTTGGATTTTCAAGTTTTTCAAATGTTTTTGGATTTTTGGTTTTTTGAAAACAAAACGATTAAACTCAGTAACTATTAATAGCAAAATAACGAAATCAACTAAAACAAATCAAAATAACTAATTAAGCAACTCACAACTATTAAGAAGTAAACAAAACTAAAACAATAACCAAATCTCACCGTCATCCCCGGCAACGGCGCCAAAATGTAGGTGGTTTTTAAGGTGGAGAAAAGTAAATTAAAGAAAAAGGAAAACCTCAAGCGCCCGATTGTCAATCGTAGTACTTTGAGGGTTGGTCCACAGGGAAGACGTTTAGATTGTGGTCATTTAAAATGAAACAATTAAACTAATTAATTACGCTAAATGATATTATTTAAGGCAATCTAACAACCTAAACATTCAACTCAACATTTAACTAAACCTAGGCGTGCAAACCAAATGAATTCAAATAAACTAAGCTTCAAACATTCTACTAACATAAATCAAGTAACCTTACTACCCAAAACCAAAGAGTTTAACATTACCTAAGTAAGCATAATCGACTCAAAATCAAAGCATTCAACCTTTAATCAACTACCAGAATTAATTGAAATCCAGAACAGAATATAAACCAAACTAAAATCAAACATCAAAATTCCAAAACATCAGCAGGCCACCAAATTCAGCAAACAATCCATTTCGCACGTAAAATCAGAATCGTCCAACCAAGTAGAATTCATTAAACAAATCAACAAATGTTTCGACAAGTAATTCGACCACATAACCAATCAACCAAAATCAGCAAGTAGAGCCTGTGCTAAACACGACTAGCGCAGCAAACTAATCAACCTTAAAGCCTCAAACCAAGTCAAAAACTAAACCAAAACTAGGCATAGGCTGAAATCGAAACAGAGCAAGCTAAAGCAGGGGAAGGGGATTCGAAGTTGAACAAAGGCATTACCAAAACGCAACCCAGCCAAACGGGATTGAAAGCAGCAAGCTTCAGTGAACCCAGAAGGATGCAACCCCACCACCATCCCTTGCAGAAGACGCTGAGGAGTCTAAAGATAAGAGAGAGCCAAGGGTTAAGGAATATAGGGAGGACAGTGAGGATGGGGGTGAATCAGAGGAAGACCCTGAAGAGGACTCCATGGGAGAGGAAGAACTCATGGAGGAAGATCCTGAGGAAGATCCTGACGAGGATCCCGAGGAGGATCCTAAGGAAGACCCCGAGGAAGACCCTGAGGGAGACTCTAAGACCAGCGAAGGGCAACTAATGAGTGCTGAGGACTTAGAGGGAGACCAGGGAGAGGAAGAGAGGAATCACCCCACCCAGGACGAGCAAGCCAGTAGCTCGAGGGAAGTAGAGCAAAGGATAAACTCCTAATGGGGAAGAGCCGAGCGCGAGGTGGGAATGAACTATTGGAAGCGAGGCAAGTGCAACCAAATGTGTAGGGGCACCTGCCCATTGGATAACCCCAACCACTGAGAGCTGGAAGCCTTAGGAGGTTGTTTTCTTTTTCTTTGCCTTTTGTTTTCCTTTTCTTTCTTTCCTAGCACAAGTAATAGTAGCGTTGTTGTTTTTCTTTTGTTGTTATAAGGCCACTGTGGCTATTAGGATTAAGCATTGTGATGCAATGAAAGCATTGACGTGGAACCTAGATGAAAACTGAAAAAAAAATCTCATGCAATGAAGTTGTTTCGATGATTTAAATCCCTGTATACCTGATTATCAAAGATGTGTGCTACGCGGATGTACTGCTGATGTGATATGAGACACTTGAATTTGATGTGATGTGCTATGAATGCGATGTTATGCTATGAACAAGTTCTGAGAACTGCTATACAATGCACTGGCATGTACTATGTTATTGGAACTTAGTAAAATATAGAATGTGAACTATTAGGAGAGGAACTAAACCTAAGTTATTTTCCTGAACAGGATGGCGGGAAACAACCACAACGATGAGTCACAAACAAGACCTAACCCTGCAACAAGGGTCCCTATGGACCCGGATGTCCCCATGACTGCCTTTAGAGAGCGGTTGGACACCCTACGCCCTCGGAATGGGAATGGGTCTCGCAGCCACATCGGTGAGACCAACCCACCGTCTGGAGCAGAACTCACCAACTTGTTGCTGTTGAAAATGCTGCAAAAGCAAGGGGAGCAACTACGGCTCCAGAACGAGCAAATCCAATGATTAATGGTAGTTAAAGAGAAGAGAGTGGAAGAGGACAACTCGTACATGTTCAAATGTTTTGCGAGCCATCACCCACCTGTTTATGATGGCACCCCCAACCCCAAAACCTTCGAAGGCTGGATTAAGGGGATGGAGAAGTTATTTGATGCACTCCATTTCTCAGAGGACTGGAAGGTAGGATTCACAGTGTTCTACCTGAAACACAAGGCCGACCTTTGGTGGGGTACGGTGAGTGAGAGACAAAACGAGCCTAGGTTTGGATGGGGTAAGTTCAAGGAAATGATCAAGGATCATCTCTACCCCACCTCCCTCCAAAAGTCTAAGGAGAACGAGTTTATGCAACTGCAGCAACGGACCATGAGCGTTCTCGAGTATGCCTCCAAGTTTATGGAGTCATCACGTTTTGCCCCAGCCATCGTAGCTGACGAAAAGCTGAAGATGAATAGATTTGAGGTCGGGCTGAATCCGACCATTAAGGAGAGAATATCGGTGCGGCAGTATGCCTCCTACGTTGACCCGTATGACACTGCGATCGACGTAGAAAGAACAATGAAGGAGCGCAGTCATTACTTCAATGAACAAAGGGGTACCAAGAGGAAGGGAGATAATCGGGGAACCTTCCAGACGCAGGAGCAGAGCCGTAGACCCGTTAGGGGACAACACTCGGGTAGTCTCAACCGAGGGGATTAATATGCCAACGCCCGACCCAAGGTGACCTGCAATGCTTGAGGGAAACAGGGGCATTTTGCCAGGGAATGCCAAACTGTAAAGAGGTGCTTCCGCTGTGGGAGCCACCTACACCAAGTGCGAGACTGACCACTCCCTCCACCCCCACCCGGGCAAGGAGAAAGGCGGAGTCAAGGGCAGGGAAGAACCAAGGGTAGGGGTAGTGGCCCGAGTCGTCATACCAGAGCAGGGGAGGGCAGGCGGGCCACCCCAGTAAGCAGTATCGAGCACCCCAATTGGCTCAGTCTCGACCTTCCAACCCACCCCCCAGGACGGTGGAGGTCGAGTTTATGTGATTCGTAAGGAAGAAGCTGAGAATGCTCTGAATGTGGTGACGAGTACATTTTCTTTCTTAACTCAGTCCGTAGAAGTCTTATTTAATTTAGGCGCCATTATTTCTGCTAAACTAGTTGCGATCCTGAAACTAAACCTTACTAAAAAAATCCTCCCTGCTGTCTGTGATGCTCCCTGATGGAAAAACTGTGTCGTGCGAGGAGCTATATGAGGATCATCCGATGAAAATATATGAATATGAATTCCCAGCGAACCTGTGTAAGTTTAAGTTGACGGACTTTGGGATTATCTTGGAAATGGATTGGCTTTCTAGGTATCAAGCTCGAATAGACTGTTCTAAACAAAAGACTGTAAGTTGGGGTTGGATGGTGATGAACAGTAGTTATTACTAGTTGTTATTTTTTTTGGATTTGGTTGGGTGTAATCTTCTTTGTATCGAAGATTTTCCCTTTTGTTTGTTTCATAAGACTCGGTATCTAGCCTGGTATTTCCAAGAAGGAGATACGGTGGTAACTCCTTTCTAGGTTGACCTGCTGCCTTTAAGGCTGCTTAGCCTTAAACATGGAACTAGAAATCTAGGGGTGTTACATCTTCGATCACTTGATCATATAATTAAACAAGTCTGTACAACTTCATACTTGGGTCAATTGATGCCTTGATTGTTCTATGCATCGATTCACATCTTTGTGTGCCTTTCATGCCTAAATTACACAATAAAGCATATAAGATATTAATATCAATGAATATTTTTTTTTTAAATAAGCTAAGTTTCCATATCTGTAAAAAATAGCCATGTAAATATGCTTATGCCCATTTTTCCTTATCATTGTATAATTCTATAGCCCATAATGAGAAACCAATTCTTCCCAACCTTTTCCAAGATCATTTGGAGTTTGATTCTTATTCACGTGCTTAATGAAACCACAACCGAACTTGTCACCCCCATTTCCTATAACATTACGCAATTATGCCACAAGCACAATATGTGACATGCTTGGGGAAATCCTGCTTTAATTGCATTCGCCATTGCCTTGTCTCCATCTGTCAAAACAGTTTCTGGTTTTTCCCACTCCTGCTTTGACTAATTGTTCCAGAACCCAAATAAAAGATGACTCCCTCTCGTTAACTACCAACACACTTTCAAATGGCATTGTTTTCCGATTATGGTTGACTTCGACAAAAACAACAAGAGGAAGGAGATGGGAAGAATGGGTTTCTAAACTTATAAGTAGTATCAAACACAATGACATGTCTAAATGTTTTATACTCTATGCATGATTGTCTATCACACCAAAACAAGTTTTCTAAACTTCCATCTTCATCCTTAGTATATCTTAGAAAGACTGAGGGATCAACACTTTTCTTTCCTTCTAAATATGCCAAAACAAACTCAGCATCGCCATATTGAAGTGCTCCTTTATGACATTCTTCATAAAATTATTCACGTCCTGTTTTAGAAATCCCCTTTTTGATAGCTTCCAGCTTGTTTCACCAAATTCCTCATGATAAAACGTCGGGCTATGCCTATTTCTTGCATTTATACAATTTCTTTTTGACTCTCTTTTAGAATTTTTGTATGATATCTGGTTATTATTTTCAAAACAAAAAATCACATAAAAAGTAGCAAGGTTTAATAATAATATCATATGTAAAATATGATTCAAGAAATAGAAAATTTAAAAATAATTCCAACCTTATATATAAGACATCGCTTAGTTTTGCAAGGAGATGCGTATGCTTAGTCTTAAACTTTGTCGCAATCCAGTAATCTAAATCTCTAATCCATGTGAAATGCATCGCAGCTTCACATAAGCATCTAGTTAAAAGTTTTGATTCTCTGACTTGGTTAGGATTATCTATATGCTTCTGCTCACATAATCCTTCAACAGAACATTTATAAATCCTTAAAGTTAGATGTCCATCTATTCTACTTTTGCGTGAACCATTTTTCCTAACTCCAAACTCTTTGATTCTTGCATAGAACTTATAAAATTCACTGCATAACTCTAGAGTCTTGAATCTCAATTTCTTCATATCGTCTAGAGTAGAATCCCTAGCAGCCTTGTCAAATGTTTCCTATAACAATGGGTCTTTTAGGTCCTCCAAATTTTCAATCATTATAATGTCACTCTTCACATTAGAAAAAGATGAAAAATACATTCCTTCATCTTCAATCACAAAATCTTCTTGTATGTGAGAATTGACAGGGATTATTTCATTTATCTCTTCGTACCCAAAATTATTCTCATCACTCCTCAGATTCATAGTATTCTACATAATATCAATTGAACACTACGATTTACAAATTGATAAACAATGATTAAAACTAAACAAAAACACTTAAACTAGAACTAGGGTTTGTACCTTGTTGTGGAGTGTGGTTGTCACTAGGTCAAGAGGGGTAACCAGTGGACACACAACAAGTTGACGGTGAATAAATGGAGAGGAGATGACGACGTCACCATGGAGGTAGATGGGATGCAATGTACAGTCCTTTTGGAGTGGTGACCAAGGTGAGGGAGTGAAATTGTGTGGCAGAGGAAGCGAAATTAGATAGGTTATGAGGGGCGAAAAAATAAAAAAACTATGGGTTGAAATAAAAACAAAAGCTTAATGCTCCCAACTGTTGAACCCGTGACCTCTTGGATGTTGGCTAATGTACATACCATTAGGATCAGTTGATTCATATGTTATAATAGCTACACCATAAGTATATATAAATAACGAAACTAAAAAAATGGTTTATACTCTGGTTGAAACTAACCAATACCCACGATTCCTTGTGCTAGACATACTACCCTCATCGACACCGATCGACTGCTTCGCCATGACATTGTCGTCTCCTGGCTGACCGCGCAAGACCCTTTTCCTTGCCATAAAACAAAGACTTGGAGGGAGGACAACATCGTACCTCGCTATCCCCCCCCCCCCAAAAGAATATGGAAGCCTCATCGAAAAATATGGACATCACCGGAAAATATGAAGCTCGCCGAAAAAAATTGATTCATTGAAAGCAGCATTGCCGGAAGTGTTTGCAATCTGGGGTAGGAAATTAAACCCGAACACCAACTAAAAAATCATATTTTTTTTATTATTTATTACAATTTTATGAATTTAAGAAAATAAGTTTTCCACAAAATTAAATATTGTAAAATCGAAGGGTTAAGACTGAATCATGCCACTTGTACGGTCTATCTTGCGGGAGTTATCCTAATTACCATTAAGTGGAAATCACTATACCTGCTTTCACCAGATAATATGAACGCCTGCACTGCCACACAAATTAGTTGATACAAATTTACACACACACACACACACACACATACATTTACATACATATTCATAAGTACATATGCATACATATACATATACATATAAATACATACACACACACACACACACACACACACACACACACACAAAATTTTAGAGGCTTGGAAACTCCTAAGCTACTTCCAACCCTAAATAATTTATTATACTAATAAATGCTATCTTCGAAAATAATTAAAGTCATATTTAGATTATCACAATTAATACTTAATTAAATATCTTGTATATTTCTTTCACCTAAATTGTTATAACGTATTAATAATAAAAATAAAAATAAAAATATAGGAAATTAAAAGATATTACAATCAATAATTAAAATTTCAATGAAAAGCCTTCATTATATATTATATTTTACTAATATACTTGGAAAATGGTGACACAAGAAACTTTAAGGGTCTGTTTGGTCCTTAGAAAATTTGGTAGAAAGAAAAGTTGAAGGAAAAAAAATATGAAGGAAAAAAGAGTAAGGAGAAAATGAGTTTTTTTCTCTTGTTTGGATTAAGGAAAAAATACAAGAATTTGGATGAAAAATTTGAATGTTGATGAACTACTTGAATCATATTGATATCATTTAAGCAATGCAAGGTTAGAAGAGGTTGGAAACTTTCCTCAAACTTTCCTCACAATTTTGTGAGAAAAATTTTATCACTTGTTTCTAATAATTTTTCCACCTAACTTTCATCAATATTTTTTTTCTTTGTGATTTTCTTTAAACCAAACACAAGAAAAAAAGTAACTTTTCTAAAAATTTTTCTTTCCAACAAACTTTCCTAGGTCCAAACGGAGCCTAAAGAAATCTAGTTCTAATTATCATTGATAAATAAAGAACATCAACAATTTTAAAATTGAATTTTTTTTTCCTAACTAACTTATACATTATATAGTGATCAAAGGTAGTTATGACCTAAAATTTTAAACTTTATTTAATTTTATTTCACAAGCTATTAAAAGATTGATAACTTTATTTAGGGCTCGTATTTTGCACGGTGCATGTTTAAATAGACAATTTATAGATATATTATAGAAATAATAAATTAAACGGATAGTTAGTGTAGACATAATTAATTTTATAATTTAGTAAAGAGAAGAGAAAAACTCAATGAAAAAGTTAAATGTACAGCAACTTCATGCATAAACAATAGGAGTAACAATTGAAAACTATATCATTATGGAAGAAGTCTATATAAGTATGATGGAGACATTATATAGTGAATTTCTTCCACTTAAAGTATTTAAGATAGCTCTAACTCAAAAGGTCTAAGATTCAATTTGAATTGACTTTACTTAAAGTATTGATTAATTCAAAGACCTATGCGTTGCCACGGGATTAAATTTTTTGAAGAACTAACAATACTTTCAAAGTCCCATTAAATAATTATTAATTTGACATCAATATATAGGTATTACATAAGTTTCAATATGAGTCCTATTTGAAATGCCCTATACTATAATACTTTTTTTTTGGATGAAATCTTTTTTCACGGCATGAAAAAATTTTTAAAATAAGATTACATGAATGTTCATTACAATGAGTGTTTGCCAAAATAAATTCATTTATTATTTGTTCATTTTTTTTATGGATGAAATTTTGCCAAAATTTATTTGGTACAATAGAAAGTATTCCATAACCAATAAATTATTCATTCAAATTACATCAACCAGTTCAACTAAAACAAACTTATCAATTCAAATCCTTGCGAATACCCATGTGCAAACAGATCTAAGTTAGGGGGCATTTCTAGCTTTTGTAAATCTGACATGAATGGAACTTACCATGCTCTTTATAAAAATTCTCCTTAGAACATTTAAATAATATGACAACATGGTAAAAAGCATATTTTTAACCCATTTAATTAAATAGATTGAGACAATTAACCTGTTTAATTAAATAAATTAAGTTTTGTTGAGATTCTCGATATGGGAAAACACCTATTTAACCCATTTAAATTAAATGAGTGAAACTGATCAACCTATTTACGAAGTTATCATTTATCCATTGCCCTTTTATTTGGAAATTAGGAAATAGAAAATAGAATATAATATATGACATCTCCAAAACATCCCCTAACCTGACAAAGATTATATATATATATATATATATATATATATATATATATATATATA
>JACYFF010031956.1:11940798-11958190 GCA_017589665.1 Selenicereus undatus | reverse complement strand
TATTGAAAATGGATGCTCATGCATGAGTATCCAATGAGCAGTTGCCTATCTCATACTTTGCATATCCAACTTGCCATCATGAAGCACCGAATGATCAACATTGATACATGCTTCAACACTTGAGTCAATGGGCAAAAAGTTCATCTTGCTTTGTTGTAGCATGTTTGCTTTTCTTTGAGGACAACGACCCAAATGACTAGTCAAACGACTTATGGGTCCTATTTTTTGTCGAATTACCTTTGCCACAATGTTTACACTTAGTTCTTCGCTCACCACTTGGTAACAACATTGGAGCTTCAAGCTCATCCCAACATTTGGCTCTCTTTCTGGCTTTTGTTTGGAATGGATCAAGAACTTCCTCTTAGCTAAGGTTATCCTCTCCATCTTCCTTGTCTTCTGGCACTTCTGCATAATTTTGGCGCCTTCCTCATCCCACTCAGACTCTGAATTAGACTGCTCTAAATCCTCAATTGGAACATTGCCTACATTAGCACGTTACAATTGTGGTTCACTGAGGAAAAACAATTGATACATTAATAAAAGAACAAAAAAATAAACAAATCCTACATATGAAATGTACGACTGGCAAAAATTCGGGTCCAGGTCGATTTAGGTTCGGACAAATCGGACATTTGGATAAAAATTTCATACCCGGACTCTGTCCGGATTATAAATCAGATACTCTGACCAAACCCGAACCCGGACCAAAATGTCCGATGTCAGTTGTCCAAATGTTCAAATTTGTGATATGATTTTAGGACATTCTAACCGAAAATTTTGTGACCGAACCAGAACTCGATTTTTTAATGTCCGAACCCAATTGTTTGATTGTCCAAATTTGTCCGAACCCAAAATAGTTGAAAAATCCGGACAACCTGAACCCGAACCCCCAAACCCGAACGCGACCCAGATTTAAATTCGGACATGACCAACTATCCGAATTTTAAATTTGGACATAAATTTGGTGAGTGTATCTGATTTTTTTCAGGTCAGACAAATTCGGATAATTGGGTCGGAAAATTTTTTGTCAACCCTAAATTGAAATGAAAGAATTTAGTATAAATTTAAAAAGCGCAGCTTGGACTCATTTGGTTTTGACATAAGGTGAGTCAATTTCTTCGAGTAGCTGGAATTTTGGGTTGTCGGGGGTCAATCAATAGGATAACCTGCACCGAAACCTTTAGATTTTTAATTTTAGACATTAATACTCATTCATTGGTAAATTTATAATTGATATGCATATCAATTTCCCCCCAAAAAAGCTCCCACTTCTTAAATTAAATAGATAGGGGATAGGGGGCGATAAAAATTAAGAAGCAAACAAATATAATTATAATGAATATGCATGACAAATTTAATCGAAGCCAACTTTGATTTCCTTTTGCCGTGCTTCTTTTCTACTTCAAAGCCTCACTTATCCCTCTGTATTTTAACTCTTGTTTTGTGGCCAATCAGAACTACTAAACTCCCTATTTCTACTATATCTATTCCTTTTATTCTACTCCAATTTTCTACCAAAGACAAATCTGACATCATAATATTGAAGCAAGTGTATTTGGAAATATTGCTATTTCCTTGTCATTTTCATGTTCCTCATAGATCAAAGAAAGTCCACCCACTTAATGAATCAAATCCTAAATAAGTATCATAGGTTTTTGGGATGTTGGGATATTGAACTGTGCAAACATGATCAACAAAGGTATCTATTTCCAAAATCCACAAAATTTATGAGGATTGAAACTTAAAAGTTTAAAGATTGAAATGGCTTACCCAAATCAAACACCGTTACATCAAGTGGGCCATAAACAACGAGTCATGTATATAAACTGAAATGAGGTTCCAATCCAAAACTAATTGGCAATGAGCGGAGTAAATTACAAGCTTGTATACACACTCAAACCCTTCAATTTTATCAATGTGGGAGAAACCTCACTTTCGCATTCCAACAAGCCCACTCACATTTGGTAATTAACAAGACCCAACACGTGTACACAATTTTTTAATCAGGACTGTGGAAAATCAATATCGAGCAACCCACTCTGATATCATATTAAATTTTTTTTATGTCAATTGGGCCATAAGCAAAGATTCATACATATAAGCTCAAATAATGTTCCAATCCAAAACTAATTGGCAATGGATGAAATAACTCACAAGTTTATATACATACTCAAACCCTTCAATTTTATCAAAGCGGGACAAACCCCACTTTCGCGTTCCAACAAACACTAATCAAATAAGTATACCAATTTACCACAAAGGAGGCATAAACATACATGAAAATCAAGATACAAATCACTAAAATATACATGAAAATTGAGAAAATACAATGAAGAGGCAGAGATTACCAGAATGGGCACTCGAGACCAGGTAGCAAACGATTGTGAAGACCAGCAACAGCTGGAAAGATTTGAGATGGTGGCCACTGTAATGATAGAGATGGTTGCTGGGACTGGTTAGGTTGGGGTGGGACAGTGAGAATGAATATGTCTACTGTGTAAGGGCTACGTCAGCAGGACGTAAGTGTTAACCCTAAATTGCTTAAAATTCAAAATTTTAATTTCTAATTAAATTTTTGGGCAGCCCGCCTACCATGAATTTCAGCCCAGTGGCCCAAACACTTAAATTTTCTGATTTAAAAATAATTACTTAATAATAATTTATAACATGTTAGTTAAAAAAAAACCTTAATGCATAATTTTCATTATTAGCAATATAAGTTTTAACACATTCAAAACACCTAAAATATAAAATTTGTTATGAACATGTTTCATGTAAATATTTATTTTAATGATTTATTTGCTAACAGAAGTATACGTAAAATAAAGCTTGACCACACTTGAGTAGTGCTTAAAAATCTTTAATTTTCTAAACACTTAATAGTCAATCAACTCTATATGTATTTTTGTGTTCGAATTGAGTGTGGAAACTTTGATTTTTTACTTTTTTTAGTTGAAAAATAACTAGTTAATTTGAAGTTAAAGTAAAGTGCCCTTGAAGGGATTAAACAGAGTTATTTTCTAAACTTGAAAGCCACATAGTTGTCATATAGTCCAAAACATTGAACCATAATTGTAGAATTTAAATGCATTAATAATACATGACTAATCAAGCACTACTTCAGAATGTGTATAAAGTAATATTTAATTAATTCACGACGTTAAGGTTAGGGAGTGAATATTCCATAATGGTAGATGAAAATGCCCAAAAAAATAAATAAATTGGAATAGAAAGCGTACAAATAGATATTGCTTATCCTATTTGTTCACTCTATTGGTTTTGTACAATGATTGACACATTAGAAAGTATAAAAGAAAATAAATATGGGTGATGTCAACACCAATATGAACCTACTATCAATAATGATACTTCATTCTACAACGAATCCTTTGAAAAACGTTTTCAAAACCAAAAAAGAAGCAACTAAAATGAAAAGTACCAAAACGTAATGAGTTCATTCAATAAGTTTTTCTTTTCTTTTCTTTTTTTTACAGACAAATAAGGTGCAAACATTCACGTAAATGACATTCAAATTCAGGTCTTTCATAACTAATTCTAAAAACTTTATTAGTTCAGCTAACTAATACCAATTGATGCAATTGGCTTTCCATTGAGATTTGATCATTAATTAGCTTCTTAGCCAAAATCCCAAATACATGGCACCTTTTTTGTCTTTTAGTAGCAAATCTTTTACATTGAACATATATTGGTATGGTACGTGGTAATTATAGATGAACATACAGAGCACATTGGTCATATGTAGGGAAAAAAATAACATATGATACGCGTGCACGTATATGTATTCGAGCAAAGTCGAGCCGAGTCAAGCTGATAACAATATGTATCCGAACCATACGAGCCGAGTTGAGCCTAGCCTGTACGCGCTTGGGTTTAGCTCAATTGTATTATTGAGCTAGCCTGGGCTCGACTCGACCTCGGTCGAACCAAGCTAGAACTGAGCTTTGACCGAGCAGAGTCTGAGGGCTTAATGAGCCACTTTGGTTTCATTACAGCCCGACCCCTCGATAAACATATCTTTTGACCAGCACACCACCAACTGCTTCTTATTGGTATTTGCATTAAAAGATATATAAATATTGTCTGGTAGAGCTAAAATACCTAAATGCGTGTATTTCGACACGTGTTTGTGAAGATTGTGTGCAATGCTTATGTACCTTAGTATTCAGAACATAATTTTCCTCTGCTAACAGCTTCATGCTACTCCTAATTGCTAACCGCTCCTAAATACTTTTAACCCTATTAAGGGCTTGTTATTTTCGTTAGTTTTTTCAATTTACCAACTTCAACCCACTCTAATGAAAAATATCAACCTCAACCAACTTCAACTTATTTCAACCCACCTCCTCTAAAACTTTGTTCTCACTATTTTAACCAAATTAGAAAACTATACCAACTTCAACCAACTTCAACAAAAAATACTAACTGCAACCTACCTCAGCCAACTTTACCCTTTTATCAACCTCAATTCACCAACGAAAAGAACAGACCCTCATTAAAAATTACTAACTGTCAGTCTTAACCAATGAAACGATCAGACTCTAAAGCACTTCGGCCCTGTTCTTTTCGGAAGTCATTTTAGATTTACCAACCTCAACCCACTTTAACCAACCTCAACCCACTTCAACCAACCTCAACCCACTTCAACCAACTTCAACCTACCTCAACCCACTTCAATCAATTTCAACCCACCCCTTCATAAATTTAATAATTTGTAAAGTGTCATGTGAGATTTAATTATTTTTGCATAGTATGATTTGAAAATGGTGGAAATTTATAAGTAACTTGTGGTGGGTAAAAGGGTGAAGTAGGTTAAGGTAGGTTGAAGCAGGTTGAGGTGGGTTGAAGTACATTGAAGTGGGTTGAATTTTGTTGATGTGATAAATTAAACTTGGTTAAACTAATGAAAGGAGGTCGAAGTGGGTTGAGGTTAGTATTTTTGAATTGACTATATATGATTCCATTTTGTTGATTATCATAATACATCGGGCAGTATTGATTAGATACGATTTCATTTTAATTTTTAAATTACCATCATCATATTTTGCTGTCACACGCTTTTCAAATTACATCATATTTTTATTATTTTCCACAACCTAATTTTTCATATTTTATAAAATTAGAAAAAAGCTAATGTTATATTTTCAATCAACTCCCACATTTAAAAATTAACAACAAATCTATATTGTTGATATATTTTGTAACACTTACGATCATACTTTTTTTTGTTACATTTGAATTTTTCGAATACAGGCCTATTATTGTCGTCGATAAATTGGGACGAGTAAAAGGGTGAGGTAGGTTGAAGTAGGTTAAGGTCACTTGAGGTAGGTTGAATTTTTTTTTTTTAATGTCATAAATTGAACTTTAGTTGATAGTGGAAGTTGGTTGAAGTAGGTTGAAGTGAATTTACGTTAGTATTTTCAAATTTACCCATGAAAAAAAAGGGACGTATATAAAAAGTTGTCATCAATAAATTTTGTAACCCAAATCGTTAAAAATAATTGATAAGTTGTGCCGGCCTCCAACTTCCAGAAAAATAGTTACAAAATTGTGAAGCTACCATTCACCGAAAAAATGCACTAAAAAATACAATAACTTCATAAATTATCACACATAATTACATTATCATTATTTTAACCTATTTCAACCCACCACAAAAAAAAAAATATACCAACTTCAACTAATTTCAATCCACTTCAACCCACCTTAAAAAAAATACCAACTTCAACCCACCTCAATCAACATCAACCAACTTCAAACTTTTACTCACCCCCATTTACCAACGAAAAGAACATGCCCTTAATACTAAAAACTAGTCCATCAAAAAGAAAAGGGGGAAAAAAACTAAGGCAGTTGTTCTTGTGCAGATTGGACAACAATTTCAACCAACTAGAAAAAGGAAAAGAAAGAGGAACTCTTAGAGCAGACGCAGCAATAGCCTCGCGCGAGGAGGGAGAGAACTGAGGGAGGAAGAGGTCGGCGCGAGGGCGTGCAGCGAACGGCTCACCATTTCGGCTCGGCGAGGCGCTGCGCGTTGCGAGGGAGCCCAGTCGAATTTTTTTTTGTCCCCCCCCCCAAACGACGTCGTTTTGGGGGTTGGGTAGCTCTGTTTTTTTTTTGCTGACAAAGCTGAGCAACGCGAGGGGGAAAGTTTGGCTGGCAAAATTGACTACATGTGATGAAATCTGTTGAAAGCATATTGTGATCAGCCAAGAATCTTAGCTTCTGATTTTATTTTTATTTTTTTTGAAACATGTGAAAGTATAGTCACAGATTTCTGAAGCATGAATTTGTGTATAAATATGTAGAATAGCTTTGTCGGGTTGGTTGATACTCACGAAAAAAATTTATCTCCCCTTACGTTTTCAATATATCATTTTTGTTTATATCTATATTCAGTTTTCACATCAAGGAAAAAGTGAAAGAAAAAGTAAAATGTCTTATTGTTAGCTTCCTTAAATTTTTAATGCTTATATATTGAAGTTGATATTTTATTTCACTAATATTGTTATTTTTGTATTAGTGGAAAAACTTGTTGGTTTGTTTATTTTTTGTTCATATATTTATGATAATGAATATATGTTTTTAATACAGTAGCTATGATTTTATTTATCAAATGTTTTAGTAGAATAATTTTAGTGATGTTATTAAAAGATTTATGGGCATAAAAGTAGGATTCACTCTTTAGTGTAAATAAAAGAATTATATGTTAATGAATATGTTAATAAAGTGAAGAAATTTGTATAATTTTATTGTCTGTGGTGAAACATTTTTAGCAATAATGAAGTGTAGTTATGAATTTATAAATTCATCTGTGTTAAATTCTTGATAATGTACTTTTAAAATTGGTAATTTTAGTTTCTAACATTGTTGTGGTTTGTATTTGTAGAGAAGTTTGAGTTGCTCTTCCAATCAACAAACAAGTGAAGAAAATTGTAAGTTGCTATTTAATTTATAATGTGGTACAAAAAAATTATTATGTGGTAGTTGATCTGTTAAATATGAAGAACATTATATTTTATTAACATAGTAGCAATGAGATGAATAATATAGTGGACAAATTAATTTGGAATTTGTAAATATTATTTGTGTAAGTAGTAGATAATTGAAATTTGACTATATGTTGTGGTTATATGTTATTAACTAAATTAATTTGAAATTTGTAAATATTATTTGTGTAAGTAGGAGATAATTAAAATTTGAGTATATGTTGTGGTTATATGTTATTAACTTAGCAATATGATTAAATGCTTTAGGAAACACTATGAGAAATTTGTATAATTTTATTCCTAGTGGTGAGACATTTTTAGCAACAATGAAGTGAAGTTATGAATTTATAAATTCATTTGTGTTAAATTCTTGATTATGTACTTTTAAAATTGGTAACTGTAATTTCTAACATTGTTGTGGTTTGTGTTTGTAGAGAAGTTTGAGTTGCTCTTCCAATCAATAGACAAGTGAAGAAAATTGAAAGTCGCTATTTAATTTTTAATGTGGTAGAAAAAATTATTATGTGGTACTTGATATGTTAAATGTAAAGAACATTATATTTTATTAATATTGTAGCAAAGAGATAAATAATATAGTGGACAAATTAATTTGAATTTTTTAAATATTATTTTTGTAAGTAGGAGATAATTAAAATTTGATTATATGTTGTGATTATATGTTATTAACTTAGCAATATGATAAAATGCTTTAGGAAACACTATGAGAATAATGTTTTCATATGTTTGAGCATGTGAATGAAGTTAAATAATTGAATTGGTGGGTCCGAAAATATGCATGCATATTCTTCATCGGTTTAGTAATTAAATGTTTAAGTGAGGAGAAAAATGAACATATAATTGATTTCATGTATATATATTTGTGCTTTAGTTTGTGAAATTTATGTATATATATTTTCTTGCTTGTATACATTTCATTTTGTAGTCATTTTGATCCATCATATGTCAAACTTGTTGGGTGTTGCTATCATTCAGCTATCTACCAATCAACTTCAAAATATATACATGGGATATTTATTACTTGTGATTTTCATGAGGATCACCTTGGAAAACGATCATTGCAAAAAACTGTACAAGAAAATGTAGGTGTAATGTGTAGAAAGAAGTTTATGTTCAACAATGGGTGCTGTTTTCTTGGGTCAATTTTTTTCCCCCTTGTTTAACATGGTCTTGGTCACCACCACAATCCATAAACACTGTAAGTTAGTGAAAGGAATATGTTAGTGATTATGATAATTCAAATTAATATATTAGGTAACAAAAAGGATTTGTATATGGATTTTCATGTTTACATGATAGCATGAGACTATGCAATGTCATGACCTTTATTTACTATAAGTCACTAATATATTGAACACGGTCCATTATAAATTTGTAGGTGATAGCTTGATCTGAAATATGGATCCTAACACTCCCCCATCATTTATGAGCTTGTTGGATGGTGACGATTCACCCCAAGCTAGGGGGAACAGTGCTACCCCAATCCCCGCACAGAATCCCCATGCGTCATATCCCCCATATGTACCACGAAACTACCATCCTTATCCTCATCATTCATATTATCCACTCCACCTGAGCTCAAGGATTGCAGGTGGTTCAAGTCAGAATCCTCGACCTTATCCTCCACCATATTACACATCAATACCTAACAAACCTTTCAATGTTCACGAGAGTGAATATCCGTACCACCCTCCTTACTGTCCACCACCGCCTCCTCACTGAAATTACCTTTCTGCTGTGAGCAACTCCACCCCTTTATCCACACCAACGAGGTCACAGGTCGGGTTGGGCTAGTTTGGGACGAGCATTGAGGCAATTACTGATGAGGGGGACAGGGATGAAGGAATGGGAGGAACTATTGGTGGTGCCAAAAAGTGGACTGTTGACGAAGATCAACAGCTTATTCGGTCATGGATAAATGTAGGCACGGATCCTATTGTCGAGGCCAACCAAAATAAGGCTAACTTTTGGAATAGGGTGGCCTCCACTTTTAATTTGTACCGTCCACAAGGGGCATCGACACGAACTTCAAAGACATGTAACAGCCGAAGGCTTTGGTGCGCCCCAATAGTGAATAAATGGACATGTATTATGTTGGAAGTGGAACGTAGTAATCACAGTGGGTGGAATGATGCGAAGATTCTGGTATAGGCCCACAGATTATACACTGAGCGTACAACAAAGAAGTTTGAGTTGGATCATTGGTACGAGATGCTCAAAGACCAGCCAAAGTGGAGGGCAATATGTGACCCACCTAAGTCAGGGTCAGGATCAACGAAAAGGTCCAAACCTGACAATGAAGAGGCTGGAGATGAAGGTGTTGGCGGAAGTGAAAGACCCGAAGGTCGGAAAACCGCAAAGAGGAGGATGAAACAAAAGGCGAACAACACCATAGTTGATCTAGTAACAACTAAGCTGAAGGACATAAAGAGTGCCAGCGCTGATATGAATGAAATGTTCAAGGAGTTCATGGTCACAGCAAAACAAGAAAAAGCTCAAAATATTATGATGAGGGAAGCAAAACTAAGGAGAGAGGATGAGAGAATAATGATGGTAGAAACCTCCACAATGACTCCTGAACAAGCAGCGTACTAAGAGCAACTGAAATCAAAAATAATGCAATGGAGATTTGGAAGCTCGTGATCACATAATATGTCTCCCCTTCCCCTAATGTTCTAGATGAGGAGAACTATGTATGTGATTGTATGTTGTAACAACCTATTATGTTGCTTTTGTGTTCAATGTGTTGTATTGCACATGAGTTTTGTATAATCATGTTATGATATGAAGTTCTGCACAATAGGTGTGTTTATTATTGTTTAAGAAAATGGTTATTCTTCTGTACATTAACATATAAACATTATTATGTTGCGTCAGCAGATTGTAATCGATCATTTTAATGTCGACATGCTCCCTATTGAGGAGGAATCATCGCCCTCCTCCTCAGCATCGTCTTCTTCACCACAAGGCGATGTGATGATCCCTGTCATGTCGGCGTACCTTCAATATCAGCAACAAGTGCAAGAACAAATGATATTCCTTATAAAACTTAGGCAAGCAGCAACAGAGATGACGCCATCGGTATCTACAACTCGGATGAAAAAGAGATGGAATGAGCGAGATAGAGAAGCTGCCCACAATCGCTTATACGAAGACTACTTCGCCGAAGATTCTGTACAACGAACATCATTTTCGGCGTAGATTCCGAATGCGGAGGCACTTATTTCTCCGCATTGTGGAAGCACTCGCCAATCAGTCAGAGTACTTTCAGGTTACGTATGATGGGGTCGGAAGGCGTGAGTTGTCGTCATTAACTAAATGTACCGCAGCCATGCGAATGCTTACCTATGGCGTAGCAGCTGATTGTGTTGATGAGTACTTGAAGATTAGTGCGAGCACTGCAATTGAATGCCTGAAAAAGTTCGCCTCGTGCGTCGTTGACGTATTCGAAGAGCAGTACTTGAGAAAACCAAATCAAGCTGATGTTGATCGCTTACTATAAGTTGTTGAAGCCCGTGACTTTCCCGGTATGTTGGGAAGCATAGACTGCATGCACTGGGAGTGGAAGAATTGTCCAACGACTTGGAGGGCATCATTTTAAAAGCAAATTTACAAGGTGCCAACAATCATTTTTGAAGTCGTTGCATTATATGACCTTTGGATATGGCATGTGTTCTTCGGGTTGCTTGGAAGTCTGAATGACATCAACGTCTTTGATCACACACCTGTTTTCCAAGAGATGTACGGGGATCAAACTCTTAAATGTGAGTATGTTGTCAATGAGCACCATTACAACATAGGATACTATCTTTCGAATGGAATTTATCTATAATGGGCGACATTTGTCAAAACGATCCCACTTCCCCAAGGGTCGATGAAAAAACTATTCGCAGAGCGTCAAAAATCAACAAGGAAGGACGTTGAGCGAGCATTCGGTGTGTTACAAGCTCGATTTGCCGTTGTGCGTGGTCCCGCTCGTCTGATGGATCAAACAGAAATTGGTATTATTATGACAGCATGTGTGATACTCCATAACATGATTGTGGAGGACGAGCGGGATAACTACGAGCTCGCATTTGACTACGACGTTGTCAAGGAAACTGTCCCAGAGCCCGTTGTTAACCACAACCAACATCCATGCTATAAGATGTACTTTCAACGATCATGTCAAGTTCGCAATTCCAATACGCATTTAGCTCTCCAAACGGACTTGACTGAGGAAATATGGAAGCGAAATTCAGGTCGGCGGTACACAGGATAGTCCATTGGTCCTCATATTGTAATTTTTTAAAAATTGCTGAACTATTGTAATTTTTATTCCGTTCCATGTCCACCAATGTATCTTATGTTTTATTTACTATCTGACTCTTGTAATTTCTAATTTGAAGCATCTGTGATTATGTATAAAATTCAATCTGTTGGGGTTTTTTTTCATTAGTTGTGTATGATAATGTTACGTGCACATTATTTTTTTTCGAACCAAAATCACACCCAGCTAACCAACCCCTACTAAAAAAAAATTTAGGGAAGTTTTTTTTTTTCCAACGACAATCAGTTGTCTTCATTCATCATCATATTGTAATTTCTTTCATTCACATACTCTAATTTTTATTTCATTTCTTCTCAACCAACGTTTATTTTTAAATTTATTTATCAAACTCTTGTAATTGCTTTTCAACGTTATTTTCAGAACCGCCAAAATGCCCAAAGAATGGAGGGCCAGCACAGTCATCCCACTGTACAAAAACAAAGAGGATATCCAAGATTGTAATAACTTTAGGGGCATCAAGCTGCTCAGCCACACTATGAAGCTGTGGGAGAGGGTGATTTAGAGAAGGCTGCGAGAAGAAGTAGAGATTTCAGAAAACCAATTCGGTTTCATACCAGGCAGGGCAACCATTGAGGCGATATACCTCCTCAGAAGGCTCATGGGCTTATTCAGGGATAGAAAGGTGGATCTCCATATGGTATTCATTGACCTGGAGAAAGCATATGATAGAGTGTCAAGGGAGGTATTGTGGAGGTGTTTGGAAAAGAAAAGGGTATCGCCTGCGTACATTCGTGTTATCAAGGATATGTACAAGGGAGGACGAACGAGGGTTAGGACCCCGGGAGGGGTCTCCAATGACTTTGCTGTTAGTTTGGGCCTGCATCAGGGCTCAACTTTAAGCCATTTTCTTTTCACATTAGTTTTGGACGAACTCACTAGAGGAATCCAGGACGAGGTGCCTTGGTGCATGCTATTTGCAGATGACATCGTCCTTATTGATGTGACCAGGTAGGGGGTGGATGACAGGTTGGAGAATTGGAGGCATACACTTGAGGTTAGGGGCTTTCGGTTGAGCAGATCGAAAACGGAATATCTTCACTGTTGTTTCAGCGGAAGAATAGAAGAGGGGGGAGAAATCGTACTGGATGGAAGGGAAATACCGAAGGTCGCCAAATTCAAGTATCTGGGCTCGATCATCCACCAGAATAGGGACATTGACGAGGATATTAACCAGCGGATTAGAGGGGGCTGACAAAAGTGGAAGGCAGCGTCAGGGGTGCTGTGTGACAAAAGAGTGCCCATGAGTTTGAAATGCAAAATCTATCGGATGGTAGTTAGACCGACTGTTCTCTATGGATCGGAGTGTTGACCTCTAAAAAAGGCGCAGGTACAAAGGTTGATGGTAGCCGAGATGAGGAATGTCAGGTGGATGTGTGGTTTTACGAGATTGGATAGGATCACAAATGGGGTAATTAGGGGGCTTAGCTGGAGTGACCCCCATAGAGGAGAAGATGAGGGAATCGAGGCTCAGATGGTTCGACCACGTGAAGAGAAGAAGTGTGGCCGCCCCGGTGCGAAGGTGCGAGAGTATCAACCCCCCCGGTGGTAAGAGAGGGAGGGGCAGGCCGAAGAAGAGTCTAGAAGAGGTGGTTAGAGAGGATCTTAGAATTGTCGGTCTCACGGAGGACATGGCTCAGGATAGGAGTTTGTGGCGGGACAGGATTAAGGTCCCTGATTGTAGGGGACCGACTCCGTAGGTGGCAGTAGCTTAGGCGGGGTGGGGTGGGGTGGGTAAGTTTGCTTGTCTGCAGGTCGTGCCTTCTCGGGATGCCACGGCACCAAGAGCCCTTGGTTTGTTGAGGTATGTCTCCGCTCCCTATCTTTTCGCTTATCCGGATCCTTTTCCCCCTCCCCCTTTCTCTTACGGCGGTCTATGGTTTTTGCACTCGTTTTCTCTTCAAATCTTTTTCTCAAAGCTGTTTTTGTGGGTCTTATGGAATCAACCTCTCTATGGGTAGTAATGCCGGTAGAGGTAAGGTTGCCTACAATTGGATCTCCCCAGACCCCGCGAAAGCGGGACCCACATTGGGAGTTTGTTGTTGTTGTAATTAGTATATTTACGTATGTGTTAATTTCTTAATTGAAACTCTTGCACTGTTCACAAAATACAAATATGACCTCTAATTAATTGTGTTACCAAATTACTATGTCTAAATTATTTTTCCCATACATAATTAAACCATATATACAACCACATAAAATAAAAATAAAATAATAAAATTTGATTAAGTGTGTGATTCGTATGTATTATTTTATTTAGTGAAAAAAAGTAATAAACCTTTTATTAAAAACAGTGAGAATTATGAAACAAAAAATAAAAAAAACAACTAATATAACAGTAATAGGATTCAGCTAATGAATCAAAAATTAACTCACCATTCCTTTTTCCAAACAACTCCGTTCAAAACTTTTCCTTAACAAAAAAACTCCGTTCAAAACTTTTCCTTAACAAAAAAACTCCGTTCAAAATTTCTCTCTCTCTCGTTGGAATATCTCTGTCTATTCTCTAAGCTCTCACTCCGACTCTTTTCTCTCTCTCTCTCCCTCGCTCTCACTCTCTCCTGTCTTCCGTGTGCTTTTTCACTTGAACGTACCTCTCTCTCTCTCTCTCTCTCTCACCATACAAGGCAAGTTTCTTTTCTTGTACTTTCTACTTCTGCTCATTTATGTGGCATATTTTAGTTTCAATTTCCTGATGTAATGTGTCCTATTTGCCTACTGTTTATTTGTATTTGCTTATTATTCTGCACTACTGAATTTGTTTCCATTTTCGATTTCTTCATAATTTGGCATTGGAATGTGGTTTTTGCAGATTCTTGGCGTTCTGAAGTAGACTACATGATAAACAACTTCCATATTTGGATTTCAACTAGCAATTTCGTGGGTTTGATGTGTTCAAGTGATGCTGATTATGCCTGGTTATTATGGATATATGTGATTTTAACTTTAATAGTTTTGCTGATTCTTTCTTGATCTAATTGTCTTAACAATCCGAAAGAAATGTTTGAAATGCCGAAATGTTTAGGGCATAGTATTTGCGCTTCTCAAATAAATGGCATCCTTTTAGAAGAGTTATGTTTTAAGGGGGGAGAAGGCCTTGGAGAATGTTGCTATCTTAGTAGAGATAACTTTTCAATGGGGAAGCCTAAAGCAGGAAGAACACCTCCCATTTTAGTGTATGCTTTGCTGTTACCACTTTTTTAATATACCCTTTTTACTCCTTAGTCATAGGAAGAAATATGAGGTAACATTCATGTTGAAGAAGCTAATAATTTACGGCGTTGCTCTGGTACATAAGAAATAATTGAACATTAGGTATTTAGGTAACTTCTGTGGTAAAGAAAGTATCCCTGACATAAACTTCGATGTCCTTGTTCCTTGTGACTTGGAAAGCCTAGAGTTCGAAATTGTTTCAGTGGTTGAGTCTTGTATCCCTTGTCAAACCTTATTGTACGCACCAAATGCGTTTGATTGATGAGTTTAATGAGAGAACATCCCTTTGGAGATTATTACGGAAAGGTTGGAGTCCATGCTTTTGTATTATGTGACATATCAACTTCTGCCAAGTGGCTAGGGGTGGATGGGACTACTTTTTAGGAAGATGTAGCCAAAGGTTTGAACCGATGGATATGAATTATTTACTGAGGAACTGGTTAAAATTGATGAATCTGGCTGGTTGGCTTCTTCTCGTTCTGTGAAACTATCATGCTTAAGTTTGTTGGTTTTAATATAGCAAGTGTTCCTCTTGTAATGGCTATGCCTTCATTCATGGACAGGTAAAGAGTGGCAGCTTCATTGTTCCTCACAAACACTAAAATTTTTGGATGAGAAGGGGATTTAGAAGATAGAATTCTTTGAAAAGTTATTTGACTGACTTTCATAGGGACTGGTAAAGACTTTCATATTGAGCGTGTTCATCAAGCAAGTATCTTAAAATGGAAACAATTCAAGTGCTGCTGGATTGGGCTAGTTATTAGTGAATTTGGCATGACAGAAATTATTATTTTTTTTAACAAAATTCTAGCCTGCAATCACTCATGGACTACCTGCGGTTAATTTGGTGTTAGAACAACATTATATCTTGATAGGAGATTTGATCCAAAAATGGAATTTTGAGATTTAGAAATAATGAAATTGATAGGTAGAAGAGGACATACAATTATAGGAGTTTGTGGAGTGGAAGTTGTCCTATTGGATCATGACAGTTGGCTTTTTGCTGGATCATGCTGATTCACTGGAGGTCTGGAACTATATCTTGAGAGAGAGGCTAGGACAAGCTGATAGGCCTATATGATTTATAGGAAACTAGGAATAGGTGTATATAAATGTAGAATTTTACTAGTAGTGATTATTGCAATTCGCATAGTGTGAGGAAGTTTTTATTCAATGTCATAGATGCTATGGAGATGTAGAAGGAGATTCTGTAACTGTTTATAAGGGTTGAAATTCAAATTTTGTTGACAGCAGTGGTTCCTTGTGATAGTCTAACATCATCATAGTGACAATTTGGGACAGAAGTAAGAAAATTGAGTAGCTAACTCCCTCAAACATGGTCTTGTGCAAGGTTTGTTTACAGGACGAATTATGGTTCTTTGATGATTATGGTGTTCTAGGCTATGGTATTTGTTCTCCTTTGGAAGATACTTTTGTTTCCTATGTTGTCTGACTTACCCAGAGGTGTTTGGCATGAGTTCATTCTGGTGTTGGGCTTGGATGCTTTAGGGATATGTAGTCATCTGCCTTATTATCTTTAATATACAACGGAGAAAATTGTTGCAACCTGATATTGCTCAGGACACTATTCAGATTGGTCAATTGAAATGGCACATGTATCTAGGCTGAAAGAAGTCAGAGACGGGAAACCCTTAGTGGTCTTTTTGAAAACCATATTTTTGAGATATCAACAGATAGGGCAAGATTTACTTGGACTTGGTAGTATCCATGTTGAAGTTTGAGTGTTCTACATGGTTATCAGGTTGGACTCTTCAATCTTCTAGAGAAATTTTGCACATTTTTGGTTTGAAATGAAGGGTCAAGTGTCCATTGTCATGTCTTGAGTGTCAAGTCACAAGTGTTTGACACAAGTGCCTGAGAGGCAAAGTGAAGAGTCGAAGTAACAACTAACACGCATACAAGAAGTATGAAGCCAGCATTATGTCAGTGTGATTTGTACTTCATTATCTGTTCTTCATACTCTGTTTACTGCCTTCTGTTACATTAGCATCCTTGCTATTGACAGTTGTCTGTTTCATCTAGCTTCATTGTTATGGTAAAAAAGTGCTATTTCACATGAATGTTTGAAGAGCTAAAAAGAAAAGAAAAGGTGGATATAGATGCCATCACCATCACCTTATGTTTCTTGCCCCTAGGATTGAGATAAGTTTTTCACTAAAGCATACAATGGATACAATTCGTTTGGTGCTTGGTCCGAGGTCAAATGTCTACACTATATACGTGCCATACTGTGGTTCCTCATACTGAAAAAATTACAATGCCTACAGTTATCTGTATTAATAGAATAATAGCTCAAATGGTAGTGGCTTACTTATTCACCCCTTTTATGAATGGGTAGCTTGACTGTAATATTTTTGACAATTTTGTTAATTTAATGCTGGAATACATTTTTTTTAATCAGGCAAATAGCAGAGGGCAAGTGGAATTCATGACAGGAAAAAAAGGAAGAGTACCATTACAAGCAATTTTGACCATCAAAATTCTTTTTCTCCCTAATTTTCTGAAGGGTTCTAGGGCTTTCGGTCAAGAAAAGATTAATCTTTTTTCTGATTTCATATCCTGGCCTATTTTGTCATCGCCCTGATTTTCGAATTCTCCATCTGCTACTCTGAGGTTTTCTATCTTGGTATCTGAGGTAATGCTGCTGCTTACCATTAGTTTTCAAATGTTAAGTTGGAAACTTATATGTGGTCATTTGGCTATCTATTGTCAGAATCTAATTCATGATTGATCTTTCTTAATGTGTTTATTTTTGAATCATGATCTTTGACTGTTATTGAGTATGAAGCAGATTCTAGAT
>JACYFF010031956.1:11906741-11930798 GCA_017589665.1 Selenicereus undatus | reverse complement strand
AAAAAATTTTGTAGACTGAAAAAAGTGTTTTTCTATGTTGACTCGGGTACGAAATATTGTTTTGTTGTTACCGCAAAAAAAAATTATAGTTTTTCTTATTCGTAAAACAAATTGCAAATGTATTTTTTTTTTCATATATTAATCAAATAAGAACCAAAAAAAAAATACACATACGTTCAGGCCCTGTTTTTTTCGTTGGTAAATCCAAATTTACCAACTTCAACCATGTTCAACCCACTTCACGAATTTCAATAAAAAAAATACCAACTTAAACCCATTTCAACCAATTTCGACCCACTTCAACCCACTTTCCACTATTTTAACCAACTTTTACCCATCATACAAAAAAAACTTCAACCTACTTAAACCAACTTTAACCCACTTTAACCCACTTCAACTAACTTTCTACTATTTTAAATTTTTAACCAACTTCTACCCATTATACAAGAAAAATTCAACCCACTTCAATCAACTTCAACCCATTTTAACCTATTTCAATCCACTTCAATCTACACCACGAACTTCAATAAAAAAAATACTAATTTCAACCCACTTCCCACTATTTTAACTAACTTTTACTCATTATACAAAAAAACATTCAACCTACTTCAACCTATTTCAATCAGCTTTAACCCACTTCAACCGAAAGATACCCACTTCTACCAATCTCAACCAATTTCACCTATTTACCAAATCATATTTTCCAACTTCATCAATTTATCAACGCAAAAAGAAAGAAAAAAAATTTAAGCATATCTGCCATGTACAGAATCAAGCCCAAAATATCTACCAGTCACAAATAACTAACATTTGGTTAACAACACAGAAAAAAAATATTATTTCTTCAATATATGTAACAAAAATTACGTCATCTACGATTTTTGGCACGACTAACAAATATTTCCATAATATCCGAAAAATAAATAAAACTTTTCATAATTGTTACCAAACTATTCGTACTCACAATTACATAAATTGTAAAAGTTTTCAAAATGTGGAAATAAGAGTGGGAAGGAGTGGGTGAGAGTGGTTTTAAAAAGCGCGAGGCGCACTGAGGCCCCTAGGGTCCCAAAGCGTAAGGCGCAAGGCACGAGGCGAAAGGGCACGCATCATGGATGCGAGACGCACTTCTATGCAAAATTTTTTAAAAGTATTTCATACTTCACAAAGTATATTTTGCAAAAACAAGTTAGATAAATGCATTAAAAATGTGACTAGATGTCAATATGACTACTAATACCACAACGAACCTTAAGATGTGTTATCTTATCATCGGAGTTCCCCAATGCACATACTCATAGTACAAGTTTAGCTCACCTTGTAGCTCCCAAGGAAGGAAAATAAGAAAAAAGGTAAACGCAAGGCTAAGAAAAAGAAGAAAAGGGGGGAAGATATAGCCTCGCATCATTGAGGCGCACCTCATCACCTCCGAGGCGCTGAGTCGGTAGCCTCATGCCGAGGCGCGCCTAGGCGTGCCTCAGGCGGGCTTTTTAAAACTAATTGGGTGGGAGTGGGAAGGATTGAGATTTTTTTTAAAGTGTGGGAAGATGTGGGAAAGGGGGGAAGAAGTAGGTGGGAGTGGGAAGGAGTGGGATGGGTTAATTAAACCACGAAAAAAACAGGGCCTTATCTGTGATAGCAATGGATCATGTGCTTCATATAGCTGCGACTGTGCCAGGTTAATTGTGTCATCTTAGATGAGCAGCTCTTTGGAAATGTAAATTTCCAAATACATTGGTTCTCATATGCATTTGCAACAGGACCTAACAGAAATTGAACCGACTCAATTCTGAATTGGATTTCAGATTTTACTGTTGGACATGATTTTTTTCAACCCAAAACCGAAGTGACCTGATCGCAGATTGCCCAGAAATTAGACCCAACCCTACCCAACCCGACCCAAACATTAGCGGATGAAACCCAACCCGAAACCGAAGGTGTAAATTTCTTGCATCTCCAAAAGTCGCTCAAAAACTTAAGTATCACAATATTTTCTGGGGGCAAGTTCCCCACCTGTTGCACCCCTGTGGAGGATGGCCCAGTGTTTTTTTCCGTTGGGGGAGGGCAGTTCCGCACTAATTCCCAGTGAAAATTGGTGTGAGGTTTAGGATTGCGAGGGGAACTCATGCCATCCGCACTAGTGAATGAATAACATAGCCTCTAGAGCATAATGAATCTTGGAGATGATTCACTAATAGCTCCACTAGATAGCTGGGTATTGTGTTTTGGGATTAAGTGTTCAAGGCTATTTCTTCATTGTGGCATCAAAGGTAAGTTTTGTTCTTATATACATCTGTTGGTACTTCAGAATACTTGTATTATCCCTGCCATTCTTCATATCAATCTTTCTTTAGTCTCTAGCCATTTGAACTTCTCAGTATGCCTTATAGTTGGATACTGTGCTGTAGTTTTGTTCTTTGAAAGTAGTTATGGTGCTGCAGGTGGTTGAATTAGTTAGATATATTTGGGATATGTCTGCTGACACTGCAAAGGAGAATGCGTCTTTTGTTGATTCATCAGCTACTCAGAAGCAAGACGCTGTGAACCTGGAAGACCCAGGTACAAACATGGCTTTATCCTGTTCGTTTTGCTGGCTGGAACGTGTGTTATTATGGTGATTGTAAAGCGTTCATGGTTCTCTTGCAGTCTTGCCTATACATATTGCCTCCAGGTTGATGCTTGTAGTTCCCTTCACATTCTGATGGTGGGGTTAGTCATCCTCAGATTGGCTTCCAAATTAGTTGATGACTGATTTATGTGTCCACTTACATGTTGCCATTGTGGTGCTCTGTAGTGTTGTACCATAAAAATATTATTATCCAGAGTTTCTCACAAGGCTCATAGCAAGATAGGTTGTGCAGTGATCGTCTTCAATGCATAAGCAGCGAAAAATAGTTTGATAAATCTTTTTTGATTTATTCCATTATAATGTAAAATTGCAAAAGCGGCAGCCGTAGACTCTTTTAGCTACATTGACAGTGAGTGCTCCTTCGTTTGTGTGGTATTTCGTTTATTCCTCGGTGATACCTCTCCTCAAGCCAAGTTCTCGTCTTCTGTAATAGTCATGTTTTCTGCATCGGAGAAAACATGTTGGTGCTGTCATGGTGCTTTCTGATCATTGCTTGTTAGTAGATTATCTCCTAAGTTTTAGGAATATTTTGATGATAAAGGCTAATAAGTTGGATGTCAGCATCACTTTTGAATGGAAATGTAGGCATGTGAATGACAGATTTGCTTAGAAGTTCTTTTCATTAGATTGATACTTGCAGCTGTGTCTTTTTGGTACTTAGGAAGATATTAGAACACGAAATATGATAGGGTACGGTAATAGACAGGGATCTGTAGAACACTAGTGAAACTTGAAATTTGACCGCTTCGTTCCTCGTTTTAGATTGGTACGCTAGGTAATACCAGATCTTGGAGATGTACTAGTGTCATTAAACATGGGATGCAACATGGAACATGGGTCTTGGAAACAAATTTGATGGGTAGATATGACCTTTCGATGTCATATTATGTGCATGAGTAACCAGTCAATTTCCATCAGGGATTTATGGATGCAGAATTATATTGAGTCTAGCGTTTGAACCTAAGAAGACACTAGAGCTATAGCTTAGAACAACAAATGATAGAGATCGGGTAAAAAAAAGGGAAAAAGGGGAGAAAATTAGAGAGAAAGAGGGAAGAGAGTAATTGGCATCTCTGTGCTTAAATCAATATTCATTTAATATTCAATAGTTTATGATAGATGATTAACAAAGGTACATAGACCCCTTATTTATAGGTGCATAACCTTCCTAATACGAACTAATACAACTCCTAATGGAAATAGGAAAGTGTAATATTCCTAATAAGACTCTGACACTACAATGCTAATCCTAATAGAAATAGAAAACTATAATAAACTATAATTATAATCAAATATTTTAATTATTATTCTTATATTTCTTCCTCAAATAAGTCTTGATGAATCCATCATGTCTCCCTGGCTTTGGAAAAACTCGCCCCCGAAGAGTTGGCTTGAAGATATTCATCCAGTAAATTAGTAGTGATGCGATGCATATCCTCCTCATGAAACCAAGAATTATCGGATTGGGGACGACCTTTCCAACAGACTAAGAATCGCTGCAAACCTCCGGTAGTAATACTAACAATCTCATCTTCCAGTATGACTTCAACTTCATCGACCACTGATGGCAGAGCAGGAGGCAACTAAGATACCGAAACTGAAGAAATCGTGGAACCACCTGCAACGCTCGTAGAAAATGTGGGAGGCGCAAAAGTATCTCGGTAAAGTGTCAAATCCTCAAAATTGAAGATAGGACTAAGATAAATCAGAGGGTTAGTCAATTAAATATGCATTGGAGCCAAGACGTTTCAAAATGCGATAAGTCCACAAACTCGAGCAAAGAGCTTTTTAAAAGAATATTTTGGAAATCTTTCAGGACAAATTCGGATCATCACATAATCATCCTCATTAAACTCTAGCTTTCTATGATGCACATTGGCAACAAGTTTATAATTTTCATTACTCTGTGCAATTTTCTGTTGAACATCGGCATGCATATCATGAATATGTTTAGCAAAAGTTTCAGCAAATTTAGCAAGCAGGCCGAGAATCAATGGGTAACAACACTAAATCAATAGGAAGACGAGGAACAACACCATGCACAACTTAAAATGGACTCTTTCCAGTGGACTCGTTCACACCATTGTTATAAGCAAATTCAGCAGTGGGTAAAACCAAATCCTAAGAATTAGGTTTCTCACCGACAAGACATCTAAGAAGGTTACCTAGACTCCGATTGACAACCTCGGTTTGTCCATCAGTTTGAGGGTGGAGAGCAGCAGAAAATGCCAAACAGTTTCCACAATGTCTTCAAAAAAATGACTCACAAATTTAGTATCCCTATCGGACACAATAGATGATGGCAAACCATGCAAACTAACAATTTCCCTAAAGAAGATCCTTGCAACATGGGATGCATCACCAGTTTTGCTACAAGGGATGAAATGTGCCATCTTAGAAAACCTAACCACAACAACGAGAATACAATCATGACCTCTAGTAGTTTGTGGAATACCTAAGATAAAATCAATACTAAGGTTTTTCCAAGGAATGTGTGGAACAGGTAAAGGAGTATATAAGCCAGTTTTTTGCTTAGCTTTCGCAAGCTGGCAATTTCGACACTGAGACACAACTCGGTCCACATCCTTACGTAAGCATGGCCAAAAAAAAGGCTTAGCAATAAGAATGGTGGTCTTATCCCGACCCAAATGGCCAGATCTTTGTCATGCAATTCCCATATTAGAAAATCACAAAGCGAGGTGTTAGGAATGCACAACTTTGATCCATAAAACAAATAGCCATCCACAATCATATAATCAACAAAGTCACGACGGTTACTATGCAAAACCTCATCATAAGTCTTAGCAAAGTCCGGGCACGAGGTGTGTTGGTCTTTCAATTTTTCAAATCCAACAACTGATGTAGTCCATCTATACAATAGAAGTCCTACTCTGCCCAAAGCATCAACAACAATATTTTCAACACCTGAACGATGTTTAAGCACGAAGGAATAATCTTGAAGGAACTCAACCCACTTAGTGTGTTTCTCTCTAAGTTTTCTTTGGTTGTTAATGAATTTCAATGCACCATAATCACTCCAAAGAACAAACTCCTTAGGAAGGAGATAGTATCGCCAATGTTCTAGACAACGCACTAAAACTGACAAATGCACTAAAGCATAAAGCTCTTTATCATAGGTGGTGTACTTATCTCTCCTAGAATCATTAAGCTTCTCGCTAAAGTAATCTATGGGATGTCCTTGACTCAAAAGTCAAAACACCTCCTATCCCGACTCCTAAAGCATTACAAGCAACTTCGAACACTTTAGAAAAATCAGGATGCCGTTAGGATGTCGTAAGACAGGGGCCTCAGTCATTTTCTTTTTAATCAGGTTAAAAGCTTCATTCGCAGGTTTAGTCCATGTAAACACACCTTTTCTCAAACGGTTAGTGATAGGAGCAATAATGGAATTAAAATTTTTGATAAAGCGCCTATAAAAAGTGGCTAACCCATGGAAGCTTCTCATATCAGAAATTGTTTTAGGTTCGGGCCACTCTACTATAGCTTTAACCTTTTCGGAATTGGCAGAAATTCCTTTTGTTGACACTACAAACCCAAGGAAAACAACCTCAGATTGCAAGAAAGAACACTTGGCCAAATTAATGTATAGCTTCTGTGCTCGAAGTACCTCGAGGACTAACCCCAAGTGTTTTAGGTGTTCTTCCCTAGAAGGGTTGTATATTAGAATGTCATCAAAGTACACTACCAAAAACTTCCCTAGGAAAAGGCAAAGAATATGAGTCATGGCTCTCATAAAAGTACTAGGAGCGTTGGCTAACCCGAAGGGCATAACGAACCACTCAAACAGTCCATTAGGAGTTTTAAAGGCAGTTTTCCACTCATCACCAGGTTTAATCCTCAATTGATGGTATCCTACCCTAAGGTCAATTTTAGAGAACCACTTAGATCCTGACATTTGGTCCAACATATCATCAAGTTTAGGTATAGGAAACCTAGATTTCACAGTAATTTTATTAATGGCTCTATTGTCAATACACATCCTCTAAGAGCCATCTTTCTTAGGGGTCAAGAGGGCTGGAACAGCACAGGTACTAAGACTATGCTCAATGAACCCCTTTTTTAGAAGCCCCTCAATCTGTCTATTGAGCTCTTCACATTCACCAGGGTTCATTTTATAGTGAGGTAAGTTAGGTAAGGGCGATCTTGGGACAAGTCTATAGCATGTTGGATATCCCTCAAAGGAGGTAGTTTAGCAGGAAGATTGTCAGGACATACATCTTTAAATTCATCAAGAAGTTCACCAAGATCAAGGGCCATCTCACATGTAGTAGCACAGGGAAACACAGGTGTGTGGGGCTTTGGCTGTTAACGCTAGCAACATGCTAGACTGTTCTCCTTTAATTTTACATTCATATCCAGGCAAAAAAATGTAACTTGTTAGCCTGTTCCTTAGACTGAGGCAATTTGGGGTTAGTTCTTTTGGGATTATTATGTTTTGAGGGTCGAGCAGGAGCTAACTTAATCCTCTTTCCATTATGAATGAACACATACGTATTATCCTTTCCAAAATTGGTGGCATTTTTGTCATATAACCAGGGACGACCTAACAAAATGTGGGCAACATCTATAAGTAATACATTACACCAAATCTTTTCAGAATACGCACCTAATTGGAGAGGGACTTCACACTTCTCAGAAATTGTCAAAGATGTCTTATCAACTCAAGCAACCCTAATAGGGTTGGAATAGGGTATCGTCTTAAGGTTGAGAAGTTTCACAGCACACTTAGAAATCACATTCATGGAATTGCCGTTATCAATGACCAAATGAAGAATTTTACCCCCATAGAGCATTTTAGTCTCAAAGATAGCTGTACGTTTCCAAGAGTCACAATCAGTAGAAGAAAGAAAACATCTCATGACTGCAAGATGACTCTTTCTCTCATCGTTTTCATACTCACTCTTGGTAGCAGTGTCACCAATAGCAGGATAGACAGTCTCATCTATTTGGTCATCATCTTCAAGAATGTCTAATCCTATAGTACGAGCGCGGTTGGGATAGCGAGATGCTGGATGCCCTGGCTCACGACACTTGTGACACACTGTGGAAGATCATGATGGAGAAGGGAGGAGAGGGGGTGAGATGAGGGAACTACTCTTAGCTAAGCTTAATGGTTGGCTAAACTGGACATTGCTCTTAACAAATTGACTATTATGTGATTGCCTTTCGGGTAAGAGGTTTTCTGAAAGGTGACAAATTTGGAGGGCTTAAACTCCCCGGCTTGGGAAACCCACTTGCGAGAAGAGGAAGGCTTTTTGTACTTCTCTATTTCTAGGGCCTTTTGGTAAGCCTCCACTAAAGACTCAGGATGGTGTAGGCTCACCTCTCCCTTAAGGTCATCTTTAAGTCCATTAATGAACCTAATCACAGTTACCCATTGTTCTTTTCTGACAGCGCATCTGAGCTTCATTTCCTCGAATTGGGTATAATAATCTGACACGTTAGTATTCAATTGTTTCAGGTTCAGCCAATTGTCCATTTTTCTTTTATGGAATGAAGGCAAATACTTTTCTTTCAATTTTTGTTTCATTTGATCCCACAAAGTTATGGGAGGCTCACCTAGGTGATCTATCTCCCTTTGAACACTTTGCTAGTATTTCTTAGCAAATCCAATAAGTTTCATTTTGGCAAAACGAACTCTATAGATGTCATTCATTTCGTAAAATTCAAAGTAGTCCTCTAGGCGGTCTAACCAATCAACGAAAGCATTGGGATCATGGCTACCATCAAAGTCAGGGACATCAACCTTGACTTTTCTCGTCATGTATTTGGTTTCTAGGATAGCCTTGGTCTCTTATTGGTGAATGGTGCTATAATGTCGATCTTCGTGCCTACCTCTACATTGGTAAGGTTGCGGCCCATCAAATTCGTCATGGTAGTATTCGTCATCTCTAGAACCATTAGGTTTGTGACCAATGTCTTCAGTCCTCCTCGGAACATGCGTCCTATTAGACCTCCCAAAAGTAGAGTTTTTTAGATGAAAAACTGGGTCAACAAGTTTCGGTCCTCCAGTTTGAATATTACTAGAACTAGGCATATTATGCACACATTGAGACAAGTGAGATTCTAGTTTCTGTTCTAATTTTGTAACACGTCCATGAATACCACCTAAAGAGTTCTGGAAACCGTGATGGTACTTTGAAAACCTTGCACTTGATCCTCCACCCCACAAATACGTTGTTGATTTTCCTTGCTAACCTTTTGAAGTGACTCTCTGAGTTCATCCTGCCTAGCGTTCCATTTTTTAGCCAATTCTAAAATATCATCATTAGTGCCCTTTTGTAAAGCTTCCAATTTTTGGTCAAGTTTATCAATTCTATCGTTAATTCCATCAATTCTTTGTTCTAATGCCATGGCTCTTGTAACCGGTATGCAATAAAAGGTCTCTTTTTTTTTGTGTGTGTGGACACAAATCACACAAGCAACTCAAAGAATAAACTACTTCTGAAGCACTCGTAGCATGCAAGTCAATTAAGGAAATTATGCTACTATCCTAATCGTCCTTTTTTTTTTTTTGAAAATAGAAAATACTTTTAGCTCCAAGCAAATAATTGACAACCTACTAATAATCTAAAGTCCTAAATTTTTTATTTTTTTTTGGGTAAGTAATCAAAGATGTATATTAAAAGGATACCAAGGGGATGTCACCCATGTACAAAAGGGGCATTACAAAAAACATTATGCCCTTAAACTCTCATCCATTATGCAATCGATGAAAGCCAAAAAATTTAACTCTTTGCCACCACTAAGCCCCACACTCCAACTATACAACAACCTTAAAAAATAGAGTTTGAAATCTTGAAATGACAAGATTTTGTCCTCGAAAATACGACGATTTCTCTCATTCCAAGTAGCCCACCAAATAGCTAAAGGAATCATGTTCCAAACTCCAAGAACCCAGCTCTTCTTCATCCTTCTCCTCCAAGCCACCACTACACTCTCACTTTAGAAAGTTGAACCCAACTAATCCCCATAAGCGAGAGATAAATTCCAAAGCGAAGAAACCCACCGACAATGTACAAGAAGATGATCCACGGTTTCTTCCTCCTCCAAATACATGGAGCATCTACTTGGACCTCTAAAATTTCTTCTCTTAAGCATGTCGTCCGTGGGAATCTTACCTAAAGTGGCTGCCCAAGCAAAGAAACACACTTTTGTGGGAACTTTAGACTTCCAAATGAACTTGGCAGTCACAACCGTCCAAGTCTTCAAATTGTGTGGAACAAAAGCTCTTGACACTAAAGGAACCTTTAACGTTAAGTGGCCACACAATCTCATCATTAACTTGGGACAGAACATTTTTGTTAGCAAGTACGGATAACAAATTACAAACACTATCCTCTTCCCAATCATTAAGGCTCCTTACAAAAATCAAATCCCAATGGCTCACTTCACCATTCCAAGAAACAACTTCTTTAACCGTGACATGCTTTAGACGAGCTATCCTAAAAAGATCGGGAAAAAGATTTTTTAAAGGGCGATCCCCACACCAAACATCGTGCCAAAATAATACCCTTGATCCATCCCCCACCGCAAAATGCACTAAAGATTTGAGACGCTCGAGACCTCCTGAGATAGATTTCCAACACCCAACCCCGTGAGGATAAGGACTCTTTTTACTCCACCAACCCAACTCATCAATCCCGTATTTTGCCTTGATTAAATTTTTCCACATAGCACTATCCTCTTTTGCAAACCTCCACAGCCATTTGGTCTTCAACGTTTCATTCATATCACGAAGGGGTCTTATGTCAAGTCCTCCCAGCTGTTTAAGACGACATACTTAATTCCAATTGACCCAGTGGAGGCCGATACCATTATCGTTGGAATTCCAGAGAAAATCTCTCATGATTTTCTCTAACCGACTAGTAATGCTAGTTGGGATGGTGAATAAAGACATGAAGTAGATGAGCAGACTACACAAAGTGCTTCTCAAAAGAGTTAATCTACCCCATCTGGACAAAAGCTTTGACTTCCAGCCTGCCAATTTTTTATGAAACCTCTCAATGATTGGATTCCAAATTGTTGTGCTCTTATAAGGAGCACCAAGAGGAAGACCAAGATATGAAGAAGGTAGATGATCAACTTCGCACCCAAAAAAAGGGGCTAACACATGAACATTAGGCACATCGCCAACCGGAATGAGTGTACTTTTGGAGAGGTTGACTCGTAGTCCCGACATAGCTTCAAATAGGAGAAGGATGCACCTTAAGTAGCCCAAATTACTCTCGTTCTGCTTGCAAAAAACAAGGGTATCGTCGGTAAAGAGAAAATGGGATATCATCAAACCCTCGGAATGAGGATTCGTAATATGAAAGTCGTTCAAGAAACCTTCCTCACCTGCGTTAAAGATCAATCTACTGAGAGTCTCCATAACCAAAATCAATAATAAAGGTGACAACGGGTCACCTTGTCTAATACCTCTTGAGCTAGAGAAAAAATTAGATGCTTCACCATTAACTAAGATAGAGAAGCGCACAGTGGAAATACAAAAAGAGATTGATTTCCTCCACTTGTTTGGAAAGCCCATTTTCCCAAGAATAGCCAAGAGGAAACTCCAAGAGACATGATCATAAGCCTTTTCAATGTTAAGCTTGCAAAGGCTACCAGAAATCCCAAATCTAATATAAGAATCAATGTACTTATTAGCAATTAAGGCAGTATCCAAAATTTGACGACCAAGAACAAAAGCATGCTGCGAGGGACCTATAACTTTTCCAACCATTCTCCTCAATCTTAAAGCAAGGACTCTGGCAAGAATCTTATATACACTTCCTACTAAACTAATTGGCCTAAAGGACTTAATGTCATCTGCAGCCACTTTGGGAATCAAGGTAATAAAAATAGCATTTCAACTTTTCTCAAAAACACCCTTATCATGAAAGTCAGCAAAAAATCCCATAATCTCCCCCTTGACAATAGACCAACAGTGTTGTAAGAAAGCTATATTGAACCCATCTGGCCTCCTAAAATCAAGGAAAAGATTTAACAAATACCAAAGTTGGCCTAACCTGTTGAACAAGATACCACAAATTTCCCTTCAATTCGGGCCTCAAAGTAGGTAGCAACCAGGACTTGAGCAGGCTTCTTCGTGAAGCACTCAGCAGCATCAGCAACCAATGAGCAGCGGCAGCGCGCCATAAACACGGCAACAATTCCAACAAGTAGGGTGTGGTGGGTTGAGGCAGATGGATGTGTAAGGTAGAGAGAACAATTTTTTTTCTTTTTTACTGTTTCAAACACTTGGCTTAGTTGGCAGTGGAATTTGGGATGGGGGTTGGCTAGGAATCGAGAACTTGCTTTGATACCAAGTTGATAGAGATCGGGTAAAAAAAAGGGAAAAAAGGGAGAAAATTAGATAGAAAGAGGGAAGAAAGGGATTGTCATCTCTGTGCTCAAATCAATATTCATTTAATATTCAATAGTGTATGATAGATGATTAACAAAGGTACATAGACCCCTTATTTATAGGTGCATAACCTTCCTAATACGAACTAATACGACTCCTAATAGAAATAGGAAAGTGTTATATTCCTAAGAAGACTTGGACACTACAATGCTAATTCTAATAGAAATAGGAAACCATAATAAACTATAACTGTAATCAAATATCTTAATTATTATTCTTATATTTCTTCCTAAAATAAGTCTTGATGAATCCATCAACAAATAAGCGAAGAGAATTGTCAAAGTATGGAGTTCTGTGTTAAGTGGTGGTGGACAAATTGGAGAGTAATATATATGCTTGTAATCACTGTTAGGCCTTTCTTTTCCCCTCTAGTTCATTTTCAAATTATTTTCAAATGTTTTAACTCTACAAAACTTATTTGAACACGTTTTTGTTAGTCAATATGAAACAACCTCTTCTTTTCAAGCATAAGTCTGTATCTGTTCAGATCACTACTGGGTGCTGGTTGTTGAATCATGGGCGTTGGTGGTCAATGAGGTTCTTCACTAGCATCATTTAGCATTTGTAGGTCATCTCTGTGAATTTATTTATTTATTTTCCTGTTCTTTCTCTCATAGGATCACTTTAGTGCATTGCAAGGTCCTTAAATAAATGACGTGGCAACGTCTTCCTACCAAATCTAGCCCCCATTCATTGGGGACCTTTTAAATGCATTTAAATGTTTCTTATGTGCACTGGACTTATGTCGCTTTGATGGGCCTTATCTAAACTAATGTCTTCCTGCCAAATCTAGCCCCCTTTTATTGTGGACCTTTTTAATGCATTTAAATGTTTCTTATGTGAAATGGACTTGTGTAACTTTGATGGGTCCTATCTAAATTTCAAAATTTGTGAATATCATCACTTGAGTCCAAGGGCTTTAGATTGAATAGGTCGAATACTGAATACTTAGAATGTAAATTTAGAGAAAGGGGAGGTGAGACACTAGAAGAAGTCACTATTGGAGATATTGCAATACCAAGGGTGGACAAATTTTGGTACTTGGGCTCTATGATACAGGGTACACTTGATATCAACGATGACATTATGTACTATACAAAAATTGGATGGCAAAAATGGATAAGTGCATTGTGTTAATTTTTTATATCAATTGGCCTATAGACAAACGAGTCATTTGTATAAAGTTCAAATGAAGTTCCAACCCAAAACCCATTAGCAATGAGTGGAGTAACTCACAAGCTTCTATACATGTTCAAATCCTTTTATTTTATCAATGTGGGACAACACTAACTTTCCTATTTTATCATTTTATCTATTTGGGACAACACCCACTTTCATACTACAACACGCCTTCTCACGTGTGGGGGACTAACAAAGCCTAACACGTGCACACAATTTTAATCAAATAGGGATGGTGGCATATCAAGATCGAGTAATCCACTTTGATACCATGTTCAAGAATCAATTCAACCAAAAGTTTAAGCTAATGGTTGAAGGCTCAGGAATAGGTTTGTATTCTAATACATCCCTCTTGCGAATGACGTTTGAGCTTGAAGTGTGATTGTTACAAAGACTTCCCTTTCCTTGCGCAATAAATCAATATGGGGACTGATGGAATTTGAACTCGAGACCTCTCGATCAGAAAGGCTCTGATACCATGTTAAAAAAATTTTATATTAATTGGGTTATAAATAAACGAATCATACATATAAGCTTAAATGAGGTTTCAACTCAAAACCAATTGGCAATGTGTGGAGTAACTCACAAGCTTATATACATGTTCAAGCCTTTTCATTTTATCAATGTGGGACAACACCTACTTCCATATTATTTCATTTTATCAATGTGGGACAACACCTACTTTCATACTCCAACAGAGTGTTGTGTGATAAAAATATACTAATAAGATTAAAAGGGAGGGAACTTTTATTGTATGACAGTCATACCTGCCTGTTGGATGGCTCATAGTGTTGGCTACTTAAGAAGATTCAAGTCCAAATATGATGATTATGGAGATGGGAATGATTAGCTAGATATGTGGTCATACAAGACTGGATAGGATGAGGAATGAAGTCATTAGAGAAAAGATAGGAATAGCACCTATAAAGGATGAGAAGAGGAGCCTAGACTCAGATGTTTTGAACATATCAAGAGAAGGGGTTTTAGATGCACTTGTGAGGAGGTGTGAGACGATGGACATTTTGGGATACAAGAGAATTACGGGAAGACCAAAAAAGAGCTGGAACGAAGTAATTAAGATGGATATGACTCACTTGCAACTTTTGGGGGAAATGATTCAATCAATATAGGGGATTTTGGAGTTCTAAGATTAGAGTTATATAGCTTAGGTCGCTAGCCCTTTACTCTAAGCCTCTAGTCACGTGCTGTTTTTGATGATAAAACTGCAAATTAGCTAACGCCTATTAGTCGTTTGTTTGTGTTATCTATTATTCCCTGTCCGCCCCCATCTTTTATGCAACTTTGCCTGATGTTACTTAGTATCAGAAATTCTTTCCCCTAACCTGATATGTACGTCTTCTTTAATTTTAAAAAAGTTTTAAGTTTATTTGTCTCTTGTTACCAGAAAGGTTTTCCCTTACCCAAAACGTTTTCAGCAAATATTTTTTTCCTACTTTACTTGGTCTATAGGAGTCAATATCTTGGCTACTAGCAATACTTGCAGGGGTAAAGTTGTCTACATTTGGATCTCTTTAGAATTCGCTGAAGTGTGACTCACACTGGGTGGTGGTGTTCAATTATTGTGAATCTCATCACTGACTCACCAGTCACCACTTTATAGAATTTGAAACCCTAGTTCCCAAATAGTTGCAAAGTTGTGATTTTCTTGACAATGCTTCACTTTAGAATTTAGCAAACAGAAAGTCTGAAGCTGAGTTGGGCAGCGCTATCCAAACAAGGAGAGCAACTTCATCCTCTTTTCATCTGTACTCGTTTACTGAAGTGACCAAATCTGAATCAATTCTGAGTAATCTTCACTTTCTGCTGTCTTTTTATGAGGGGTTCTTTGGAGTTTCTATTTTGGATTGTTTATTTCCATTGAGAGCAATCTGCTGTACTCTTTCCCTGGGATATCTCTGGGAAATAAATAGCAGGGGGTTTACTGGCAGCCTTCATATTTTTCTTCTTCTGACACTGGTGTTTGAGGGTGCACATCCTTGATTAATGTGATCGTTGTATCCAATTTTATCTTTCTCTCCAGCAGAAATAATGCTGACCTATTTTTTTATTTTTTTAGTAAGCACATAAATGAGTATAGTATCAAAGATGTCTGCTGTAATTCAGTGAACACCACCCATTCATCTGCCTGTCTTGCGTCTCTGCCTTATAAAGCCCTTGGCTTGTGCATCTGAAGAAGCTCAGGGAAGATATTGCACATTTTTTTTATCATTTTTCTCAGTATGGAATGGGGCAGAAGGAGAGAGGGTTTGCAAGTCGGTGTGAGTGGGGCAAGGGGGCAAATGGGTTATTCAGATTCATCAAACTGCTTCTCATTCCTTGGTAATATTACAGAAGGCTGGGATATTATTTCAGATTGGAAGTCGCTTTTTTTTTTTTTGTTGGATGTTGATCGGATGGAATGGCTGATAAAATGGGTCCTTATTACTTGGTTCCTGCTGAGATGGGGTTTATTATGTGTTAGTGTCTGTACAAGATATGACTCTGATGTTACATTCTGTCAATAAATGAAGTGACATATTAATCTCTACAAGAGGTCTTCAGCCTGTGGATTTTCAGTATTGGTGTGCAAATGTGAAAACCTTAGGTCTCTAATTGAAGGTTGATTAAAAAAAAAACAAACAACTTAAACAGGATTTTGTTGAGGGATGAAACGGTGGTAGTGCTTATGGTTTTCTATTACTTCTACCAAATTGGGATCAACAGTCTGCCTTGGCAATGTTATGCAGTTTGAGGATCCATCATCTTCTCCTTTTTCATCATGACTTAAAGTATTCTTTCTCCCCTCCCTTTTTGTTTTGGGCATATTTGTTTCCTTTGTTCTGACTTTTAGTCGGGAAGCCTGTTTGCGAGAGTGCTGCTTATTGAGCCAATTCACAGATAAAGTAACTAAGCTCCTCATTGGCGTCTCTGAGATTTTATCTGATGTTGATCCCCCCACTGATCTTAGTTTTGAAGACCTTAAAAGAAAATCCTCTTTTCAAACATTTCTCTTGAAATCTTTGATTGAGTTGCATCTGACTAACCGAGTCCCCATATCTTTAAGTCTGACAATCCACGATACAAACTTTTGGAACATGCCGACAATCTGCTGCTATTAAATTCTTTTGGATGTGCTAGTCTGATGCCTTGGCTGTGTTGTGGACTTATATTGTGGCAATGCTAGTATGACTTGAGTGACTCCTAATTAAGTGGACATTCATGTCATTTATTCATAAATATTGATTTAGCATCATGAGGAACTGAATGTGTACTTTAATGTTCTTTACTTCTTTATACACTGACTGATGTTGAATAAGGTGATCTTTCATTCTCAGAGAGTTCCAGCTATAGGGCAACTCCAGATAGAGCCCTTCCTAAGGCAGAAGAAGTGGGACGCTCTGTAAATTTGGCTGATGATTTAAATGTAATACGAAAAGATAAAATATGTAATATGAGGTACTTCATCATTAAGAGCTTGAATCATCAAAACATCCAACTGTCAGTTGAGAAGGGAATCTGGGCTACCCAAGTCATGAATGAGCCAATTTTGGAAGAAGCTTTTCTTGTAAGATTGCTCTACTTTTGGTGTAATGTGCAGTATATCAATGTGAAATTTTAAAGAAAAATGCATATGTTGCAGAATTCTCATAAAGTGATCCTGATATTTAGCGTCAACTCAAGCCGTTTCTTCCAAGGTTATGCACAAATGATGTCTTCTGTTGACCAAAAGCGGGATAATGTATGGAGTCAAGGAACTGGAGCTAACAATCCCTGGGGACGTAGCTTTAGAGTCAAATGGTTGCGGTTAAGTAATCTACCATTCCATAAGACCCTTCATCTCAAAAATCCATGGAATGATTACAAACCTGTCAAAATTAGCAGAGACTGCCAGGTGTCATTACCTGATGTGTCCTTATCCCCGCTATCTTAACTTTGCACAGAGCTAGGTAGGATGCTTGACAATTGTTTCTCTAATAATTTCAGGAACTCTCTCCAGAAATTGGTGAAGCACTTTGTGAACTTGTTGATAGAGAGCCTGAAGATGAGATGAATTTCACAAGGTAAGAGGTGATAGGTTCACAGTTCAATTAGGTTGGGCCATATTTGTTGTTGTAACTAGAGCTAGAATTATATTTCAGGGACATATTCCAAGTAAGGAGATCTGGTGTAGAGTCTGGATGTTCTTTTCCTGATGATAGCTATAACATTTCTTCTATTGATATGAGTTGGGCTAGAGGACCGGTGCTTTACCCATCTTTTGCTTACCAGTATCAAGCTGAAGCAAGTAGGTCCCTATTGGCACAACATGCATCAGCTGGCGTGTCCTGTCCTGAAAGTTTGCCATTGATGGCAAGTAAAGGGGTTCTTTTCAAGCATCCCCGATGTAAAGGACACACGGTAGACTCACCAGTTGGGGCCACAATACTATCTCAAGCGGACAACTGGCCACTATCTGGTGAAGCAAATTCCCTTTGTGGTACTCTTTCTGAGGATGAGTTTCTTGAAATGGTATGATACATCTGAACCTTTTGAATTTCGGGAAGCTATTATTTGTTGATGGAATTTTTCACATCTCATCTTTCATCGTAAAAGAACCGCCCCAACCCTTCTTGCCAAGCCACTCACTGATAGTGAGCAGAGCTTATTGTAAAATCGCTGGCATTAATTTCACATTCTGCGTGGAGCTCCAGGACTAAACTTGACGCCTTCCCTATAAATTAAATGTCTAAATGAGTTTATTAATTAAAATGATCTTTGATAGGACTGATAGTTCGATTTCCAAGTATGATATTTCTTTGGACTAATAACTTTGTTCGACTTTTGGGTTGTGGCCTCTAGACTTAAACTAGATATTAACCTCCTTGTTACTACAATAGCAACATGCAATGCAAACCTGATTTTTGAAACAAGCTAATATATGAATTCAACATTAGCCTGTGGAATTGAAAGCAGAGTATAGTTAAGCTAACCCTGTGCTTTATTGCTTGGACTTGGGTATCCACATATATATGTTCAGTTCTTGTGTGTAGACCTACTTTGAAGTGTTAACTATCATACCTGAATTCTAGTATCTAGTATCCAACTTGGATACTATGAGCAAAAATAAAGAGTCGAATTTTCAAAGTGACACTGGGCTTGATTCTTAAGGATTTTATAGGGCTAGACAGTGTTGCGTTCTGTTACTACAAATGTACAGCACAATGCCCACCCACTCAGCCTTCTGTTTGGGGTGATGTCAGCAGTTATCAAATGGCAGGAGGGGGTACACATTGACTAGACTAGACCCTATGGAAGCCTAACCAAATAACAAAGCCCAACAGAGGAGCTTGTTTACTTCCCACAAATCCCCCGAACAAGGGGAATTTGTGCATCATGGGATTGGACACCAAAGGTTGGAACCTGAAGGAATGCCTTGGTAACCATTGTCCCAAAACATTTTGGTTGAGTAGAATACAAAGGTTGACTTTTGAAGGTAATGTATGAAGCTTGAGTTGACTGGAGATTTGGAGCTAACAGGGTGCAGTTGGCTTGAGTAAGCTAGTTTGAAGGGAAGTTATTTAAACTCAGGTAAGACCGTAAGAGATTTGAACATGGATATGTGTTCTATACGTGGGATTTTTGTGAGATCTTCATTATTTGTACATCATACGCCTAGTTTGAAATGTCAAGTATCATTCCTGTGTTGTATCGAATGCCTGACAAGCATACCCTGAGCAAAATGAGGAGTCAAAGTACTGTAAGGCTCAAGGCTTGGCCCAAAAGGATTATGTGAGACTAGAACATGGCTCCAAACTCCTTGAACGTTGAAGCCTTGAGTTTTGTCTCAGCTTTCCTTGTTTTCTTCTGATTTTTGTTTTTTTGAAAAGTTTCAAATAAAATAAAACAAGTTACTCTTTGCTGAACATCATTAATTTTAAGGTCTACACTTGAGCTCCATTTGCGCTGTAACCGGGCTAGATCTGAGTCAGCTCAAGTGCAGACCCACGTGGAATGATGAATCATGCAGTTTTGAGAAGTTATGGAAAGCATGACATGAGGGGGGGGTCTTTATATTGACTTTCTTTGATTATGTGCTACTCTGGTGAAAACATGATTCTTTGACGTATTTGTGAAACAGTGAAAGTTACTAACATAGAATATTATTGCAGTCTTATGAAGAATACTTGGAGGCTCACAGTAGAGGTGACAAGCAGCTCAGCCAGCCTGTTAGTACATATGTTTTCAAGTATACTTTTATGTAGTTGTGTGAGTTTGAATGTTTTGATGATGTCTTGCTGCTGTTGAGGTCATCAACTAGAAGCAATGACAGCTAGATCTACTTGATGTGTTTTCAATTTGTGTCATTTTTGTCATGGTAAATGCTTCAAAATAAGTACGTTTCTCTTGAAGCTTTGTTGTTGATAATTGTGGTATGTGGGAGTGGGAGTATCCAGACAATGGGGTCTAACAAGACTTCAATCGGACAGCGTCTATTCCTGATGCATGATTTCTTCTTTAAGTATCAGACATACAATGTCAAATTGATGCAAGATCTTAACAAAGATTGGTGGTGAAGGTTCAACCAGGAGGCTAGTGAAGTTGAGGAAATTGTCATAGTTACTCTTTATAGGGCCGATGAAGTCAGCCAGTTGACAAGTTTAGGATCTTCCACTAGTATTTTGGATGTCACTTGTTCTGTTGATTATTGTATTTGGACTAAGATGCGGACTCTCAGAGCTAATGATGCATTTGCATTCAGTTGAATTAGTTGATGCCTTTTGTTATCTATCTACTGAACAAAGCACCCCCCAAAAGAATCGTGCCTTTCCTTTTTCCTTTTTCTTTTTGCTTTTTTCTTTTGATATTGAGGTATTTATCTAATTTGTGCTATCCATTGTCAGCCTGCTGGACAGTCGCGAAGAACAGAGGACTCATCAAGTAAAGAGCAAGATGATGATTTGTACGTTCATACTTCATCTCTTTATTGGTCGCCTGGTCCAACCCTATTGGCCAGTTTGAGTCAGACTCAACTGAGCTCATCAAGATGGTTGGGCGGTGGGGCTGGACCACCACTACTATGAAGTATGAGCTCATAATTCAGTCACTCATTGTGGCTCTTGTATTTTGCAGGAACGGTCACAGTGACCACGGAAGCTCTCGTAAAAGGTCCCGCCATTGATTCTTGCATTTGTTGATCTTTGATGCATTCAAGGCCTTCTTTTGCAGGTCTCTCTGTAACACCAGAAATAGTAGCTTAATGGAGCTGTTAGTTTTTCAAAGTATACAAACAGAGACCTCATAAGCTTTGTCTCCAAGACATTGAAATTCCATTGGTGTAGGGGCATTCTTATTTCTGTAACATATTTTTGTGAGCTAATACCGTCAATAAGTTTAGGGTTAGAACCAACTTGTACAGAAACTAGAATTTGCAAAACTGTCTTAGATACCATGTAATCATGTGTACGTGCCCTTCTATTGTTTACTTGGGGTTTTGAAAGTGATTCTCCAATAGTAAGATATTCTGCTTTTGTATAGGATTGTAAATGGGGCTTCGTAGAAAATTGAGTTAATTTTTATTGGGTGAAAACAAAGTGATGGAATATTTGAGTTAGGACCTTGAATTTGTGTCAGCGGTCAGGATTGTTATTTTTTAGTTGGTTTTTATTTGTCTAACAAAATTGTCCAAAAAATATTAATTAACATTGAATTACTTATTTTACATTTGTTTAATATCGTATTGGAATCATGTAGTACTGTAGTGCGCTCAATTTTATATATCTACATTTCTTAGTTTTGGAACATTATAGCGGTCGTATTATTTTGTGTGTGTGTGTTTGTGATTTAGTTCTAATTGTGAATTTGGTTTGATTTCATAGTATTGCATTTTATTGTTTATTGGCTCTTTCCATCACTTTGAAGTATGAACCCAACGGGCCAACACCACCACCACCACCATCTCTTAGTATGGATTTTGCTTTTATGGGATATGGGGAATTTAAATGTAGAATCTTATATTAATAGATATCTTTGTTTATAGAGAGGTTGATTCATTTTTATATCACCTAACCTCCCTAATTTTTGATGTTATTTTCATGTAGTTATGCCATGCACCAATTTTTATAAAAATGATAGTTGGCAGCATCCCTTCTTCAATGCAAACCAAACTTTTTTTAGACTTGGCCTTAAAGAAATTTTTACAGGCCCAAAAAGGTTTATTGATCGTTAGAAGGATTTACACACTATGATGACATTTAGAAAAACTTGTTTAAATAGAGAAGCCTTTTTTATTTATCAGTCATTCTAATAGGAAAGCAAGTATTCTAGTAACTCGTGACATTGCAAAATTAGCAAGGCATGTTGAGGAATGTCATATTTCGGTTGATTATTTTAATTGTGTAAATGACATTGCTTAGCTTAGAATTTAGATGAAACAGAAGTAGAGTGCAAACTATTATGTACACCCGGGAGTTTATGCTCCCAGGCCATGTCAGCAATATGTGTTACTACCATATCAGCAAGAGATTTATTTTTTTTCCTGAAATCATTTGATACCAACGATTTTTTTTAAAAAAAAAGAGTGTGGCGGTTACTGGATCTTGTTGCATTCGGATGTCTCGATAATGTTCACTAAGAGTGAAATATTTGTTCATTATTTATCTTAAGGTTGTTCACTCCAAGTGGCAATTTTTTCATGGTTCAATACCTTATATGATGAACAGATTAGTACAAAGCTCCAAGTTAATAAAATGAACATTTTCACATTGAACAAAGTGGGTGAATAAAGTTTGCATATATAGTGAATTGAAAAAAAAGGCTGTTATTACTCCGATTACTCAGGGTTCTTTCTTTTTTCTTTTTTTAGTCCTCAAGGTTGTTTACTAATAATAACCGATGTGTTCATTAATTCAGTCAAGGTTGTTCACTCTAAAATATTCAGTTTAGGGGCAAAAAAGTCATTATTACTCAAGTCACCGAAGGTTGTTATTCAGCCCCCCAAAAAAATCACTCAAGGTTGTTCACTAACAAAAGTTGATTTGTTCATAAGCTGACTAGAGGTTGTTCAATGTAAAATAATTAGTTTATGAACAAAAAATGTTGTCACTTAAGTCACTCAAGATTGTCCACTAACAAAACTTGCTGTGTTCATTAACTCGTGTTGTTCACTGCAAAATATTTGGTTTATTTGTTGGATTATTGAAGGTGGTTTATTATGAGAATTTAATTTGTTTATTTTGTTAATCACATTCATTCTTTGTAAAATATGACTTAGTAGTTAGTACATGCCACTTATGCACAAATGTCAATATAAAAGCTGATAGATAAACAAAATCCATTTGACGAAAGAATGAGTTTCACAACTTTTATATTGTCATCAAGCGAATTCAAAAATATGTACATGATTGGCAAATACATGCTTCACATAGAGTCAACTAACACTTGACCAAAAAAATAGCAATAATAAAATGTTATCCTAAACCAAAATCTTCTCATATTGTTTGATTGACTATTTACATGATAGAGCAAAAAAAAAAAACAATCCAAATTGTCATAATCCTTCTGCTGTTGCTGTTGTTTGGAGGCATCTGTCGATTGCTGTTCAGAGACTTTGGTGTTCTACTCTGCTGGGACATCGTTTGGTCTTTTGGAAAAGAGGAAGTGAAGGTTTAGTGAACAAGTTTAACATACATAATGAATAAATCGCATATTCTCGGTGAATAATTTTTATCTTAACAAATTATTATGGCCACACATTGAAAACAAACTAGTCATAGACAGTGAACAACCTCAGTATTATGCAATGAACAATTTCTTTGGGATTAATGAATAGCCTCTACATTTCCCATAAATAAATTTCTCTTGCTCAATGAACAACTTCGTAGACATTAGTTCCAAATATGATGCATAATGTTAAATTTACAAATAAATTTACTATAATTGATTAGTAAAGATGAGTGCACAATCTGAACAGATCAGTTGAACATTATTAGTATGGTGGACACTTACAAGATATGCAATGAACAAATATTTGAAGCTGATCAATATATAAATAAAAAATCCAGAATGTCATCCTAAGAAGCCTTAATTATGTGCACAATTTACCAACTTCAACCCTTTACAAGGGGTGCAGGACTTGATTTATTAGGCTTCTACTCAAGCTTTCTACATCATCCATAAATAGGTGTAGCTCAACTTTGGAATTCATTATCAGTAAGATCAAAGTTACCTAGTTCCATCAAGGTGTTAACTCAATATTTTAACTGTTTTTAACATCAGTAACCCAAGATGAAACACTCAAACAGGGAAAATCAAGACAGTAGCATTGCACCTAACAAATTACTATGGTTAAATGGACCTTATATCTTCCAGATTGCGCAAGTCTATAATTTCAATGATTCAGAGATGATGCTTTAGGGATTGTTGCTATATTAAGTGACAAAAGTAACTGTATAACACGATTGTAACAAACAAGATGCCACCTCCGAAATCTTATGCGCTTTATCTTCGAATAATCACATTTAGATATGTGTTAATGAACAAATGTATTCTTCACAATGAACAAATTGAATGTGACCATTTGAACAAAATCGATCCAGATTACCATTTGTTGAATTTAGGAGTACTTACACACAAGAGGGGGGGTGAATTATGGTGTTCGATTTTCGCGTATTTACTGACAAACACCTTCCCGATTGCAAACATTGTTCTTGAATTACAAACAACCTCCCAACTTGTTTGCAACAAATGTTTTCAATTTGCACAAAGGCGAAAATCAACAAGATAAATGCGGAAACTAAGCACACACAATTTTTACGTGGAAAACACCTCTAGCCCAACTGAG
>JACYFF010031956.1:11821207-11906731 GCA_017589665.1 Selenicereus undatus | reverse complement strand
CATTACTTTAGGTTTGTTATCATCAAAACTGAATAACGAATTCAACACCATCAGTTGACACCATTTAATGATTCAGTCAGGCATTCGAACATATATATTTTTGCCAATTATGCACAATTTTGTGTGTAGTTTTTGCATCCATTTCAACAAAAACCTAAGTCTGCAATTTTAAAGAGTAATTCATCTAATTTGTGTGAGAAGTACCATATATTTCGATGCCCTAATTTCGCATTTTTGAATACTAATTCATCTAATTTGTATGAGAGGCAAAGATTAAATGTTTAGAGTTTGTAGCACCTGATTCTTCTCTTATACGTGAATGTTTGCTCTTGAATTTGGTCATCCATGTAGTGTAGTCAACAAGAATTGACTAGATCCAATAGACTTTGCATGCTTTTGGTCAATTTTTTAATTTTCGCCAAATCTGTTGGCTATTGAAGTTTTTTGTTGAGAACGTGATATTGAACTTCATCTTCTTTTCAATTCTTTGAACAAGAATTCATTCCCATCGAGTTGAAGCGGCTCAAACAGAGATAGAGAGAGAGAAAGAGAGAGTGTGAGAGAGAGAAGGCAAAGAGAGAGAGAGAGCGTGATAATGGGCTGCCGATAGTGGGAGGTTATTGTATTGGTTTTATATTTTTGTTTAAAAAAAAAAACTGCACGGCCAACATGTTAATTATTATACATGTTAGCCTGGAAGCATATGCTCCCAGGTCTATAATATACGTATTGGAAGTAAAGTGTTTTGATTGTTGGAAAAAAAAAGATAAATGAGGGGAACAAATAATTTTAGAGGTTATTTGTTACGTTCTTGGTCTTTGATACACAAATAAGAAATTTTGCACAAGACATGTATTACAAGAGTAATTCAATGAGGAAAATTAAATAAATTTGGTAAATAGTAAATTTCAATAACTGAAATGTCTATTAATGAGAAGGTGGGAAGAACCAAGGCCACATGAGCATCATATACAAGCAACTCAATGATCAGAAGAAGAATTTGGACATGAAAGAGTTGGTTTTTGGAGGAATGTTTGAAGGAAGATTTTACATATAGTAATGTAAACATTATTAGATGTTTTCACTTTGATACATATTATTTTAGTTGTGAGTCTTTATTGTGTATGGTCTGCTAATTTCTTTTGCATGATAGTATTTCTATGTTGCTTTTGCAATATCCTATTTGTGTTGTAATATTTGGCCACTTTTTTAGAACTTACATTGTTTTCACTCTTATCACTTTCAAATTTAAATTTTTGAGGAACAAAAATAAAATGCATAAGTTGCACATTTTACTAGCTCAACACAAAATAGTAAATCCTATTTTTCTAACTTAACTAATGATAGTAAGTAACACTAGGATCATAACATTTGCAAACAAAAACTTACCTTTGTCCAATTATAATTCTCTAAAAATTATGTTTGATTCTCTTATCTAAAAAATTCTATTAAACATATTTTAGAACATCCTAATCTTGTGTTTTTAAAACTGCTACTTCCCAAAAAAAAAAAATTCTTCCTTTGTTAGAAATTGCCCTAATATAATTTCCCCAAATTTTGGCTAAATTACTTCACACCTTTTCTAATGTTTGCTTTTACATATTTAAAATAGATTTCTCAGTAAATACGTATGAGGAGCCATTTAATTACTTCACACCTTTCTTTTTTGTCTGTATGGTAATGCAAGACAATACAATAACAAGGAAAACAAGGGAATGCTTATATATATTAAACAACACGTAAACCAACATCCGTTGATAATGTTTTGGAGAATCTAACTAGAATGATAATCAAGTCTACAACTTGAGTTTACTCCAAGACGATGCGATATTTTCTTTCTAATAAGTGGTTGTTCAGCTTCCAAAGTAAACACTTCAGACTTCCTCTTTTTTTGTTTTTTTTTTTTGCACACTGGATCAAATGAGAATCATTTGACGTCACTTGAGAGCTGTTATGGATCCAATGCTTGAACCTGTTTCCGTGGCTGCAATTTTCCCAACACCAAATAAAAAAGTTAGAATTTATTGTGCAAAAGTCACGTCTCATGTCGACTATACCTTTCTCCATGGTCTGTTTCCACATTCTGCTCTTTCATTGTGACAAGGAATTCCTTCACCTATGCTTGCTTGTCAACGTGCGGTGCCCTTGAGCTGGTGTTGAGAATTGAAAATTAGCAATGGATCATCACATCCTGAGCGAACTTCTTGCAGATCTGCATCAACTGGACTAACTGTGCTTTTTGCGTCATCCAATGCAAATTCTGGCCTTTGGTTTTCGTCAATAGTGACATGTTTCACTGCGCCTGGTTCATCAAGAGGCTTAGCACGAACAATCATGTATGACAGTGAATGTTGATTAAAGAACTCAACCTTCCTTCTTTGCTGGATCAATATGTAAGTTGAATAAGGCAGATGAAGATATCTCGGATATCACATTTTCTTATCTTCTCTTGCGAGTTGATACCCAACATTCAAAGACTTGTCATCTCCTTGAAGAAACTATCGGAGGATTGGTAATATTGTCTCTATTTCTATCCTCTAAGGTTTTCGTGGAAGTTAAGGTGGAATTAGAGTCCACACTGCATTGATCAAAATCCATGTCTGAAGCAGCTTCCACAGTATCTTCTCTCTTAATTCTGTCACACCTTTCTTCAGCCATCATCTTCTAACCCACATTTCAATCATCAGTTGCAAGAATAGGAGGTAATGCCTCCTCTGCAACACACGTATGATCATTACGCATTGCTAACGTCTCCATATCTTTGATCCCCGGAAGAGAATCTTTGCTGCTAACTATGTGTTGCCCCTCCTGGAATAATGTTTGCTTTTACATATTTAAAATACAATTTCTCAGTAAATTACTTCACACCTTTTCTAATGTTTGCCTTGTTAAAAATCGCCCTAATTTAATTGCTCTAATGTTTGCTTTTACTATGCCAATGTTTACATTTCCAGACGCTACCTTGAAATTAGAGGTGGGATACGAGGCGGGCCGGGTCAACCCAACCCGTTGAACCGCTGGCTGACAGGCCCCGTTACTGTGAACCAAACCGCACCGTGAAAGTAACGGAGCGGTCCAGGCCGCGGGGTGGTTCACGGGTTCAGTACGGGGCAGGGTGGGCTGACCCGTTTTAGGTTAAAAAAAATGGTAAATAGGAGACACTATGTCTATGACAACACGAGAGAGAGAGAGAGAGAGAGAGAGATGGAGGGACATGCAAATAATAAAAGTAAGGATTTTGATGTGATGGATTCTGAAGGAGTAACATTAAAATGTTGACACAAACACGATAAGAGAAAAAAACTAACGACATGATTTAAATTAGCAGTTAATTTTATTAAAAATGAGTACTAACTAACAACAGTATTTAAAATTAGCATTTAATTTTATCAAAAATGAGGACTAACTAAAGATATTATGAGTTTGTAATTATTAAATTAGCAAATAATAACTTATATCTATAGTAGAAGATATTTAAGTATAATTATTTTTTTTCCTTCTTACCCTGCGATTGGGGGGGGGGGAGGGAAATTAAAAGGGCTTGATCTTAATATGATCATTTAATTAAAATATTTCATATTCCAAAGATTATAAAATAATTAATTAAAACATTTCATATTAAGATGCCTACGTATCCCCACATATTTCAAAGAATATTTGTTATTCTGTATAACATATGGAGAATCAAAGCCCACATAGTTTTATACTTACCTGACTTACCTGGACAACTGGAGGTAGAATATGGCAAATATAGGAGAACATCACTCATCATCATCGAGAGCTTCATCCGCAGAGCTGCCGCCTGATGTTTCTGAACTGGATGAGAAGCTAAGTTGTACGAATTGGTCAATCTCATATTCATCATCCTCTGGTCAAGGTTGATCTTGAGATCGGTTGTACGCCATTTGCCAATCTTTCAAGCATATTAGAACCTTAATTGTGTTTGGGGTTAGGGCCGCTTGTTTATCATCAAGGATGCGTTTCCCAGCACTGAATGCTGACTCAATTGCCACAGTAGAAGGAGGACAAGCAAGAATATCTTTTGCAATTCTGTGTAAAATTGGGTGTTTTTTCCTGTTTTCTTTCCACCACAATAATATATCAAAAGATTCATCTGGTTGTGCATAACCAGAACAATGGAAATATACATTTAACTCAGCATACCTATCTCCTGGACCTGATGTGGTAGAAACCCCTGGTCCCCTCATAAGCGTATCATATAAAAATTGACTCACAAGAACAGAAGACATAGGTTGTATGGGGGTTTGTGGGGTAGCTGGTTGGGCATCTTCCGAATATTTATCATACAAAAATTGTAACAAGTTATTGCTATCATTCATAATTCTACTAACATCATAAGGGACATCTAATTTTTGGTAATAATATTGTAGATAGTTTGATACACAGGTCTTGTATCTAGGATTAAGTATAGCAGAAATTAGAAACAATTTGGGCATATAAAAAAAGTACTTAAGCAATTTTGATTTCATGTTAAGAACACAATCAAGTAAAGGATGGGATGGTGTATAAGATGACAGTTCAGCAACAATCTCTACTATTTTAACAACAACATCATTTATAGTGGGTTGATACACATAAGAAAAATGAGTTGGGGCCTTATCAAATATACCAAGAAGGTTGCAAAAGGCTTGTGCTATGTCCCATAGGTCTTGTGTCAAAATATCCTCACCCATAGCATTGTTGTACAAATAAGATATTATTTCTTTATATATGTATGTGTCCCCAAATAACTTATATGTAGAACCCCACCTAACAGACATATCAAGGTTGAAAAATTTATACGGGATAGATTTATTCCTATAAGCCTCTTTAAAAGACCGTTTGTTCCGGTCAGCACTACGAATCCACCTAATAGCCTTTCTAATAGGGTTAACTATGTAATACAATGTTTCAATACCATCCTGAACACACAAGTTGAGTACATGACATACACATCGAACATGGAAAGAATCTTTAACAAGAAAATCAAGACATCTGCTCTCAAACATGTAATTAATGCATTTAGTATTACTAGAGGCATTGTCAACACCAAGAGAAAGTATTTTGTTTTGAATACAAAAATTCGTAAAAATAGTCATCAAAGCATTTTTTAGTAAATATCCATTTTTCTCGCTTTCGATAACTTCAAAGCCAATAATTCTTTTTTGCATGTTCCATTTTTCATCTATCCAATGGCAAGTTGCACCAAGAAAATTTTCTTGAAATGGAGATCTTTACAAATCACACGTCACACTAACACGTCCTTTAAAAGCAGTCAAGTAATTCAATAATTCAGTGCAAGTATTAGTGAAGCAAGAATTAATCATTTTCTTAAGTGCACCACGTGAGGCCGCGCGATATGCCGGTTGTAGTGAACTACACAAAATGGTCAAATGCTTGACTTTCACCCATCACAAAAGGTTTTTCGTCAAGGACAACATACCTACTGAATTCATCAATCATTTTTTTTCGATTATAGAAAAACATATGTGCCGGGTTTTGCCCCTGGGAACCCGAAAATTTGTGCTTGATTAAGTGACATGCCACTGTCCTTTAAAATGCCGTGGGTCTCCAAGTGTCGTGCCATTGTTCCAGTTCCACATCCGGTGTGCATTTCATACTCCGTCTTACAAATCATGCACACAATTTTAAATTCCCCTGGCACGTTCGGAACAGGAACTTTTGTAAAGAAGTTTCACACCCAAGATGTTTGTTTCCGTTTTCCTTTATTTCTACCGGTCTCATCTCTATGTGGATGAAGAGGGGGTCTTATAGGTTGGGGTCCAATTGTATGGCCGATGGGTTGCGAATTAGGTTGTTGCGGCTCAGCTTGATGCTCAGTATTCAGTTGGGTAGCATCCCCATCAACTTCAACATCATGTTGACTTTGAACCGATTCATAGCTTGCTAATTGCTCAAAATGCCGCATCTCTTCTTGTAATCTTAGCATATTCACATATTTAGCCAAGTTAGATAATTTTTTCAATGTCTACACGAATTACTAATATATAAAATTATAATTAATATTGGAAATATCGAAATCTAAGAATCACAAATTATATTTTTTTCTTCAAAATGTACAAACGTGTTTCTAAAAATGTACAAACTTCTAAGTGACATCAAGAAACACATGTAAAATTAAACACGAATTTTATGATTAAATTACATTTGTATTTTATGATTAATACACATAAAATTAATTGGCACTTATCAACTTATCATAATTAATAACAAATTAACAAAATAAACAATACAAAAGAGCATATTTAAAAAAAATGCATGGACGTGTATATGAATTAATAACAAAATAAATAATTATACCATTTGTAAACAACAACTAACCAAAATTAATTTAACTTCTAAATTGGCACTTATCAACTTGTCATAATTAATAAGAAATTAACAAAAACAATAATAGAAAAAACATATTAAAAAGAAATGCACTAACTAGTATATCAATTAATAATAAAATAAATAATTATACCATACTTGTAAACAACAACTAACCAAAATACACTTACCTCCTAAATTGATCTTGAGCTTCGGTGCCCATAGCCATCTTCTCCTTTCTTTTGCTTGATCTTGATCTAGTTGCCATTTTTTAACGTAGATATTATATTTTAATTTTGTCTAACTAGATTTAGCACAAAATTAATATTAGAAGAAGAATTTAGACTTTAGATCCTAATATAATTAAAGAAAAATTCACAGACTTAGAGATTTTGACAGAGGCAGAAATAACTGTGAAATAGAGCGAGATAGCAGAAGAAATTGAATTGTGGTTTCTTTCACCGCCACGGTTCGAATTTATGACAAAATTAACAACTTTTTTCCCCCCAAAAATAGCAACAGAACTTTATCACTGAAAAGTAATTGCTATCTCCCTGTGTTGTCAATTGCATTGGCAAATTTTTGCAACGTTCACTGAAAATCAATTGCTTGCATTGTCAATTGTCACTGAAAAGTTCACCGCAAAAAGTTTCTGTAACGTTCACATGCATGCTCCAACAATCACATGCATGCTATCTCCAAAAAGTTGACGGGTTGGCGGGTTTGCAGGCCGAGTACGGGACGGTTTGTGGGCCGGGCACGAGGCGGTTATTTGGGCCGGTCTGAACGGTTACATAAACTCGTTTCCACCTTCACCGATCCTGACCCATGTCCCACATGGGTACGGATCGGATTAACGCGTACCCCGTTTACTATAGGCCTGGGCCGGTTCAAAAGCGGGCCGGGTGCAGATGGGCCCGGGTTGAACCGGCCCATATCCCACCTCGAATCGGAATTTTAGATTGGGGGGGTTGGGGGGAAGGGAAAAGAGAGTTCAAATGTGGTAATCAGAACATCTGGAATTTGATATTTATTAAGAGGAGGGACAAAGGCAGACGAGGAGAGAGAATGACATTTTTGAGGTCACTGGCCACAACTACCACCGCCATTGCAGCCGCTGCCGTGCCTGCTGCTTTTGCCGCTTCTTCTCTCTCTCGCTCTTCTTCTTCTTCTTCTTCTTCATACTCATCTTCGTCTTCATCTCTGATCTCGAAATCGCTGAACTTCAATTTTCTCTCTCCTAAGTTGTCAATTTTGAGCTCTGGATTGGGGCTTGTCAAGGGTTTCAGTCCCCCTCCTGCTGTTGTAATGGATGCTCCTAACTCATCTTCGAAGGTTTGTTTATCTGTCTATCTCGCCGTCTCTCTCTTCGATTGTTGAGATTTTGTGCTGATTGATTGTGAATTCATGACTGGCAGGAAGACTCGGAGTTGCCGGAGTTAATGGTGAGTTTGAATTTTTCAATTTGTTGCTTTTACTTTCATTTAAAGTTGTGGACTTGATCAATTGAATTATCTATTTTCTGCTCGATATTTAGGCTTTGCTTCTTTTTTTTTTTTCTTTCCCAGTTTATTGCTATTGAATGAGAAATATATTGTGGTGCTAACGGGAATAGGAATTTTGATGATACTTTATTTTAAGGTTGTAGAAAATTTTGCTATGCTACAAGGAAAAAATCTATGATTCAATCTTTTTGGCCAATGCCATGGTTTATATGCTATGCGAATTGGCAAGTTATTTTTAAGCCAATAATATGAGGAAAGTTTTACTTCATTGCAGTCCTGGAAAATAGTTGATGGGGCATTTCAGATGATGGTTATTTGGGATGTAGTCTATGCTGTTTAAGGCTGCATAGCTTTTTATTACTTTGGATTCCGTGTCGTGTCACTCATCAGCGTGATTTTTCTCAAGAATGAGGAAAAGCAAAGGGGATTTCACTTTGATGGCTTAAAGTTCAAATCCAAGTCACTTCCCTGGGATTCTAGTCTTGGCAAGGAGCTTTTTTAGTCTTTCTTCCTTTTTGGGGGGGGGGGGTGTTGTAGCAGCCTTGGATTGGAAAGATATTGTTTCCACTGGACGCTAGATTAAAAACCATTGATTGCCTACTACTCTACAAAATGAAGTATATGACAGTTTGATAAGATATTTTGTTTTAGTTCACTATAGCCTAAGAGTAAAAAACTCCCCAGAAGTTATTTCTGGCTATTCAGAAAGTGAATGCTAAGAAATGCATTGAGAGATCCAAAAGTTATCTGCGGTTCAGCATTCTATTATTGTGTTTATTTGATCGACAACATCTTGGCCACCAGACAAAAGAACAGGATCTCTTGGTAACAGGAAGAAGACGTACCATATGATACTCTGCGTTACTTGGACTCTTCATTTTACCTCAACTATCCATGTCGGACACTCCACACTCAGACACAAGTCAGGACACTTGGACCTCCATTTTGAACCTGTTGAAAGTTTTCAAAAAAATAAAATAAACTTGTTGAGTCCTATATGACGCCCAGGTTAGACACTCGATACTTTAATGTGAATATAGCTGCTTCCAATTAACATAGATGATATGTGTGTGTGCTCTGTCATGTATTTGTTTGTCTGCTTTGTGCATCATTTCTTATTGTATAATTAGAATCAAGGGCATAGCTTATCTTTTTAGCTAAGCAGCGAATACTGAATAAAGGTCAAAATTAGTTTCTGATGGCAGTGCTTGTTGATGTTTGTTGCCATTTTGGTTATGGTGATGAATATGATATTGTGATATGTGCATTGATTTTATGTTCTGGTGAAGAAGTACTTGCCTGAGGAAACTATATTTCATTATTGTTACATTGTTGTGGGTGGCTTGTGGTGCAATATCAAGGTTACTCTAGCATGATCTATGTTTATTAGGTTTGAGATGCTGAAACAACCTCTTTTCAGAGAGCATGATGAGGTTGTCTGTTTGCACCCCCTCCTTGGATCGTGCTTTGGTAGGAGCTTTATGTGTTCACTTACCATTTACTCCCATAATGTTACACTAAAAGTATCAGCATAGCTAGCTTATTACTGTTTCACACACTGTGAGAGTTTGTGCTTATAGCTGGTTAATTGACCAATTTTTGCCCTTAATACAGACGGAGTTCATGGTGGATATGAAGTGTGAAGGCTGTGTCAATGCCGTCAAGGGTAAACTAGAGACTGTTGAAGGTACTTGCTAGTAACCTGAATTGCACCTTACAATCGAAGGCCTTTTGATTTTAATTTATTACATCTTCTCTTTGGTTTGAATTTACTAGGAGTGAAGAGTGTTGAAGTGGACTTGAGCAACCAAGTAGTTAGGATTCTGGGCTCCTCACCTGTTAAATCCATGCAGGAGGCTTTGGAGCAAAGCGGCCGTAAAGCTCGATTGATTGGTCAAGGAGTTCCAGAAGGTTGGTTCCTTTAAAATCTTCTGTTCTTATCCCTTATTTTCTTTGTTTGTTAGATTCCTAATTATGGTTTGATTGCTTCATGTCATTGTACTTTGTGCACACTGATACATACATAAAAAAAAAGTTTTTTAGGAAGGGGCACTGCCCCCTGTGTCCCCAGACTCCCCACATAACTTCACCTCTGGCCCAGGGCTCTTAGGACAGAGTGACTAGTGACTACATTGACTTTACATAGGCAATAGTTTGCCCCCTGCCACCCGAGTGAGACCGACAGGCCACAGTCCCCAAGTCTGACTAATCTGGCTTGGAAAGATTAGTTATATTCTGGGTTAGCCCAACGAGACATTCATTACGTTTTTGTACTAATTTTGAACATATTCATCCAAAAAAATCGTATTCAGAATCTTGGCCACTGAGCAGAAAGATGTCAATCTTGCCTTGAGTGCTTCATATCTTATGAATTGGAAGCTTGGCTTTTTTATGCTTCCAATTTTTATGCAGCTTTTGTTTGTAGTGTACTGCACACGTGTGGACCATTGTATTAAACCTGTGCATGCCTTGCAGATTTCCTTGTATCTGCTGGTGTTGCAGAATTTAAAGGCCCAGATATCTTTGGAGTGGTCCGTTTGGCTCAGGCCAACATGGAATTGGCTAGAATTGAGGCCAACGTTAGTGGGTTACCCCCTGGAAAACATGGCTGGTCTATTAATGAATATGGTGATCTGACTAGAGGTCCAGCCAGCACTGGGAAAGTTTACAATCCTCCAGTCCAAGGCGGTGAATCAGAGGTATCTCCTTGGGCTTTTCTTTTTTTTGGGGGGGGGGGGGGGCGGTTATGTATGAGTTACGACGTGAAGGAAATAGTGATAATCTGTACAAGTAGATATCTCTGTCTCCATTTAGCTTGCAACTGTTTTTAATATATATATTGTCTTCTGACAAATATGCACTTTCTCCAGCCTCTGGGTGACCTGGGAACATTAGAAGCCGACGAGAAAGGTGAAGCTTATTATTCGGGCGTTAAGAAAATGCTCAGGATCGTCGATTTGATTGGACGGTCCATTGTTGTATATGCAACTGAGGACAAGTCAGATCCAGGGCTTGCAGGTGCTGTGATTGCCAGAAGTGCCGGAGTAGGTGAGAACTACAAGAAGCTGTGCACTTGTGATGGAACCACCATATGGGAAGCAAAACCTGATTTTGTCACCAGCAAGGTCTGACAGCATATTCATTCTAGCTCCACGATGAAAAGGGGGAAAGAGGGTCTGATTGCAATGTTCATCCACAGCTTGTACAAATTTACGGGCATTTGTAACCTCTTTACATTTATGATCGCTCATACTTGAATTGGTCAATTGGCTAGGAAATTCAGATCCTTTCATAGAACTATAATGACATTCATTAAGTAATCTCACCTATTCTTACGTTTGAGACTTTCTGGTAATTGTTTGGTTTGAATAGGATTACCCTTTTGAACAGAATAACAAAGAAAAGGGGATGTGACATGTCACATGTTTTAAGACCTAAAATTATGATACGAAATGGGGTCATTGACGTTTCCACATGCGGGTACGTTTGTATACTTGTGTCGCAGTGCTTGAAAAGGTTTGGAATTGTATGCTGCATATTTGGGCAATCCAATGTGCACGTTACATGCATGATGACCGACGAACCACCAAACATTTGACAAAGTACGGAGATACAGAGATTGAATTTCATGATGAACTAGAATGAGCTGCAAACCTAGTTATTTATCCTTGCAATTACAAATCACAACTCTCTCTCTCTAATTCAGTTGACAAAAATAACAACCCTGGGGCCTGGGCCCCTAACCTAACAAACTTCTCAACCAATTTTCCTGTCAGAAATTATGCGACATATGCGATAGTAAAATAAACTGTTGAGTCCATTCATACTTGGGATGTGTCTGACCAAAAGAAAGGTTTTGAATGAGTTGTTGTAACGGTTGAATAGCTCGCCAAAATTGTTTAGCCATTATCCGACGGATCTGATTGCAAGTTTCTAAGGGTAAGAAGCCAAATTTTCCTCAACCTGTTTGTATACTATTTCATAGTCAAAACGAATCAACTTAGGTAACCATTTGCTCTGGAAAAAGGTGGTAATTTTGTACTCCTTTATGTGCTTGAGACTGAAATGATCAGTCTGGATAATGAAATGTCTGCCCAACAGGTGAAGTCTCCACTTTTCTACTGCCATGAACTCCTTTTTATAATTGTATCTTAGAGATAGAGCCATACTTAGGTAAGTACTGGGATGCCCTTCCTGCACCAAAACTGCTCCAATTCCCAACCCAAATGCATAAGTTTCCAGTTTCTACCACATAAGTTTTAGTGAAATTTGATGAAGTTAGCACAAGGTAGGAAGCATAGCCATCTTGAGTTTCTTAAATGCTTGTTGAGTCAATAGTGAAATGCACTTCTTTTGAGCATTTCAGTCAAAAGTTTACTCAAGTGCCCATATTTCTTAAGAAAAATTTACACATTGACACGTTGAGGTTTGGTGTATTAATTTCTGGGACCGATGAATCTGGTAAATAATTTCCAGAACCATCACCGTTTGGGGTAAATAATTTGTTGGCCTATTTCCGGTGTCAAACATGAAAATCCAGTCAAAGTAATAAAAAGTCACGAATATTTTCAAAAATACCTCTCCATGCAGGTTGATAAAGGATTTTTAATTGTGTTGCTATTTGAGTTGTTCCAACGGTAAAAAAAAATTTTATTTAAGGATTTCTAGTCCTCTCATCCCACCCCACCCCTCATTTTAACTCGTCCCCCCCCCCCCCTCTCTCTCTTCCCTCTCTCTCTCTCTGTCTATCTCTTCCCTAGTCCACCATTGAAGGGCCTCAAAGGAAACAGTGAAGGTATGTAAAATTTATTTATTTGTAAATAGTTAATATATTATAATTTAGTAGTGCTTTTAAATAATTAATTTTATATTTAGTTAGGTTTAGGTCCTTTTGACCATGTTGGTTGACTTAGTTATAGTTTTTTTGTTAGTGAAATTAATATTGGGGAAAAAATTTGGTTTAAAAGATATGCATAGTTCATCTAGTTGCGGAGGCGGTTACATTCATTACGATGTGGAGGTTACGTGTCCAAATTGTGGAATAGTTGCGGACATAAAGTTATCAAAGTCTCGTGACAACCCCAGAGGGCTATTTTACAAATGCAATAACTGTGAAAAATTTGTGAAGTGGGCAAAACCTATGGAAGATAGACGAAGAGTGTTAAATGAAGAGCAATCAAGCAAGCATGCCATAGTGAATGAACTGAGAGAGATTACAATGCTGCTGAAGGACATTAATGGGAGAATTTTGGTTGGAATTATAGTTATGGTAGCAATCCTTGTAGTGATTGCAATGAAGTGAGCTCCTGTGTGTTTTAGTAATGGAAAATATATTATCTGCGTACTGCACTAAGCATGAATGAAATACTAGCAATGATTTCTTTATGCAATAATCTGTTTGTGCAATAATCAAAATGCACTAGAATAACTCCAATACAAGTTTGTTGTGTATAACAAAACTAGCAATCAAAACACAAAAACAAAGTACCTATAACTAGAAACAGAGTGAATGATCAAAGGATATATCAAATTTCAGCAGCACAAAATCCATATCAGACTGGCACATGATAGTCTCCACAGCAGCTGGGCACCAATATTCCAACATTCTTCTATCACTGGGCAGCAAAATATTCCAGAAACTGAGAGGAGGTGAGTTTTGTGAGTATGAAATACATAATGCATAATACTATATGATGACAATAAGTTTGAAAAATGGGTACCTCAATTCTGCTGGGTCTGGGATCTGGTTTTCCTAGATGAAATAGTTTGAGATCTTGTTTGTCTAGTTGAAGAAGGCTGTGGCCTTGCTGGTTGAGATGAAAAAGTTCTTGGTTTTTTTGGTTGAGATGTAGAAGGTGTAGCAATGGTTGGCTGAGATAAAGCACCTTGTGTTGTCTTCGCCCTCTTTGAAGTGTTCTCATCAACCTTACTTGGCCTACCAACTCTTCTTTTGTCACCAACTTTTGGTTTTCTGGGCTTATCCTTTCCTCTCTTTATCTCAAGTACATTGCCTTATCTGTGACTCCTAGAGTTATGTCCAAACTGCTTGCACTTGCTGCATCTAAGGGTGTTGCTTCTAGTATACACCTTTCTTTTCTTAGTTATGTCCCTTCTTTTCTCACTGGATGATCTACCTCTCTTGAATTGAACTGGTGGGGGGGCTAGCTTAGGACATTCCCTTTCTTTCCAAAAGATGGGATCTTTGATAGGGTGCATGATGACATCAAAAGTTTGCAAGTATGACTTGATGGTGTATGATTTATGAACATATGAATCAATGTCTTGCCTTTCCTTCAAAATGCATCTTATCCCATGCTTGCAAGGTATATCACTTATGTCCCACATCAAGTAATCACAGTGATGCTGAGCTAGGTTCACTGTGAATGTAGTACTGCCATCTAAAACTTCAAACACACCTCTGCCAGCAGGGGTGACCATACACTCCTACTTTCCAATTTAGTTTTGGTTATAATCAATTTGATTCTGGGAACCACATGACCAGGCCAAGGCTTAGCCACCTTAAATCTGTTGGCTATTGTTTTCATAAACTTCCTCCTAATCTCCTCTAAAAGAGTGAAAACATGTTTATATCTAAAAAGCTCTATCTTTCTATTGAAAGATTCTACAAAGTTAGTAGTATCATCAGGGCATTTAAAGTGAACAAGGAAGGTGTACTTAACCCAGTGTTCAACTGGCTCACCCGGTAACCATTCATATGCATCCACCGACTCTTTCTTTATTGCTTCCATTGCTTGGTTGTGGACATGCTTATTGTAAGCATTACAGGTAGTCCAGAACAACAAGTGCAGCTTTGCACTTGCAGCAACAGTCACTAAAATTTCAGCAGTGTTTAAGCAAGTACATGCTTCAATGTAAATAAATAACAAACTAAAGTCTGGGTAAAACTTGGATATTCAGCACTAAAGCTCCTGTAGTAGTGTACATCACAAATTCTTCTATTACACTTTGGAAAAATCTCTCTAAAAGCCTTAATCAAACCCTATATAAAAGAATATTAATTTAGAGGGACATCATCAGGGCCTTGAGAGATGAAATAAATGCAGTTAGCATAAATAACAACATAAAAAGAATTATACACACATACCTTGTGCCTGTCTGAAATAAATGTTTACTTGGATAAATCTGTCCCATCCAAGCAGATCCTCAAAGCCCTAAAAAAGTAAGCCCAGTTGTCCCTATTCTCTATCTCAACAATGCCATATGCTAATGGGAAGAACCCATTGTTTGCGCCTAAGACCATTGCTGTTAGCAACACTCCTTTGTATGGACCCTTAAAAAAACACCCATAAACTCCAATGAAAAGGTCTACAGCCCCTCCTAAACCTAGTGATCATAGCCCCAAATAAAATGAACATCCTTTTGAAAAGAGGGATATCATCAGGGCCTTGAGAGATGCAAGAAGTTATGGTCCCTGGGTTAGCCTCTTTGATTTCCTCAATATATTCCACTAGTCTTGCATAAGACTCCTCATGCTCACCATTCACCCATGACTTTAGAGGCTTCTTTGCTCTATCACAGGTGTGCCTAGGAAGAGCAACTCCATACCTTTCCATAATCAACTTCTGTATATTACCAGCTTGCATAGTAGGATTTGCCTTAAAATCTATCAGAAGTTGTTCTGCAATCCATGGATGTGAAGCCATCTCGTTCTCTTGTAATCTAGGGCAAGAATGGGAGCCCTTCAGTGATTTAATTTTTCATGTCACACCATCTGGCAATCTAGAGCAGTGCACTCTCCATGTACAAGTTTGAACCTTACATATAGCTATGTGTCTAAACCTATCATTCTTAATCCTTTACAATGCAAATGACTCATGTATTGCAATCTCTAATCACCTTGCTCCACTGATCTTTATCCACAAACATGTCCCCCTCAGCTATGGACACTTTACCATATGAGTTTCTTGCCCACATATTTCCATTTTGATACATTTTGTTCCACACATTTTCAGTTGGGTTTCCATCTTCATCCTCAGCATCAACATCAATGTGCCTAGGTATTTCATTCTCTAAATCAACATTTAATAAGTCACCAGCATCACTCTCATCATTGTTGCCATTTTCATCTGAATCTACCAAGGTCTCATTACATTCTTCTTCTTCAGAAGCCTCTTCCACATCTTCAGCATCAAAATCAACATCAAGACTATCATCAGAATCACCATCATCAATCCCTCCTGAACTGCCTTCCTAAAACTTCCCATTATAATCATAGTCAGACACCCCTGTAGGTTGACTGAGATATCTAAGATCATATGCTTCTAGCCCTCCTAAACCAACATTTATTGCATCTAAAGATGGAAGTTCAAGATGAGATGTTGATCTGGGTTGAGAGGAAAGGTATGCAAACAAATCGACAGTCAATAGAGGTAATTGTGACTCATGTTGAGCAGATTCAGGGTCATGATGTATAGAAGAGAGAGGCTGAGAAGATAAAGGATGAGGGAGTGGACTAGAATGAGGAGCAGTAGGTTGAGGCTGAGAAGTAATAGGGGGGGTGGGCTAGAATGAGGAGCAATAGGTTGAGGCTGAGAAGCAACAAGGGCAGGGGTAGCAGGTTCAGTACATGGTTCTTTATGTTGGTGGGCTGATTTTGACTTTTGCATTGGTGATTTTGGGCCTTGAATTCTAGATGCAGGCCTTTTACTTCTGTTAGGTGAGCCACTGGGCTGGCTATTTGGAGTTATAATAAGACTGTCAGCCCATTTCTTAGCTTGCCTCCTACACACCATCTCTTCATACTCCTCCATTTTAACTGTCCCAAAATCATTCTCACCCTCATTAATACAAGCAGCAGCTAGAGGTTCAATAGGTTTCTCAATTGGGGCTGCTTGGCTAGATTGCAATTCTTGAACAATGAAGGTGTACATAGTAGGGGTACTCAAAGCTAGCATGTATATTGGAATCTTACCACCATCATACTCCCAAATACTAACCAAGTTTCTCCAATCCTCATCAAATTCTAAGGGCAACTTCTTCTTTTAACCAGGAGGACAGAATACAAACCCAAAGTACTCAGGTACATCCACTCCACACTTCTTACCCTCTACATAAGCATCTCGGTAAAGGTTAATCATCTGATATCTATCTAAATTCACATTTGAAATTACAAACATACAACCTTCAAAATAAATTGCCAATACCCTATCATCTTCAACCTACAAGTTACATACCAAACAAATAAGAAAAACAGAGAATCATGAACTATGTCTAGGATATGAGAAATCCACTTCAACATGGATCCATATTTACAAATTAGTTCAGCAATCCAGAAAATTAAGTATGCTAATTTACTCAACATGCATTCAACATGGATTCATACATTCGATTCAAAGTCAAACAAAGCTAAATTCCCCTGGCTCAAGCCCTAATTTACTCAAGCACAACAAATTACCCCCAATTTTACACATGCATGATTTTGTAAACCTAATTATCCCAAACCCTAATTTCACCATCTGTTCTAAATTATTAGATATGCTTTTTTTAATTACTTTTCTCCAACTGCTCAAAATCATCATCAGTAACAAATTATTTTATAATTTGCACTAATCAACAATGAATATCATATTTTAACCACAATTAGATGCCAAGCCCTAAATATTCCCCACTTGTGTATAAAGATGAAATTTTTTATACTTCTATACCTTCCTTTTCAACTGACTTTTCTGCTTTTCCATGCTCTTCCCTTCCAGATTTGCAGCTTTCGTGGGGACCAAAGAACTTCCTTTTCAACACGTGCCCCTTCTCTTATTTCCCACTTGCTAATCAATTGATGTGGGCCTTATCTTCAAAATGTTGCATTGACAAGACGAGACAGACAAATTTTTCTTATCCAGCTAGAGAGAGACAAAGGACCCCCACAAGATAATGGGGGTTGTGTTGTGGAACTGCAGACACTAGAGAGAGATGAGAATTGATGAATGCTGGTAGAGAGAGAAGATAGAGAGTCTAAGAGAATACTCTGGACTTTTTTTTTCAAAGTAATTGTATGAGATACATTTCCTAGGCTAGGGAGGGGCATTTTTGAAAATACTCGTGACTTTTCATTACTTTGATCGAATTTTCATATTTGAAATCGGAAATGGGTCAACAAATTATTTACCCCAAACGGTGATGGTTCTAAAAATTATTTACCAAATTCATCGATCGCAGAAATTAATACACCAAACCTCAATGGGTCAATGTGTAAATTTTTCTATTTCTTAATAAATCTTCTATAATACCTAATAAGGCCTAAAAACCCTCTCAACTGCTTGATGTTGGTGAGGTTGTCCAATCTCACACACCTTCAATCTTTTTAGGATCAATAGAGACCCCCTTAACAGTAATTAGATGCCCAAAGTACTCTATCTCTTGATTTGCAAATTTCATTTACTTATCTCAGGAAATAAAGTGTTTGGCCTCAAGACTTCAAAGGGAGTCCTCAAATGAGTCAAATGCTTCTCATAGGTCGGCATGTAGGTAAGGATATCAATAAAAAACACCAAAATAAAATTCCTTGAGTAAGGTTTGAACATGTGATTCGTGAGGGACTGAAAAGCGAAGGGAGCATTTGTTAAAACCAAATGGCACAACTAAGAACTCATAATGTTCATCATGGGTTCTAAATGTTATTTTTTCTACATCTATGGGGTTCATTCTGACTTGCCAATTCCTAGAATCTTAGGTCAATTTTTGAGAAATAAATAGCTCCAGGTAGCTCATTCAACAATTCTTTAATTGTGGGGAGTCGAAACTTATCCAAGACTGTATATTTGTTCAACTGTCTGTAGTCTATGTAAAGCCTTAAAGATCCATCTTTTTTCTTTGCCAAGCCAATAAGGGATAAGCAAGGACTCTGAGAAGGTTTAACAACACCAGCCTCTGGATTCCCCCCCCCAACTGTTTTCTCATCTTTTTGTAGTGAGGGAATTGTAGGGTCTGGCATTGATTAGTAATTACCATCTTTAAGAAAAATTTTGCAGTCATGGCTCCTATGCGGAGACAGAGACTTTGGCTCCTCAAAAATTCAGCAAGCTCATTCAATAGCTAAGCCAACTGAGGCTTTTTAATTACAGATTGTTCTTTGAACATCAATGTAGCCATAGTCTGCACATGCATGGCAAAAAGCTAAGCTAAATGCAACATAATTTTTTGTAAATTCTTCCCATTCGTCCACTCAATATTAGCCTTTTGGGTACCCTTTACAGTAATCCTCTTGCCATTATAGGTGAAATCGATTTTGAGTTCCTCAAAATTCCATAGGATAGAACCCAATGTAGATAACCATTAAACCCCTAAGACCATCTCACAACCCCCCAAGGGAATTAATAGAAATCAGTTGACAGTTGTCCTAGCAAAGACCAGAAATATTTGCACAGAGTTTTATAGTTAAGTCGTTGTCCATTTGCTATTGCAACTTGCTGGGAAGTGACCTTTTTGACATCATAATGTAACCTCTTAGTAATTGTAACGTCTAGGAAGTTATGAGTGCTCCCAAAGTTGATCAAAATGTGCAAGACGCATGGTATTCTTTGTTTTGCCAGTCACTCTCATAGTCTAGTAAGTATTCAACCTATTCAATGCATGCAAAGAAATATGAGGAACCTTATGTCCTACTAAATGCATCTCCCTCACACTGTCATCCAACACCTCCTCTTCATTTTCCTCCTCCACATCTTCCTTTTCTTCCATTATTTTTAATCTATATACTTGTGTTTTATATCCATCCTAGGTAAATACTTCTCATCACAAAAGAAACATAAATTCGTAGCCCTCTTTTGATCAATATTATTGGGACTTAAAAAATCCTTTTATAATTTCTGGGTTTAGATGTGATTGAGTTGACACTATTGCTAGGGTTGGGCTTCGTGGCTGAATATGATGAGGAAGGATTGAACCTTTGATCAACTTGGAAATGGGGTTCTTAAGCTATTATTACTGCTCCTTGAATGAATAGGACAAGGGTTTCTCCACAATACATTTACGTTTTCTAAAAATGTAAGCATTGCTTCTTGAAGTTTTGCTAGAGTATAAGAGTGCATCATATAAAGTTTGTGGCTTAAACATTCTCACCAGTCACAACATTCTGAATCTCATCACTTAACCTACCCATAAAACAACTTATGGCATGATTGACAGGTAACTCCACTCGATTTAGCAAAGCTATCAAAAGATTCTTAATAGTGCTCTGTAGAATCGGATTGTTTTTAATTTTATCAATTCAACCAACGAGTCATCAAAAGGTTGAGCTTCAAACCTAATTAAGATAGTTCTCTTATACTCCTCCAATCCTGGCCAAATCTTTCTCAACTTTTCATGAAAGATTGATGTCAAAGTAGGGGTTTTCCGCTCAAATGGATAGATGTTATTTTAACCTTAGCATTATCCAGAATGTTATCAACCTCAAAAAAGTACTTATATTCATACACCCACTGAACATTATCCCTATCAAAACAACACCTGCCTACCCAGACCAGTAGTAAGCTCATTCAAGTCTGAATTGATACGTTCTTACTTTTTGCTGCTAATGCTCACACATCTGAATCTTCATAGATTGTTAAATCTCAATCCAAGCATTCTGCATAATTTGGCACAATTCCTCGAATTTTCTTTACTCATCATTACCGTGAGAATTATCAAATATTGCCATGAAATTGATAGATCTTGAACCACTATAATGCACGCTGGATTGATTGGGGATGTAAACCAATCAATCAAACAACAAAGGTGAATTCATTTAAGAGGAGTTAATTAGAGATTCACACCAACTCATCAAATTTGAACAAATAGATTAGGGTTAAGGTTCATATTTGGACCCTACTCTGACACCAAAATGATAGGTACTCTGTAGGAAGCAAGAGATTTCAAGGAGAAGAGAAGAAGACTTGGTAAGATAAATTGAGAAAGTAGAGAGAGAGAGAGAGAGAGAGAGAGAGAGAGAGAGAGACATTGAGTTCAATTGAATCAAAATGAGTACAACTTCTAGCAGACTAGTTATTTATCCTTGCCATTACATATAGCAACTCTATCTCTAATTTACTTAACAAAAATAATAACATCCCCCGAACACAAGCAACTTCTCAATCAATTTTGCTGCTAGAAATCACACAACATACATATGAGTAAAATAAACTGCTATGAGATTAGTGCAAGATAAAGATATTTTTATGTGTAACAATTATTGTTTAGTTTGATTATTGTTCAAAGATTGACAATTTGCCATGTTTCTTATATATTGTTTAGAATGAGGAACATACATTTTTTTGGACCTTGTTGTTTGGTATAAATAAGTAGAATTGAGCAAAATGTTATTTTGTTTTCTTTTAACTATTTTGAAGACAATAAATACTCTTTTCCATAGCAAGTGGCATAGTGCATGAGTGTACTTGGGTTGCTTAATCTTGAAATTAGAGAGGAAGGAATGTCTAAGGAAATCCAAATAATCTAACTATACTTGTGACCCGAATCACCTCATATCAATTAAATTTATAGTGACTAAAATTGAGTTATAATTGTACCATATTTTATGTAGATTTTTTGCCTCCTCCTTGATTTACTACTTCAAAGATGACCTAGTTCACCTCTTTGAGTCCTTTACTATATGCCTTCAGTGACAATTGCTTTAGAAAAGGATGAAGCAAATTACATTCAATTTGAATAAAAATATTTTTTCAAATAAGTGTACCCGCTTTAAGACAGTTGGTATATGGTCCATCCGGTTGTACAATTGCAATTGTACAATCGGGCCCACAAATTGTCCATTTGGCGCGCCACTTACATAAAGCAAGGAAACCGCCGCAATATATATATATATATATATATATATATATATATATATATATATATATATATATATACATACATACATACATACATACATACATACATACATATATATAAACAAAAAAGCGCTCATAACTGCAACTTCAAATCACGTCGTGACCCACAAACTTCTGCTTACTTTCTCTCTCTGAAACCGCTCAAATTTGTGCTTGATTTGGTGAAATTATGCTGCGTTTGCTCACTGATTCTACCAAGAAATCTTTGGAAAATCACCACTGAAACTTGAACCAAACACTTTGATGTAAGTTTTAGCAGCATACAAAATTTATTTGCATGTTCAAAACAAAACAATGAATTCGCTTGACATTTTAGATTTTAACAAAATCGTGCACTCATAATCTCGTTTTTTAAATGTTTACAGATGGAAACTCACCATTCCTCGGCAACGAAGAAGAGATCTGCTAGTGATGAATCAAACACTGCTAAGAAAAGGTATGTTAAAAACCTTAAACCTTGAAAACCTTAAACCTAATATTAGTGAGCCAGCATACATCACCAGTGAGCAGTAACCACGAATACCTGATTCTGTCAACAAATTCACATTAAACACGTTTACCTTAATGTTGACTAATACATGCAAAACACTTTTACCTTGACTCTTCTTATTTTGTTGTATAGTGAGTTGTACCTTATATTGTGGTGAGCCATATCTTCACTTTAGTAAGTTGTGAATTATATGCTAGTTTCTGTCAACATATGCATGCTATAGTGAATTGTGTCCTATAATATAGTGAGTTATGGCTTGAATGTAGTGAGCCATGATAAAAATCTAGTGAGCTGTAAATTATATTCTAGTAGCTGTCAACATATGCATGCTCCAATAAGTTATGCCTTATATTATAGTGAGCTATGGCTAGAATTTAGCAAGCCATGACAAAAATGTAGTTAGTTGTGAATTATATGCTAGTTCTTGTCAACATATGCATGCAACATGCTATAGTGAGTTGTGCCTTATATTATAGTGAGCTGTACTTTACATCCTAGTGTGCCATACCTTAAATTTAGAAAGTGGTACCATACATTCAAGTGTGTAGTTTAGAACTCCAATATCTTTTCATATACTATTTCACATATATAGTGAGTTGTATCTTATATTATAGTGAGCCATGATATCTTTGTAGTGAGTTGTACCTTTGATTTTAGTGCCCTTCCACATTTCCTGTAATATTAACATTATATCTAATACTATTTGATAGATCAAAGACAGAAGGGTCAAGCACAAGTCCTCAAGAGATGATTATGCAAGTTGTCAGAGACATCTCTTTTGATTAAGTGAACTTTAGGTAAAACCGCATATTCAAAAAATTGAGAATTATGAATTTTTTTTAAGGGGCAGTTGCTAGACTAAAAACGGCTGATGGTGGGCCCGGGTGGACAATTGAGATGTCCACCCGATTGTACGTAATAAAATGCGGTCTTAAGATGCATTAAAAATATTTTTGAATAAAAATAGAGATAAATATTTTGTCTTTTATTGTGGGTGTAAATGTGTTCTTTTTATATTACTTTCTTTTGATAAAAAAACTAACTTATTGAGCATCCCCTTGAACTTCCTTATCTAAAATATGATTATCTCTTCTGATTTAGAGTAATTAATTGCTAAATTCTAATGCTCTTTTTTGATCGGAAGGGTAATACAAGTAACATGATGATAAAAAAGTTAAAATGATTTCTAACCTTTACAATGCAAAAGAAACAACATCCATAAATGACCTAGAGAAGATTATGACACTACAAGAAAAAAAAAATAAATTGCAACCTTCATTACTGCCACCTCGACAAAGAATCGATTTATTGAAATTAACTTTTCATCATCCAAACTTAGTATTTCGAATATCCTATTTTTTCACATTGAGTCTCATTGATAGCAAACTGTTGACTTCAATGGATACAATTATGTATCCAATCTTGCTAACCAGTTGTTGAATCTATTGTTAGAGTGATAAGCTTCCCTACACCAAGCAATTAGGTTAGAATATCAAGAAACTAAAAAAGACTAAATCTTACAAAACAAACAAAAAATAAAAAAAGAGGGTCAAAAACCCAAACCGTGAAAAAAAAGGATAAAAAAACCCCCCAGAGCGAAAAGGCGCCGTTAGTTTGTAGAGTGTTCTCGTTGTTGGAACTTGTTCGTAGCTCTTTCCAGTTAATTCCGGAACTCCCTCCCTCCCTCATTGCAACCTCGAATTATTCCATCTTTGATACGTTTGCAGAATAACCCAAATTGCAAATTTAAGAACCCTAGAAAATCTCACCTTCATTCTCCCATACAATTCTTCCAGCAATTAGAACTCATAACAGCTCAAAAATTTGAAGAAAAGTGCATCAATGGAGGCCACGAAGGACCAAATCGTCGATGTTCGATCAGTTGTTGAAGCCGTCGCCGATGAAGAGGATGATGTCCCCATTTACCAAGTTGAGAGCCTCTGTATGCGTTGCAGCGAAAATGTATGTATTTCTCTGTCTTTTTTCTTTTGGTCTTTATTTGTGACTTTGTCATGATTTTTACCTGCTTGTGTGTGTTTTGCTGATGTGTTTGGCATTTTGGGTAATTGGATTTTCTTGGTGGAGTTGATAGCTTATTTGGTTTTGATTCAATTTAAAGGAATAGAATGATTTCAGCTTATGCTTACCGGGTAACTGTTATTTATTTATTTTTTTTATTTTTTATTTTTTACAGGGTACTACGAGGCTTTTGCTTACTCTGATTCCTCACTTTAGAAAGGTGTGCATATTTTCCTTTGAATTCCCTAAATTTATGTGGGTTCTCATATTGTGAGTTATGTTTTACTGCATTGATGCGAGGATTCTTTTTGTAGTTGCTGCTTATTTTTATGTTTCATAACTTTATGCTTAATTCTTGTGTGATTGCAGATTTTGTTGTCGGCATTTGAGTGTCCGCATTGTGGTGAGAGGTAATGTCACTTGTGAGGGTCTTGCACGTGCTTTATGTATCGTTATACTTGCTGTTTTCCCTTAAAGAGTCAGCCAAATAGTATTGTTTGGTTGAATTTTAGGTTCGTGGTAATTTCTAGGATTAGATCACAGAGGCCAGAAGTTATGCTTATATAAAGGGTAAGAATTGATGTCGTTCGTGATGCATTTGCTGTAGGAAAGAACTTTTTTTTTTGTGTTGGGGGAGGGGGACAGAGGGAATGTTGTCTATGAATGATTCCTTATTTGAGTGCTGCCCGCCCTCCCTGATACAATCCAAGAATGCAATATGAGAAAAAGTTGCCTTATTTTCTCCTCCCTATCTTACAGGAACAATGAAGTTCAGTTTGCGGGTGAGCTGCAGCCACAAGGATGTTGTTACACCCTAAAAGTTCCTGCCGGAGATGCAAAGGTTGTATTAGAAAATCAGCTGCATCTTGTGCATGTTACTGGTTGTAAGAAAGGGTTGCCAATTTGGTTTTAGTTGTTAGAAAACCACTTTCTTGAATCCGGAATTGGAGCTTTTTAATATGTTTAACCTTATTTCCTATTGGCATTTATAAACATGATCATTTCTGGACTCACCAGTGCTCATTGCAGATGCTGAATCGACAAGTTGTAAAATCTGAATCTGCAACCATAAAGGTACCTACCTTTTACTCGTATCATAACATTCTAGCTGCACTAACTGCATTGCTGATTACCAAGGATTTGACTGCTCTACTCTATCATTATCGCAATGGAGTGCATTCGCAATTGACAGTGTCAAATCTAATTCATTGACTGGAGTCTATCTAGCTAAGTTGCTATGTGTGTGGCTATGTTTTTCTGTGACTTCCTTTATTTGTACAAATCCCAGCTGCTGTGCAGATTCTTGATGCTTCTTCTTTATTAAAGGCAATTCTGTAGCTTAAAATTGAGATTTGAATGTATGTTCTCTTTCTTCTTTACCTGCATGCACTGGCACGATTGGGTGTTTTTCCTTGGGGATTAAGGAGTCCCTGATGGAGGGATGGGGTATATATGTAATTATGTAATATATATAAATTTATATACGTATGAGTGTGTGTGTGTAATTTTGCATATGTGTGTGCGTGTGTGTGTATATACATATATATATATGTATCTGTGTGTGTGTGTGTGTGTGTGTGTGTGTGATGTCGTATCTCCTAAAGAGTTCTATGGCAATGTGTATTCTAGAAAGAATAGGAGATTTCATAATATAGGAATTCTCTTTTAGGATAAAATCTTTTTTGTTTTCTTAGATTATTTTAGTTATCGTAATATTGACGTAATCTTTATATTTATTTTATATTACTTTTTTCAGTTGTATTGATTCCTATAGAAACCCCCCTCGTCCCTTGGGGAAAAACACACTTGAATGAATTGAATTATTGAGTTTTTGAAAGTTCTTGTGTGGTTTTCTAGGTGTGGGCATTGCTCTTAGAGCGTCCTACATCAATTTGGTATCAGAGCTTTTGATCCTAATCGTTGCGAAACCCTTTCTCACTCAAGTTTTTCTGTTTTGGCTTCCCTTTGATTTCCCTTTTCCTTTTTTTCCTTACGTTCAAAAAAAAAAAACCAAAAAAAAAAAAAGAAGAACCCTAACCTGTGCCGCTAGCCTCCCAGTTCGCCACCTAGTAGTGGTTGGCCCCTGCCACTGACCACCACCCCTCGACCAGCCCATCCGGTCGACCGCCACCACACAACCACCGACCTTCGCCACCCGCCAAGCCTTAGTTCCCGAGGTGGCAACCCTAACTGCACAACCCCAATCCTTTCAATTGCACCACCAAACTCGTCGACCGCCACCATCGACCACCACCCCTCGACTAGCACCTTCGACCGACCACCATCGCACCGCCACCCGTGGCTGCCGTTCACCGGAAACCTAACAGCCCGATTCGCAAACCCTAATTGCGAATTGCCCCAATTTTCGAGCCCTAGCTTTTCAATTCGCCCTCAATTCATCTAAGACTCCCAAAATTGACCTTTTCCCTTGAATTCCCGCTGAATTTCGCCCAAAACCCTCAACACAATTGAAGGAAATCGTATCAATTTGGCTTCGATTGCTTGGGTACCAAACCGCAAACCCTAGTTTGCACGAACTGCTTGCTAATTGAAGGCGTTGGTGCCTTCGGTCAGTAGCAGGGGTGCTGATACTCCCTGGGCTGTGCTGTCCCACCACCTCCGGTCTTCTCTTGCCGGAAACGGTCTTGGTAGGCCGTCTCCAAGTCATGGTTGCTTTTTTGCTGTTACTATTCGAGGCCCTGTTCCTGTCCCTTTGTTGCTGTGCTGAAAAAAGGAATATAAAATAAATCTAAATATTACGATAAGTTTACGATAACTAAAATAATCTAAGAAAATAAAAAAGATTTTATCATAAAAGAGAATTCCTAGAATATGAAATCTCCTATTCTTCCTAGAATATACATTGCCATAGAACTCTTTACAGCGGTCTCGGCAACAACATTCATAGTACTGCCACCATCTATAACTAGGGATGACAGTATAGTCCGAATTCGATGCAAATCCGATCCGATTTGAGGTAAAATTATTTGATTTGAATCCGATAAAAAATAACCTGATTCGGAATCCGATAAAAATATTCCGAATCCGATTCCAATCCGAGCGGATTTGGAGGAGAGTCCATCCGATCCAATGAACATTCGATCCGATATCTTTTTTAATAATTTCAAATTTTTTGGAAGATAGAAATATCCTAATATGATAACCCTAAAAAAATCCGCACAAGGTTTGCACTCTATTTGCAGTACACTTTTCTTTCTTAGCTAATTTCCTTTTCTCTTCCAATTTTTTTCTCGCTCTCTCATCTTTGTCAATCAAAGTTGTACTTTTTCCGTTTTCTTTCAGCTGTTGTACTATTGTCTATCCTTTTTACTCTAAAGTGAATTTGCATTCTTTTTTTTGAAAACTTTTTTACTGTAATACATTGAAATATTTAACATAAAAAGTTATTTGATATTAAAGAGGTATTTAATATTGCACTTAGAAGTGAGCAAAAATAAGATTGAAAATAAAAATTATGCAAATATTGAATAAAAATATATGATTGGATTATATCTGGATTTAATTTGATTCGAAACCAATCCAAATCCGATCCGACGGAGTCGGATTTGGATCGGATTTTCAAATCCGATTATTAATTGGATCGGATTTGGATATCTATACATTTGATCCGAATCCGACCTGTTGCCAACCCTTTCATAAGAGTTTTCCCACACCTCACAAGACTATAGAAGATGGTGGTGCGTTTCCACTCATCGTTCATGACTGGGTTGGCTAAAAGACATCTCACAACTCCAAGAAGTGCATCTTCCTTCAAATTCAAGTCCTCTTTTAGGTTCATTGTGTCCGCTTGAGGTATCTCTGCTGACCCCGACAAAGTTAGAGCCATTAGAGAATGGTCTGAGCCTAAAATCCTTACTGCGACTAGGAATTTTCATGGTCTTGCCTCCTTTTACAGGAGGTTCATCAGATACTTCAGCTCTATTATGGCATCCATTACAAACTGCTTGAAAAAAGACCCATTTCAATGGACTCCTAAAGCGGCATCTGCCTTTAAGGAGATGATGTCATCTGCTCCAATCCTTGGTCATCTTGACTTCAGTAAGGTTTTCGAGGTTGCTTGCAATGCCTCTGGATATGGCATTGGTAGAGTGTTAAGTCAAGAGGGACATCCCATAGCATTCTTTAGCGAAAAGCTTTAGCGAATCTAGCCGGATCAAGTGTACCACCTATGAGAAAGAGTTATATGCTCTGCTCCAATCCCTTCGTCATTAGCGATATTACCTTCTCCTGTATGAATTTGTTGTATATTCAGATCATGAGGCCCTTAAGCACTCAGTCTGGTATCAATCCTAAGCATGCTAGGTGGATTGAATATATTAGTGAATACTCCTTTGCCCTTAAGCATAAATCTGGTGTTGAGAACAAGGTGGCTGATGCCCTCAGTCGCATTGGTTACCTCTTACAAACAATGCGGGTTGTGGTTCTCGGTTTTGACAAGCTCAAAGGCACTTACACCTCTTGTCCTGACTTTTCACCCATTTACTTAGAGTAATCGACAGGAAATTGCAACCATCACGTTGACTTTGTCATTCATGACGGTTTTTTCTTTCGGGGGTCCAAGTTATGCATTCCTAAGACGTCGTTCCGGGACTTCTTAGTTTGGGAGATGCATGCTGGGGGACTAGCTGGCCACCTGGGTAAAGATAGGACCATTACTTTGGTTGCAGATCGCTTCTATTAGCGCTCCCTCAAAAGAGATGTACATCGCATTGTGTCTCAGTGTCGCACCTGTTTGTTAGCTAAGACTAAGAGGCACAATACATGACTCTAAACTCCTCTCCCTATCCTGCATGCTCCGTGGAAAGACATTAGTATGGACTTTGTACGAGGTTTATCTAGAACATTCCGTGGTCTTGATTCAATCTTAGTTGTGGTTGATAGGTTTTCTAAGATGGTCCGCTTTATTGCCTGTAGCAAGACAGATGACGCTTCGCTTGTTACTAAGTTAGTCTTTCGAGAGGTTGTTTGGTTGCATGGTCTTCCCACTTCCACAGTGTCTAATAGGGATGTCAAATTCATGAGCTATTTCTGGAAGACCTAATGGAAATTGTGTGGTACTACGCTAAAATTTTCTGTGGCCTTTCACCCTCAAACGGATGGGCAAATCGAGGTTGTTAACCATAGTCTAGGAGAGTTACTTAGATGCATTGTGGACGAGAAACAAGGCACTTGGAATGTGATTTTACCCCTTGTGGAGTTTACATATAACAATGCGATCCATAGGACCACAGGTAAGAGTCCCTTTGAGATTGTCCATGGTTACTCTCCTCGTACCCCTGTTGACCTTATTCCCCTCCCGCCTGATGCCCGCGTGTCACATCCTGCATCCACATTTGCACAGCATATTCATGGCTTGGCTTGCATGCTGAGATTCGACGCAAGATTGCTTTGAGAAATGACAGCAATAAGCATTCAGCTAACATGCATCATAGAGCTGTGAATTTTGAGGTGGGTGATTTTGTTATAGCTCGGATTCGACCTGAACGATTACTTAGAAACTCCCTCAAAAAGCTTCACGCTCGTGCCATGGGACCTTACCAAATTATTCAAAAGTTGGGATCTAATGCATATGTACTTGATCTCCCTGACAGTTTAGGTATTAGTCCTATTTTCAATGTGGAGGATCTCACTTTTCATCGAGGTACTTTCGAGCCTCCTTGTCTTCCTTTTGGGGTTTCTGCAGGTACTTAGGTCTTTAGGCTCCCACTTTTGCCACAGTCGCAGACCGACATCGAGGCGATATTGGATGATGAGTCTGTGTCCTCTTCTCGTGGTGGATTCCGACGCGTCCTGGTGCAATGGTCAGGACGGCCCCAGTCAGATGCTACTTGGATTACCTAAGATGAGTTACGTGATATGAATCCTAATCTTTTAGAGTGGTACCTCCAAGACAACTCGTCGGCATCGAGTTCTTTTCCGGCGGGGGAGAATAATGTCATATCTCCTAAAGAGTTCTATGGCAATGTGTATTTTAAGAAGAATAGGAGATTTCGTAATCTAGGAATTCTCTTTTAGGATAAAATCTTTTTTATTTTCTTAGATTATTTTAGTTATCGTAATCTTATCGTAATCTTTAGATTTATTTTATATTCCTTTTTTCAGTTGTATTGATTCCTATATAACCCCCCTCGTTCCTTGGGGAAAAACATACTTGAATGAATTGAATTATTGAGTTTTTGAAAGTTATTGTGTGATTTTCTAGGTGTGGGAATTGCTCTTAAAATGTCCTACATCACTGTGTGTGTCCATAAATATATATATACACATAGACATATATGTATACACACACACACACACACATACATATATACATATACATATATATATACACACATATACATGCACACATGCACACACACACACACACATATATATGTATATATATATGTGCGTATATATATATATATATATATATATATATATATATATATATATATATACATACATACATACATATATATACATACATATGTATACATATATATTATGTGGGCGCGCGCGCGCGTGTGTGTATATACACGCACACACAAGCGTGTATGTATGTATATATATGTATATACGTGTATATATATCTATATATACATGTATAGATACACACACACACGTGTGTGTATACACGTGTGTGTGTGTGTGTGTGTATTTATATATAGGCTATATTATGATACATGCATGAGAGATGTCCATCTCTCTCCTCTCGGGCTCTTCTTCTGCAGTTATTGCGTATCCCTTTTTCTGACTAACTTTTGTTGTAGGAAAATTATGGCAACCAGTTCGAGCCTCTAGTGTTAGATTCAGATCTTCAGTGTTGACTTTTTTTTTTGCCAAAGTATTGAGCTTACTGAACCTTTGGGCTTATGCATTCTACTATATACTTATACTGAGTGCTTTTGCAGATTCCTGAACTGGATTTTGAGATTCCGCCGGAGGCTCAACGTGGAAGTCTGTCTACTGTAAGTGTTTTACCTCTGCCATCGGTGATGTAAGCCAGTGGGATGACCCCATGCTTGTGAAATCCTCCTTTGCATCTTTTGTCGGTAACTTAGCTAAATCCCGCTGGAACTCAAGTTAGCGGCATTCCTCTCCCCCTTCTCTCTGTTATTTCTGTTTGGTGGTTTGTGGGCCTTCCCTTGTTTTTTTTTTTGGGGGGGGGGGGGTGAAAGCGTTTGCTTTTCATGTTTGTTGGCTACTCTTTACTGGCCTATTATGTTGATGTACAAGTTGGTGGGCGGGGTCAAAAAGTTACCTAGTTGCATGGCACCTTTTGGTCACATATTTGTGTTTGACGCAAGCACAGTCTGACGCGTTCTAGACACACGCCAGAGATGGGAAAGAATTGAGTCTGTGGGAAAAAATTTCTGCATATTTAGATCTGATGTTGTCACAATTTTCTTCCAGTAAGCCATGAGTACCTGATACTAGCACAATTGGAGTTCCCTTTACCTAATCAGCTAAAACATCTTGCTTAGGACATGGTCGTGGATCAAAGTTATGGATTCAAAATGTGGCCGCTTTGCAACAAAACGGCTGCATTGGAAAGGTTTTGAAGTTGAGCGAATTGTGTTTTCAGCCCGCGACGAGGGCGATTTCTAGCACAACTGGTGCATGAGAGCGATTATGCTATACCATGACCAAAACCGCATTTTGAATCCTTATCAAACTTTGTGATAGTGAGATCCGTGTGGCAAACTTGAACAATTCCTTTTGCTTATGAATTTTTTGCCAACTTGTGATGCATGGTGGGAGCCACACGAGATGGTGATGGTGATGATCGTGAGCTATTAATGTATATATGTTCTGAGTAATTTTTTTTTTAATAGGAAAAGGTAATATATTAATATAGAAATAAGAAGCTCAGTTGCACAAAGAGCAATGTGAGCATTGTACAAAAGGCTATTTACAACCTAAGTATAAAGTATCCACACAATATGCCAAATCAATAAAGGAAGAGCTAAACTTCCCATTCTTCTAAAAGTTGAGAATTTTGATGAAATTCTCTTTCAAACGCTGAAGAGGAGTTTCTACGTTATCAAAAACTCTTCTATTTCTCTCTCTCCAAATATTCTAAAAGATGAGAAGAGGTAGGACTATGACTTTCTCCTTCTTCTTCTTCTTAACTTTCCTACCAAAGGAGCCTTCCCAAGCCAAAAGATGGTTCTTAATAGAGTCAGGAGCAACCTAGGACATTCCGAAGCAACTGAAAGCTAGACCCCAAAGAATGCTTGCAACTTGATAGTGGAGCAATAAATGATCCGTAGATTCCCAGACCCTTTTACACATGAAGCATCTATTCACCAAAACTTTCCCCCTTTTTTGTAAGTTGTCACACGTTAGAATGTTTCCATGTGTAGTTTCCCATACAAAGAACGAAACCTTCAAGGGGGCTAAGGACTTCCAAATGAGATTGCAAGGGAAGCCTTTTTTAGAATGTCTCCTGTGGTGGAAACTTCCCATTAGGAAGCTTCAAATAAAAAGATCTAAGTATCTAACAGTGAAGCACCCCTGAGTAGTTAGATCCCACTGCACCCTATCAATTGAAGATTCTCCTACTTTGGCCTCATTAAGCTTATTGAAAAAGCTAACCAAGGAATCATCATCAACGAAACCATCTCTAACAAAAACAGGTGCCCACACACTGTTACCATGAACCTGCTCCCGATACTCAGCAACAGAGGCATTTTTGTCCACTGCCAAAACATAAAGCCTAGGGAACAAGTCTTTCAAAGGAAAGTAGCCACACCAGCGATCCTGCCAAAAAAAGATTGAAGAGCCATCTCCCACCTCAAAGGAACAGTGTGGGAAGAATCTCCCCCAACCTCTGGAGATATATATCCAAAGACTATACCCGTAAGAGCCTCTGAGTAATTTTAATTTCCTGTTCGTATTAGGAGAACGAATCTGTTGGGATTATCTATTTATTTGACCGGGAGTTATTTAATATCAACTTCGTTTTTCTTTGGTTTACTGATGTATGCATCCCTGTTTCAGATTGAAGGAGTATTGACTCGAGCTGCAGAGGGGTTGGAGGCACTTCAAGAAGATCGCCGGGTATGTTAGGTGCTCCTCGTCGTTATGTTATAATTAATCTCTGTCAACGTGTTTTTCTGATACCTTTTGCCTTTAACGCAGAAAGTGGATCCCAAGACAGCTGAAGCAATAGATGAATTTCTTGTGAAGTTGAAGGCTTGTTCTTCTGGAGATTCACCATTTACCTTCGTTTTGGATGATCCTGCAGGCAATAGTTTCGTTGAGAATCTGTAAGTTACATAGACCAACCCCCCCCACCCCAAAGAAAAAAGTTCTGGCTAGCCCCCCATGTAGGCCAGTGTTGAAATTTGACCATGCTTTTCTTGCTGAGATAGTGTTCTCCTATCATTTTTAAATATTCTCTTGCTTTTTCCTTCTCTCGAATTTTTGAATTTTCTTGAATATACGCGTTTTTGTGGACACTAGTTAGTTTTATGTTTGTCATTCAGCTATTGAAGGTTAGTTTATGAAAATAGGTATGCTCCCTCTCCTGATCCAGCTCTGTCACTTAAATTTTATGAGCGGACTCCTCAGCAGCAAGCGGCACTGGGTTTTCTTGCCGACTCATCACAATCAGGAGAACCTCAGGAAGAAGCAGCAGGAACAGTGATCCACACTAATCAGGAACCACATGGAGCAGTTGGTGCAGCGGCGGGCCGTCGAGCTATTGCTCAAGCAAATTCGTCTGAGATAGTTGAAGCTTTGTGCCGCTATACTTCACCAGAGGAGGTTCGTCTTTCTTTCCGGTTTTTTCTTTCTCATTTTTTCCAAGGTGAATCTGGAGGTAGAGCCTCACTTAAAGCATACCTTTTGGTCCCTGTTGGCTGTTTGATAGGTGATGACCTTTCCATCAACATGTGGAGCTTGTGCAGCTAGATGTGAGACTCGAATGTTTGTCACCAGTATCCTTGACTGCCTGTATAATTTTTACTTTTTTTTAATGCTTGTGCACTTGATTTTGTTCACTTCCTGGATGACTGATAAAATCACTCTTATGCAACCTTTTGCTTGAATTATAGTGGACTTAAGCAAATCCTTCACTAAACTATTCTCCACTCTTTTGACTTTTTCCTCCTGTCAGAATAGTTGGAAACCAGTGGTCTTAATCTGCGACTCCATGGAAACTGCCTCTGCAATCCAGAGGTGAGGGTGCTGCCTCTCAAACCACCCCCCCCCCCCCAAAAAAACCCAGGCCAGCTTGCTAGAGTGGGACTGCAACAATCAAGATACGGATTTAGGACTGGGCTAATTGGTTCGTAATGTTTTGAAGTGATCGGTTGTTAGTTTCTGGTGAATATTAAGAGATCAGTTTAAGAAAGTGCAAGCTGATGAAAAAGAAAACTAATGTCTAGTGAACTAAACGGAAAGGGCAGTTTTGTGCTGTACTCATCATTGTTGGCCTTGACAAAAGACAGATATTCCGTACTTCAAAGAAGTAATTGTTATGGCATCAACTTGCGATGGTTGTGGTTACCGTAATTCTGAGGTTTGTCTTTACTTTGTTCTCCCTCCCTCCCTTGCTCCCTCCCCAAAGCTGTTCTGGAATGTGTTTAACTGTTTCTCTCTATCTTTATTGCAAATTTATTGCAACCCTCCCTCCCCCAAGCAATTCTGAGATTTGTGTTTACTTTTCTTTCTCTATCTCTCTATGGCAAAATTTATTGAAGCACTTGTAATTTATATGCTTTCAGCTGAAGCCAGGGGGGAGCATTTCTGAAAAAGCAAAACGTATCAGTGTTCATGTGAAGAATATCAATGATCTAAACCGAGATGTAATTAAGGTCTGTTCCCATCCCATTCCTACAGGATAGAAAAGTTACAGCCTGCCTTAGGGTTCTTTGGTTCCTGTTCCCGTAGGGTGTGCATTGGAAATAACGTATTTTAGGATAACTTAGCAATTTCACCCGCCTGATCCTTGATAAAGCATATTGAACGAGAAAATTTCAAATGATATTGTACTGTTATTAGTATATCTTGGATTCTGGGTGAGTTGCAAGGACTGATGGCAGTTGATGATTCGCATATTGAATGAGAAAATTTCAAATGATGCTCAGTCTTGCACTGTCCCATAATTGACATCACCTTGCTTACATTTCTTTTCTTTCCAGTATGGCTGCTTTAGACATGAGTCTGCTTTCTACTTTCCCCTTTCTTTCCCTATATGCACCCGTTTTGAGCACTAGGATAGAGAACTGTTCCATCTGTCACAACCTTATCATTCGAAAAACCATGGTCTCTTGCTATTTAGGAATATCCAAGATTTTCTGAATTGAAATCCCGATATGTTCTGTGATTTGAACTCCTGGTATGCCTGGAACATTGGCCTTTTCTTTCTGAATCCAGCATATAGTTCTAGTGTATTTGGGCCTTCTCTTTTTTTTTTTTTGGGGGGGGGGGGGTTTCATGACCATCAAAGTCATATGTAGGGGTCTATGTCTGATCCCCAGGCGTTGGCTAGGAATTACCTCAAAATATAATACAATATAAGCAATTTGGATTTTGAATTACGTAGTTATGTTAGGTTTGAGGCTTAGGGTTGTGGTCTTATGATCCCTTCTTGTTTCACATGTAACTTTTTGTGTTACATTATCCGTATTCCACCCCCCCTGAAATGCTAATGCATACTTCTAATCCTTGGGGATTCTTTACATTGACCATTTACGTGAGGCTAAATGAAAGCTCCTTTTGTCATTTGCTAACAGTCCGATAGTGCAAGTGTTAAAATCCCAGAACTTGATCTGGAGCTGGCAAGTGGCACTTTGGGAGGCATTGTCACAACAGTTGAGGGTTTGGTGACGAAAATTTGTGAAAGTGAGTATTCGTTGATGGTTTCCTCTGCATGTCTGCATGCAATTTCTGTTACACAGATTTGATGATGCAATGTACATAGCTAAATGATGAAATGATGTGGAGATGTTAGCAGTTCTTTCTTCTCTCATCTGAAATCCTTGAGACTGTTTCGTTTTCGTGAGAAATACATTAATGCAGATGAGCTTAATTGCTCTGGATAATATCTTAAATGTGCTGTGTTGAAGCCCTTTTGTCCTGATTTGTTGTGTTGAAGTCTTTGTGCTAATGCTTGATCTGACGACGAGCTTAAGTCATACTTGTAACTTATTCTTCCTCCACCTACGGCCTATACCCCTGCCCCCTTCTTTGTCAGTAGATATTGATAATTCTGAAACTCCTCAACTTTTTCACAATCTAACCTGCTTATTAGCCTGGTTTTTCTCCAAGGAATGGCGTGACTGCATTAGTGCAGCTGAGCCCTTACTTGCCAGCGTAAGAATAGCATAGCCAGGCTGACAACCTACAGGATCTGTGGCTTCGATTTCCTCTAGATCAATAATAGCTTGCCATTTACTTGTCCTGCATGTGAACTTTTGGTGAATTCCTGCTAACTCATCCTTTAGTGATTCTGCTAATGGTTTTACCTTAGTGTTGCAGTTGTGTGAGTGAATGTCCCTTTGTTTTTTTATAAGTTTGTGCTGACTATTGTATGTCTGGTATAAATATTAACAAGATGGTGTAATATGCTTGTGTAGGCCTTGAAAGAGTACATGGGTTTACTTTTGGAGATAGCCTTGATGAATCTAGAAAAGAGAAATGGCAGGATTTCAGAACAAGACTTAATAAGGTACAAACAGTTCATGCCTGGACAAGTTGGGCTGAAGCAACTGATATGCAAACATTTTTTTTCTTAGCTTTGGGCTTGACATGAACTCTAGCATATGGCTCCAGCAATAATGCTGCTTCTCCTTTTATCCAGTTTTCTGAGCAGGGCCACTTCTGCTGCTCTTTTATCCCTATTACAAAGTTGGCTAAAGAATTTATGTTGGGACACTGTTTTTGGGCTTGCCACATGAGCTCTTCCTGATGGATCTAGTAAGAATGCTGCTGGTTTTAAAGTCCTTTTTATTGAGCAGGGACACATTACTGCTTCTTTGATCCCTTCAGTAAGGTAGGCTAGTGATTTATTTTTGGACCACTGTGAGTTGACTTGAGAGTTCGAAGCATAGCTGTCCTCACTCTTAATGTTAGGTAATGGGTGGCCTAATGTCTTGGTGTTTGGCTAGCAATGCTTGTTGCCACCTTCAGCACTAAGGCAAAAATTATTTATTCGGAGTACACTACTACTGTAGACTGTTTTAGTGCTTCCATTTAGATAAGGAGGTTCTGAACATGTCACGTCTTAAGGATTCACTTCGCATGTGGTAGTGACCTATAATAAAGCTGATGAACTAATCTCTGTCAACTCTAATGACCTTGCTTACATGAATATGACATAACAGTGCAATTCTGGTTTTTGGCGATTCTTATACTTTGTGCGGTGGATATGTGTATTGGCAATGTACAGCTCTTGAGCTTGGAAGAACCCTGGACTTTGATAATTGATGATGCGCTGGCGAACTCATTTGTAGCTCCAGTGACAGATAGGATCGAGGATGATTCCCAGCTAACATGTGAGTTTCCTCTTCCCTACTTTGCAGATAGTGACTAATTATGTCTGGCAAAACAGAGTGGTAGATAGAATACATTTCAGTTGTATTTTTGGGTTTGGTAAATATGTCTTGGGTGTATTTCAGTCTTACGGTTTGAAAATGCTAAACCCTATACTAAACGCAGTTTCGGTCAACTTCGACATTAAAGTGTAATTTTTGTTTCTCCTCTGATGGTTATTGTGAAGATCTGAGCATAAGACTTGTTCCTCTAATGTGATAAAACTTTAAGTCACGTTATTATGTGACCGAGGTCACCATTTATTTCTATTTATATAGAAAATTTGGCTGCCGATTTTGGTAAGTAAGTTTCCGGGTCATTCAGGTCAATGTTTGCCACTAATCCTACCTTAAAAGTTTCGGTGTTTTGATTTGGAAAGTTTTTTGCCAAAAACCCAAGTTTATTTATTTTGGCAATTCAGCCAATTCTTGATCGTGCCTTGAGGTCCAGTAGATTTTTCTGGAGTCTATGATTCAATATGATCTGAAATGCTGATGTAAGTATGAGCAGTTGTTGGTGATAATCAGTCTACAGACCAATCTAGCCTTATGGATGCCTTTGGCAGGGCTAACTTATGTTGGTTCCTGGCTCACTTCCTGCTTTATCTCTAGAAAGCATTTGCTTCTTAAAGCTCCCTTGCTTTTGTTGTCTGTGAAGGACAAATATAGAGTATCTCTGGTCAAAGAAAACAGAATCATACAGAAACTGGACATAGAAAATGGAATGTCATAGTACTCAGTATGTGGCTTGCACTGGACAGTTGATTACTGTGCTTAACACCTTGGTTCTTAGGTCATTTTGTTATTATGGAATGAGTTGTTAAAGGGAGAGGAGTATTTAATATTTGTTAAGTGTGCAGGAGCACCCGACCCCCACCCCCAAAAAGAGAAAAAGTAATGGCAAGGTGCCTCCTCTATTTTTGGGGGGGGGGGGTGTTCCTTTATTTGTTAGGTTCCCTTTCTGAAAGAGGACGGAAAGTGTGTGAATCATTTTGGCTATTTTGGAGCTTGCATCCATTCCCACGTCTTGCCGGTCTGGGAGAGCTCAAGTGTTTAAATTTTGTGACTTCAATAGTTCTCGATCTTCTCAAGTTGATAATGTTCAAATTGCTTCAATCAAAACTTTTTCATCTCTCTGAATTTTTCAAGGGTTATGCCTCATGACCAGGGGTCCAACTAGTGCTACATTTTTGTTTTAATATATATTTTTTAATTTTGCAGTTGAGGAATACGAGAGAACCTGGGAGCAGAATGAGGAATTTGGCCTCAACGATATGGATACGTCTTCAGCAGATGCTGCTTACAACACCAACTAATTTGGTAGCAAAATTTTGAAGTTTCTCCTTGTGCTTCTAATTTCTTGAAGCACAACAGTTGTGAGTTTTTCCTTTTTCTTTTTGCTTTCTACTTTTTTAGCCTTAAATGGGTGGGTTATATACAAGTGCAAGAGTTTGTTTGAAATGAGGCTGTCATTGTAAGATACTGGCAAAAGTGGGTATTGTTCACACTACTGAGAGCTAGAGTGCTAGACAGAGACTGATCTCACTTGAGATTGTATCATGTAAGAGTTTAGTGTCTTTTGTAACCTGTTGTACCAAAACTTCTTTGACGCCTTTTTCTTTAATGTTCCTGTAATGTTGTACGAATCCATTGCCTTGTTGATAATGTTATATTTCATACCTAATACTTTTGTTGTAAGATCTTATACTCATGTGCATGCGCCTGTGTGTATGCATGTATATCAAAGATGAATTATGTGTCCAGCACTGCAGAGAAGAGAAGGTGAACAGGCCTTTGTGACGAGGATTGCCCTCTTCTTTCAATGGTCTAATAGAGAATAATGCACGGATTGATACAGATGGTGTGCGGAAAGGTGCATGTACATTTGAAAGCCAGCGTAGTCAGATCAATTTGGTTATGGCACACAACTTTCCCGGTTGTAAGATCAATGCAAGGGCCGTTTGGGCTTAGATTGGTTTGTTGCTTTTCTTTTTAAATTTTATTTTTTTAACATTGATAAGCATTAGGAGTTGTATCTAGGAGGCTCAATGGACTGGATAATAGTGGAAGGGGGAGAGAGACAATTTCAATTGAGACTCACGCACAAAGTTGCAGTCGCTTCATTCACACTCACACTCACACTCACACTCACACATATGTATGGTGTAGTCACCAACGATTCAGTCTTAGGTCTTCCAAATTGAAGATGAAGCTCATGCCATCTAAGCTAGTAGAAGCTTTTAAGTCGTGACATATTGGTTTCTTACTTGATAGCAAAAAAGCAGGGGGAAAACAGAGGATTTGTTCAAAAACTGTGACCTAGAAATGCAACCATTATTTTAAGAGATGCTGCCTTGAATAGTTATTCAATTTGCATCTTCCCTTTTGCTTTTTAAATTTTTTCTTTATTTTTTGGGACTTCGTTAGTTTTTATATACTCAATGTTATAAAATGAAACCCTAGTCTTTTCTTATGAAAACCGTGTAATCAAGGGCCCTATCATTGGCCAATTTCAAAAGGATATTCAATTTGCATTTTGGGGATAGGGTGTTCATTTTCTAATGTGTTGCTTTTCTGCTTGGAGTACTACCCCTCAGCAAAATCTGATTGTTGCTTGAATGAAAGTAGCGACAATGTCACTACCATTTTTACCCCGGGCATTGATCACAGCCTGCATTCAGCTCATAATTTGGTAACATTTGATTGGATGCAAATAACCCACCTTGTAATTTGTAATTATGTTTGTCTTATGGAATCAACCTCTCTATGGGTAGGAATACCGGTAGAGGTAAGGTTGTCTACAGCTGGATCTCCCCAGACCCCGCGAAAGCGGGACCCACATTGGGAGTTTGTTGTTGTTGTTGTTGTTGTAATTTGTAATTATGTTTCCTTCATCATGTTTAGTTGTATGTCCGTATTGTAATTAAAAACTTATCTTATAATCATAATTGCACAAATTAAGTAATCAAACCAAAATTACATTACAAAGTGAAGTAGCTTACAATACATAGTTAAGTCGATTATATTACATCTAGTCAAATATTACATCAAAACAAATATTATATTTGTAATTTCTATTTGGATCGAGTTCTGAGTAAATTAGTAGAAACTGTAATGGTACCAGCTAGTGCATATGATACCCTGTCGAAGCAAAATTTCAAAAGATCCACAGGTGACGATTATCCCAGCAAGTGTACCAAAGACCAGATATCGTTTCCGAGTATTTCTTGATATGACAGTACCATGAAGGGTCCGTCGACCTTGCAAGTTCACTATCCTGAAGGTTAGAAACCCTGAAGGTTAGCATTAGCCGAGGGGGTGAGGGACACATCATCCACAGGCCCAGGTAGAAATATGTTTTTTCTCGACAGATTAGACAATCGCAATAGATGTGAAGTAAAATCAAGCATTGCTAAAGCCATCAACAAAATCATAGACCAATTCAGTTTCAATATACAACAGTAGTTTCAAATCAATTCGTATCCAAGGAAGCATCAGCTTTGTAAGAATGTAGTACTTTCTCAGACACATGGAGGCTGAGCTTCCTGCGGCTTCATTATCTCATGCTTGGTGTCATTGACGGTCCAGCAGCCAACGAGGAGGCCTAGATGATTTTTCCTGCTATCCTTTTTTTTTCTTCTTTTTTCTTTTTCGGGGTTGGGGGGGGGGGTGTTCAACCTTTCAGGATGCCAAGATCAAGAAAAGTCGACAAATACCCCAGGTAGAAATATGTTTTTCCTGCTGTCCTCTCTTCTTTCCATGGCTGAGCCCAGATGTCGACAATGGTAGTTCTACTAAACAATGCAAAATAATTAAGATTTTGGCAGCATCCCATCTCTTTTGGCCATTTCATACAAAGCGATGGCCATAAGAACTTTGCCATCAGGTGTTGAACGCCACAGTTGTGTATATGGAACTACATGCACTTTTATGAACTCGCCGTGCTCACGAAGACCAGTTTTCTTCCCCTGCAGCTGCTGAATTATCTCTTTACCGACCTGCCCTTTGTACAAGAAGACACTAGTCTCCTCATCACAACCTCCCTATGAAAGGCAAAGAATTTCTTAGTTCTTACAGTAACGTCAAATGGAAGTAGATTCATGTACGAGACTCATAATTTAGATCGCAAAATTAGGGTTTGGGTCCAAAATTCAGGGCTTCAAATTAGTCTGTTCTGTAGGAAATGGAGTCAGTATGATAAGAGTGCATTTCAAGTTTTCAACATATACCACATTTGATGAATGCCAAATCTAACTTCACAGGACCAACTGACAAGACTTAAACAGGTAACAAGCACCAACTAACCGGAGAAGGAAAAACTTTGCATCCAGTTGATGGATCCAAGAAGGCTGTAAGCTCTACCATGTCCTCTTTGTTCAGGTGTATGCCAGTTTCTTCTTCAATCTGTCATAGAATGACACGAAGAGAAAGCAAGAACTATGAAAAACATAAAATGCAATGATGTGCAGAGAACCAAATGACCAAGTCCACCAACAGTACGAAACAATTCAGAGCCCAGAAGCAAATTCAAGTTCAAATCCAAAAGCACATCTATATTTTGGAGTTCCAACCTTTGCATGCCACTTGGAAGGGAATAAGATACAGCAGCCTTACCCATAAATTAGAGAAGTTTTATGTTGGACCCTTGATGAAAAACCTATTATGTTCAAAAAAAAAAGAAGCAATATAGGGTAATTCAATGAGGTATTTTGCTTTAATCTACAAAAATCCAATTGAAAAAAAAATAAAATCACACAAGCTGACTTATTCAGCCATCCAAAAAGCGGACAAAAGAGCCCAGACCCAATATAATGAACCTGTAGCAAAAGACCACAGACAGTGGAGTATCATCCATATCATAGAGTGGATAACATGGATTCACAGAATATCATATGCAGTTCTACAACGCGAATAATAGAAATAGAGAAGGATAAAGAAGGGTAAAGGCGATACCTCACGAACTGCTGTGCCCACAAAGTCACCCTTATCATCATCCAACATCCCAGCTGGTAGTTCTAGAACAAATCGTCCAGTGGGGACCCTAACCTTGCAAAAACATGGGAACTCTTTAAGGGTTGGGACAGATAAAGCTTATGTTAATTGGTTCATAATAATTACTTGTAACTTTGGCATGAAGACTTGTAAACCAAGTTTGCTAAGAGAGCTGTGATTGTTGGATAACACAATCAAATTACACCAAAAAGAATGATACCTGCTCTGTAAGAACAGCATAAGTCTCACACTCCGATTCCAAAAGGATGAGGATGGCTACAGCTGGCCCTCGTGCAAACACAATGCCTGGAACCTACAGCAGATTTGGAAAATCTTAAAGCAATGCAAAAGTATAAATGTCTGGCATTCAAGATTTTTGAGGTTGCCTCTCTCTCTTAGACAGTTTTTTATATGAAAGACACAAGCCTCATAAGAGATCACTTCAGATTCAGTTCTATGAAATTAGGGAACTCGTACCTTTTTTCCCATTTCCTTGTCAACAATATCTGCCTTGAACTTGAGAAAGCCAACACGCTTTCCAAAATAGTCTACTCCCTGACACCATATTAATCAACCTGTTAGCAAGCAGTTATTGCTAGGGTCAGCTCATCGTATACCTTTCTGTTAAAGCCCTCCAACAAGAAGGAAAAAGCAGATAAAAAGAGCAAGAAGTCACACAGTTCAAAGAAGAGAAAAGACCAATCAAGAAAATAAAAATTAAAAAAAAGAGAAGAGAAAAGAGAAAAGGGAAGGTGGATTATGGAGGAAGCAATTCCATAGTTCAAAAACGTCTATCTTTCTTCCTCATCAAATATGCCAACTTGCCAAGCTTTGTAGATCTAAAATACTCCAAGTGCACTGAGGAACAAAGGGCTCCCAAGTTGAAATGTGAGGCACAATGCAAAGGCACGCACATCATAGATGCAAGGCACATATTTTATGCTTAGTAATTGGCATTTAGTTTTGTCTGCAGACAATTGCTATAGTCCTAGTATTTAGAAAATAAATTGAAATTTAAAATAGAAGACAGATAAATAAGTGAAATACTTGATGAAGTCATCTTCTTGGGATGGCCGGATGGGTCAAAAGCAGCTATCACTTGGCCATATGCAAATTAAGAATTTTAACGATACATACACCTTAGTTTTAAAAGGTGCTAGGTGCATTAAGGTGAAAAGGGTCCCAAGGCATAAGATCCAAGGCAAAGATGCACCCAGAGTGCATCACATATGCAAGGCGCACAGTTTTATTAAGGGAAACAAGCTTACAAATCATGCACAAAACACATTTTTCATATAGAAATATATGGTCAAAACTAGAGTACATGACCAAGGCAAGTGTTGATTTGAAGAAAATGTGTGTCTGCAGGGTTGCGTAATACTATCACTCTCAGCAGTAACCTTGATTACCACCAATTCTAGGAGGCTTACAAGGGCCACACCTCATGCCTCGCCAGAAGTGTATGCAAGGTGTGTGCTACATGCTACGTCACAGATTCAGTTATTAATCCCGTAACAGTTATTAGACTAGTTTTTCCTGAAACAAGACATACTGGATTTGTCTATATGGATTTTCTTCCTATGGTACCAAGAAGCATTAGGCTATAAAAAGGCTGGTATTGACCAATATTTGACAAGTACACAATTGGACATTGGTTTGCACCAGTGTTTGACCCGGATGGTACATACAGGGCTATGCTGCTGTATATTTGCTATTTATAACATTGCTCGCTGGTCCTTAAGCTTGTTGCGGTGACAAGAATTGCTTGCCTAGCATTTAGGTGCACCTCATGCATGCTTTCTAAATTAAGGCTACATGACCTTACTGAGATCTCAAAATGCTCTATTGTGTAAGGCTAGCTTATAGTATGCCATCCTAACACAAATTGTTCAGGCATTCTGCAATCATGACACAAAGTCCATAGAAATGCTGCAATCAAGCCATTAAGGTTATAAAATTGCCTATGGCAACATGTCGAACAAAATAAGAGATTTTGAATGTAGCATAGTGCGAGCCTATTGAGGGCTGAGATCCCACAAAATAAAGTCTTATACCCATGGCTTTTGGAATTTATGTCCCAGAACTTGTCCAATTGTGACTAAATGTTTTATTAACCCCTTGAAATGTTTTAAGCCATTCAGGGCCATTCTGAACAGCTTAATATCACATTGTACTGAACATAATACCTATATTTTAGCATTTTCAAATTATGCATAAAAATGTACAAAATGGAGACAATGAAGTTAGCATGCTCATTGAAACATACTTAAAACTTCATTGTTTCCAGAAGAGAAGATGGTTAGAGCCTCTAAAACTCCCCAAATTCCCCAGAAGAGAAGAGAAGAATGTCCAAGCAGCTATCAAATGACGGCTGTGTGCTCCTTCCGCCCCTCAAGATACTTTATAGTGACTTAGGACCATTATTATGTTTTAGAATGTATAATCAGCGTAATGCCCTGTCTTGGCATTTTGGAAACATGCTTCCAAGCTCAGAAGATGGTGCCAATGAAACCAACGCTCATATTCTAACTGTGGTAGTGGAGACATTTATGTCATACTAAAAAGCTTTGAAGGTTGAGTGTTGAAAGCCTCTAGGGACACAATGTTTTCAATGTTTTAAAGAAAAGAATACAGAAGATGCCAAACGGTTTATATTCTCCTGTCGCTCATAACTCATAAGTATGTTACAGTTTCGTTGGGACTGCTTTAAAAAGTTTTACATTGTTAGTACTTAATACCAACATATGCCTATTTTTTGGTGTTTCTTGAATCAAACTTCAAGGACCTACAAGATGGCAATGGTGAAGCCATTATGCTTATTGAATTCTTGAGAGAGATATTGACGGCTGAGAAGAGACTACCATACTAAGTTGCTAGAGATCAAAAGGAAAGAAGGAGGAGGAAATTGGAGATGAAGAAGGGGGAATTAGAGGGAAGAAAAGGGAAGCATATTTGCTTAATTCGATATTCAATTTAATAGGCAGATTTTTATAAGATGTTGAGGACTTGGAAAACTAGCTAAACACCTCATTTTATGCTAACTTTAACAGAAAATTAACAGATATTAAAATTCTGCTAAATAACCTTATATTAACTCATCGAAAATTGCCTATAAATTAACATCTGGAAATTACATAAAAAAGAATCAAAGAAAAATGGATTTCCAGATATTAGAGATGACAAATAAATGAAAGAAAGATAAAATTAAGATTATAAGAAACATTACAATATAGAACAGCCACATGCTTCCTTGCACTGATTTGTCACTAAAAGTTGAGAATCTGATATATCAGGTCATTCATATGCATTTTTAGAATTCTTGAGCAAGATAAAACCAAGGAAGCTGGGGGCGGGGGGAGCACAAAAGCAAAGGCAGCTCAAGCAAAATTAGTAAACAGCATTGCCTTTTCCAGAGTCAAACACGGAGTTCTACAAAACCAATGTCAAAATGGTGACAAATTCTACCGTGAGAACTTTGGTTTCAACCCACCCCTTCCAAAATTCAATTAGCTTATTTCCTTTCTTTCAAATCCCCTCACATAGGTAGATAAAGAAAACCAATGTCGGATACGCATCATTCTTATGCTGCTAACGTATAGCTCTATCATCCAATTAAGCTTTACAGAAATTGAGCAACAACAAAAACACACTTGATTGAATATTAAGCCTACTCTACATCCGGCCCCAAACAAGAAATAAAAGGGGCATTACATTTGTCTAAAGAAAGGCTCATGATCATATCAACAAATGTAAATCATAATCAATCGATCGTAGCTGAACCAAAATTGTACCTGAATAAGGACTTTGTTCAAAGACATATCGCCATAAGTCAAAGCCCCTTTTTCACCCTGCAAATTTTTCAGCCATTGCTGAAACAAAGACGACTCAATTGCACTCCTGCACCCACAAAATCAATTCCAACACCCAGTTCTGAACATTCCACGCAACACCCATTTGACATTCAGCAAATCAAGGATTTGAAATGGTGATGGGGAAAACTCGCCTGAACTCGGAAGGGGAGATGCCGGGTGCGGCCACAATCTGGACCGGGTTGCCGGGTTGGCCCGGAAGAGTGATGGTGTGAGTCAGAGAGGATGACTCGGAAGCCATTGAAGAGGTAGAGGAGGAGCAGCAGAAGCAGAAGAAGGGTGCTGCTGTTCTTCTCCTTCTTTGAAGAGAGAGGAGAGAGAGTGATGAAGCAGATGAAGTGTGTGGGAGGCTCTTCGAGGAAGTGAGGAGAGAGATTGTCAAGGAAGAATGGAGATGTGTCAATCTGAAAGCCATTGTTGCCTTTGGGCTTTGTTTCTTGCCTTCTATTCTGTTGGACGTATTGGAATTTTGGTGTGTGGTAACTGAGAAGGGCAGTGAACCAAAGTGTGCCTTATGCTATAGAGTTGATTTTGCCTTATAATTACTAGTTTGGACCCGTGCTTTCGCACAAAGCATGTTCAAGTCGACAACATGTACGTAATAAAATAATAAACAAAAGGTTTTTGTAGACATAACTAATATTATAATTAAAATGAGAGAATGGAAAATCTCAATGAAAAGTTAATTATAGAGCAACTTCATGCATAATCAATGAGCTAATCAATTAAAAAGTATATAATTGTAGAAAAAGTTTACATAAGTATGAGGGAGAAAGGACATTCCATTATTTCAATTATTTCCAAACCATTTAGCCTTGAAATTATAACGTTGTCTAGGCCGGTCCTAAACTTCTATATTTACTTCGAATAATTGAGTGCCATGAGGGATGTGGGAGTGAGCTCTTTTCATATCACTATGTATGTGTATGTGTCACATAAGGATTTAATAAAGAGAGCTTGATTATTAGTTTTGTGTGCTTTAAAAAACAAATATTTTATATTTGTGTTCAATAAATTAGATTTGAGTGTTTTTTTGAAACATGTAAAAATTAATTATAATTATAAGATTTAAATGAAGTAAATGTAATTATAATATATCAAATTTTAAATGAAGTTGCCAAAATCGTTTATTTCCATCCACTTACAAAATGAAAAAATATTAGTCATTTACCATTTATACATTGACTTATCTCTCTTGATTTCTAGAATCCTCATTGCCCCTCTTTTTTCTCTCTCATCGGGCATCCTCTCTGTCCTTCTTTATTAATCCTCACCTACTCTATAGATTTCTCTCTGCCCCTCTGTTTATTTCTCGTTCACATTCAGCAACACAGTCATGGAGTCTCACCTATTCTCTGCAACACTCTCTGCCCGTCTCTTTATTTTCACACTCAACATCTTCTTCAATCTTGGCTATATATGTCCTTTGCTGCCGTCTCCATCTAGTTCATATCACTTTATCTCTATTCAACCGTCTCTATCTCTATCCTCTCAGGAGTTCATTTAGGATTAGCAATTTATGGTTTGCTAATCAATGTCTTCTCCTGCGTTCATTTTGGAGGTAGATCTGTTGCGGAAGGCTGAGCATAACAGTTAATCTTGGGTGTCCGAATGGAGGGATTGATGAGAACGGTTCTGTGAGTTGAATCCTTTCATCAGAAGCCTTGTTGAGTTCAAATTGAGGGAAGTAGTTTGAATTTCGGTCCCATCTTGTGATTGGATGTTTGTTTTCTGAATTAACCATCCCTTCCCCTGTTATTTTCGTTTAATTGCAAGAGATGGGTTGGGTTTTTGGTTCAGATTTGGGATTTGGGTTTTTGGTTTGTTGAATTTTTCGCCCTGTTTAATCCCTTCATCTGAAGTGGTGGGGTGAGTTCGGAGCATGTTATTTTCCTTTAATTGCAAGAGGTGGGCAGATTCAGATTTGGGATCTTGGGCTTTTTTTTTGGTTGAGATTTTCGGCCTATGGAAGGCCTTCATCAAAATCATTTGGATTTTTTGGGATTTTGGGGTTTTTTTCTTTAAGTTGTCGGCCTTTGGAAGCCCTTCATGAAAAGCATTTGGGTTTTTTTTTTGGGTTGAATTGATCGGCCTATTGAAGCCATTCTTCAGAACCATTTTGATTTGAAAATATGGGAATGGCTTATATTTTCTGGTTTGATCTTGCAATTGTATATATGAATGGTTGTGTTCAGATGTGTGAATTGGGGTTTTTTTTATTTTTGCTCAATTTCTCTACATATTCAAGCCGTTAATTAGAAGCAGTTTCACTTGGAATTATGGGAATTGGCTGTAGTTGGTACCTTCAAATAATTTGTGGCAATTTGCACATACTGGGGTGATCTTCAGACCTGTAAGAGAATGGAATCTATTGTCAGTGGTCATGAAGTATAATGTAAATGCTCACCTACATTCTGGAAGAGTTAATTGCGGTGGAAAACATCGGTGTTATGTTTTATTGTTGATGATAATAATCCATGTTAGATTGAAATTGATACCTTGTGATTTTTATGGTAGTGACCTTGAAGGGTAGAAGACTCCGGGTCGAACTGAGATGGCAGTGGCCTTGCAAGTTAGAAGATGTCGGGTTCGAACTGAAAATGGAGGCAACAGAGAGCTTGAGTTGCTGCACTGCATAGGTAAGGATCCAACTGTTGAAGAATGGGTTGTATATGCCAGAGATCTGCGGAAGATTGGAGAGTTATGTTAATCCTCACCTTGTGTTTTGGAACTGTAGGGTGATTTAATCGCATTGGGTTTGTTAAAAATATGAGGTTTGCATCCAAGGCAGAGACATGTGCTATAATTTAGGGGTGTAATGTGATTGTAACTGCTCATTGAGGGTAGTTACTTGCATAAACATCGGTCATGGGAAGTGTATCCAGCATGTTTATTTTTAAATTTGTGAGGGGTATTTATTTTAGGCGGGAGTGCACCAGAAGCTTTGGATTGTCATTTCCTGCATTGTGAGGAGGCCACCCATCTTAGCATTTATAGTATAAAGATAAAGATTTATTTTTTGGGGTGTTAATACACTGAGTTTTATGGATCAATAATAATCAATTTGAATTAACAAACGATAACGGATCAAGGAAATTAAGTGTAAGATTATTCCAGCTTGAAAGGTTTTTTTTTTTGCCCTTTTTGAGAGAAGGTTCAAAAGTATAATAGTAGAACTAAAACAATCAATCTAAGAGTTTTCTTAGGCCGTGTTCGACAACAGTATTTTGGATAGCGTTTAATGTTTTGATCAAGTCAATACACTAATTAGTTAATTTTTAGTGTCCGGTAAATTAGTGTTTTGACTAGCATTTCAAGTAGCGTTTAGTGTTTTTAAAAAGCTAATAGTATTAACGTTTGACATTTAAAAGTAGCGTTATATATTTTTTAGCCAAAAAATATCCTGTAAAAATTTTATCTTTGAAAATTATCTATATCCTTTTATGTCAATTTACATTAATCAGCTAACCGAACAACTAAATTTATCGAACACATTAGTTTAAACCACTCATCTAAACAGCTATCTGCTAATAGCTAAATTAGAAATGCTATCCGCTATCTAAACAGTTATCCGTTATCTGAACAGCTAATATTGCCGAATAGGATCTTAAATAGTGTGAATTTTGATCCGACTTAAAAAATGTTAAATAAAACAATAGTCTTGCTGCATATTATATGGGAATCATTTAAAAAAAAAAAAACAATGTTGTTGGTTGGGTTGTAGTTCCCAAGACAACACAACTGGGAGGAAACATCCCAAGAGCATTCCCAATGGGAGTTCCAGATTTTGGAACCTTAACCTGCCTCGTCAGTAAAAGTTTCACAATTTTGAAACTTGCATTCCATCATTTCTCCAACCTATGGAACTCAATTTTAACCATCCAATAAAAATATTTGTCATAAATCCACCTTATAACACAATTTATTTTTTAAATCATTTAAAAATTATATACTTACTTCTAAAAAAAGAAAAAACAAAAAAAATATTTTAAAAATATGAACGGTGACATGCGGGGAGACACGCACAAGCGTGCTCCCCTGCGTATCACACACGTTTTCACGCCGCTGGGGAAGCAAATTTGGCACGCAGCAAACACGCGGGCCCCACCATTTGCCTTGTGTGTCAGCCGCTGCCAGTGCTTTAAGTACACTTGGTGCAGTGTGTTGAAGTAGCCAAGAAAGAGCTCATAGAGTAGACATCGTCTTCTATGTATTGAAGAAGCCAAGAAACAGCTCATAGAGTAGCCATCTTCTTCTATAAATACATCAGAGATAATAAGTGTCTTTTTTACAAGTGGTTATTAGAGATATAGATTCGAATCCCACCTATATTAGTCTTTACTTTACTTGCACCGAAAAAATATAAATACATCGAAGGTAGACACTTCCTCTGTAACTCTACATATATGTGTGGGCAGTAATGAGAATTTGCTAAGGAGATACATCTGAGACGGGGTGGGAAAGAGGAAATTGTTTATAAATGTGTAAAATTTGTACTTATAAATAGGGAACGAGATTTTATATATCGTTCCTAAAATAATGGAAATATAATTTTTCTTTCAAATTCCTTTTTGGTTGCGTTCTTAATTTTTCATTTTACACCCTTAAACCAACATATTGTAATCACTATTATTTCTTTTTCATAATGTGGACCGTACATTAGAGAAGACCTACGTGAGATCAGTCGTAGCTCAATGGATGTTCAACTCAAACTTCAAGACAACTAAGAAATCTGCTCAAAATAGATAACCTTAAATATAAAAGGGCGTTGTCCATAAAATAGATAACCTTAAATTACATACCTTCTTAATTGCCAAAAGTCCGACATCGCCCAAACCCTAGATGTTGTCTCCCTTCCAAGCTCCATTTCAATCACCTATGATCAATGCGCCACTCCTTTTACTTGAGTTATCCATGCACGCCAACAACCACCCCTGTTGGGATGATTAATTTTTTCAGCACGTTATAAACATTCCTTATTTTTCTACTGAAGTGGCAATTTTTCTTTAGAGCATCCTTAATGGAGAGTTGAAATATTACGCCTTTTTTTTCGATTATGTAATGGCAAAAGCCAAAGAGCAAGGTGTACACTCCCTTGCAAAAGTACAAACACAATCAAACAATACAAAAGAAAAAGAAAAAGTCACCCAACCAAAGCTTGCATCCAACAAAACAACTGCCAGGCAATGCAAACATCTGCATACTCACATGACACCTACTCCCATAAACCAAAGGTATTGAGACAACAGCTAGCCAAACTTCGAAACAACATCCACCAATGGATAAAATAAAAAAGGGTTCCTGACACTCTGCTAATCTTCATCACCGCTTTGGATTTGGATGCTTCAATCTCATTTTTAACACAAAACTAAGCTTGCAGAGTAGGCATGATGATTATTGACAGCACATGAATCCTCCATATGTCACCACTTAAAAGTGGAGTGCACTATAGATGCAGCCCCTAGTAGCAAACAAATCAATCCCCACAAGCCAAACCTTTTCAAACACAGTGAAAACACCAGCAAATCAATCCCCAGAACCTCAAGTTCAGTCCCAAAAATTAAGACTTCAATGTTGTATGCTGCGTAGGCAACAAAAAAAAACCATCATAAATTGTCTTCTTCCCCTTAGCAAAGCCTTTATCCAAGCAGAAACTCTTTAAAAATCTCATTTATGCCATGTGCCGAGGAAGACATCTTGTGCACGCCAACTCCACTTTGCTTACTTCATTACCAAACGGAGTGACCCAAAAGCATCTTAACCTCACTGCTTAAGATGAACAGATCCTACTGATCATTTCCATGAATTTACAGAATGGTTGTGCCAAGATCCCAGTTACCAAGGGTTGTGCAGTGATCACACAAATCCTACAGATTTATCTTTAATTCAAAGTTGAATTCCTGCAAACTCATTAGCCTGTTCGACAAAATTCCCCAATGAAACTTCTTGGCTAGTTGCAATATCACCAGCTTCCATAAGGACCTGTATATTAAAATAAGCGTAACTGCAACCCAAAATCTACTAATTTGCTGCCACTGTTATCTGCTCTGCTCGTTCAATTTTATCTTTTCAGCTCGTTAAATCACACTCTTCGGCTCGATGACCGTCACCCAAAAGCTTCTCATTTCCATGAATCTACAAAACTCCACCTTTGTACGATCCAACATCCCTTCATCCTAAGAAAGCCTTTGTCCTCTATATGATGCAGGATGCTCCCTGGTCCTTCAGTGTGTCACGCATTGATATAGTTGCCATCTTGGTGATCCCAACACCTCCCTCTTTTGCTTCCATCAGGTTCTGCCCCTAAAGATGTGTACCTTCCGTGGGTGACCTCCTTGTCCAACTCCCTCTTAATTTGCTACTGTGCCTGGCCAAAACTTGCAATCTTGGTAGTAGAAATCTTGAATGCATCCTCTAACTCTGGTAACCTCTCACTATCTCACTTGGTATTCCACACCCCCATCTTCATATTCAAGAAGAAATGGTCATCGTCGTGACTGGCTTGTCATAATTTTTCCCTCTATCTTTGATTTTGGCACTTTGCTCCTTTTCATATTTGTTAACTCCCGTAATAACCAAAGAAGTTTTGATGAAACACAAAATTAATCAACACCTAGCAAGAGATTAAAACATATAGGCTTGGTCGAATTAATGGCCAACACTCATGTAAAGAACGTGGATAATGCATGCTTATGTGTACTAGACACTATTTGATTTCACTTGATAGCTAGAATGAAAATGATTAAAGTATTTACTTTGTTGCATTAAGAAGTTTTAGAAATTATATTATATGCTCCTTAGTATCCCTTGTCAATGAAATACAATAATAAAGTAAAGTGAGCAAGTATCTTATTTTGACTAAAGGATACTATGAGAAATATTCTGTTGCAGAGAAAGAATTACTTGATTGCCTTAGTCCTTGAGAAAAAAGATTGCCACTTGCCATGGAGAATCTACATGTCAAAGATAAGTTAGGCAAGAATACTTTTACTAAGGAAATAATTTCTCACTGAAGCTATTGACTTGTTTGATTGAGTAAGTGCAGCAAGGCAAGGACTGACATCGACAAAGATCATGCCAAGAATCACAACCAAATCAGAAACAAGGATAATATCAAAAACAGAATCCTGAATCTCGGTATCAGAATATTCTGATCAAAAGTTACCTCCACAGTGCACGTCCAAGAAAAGGCTATAAATAGATGAATTGATCAAGCAAGAAAGCACAGCAAAAGAAGCGTGAAAAATACTGGAGCATTGATTTCATTTCTTGAGTTGTGAACAAAAAGAAAAGCCTTGAATACTTGCTACAAATTATTGTACTGAATATTTGGTGACTAAGAGTTGAGTGTATTTTGAGGAAAATTATTAAGGAGTGAACATAAGGAGTTGTAGTGAGGTTTTTCAACTCTTCCCATACTTTAATCAAATTGATTGATTTAAAGTACTCGGGATCTTTATAGTGTGGTTCTCTGAAAGATAGTGAAGTATTCATCTTAATACAAAGAGTAGTGAGTTGAATCTTAGAGTTGGATAACTCTAGGCGGGGACTTAAACCTGATTGAGGCCCAACCTCGTTAAAACATCGCTGTGTGCTTTGTGCTTTTATCTTTTCAATTTATTTCTGGCTTTAAAGTTTTGATTAAAAATTTTATAAAATCTCCCTATTCACCCCCCTCTAGGGCGATTAGACTCTTCAATTGGTATCAGAGCCAGTCCCACACTCTTTGACCTAACAGTCGAGTGGGTGACGATCATGGCCTTCACTGGAGATGTCAATATCGAAGGACGTTCTATTGTTAGACCCCCTTTATTCAAAGGATCAAATTTTTCTTACTGGAAAAATACCATGCAAATTTTTATTAAATCAACAGACATGGAACTATGGAAAATTGTGAATAGTGGACCATATACTGTGCCTAAGATAAAAAATGACAAGGGGAAAAATATCGATAAACCAAAAGATCAATACACAAGCACCGATTGGGAAAAACTTACCAAAAACTCTAGAGCCAAACACATCCTCTATTGTGGTTTAGATGCAAATGAATATAATAGAATTTCTGCTTGTGAGACTGCCAAACAAATATGGAATAAGCTAATTGTCGCATATGAAGGAACAAGCCAAGTACGTGAAACTAAGATGAATATGTTTGTTCATCAATATGAGTTGTTTAAAATGCAGGCTGACGAATCAATAAAGGACATGTTTACTCGGTTCACTAATATTAATAACAATCTAAAATCACTTGGTAAGAGCTACTCAAATGAAGAAATGGTAAGAAAGATACTTCGGTGTCTTCCAAAGAGTAAATGGGGACCGAAGGTCACTGCAATTGAGGAAGCTCAAGATCTCAAAAAATTAGAGCTTGATGACCTCCTTGGAAAACTCCTAACCCATGAGATACATCTCATAGAGGAAGATGGAGAAGGTTCCAAGAAAGGAGCTGCTCTCAAGGCCACAAAAGAAGACTACCCATCGGAAGATGAAGATCCTGATAGCAACGATGATGAGGCCTTCTCCCTCATTGTGCGAGGCCTCAATAAAATGGGAATGAAGAAAAGATTCAACCAACGAGGACTCCACACCAAAGGATCGACGTCAAAAAGGAATCAGAAATACACCAAAGGTAAATTTGTCAATAAAGAAAATGCTAACATTAGCTCTTGCTATGGTTGTGGCATGTCAGGTCACTTGCTAAAGGACTGTCCATTAATTCAAAAAATGAGAGAAAAAAGGAGGTTCAAGAAAAAAGAAAATAAGAGAGTTATGATCGCCACCTGGAGCGATAGCGAAGCAAGTGACAGTGAAAGCGACGAAGAACATACAAATAATACTTGTCTCATGGCCAGAGATGAAGAATCATCTGAACACGAAAGTACGGATGAGGTAGACATATCTGGCCTATATGAATGTTCTAAGGATGAACTAATTGATGCCTTAATTAGCTTTGCGAATCTAGAACAAAAATACATGTCTAAATATAAAAACCTCAAAAAAGGGACAAGAGAACTGAATCAGAAAAATGCAAATCTTGAACAGCTGAATAATGAACTTCATAAAAAAATTAAAGACCTAGAAACAAAAAATCTGGAATTATCAACCAAGTGTGATGCTAAGCACAAAACAATTCTTAAATTTACTCAAGGGCAAGAAAACTTAGACCGAGTGTTGAGCACACAAAGAGCATCCTTCAATAAAGAAGGAATTGGGTATGATCACTTTAACAAGAAGAAAAATTATAGGAACTTCTTTGTTAAACCCACGTTGCATGAAATGAATGTCAAAACTAGTAACTATTACTCAAAAGATGGTCATATCACCTATTCACACCCACTCAGAAAATCTACTCCAAAAATTATTCAAATATGGGTCCCTAAAGGAACAAGACCACCTAACTTAGTGACTTGTGATTTCGAATCTAGATTTAATGCCAAAAGTAGAAGGAAAGGTTGATTTCTTGTTTTGCAGGTATGCTTGAAATCTGGACAAGACTTGTGGTACCTCGATAGTGGATGTTCAAGGCACATGAGTGGTAATGCATCCCTGTTTACTAAGATCAAAAAGAAAGGACATGGAAGTGTCACCTTCGGCGACAAAAGCATTGGTAAAATAATGGGAGTCGGTAAAATGGGTAAAGATCCTGCCAATTCTATTGAAAATGTTTACTTAGTTGACGGATTAAAATTTAATCTATTAAGCATATCACAACTACGTGATAAAGGAAACTTAGTTACCTTTGATTCAACTCACTGCATTGTTAAAAACAAAATTTCTGAGAAAATTTCCCTTTATGGACCTAGAATAGATAATGTCTATGCTATAGATATTAATAATGTTCCATCTCAAAACTTGTCATGCTTCAAAGCATCACACAATGAGCAAAAATGGCTTTGGCATCGAAGACTAGGTCATGCTAGCATGCATACCATTAAAAAATTAGCAAAAAAGGATTTAGTACGAGGACTGCCCTCATGCAATTTTGAATATGATCACATATGCGATGCCTGTGCTAAGGGTAAACAAGTACGTAATTCCTTCAAGTCAAAAAATAGTATCAGTATATCTAAACCATTAGAATTACTTCATATGGACCTATGCGGACCAATACCCATACAAAGTTTAGGGCACAACAAGTATATTTTTGTAATTGTAGATGACTATTCACGATTCACATGGGTCTCCTTTTTAAAAGAAAAAAATGAAACCTTTAAAGAATTTTCCAAACTTTGCAAACAACTGCAAGTTCAAACAAACTCACAAATCATTTCTATAAAGAGTGATTACGGTAGAGAATTTGATCAAAAAGAATTTATTGAATTCTGTAATAAACATGGAATCACTCACAATTTTTCTGCGCCACGTACACCTCAACAAAATGGTGTAGTAGACAGGAAAAACTGCACGCTAGAAGATATGGCCTGCACAATGATGTGTGAAAGTAATGTCTTTCAACACCTCTGGGCCGAAGCAGTCAACACTGCCAATTATGTACTAAATCGGTGTTTAATTCGGCCAATTTTAAAAAGAATGCCCTACGAATTATTCAAAGGAAAACGGCCCAACATTTCATATTTTAAACCGTTTGGATGCAAATGCTTTGTTCATAACAATGGAAAAACTAACCTAGGAAAATTTGATGCTAGAAGTGACGAAGGAATATTTGTGGGATACTCCATGTATAGCAAAGCATATGGAATTTACAATAAACGCACCAAAACCATCGAGGAAAGCATTCATGTGATTTTTGATGAATCTAATGATGGTGTGTTAAGTGGATCTATAGTACAGGATCTACATTTTAACAAGTATGGTGACGATGAAGAAGAAGCAGGAGAAAAAGTAGACTCTGCAAATAAGCAGCCACACGAACTACAATACTCCTCACCCCAGGAAGAAGAAGAGCCCCCAAATGAAGAGAATTCCCCACAGCAAGAGGTAACTCAAAAACACTTCAAGTATAAATCATCTCACCCCATGGACAATCTCTTAACCGATATCTCTACAGGTATACGAACTGGCTCATCTCTGCGTAATTTCTGTGCATTCTCTGCTTTCGTATCCCACATAGAACCAAAAAATCATTTAGAGGCTCTTAACGATTCAAATTGGATAAAAGCCATGCAAGAAGAATTAAATCAGTTTGAACGAAATCAAGCATGGACACTCTCAACACGACCAAAAAACTATCCAGTAATTGGCACAAAATGGGTCTTTAGAAATAAACTGGATGAAACTGGGACCGTCATAAGAAATAAAGCCCGACTAGTGGCGAAAGACTATAATCAAGAAGAAAGCATAAACTTCGATGAAACATTTGCCCCGGTTGCTAGATTAGAAGCTAGACGCATCTTACTAGCATTTGCATCTCACATGAACATTAAACTTTATCAAATGGATGTAAAATGTGCTTTTCTCAATCGATACCTACAAGACGTCTATGTCGAACAACCTCCTGGCTTTGAAGATCCTAACTTTCCTGCCCATGTTTATAAACTCCAAAAAGCCCTTTATGGGCTAAAGCAAGCTCCTAGGGCAAGGTATGAGTGACTAAGCAAGTTTATTTTAGATCATGGTTTTACAAGAGGTCACATTGATAAAACCCTGTTTACCAAAACAAAAGGAAAAGATTTTTTAATAATTCAAATTTACGTTGACGATATATTATTTGGAGCCACAAATGACTCTTTATGTGAAGAATTTTCGAATCTCATGAGCAAAGAGTTTGAAATGAGCATGATGGGAGAGCTAACATTCTTCTTAGGGCTTCAGCTTAAACAAAGCAAAGATGGCATATTTATTAATCAACGTAAGTACATCAATGAACTCTTAAAGAAATACAAAATGGATCAAGCCAAGCATGCCAAAACACCAATGGCCTCTAATGAAAAATTAGATCTTGCCAAAGATGAAAAATCTGTTTGTGAAAAGCTTTATCGAGGCATGATCGGTTCACTGCTCTATCTTACTGCTAGTCGTCCCGACATTATGTTCAGTGTGTGTCTATGTGCTAGGTTTCAAGCCTCTCCTAAAGAATCCCATTTAAAATGTGTAAAATGAATTTTTAGATACCTAGCTGGCACAAAAAATTTGGGACTCTGGTACCCTCGAGGGGGAGATTTGTCTCTAGTTGGATACACTGATGCAGACTATGCAGGATATAAGGTTGACCGAAAAAGTACCTCAGGAACATGTCAGTTTCTTGGCCACAGCCTAATCTCCTGGCACTCCAAGAAGCAGACTTCCGTTGCTCTTTCAACAGCTGAAGCAGAATACATCGCAGCTGGTGCCTGCTGTGCTCAGCTACTGTGGATTAAACAGCAGTTACGGGATCTCGGAATCAATCTCAAAGAGGTACCTATAAAATGTGATAATCAAAGTGCCATAAATATTACTAAAAATCCTGTTCAACACTCACGCACTAAACACATCGAGGTACGCCATCATTTTATTCGCGATCATGTTGAAAAAGGTGATGTCACTCTCGAATTTGTACCTACTGACGCTCAACTAGCAGATATCTTTACTAAACCTCTCAGTGAGGAAAAATTTAACTACATTCGCCATGAACTTGGCATGATAAATATAGATGCATGAATTGAGGGGGAGCCCTCTCTTATGACTAACTAAGCTTATGAAGTGTGTTGCAGACACATGAGAATTCCTAATCACTACAAGATACCTTGCATGTAACTCAGGTATGCATCTTCCTAGATTCAATTTTTGTGGCTCGAACATCTGTTTTAATGCCCTCATACGAATCTAGCACACATTAAATTGAGCAAAGTTCAATTGGAGAAAATCAATTCATAATTTCTCTCCTGAGGAACCACCATCAGAATACACCCATTTTTATCCGTTACAATTGTCCAAAAATTGATTCCTCTCCCATGCTTGCCCTAGCAACATTAACCATAACCCTCTAGCCACCTACTCAAATTAATTGCAAGCCCCCCCTTTTCTTTCTCCTACTTTACCAAATTCACTTCCCATTCTTTCTCCTTCCTTCGGCTCTCTTACCTGAACACCCCCCTCCACTGCCTTCCAAAATTTAGCACCCAATCTCTTCCCAAATCCTTCCCCTTCACCATACTTAGCCCCCACAATCTTTTCACAATCTCCTCCATCCCCTTAAATTCTAGTTCCACGGCACCCAAAAACCCCAACCATTCGAGCATTCACCGACCCTCTGCCATGGGACCCAAAACCATAGGTCTGAAACCCTCATCCTCAACCCCCAGAAAATCGGCGCATGCCACCATTCTCATTCGCAAACCCGCCCACCGATCGGCCCCTCTCCGCCGTAGCGCTCGCATCTCGGTCAAACCGGCTCACCGGACCGCGCCTCTGCTCCCTGTCGGCTCGCCCGTCCCCATCTCTGACACCAGCTCCGACGCCGCTAACCCGTTGTCGTCTCCGCCGGTCTCACCCCCCACCTCCAGCATTCTTCGGGCAGCTCACGAATTCTCTCTCTCCACGGCAGACACCCCTGCCTCTGTCGCTTATCGCACACCAACCGCCACTCCACCACCTTCCTCCACTCCCTCACCTCGTTCCAATCCGGCCACCACTTAGGTAATTCCACTTGCCTGGTTTCATTCTTCCCTGGCCCGTGAGAAATTCATGAATCAGCTTGTTAATCGACCTCTCCTTACTTGTGACCGAGTCCATGTTGACTCGTTTGTGGCTGCCCGTTTGAATTTTATTGACTATCTCTTGAATAGCCCATGTGGCCAACTGTTATATTTAGGAACTGAATCGTACCCTCAATTGGTTCGTATGTTTTATGCTAACCTTCGCATAGTCAAGACTGGCCTCAACATCTCACTTGAATGTCAAGTTAAGCACACGAAATTTACTCTCACTGAATCTGTCTTAAACTCGATACTTGACCTTCCCTCAGTCCCCCTGCCTTCTCTGTCCCAAACTGAAGCTCGCAATCGTTGCCTAGCCGAATTTGCCAACCCCTATCGTCAGACTCACCCAACTCATTTGTCATCCCTCATTCTCAAAAAAGATCCACGATTGCTGTACTATGTCATTGTTCGAACCATTCTGCCCAAGTCCCATTCAACTGACAGCGTCACCAACAAAGCCCTTGAACTCCTTTATCTCCTCCTGACTGGCAAACCCGTGAATTTTTCCCGTTATATTCTCGGCACCATGGCCAAGGTTGGATCCATTAACCGTCCCGCCCCATTACCCTATTCCAACCTCTTGACGTCTGTGTTTAAACACTTTGGCGTTTGCTTCACCCATAAGCTTCTCGACACTAAACCGTTACCTCTCCTCACAACTCCTGCTTCCCTCAAACATATCCAGTTCTTTCAAACTTTCTTTGGCGACTGGAAATTTGTTGACGACATGACTCTTGAGGAAGTCACGTCGGTCTCCCGACAATTTGGTGAGCATGTTAAACCCAGGGTCAACTCTCCTTCCATCAATCCTCCACCATCCATACTTGGTCAAGTTATGGACATTGATGAGCATCTTTATGAGTTCCAAGAAATAGCAGACAGGCTCGATTACATTCTGGTTAAGCACACTGATGCTTTAGATGGCATTGCCCATAATCAGGCCACCCTCCATAACCGCATCACCGATATGCAATCGTCCCTCACTCAACACCTATCTGCCCTCAACCAGAAGGTAGACGATCTTCTTCACATTTGCAGCATCACTCATCGTTGTGCTCTCAAAGGTGTACCCCTGACTGATGCCGAACAAAGCCAATGTGCCAACTCTACTACTCACCTCATCAAAGCGGCCCGCCACTCCTCATCCCGACTCTGATCTCCCTCCCCCCTATTTTCTTTTCTCTTCTTTTTATGTTCTGATGGTACGCTCACACATTTTGTCTGTCCTTTTTGATGAAAGAGGGGGAGAACTTATGTTAGTTAGTTATGCTTTCCTTTGTCAGATAGTAATGATTCAACTTTTCTAGTAAAGTTTTAAACTTGCTAGCTTGTTTACATGTTATATCAACGATGCTACCTTAAAATTACTCACCTTCCCAAGTCACATCTACTTTGGTTAAATGGCTTAACTAGTACACTCAAAAACTCGGACCATATACATCTTGGATATTTCACATCCTTCTGACAAAATTTAGCATTGCACTAATATGTTTATAATATGCTCAATATGATATTGCTAATTTTGGCTTTCATCAAAAAGGGAGAGATTGTTAACTCCCGTAATAACCAAAGAAGTTTTGATGAAACACAAAATTAATCAACACCTAGCAAGAGATTAAAACATATAGGCTTGGTCGAATTAATGGCCAACACTCATGTAAAGAACGTGGATAATGCATGCTTATGTGTACTAGACACTATTTGATTTCACTTGATAGCTAGAATGAAAATGATTAAAGTATTTACTTTATTGCATTAAGAAGTTTTGGAAATTATATTATATGCTCCTTAGTATCCCTTGTCAATGAAATACAATAATAAAGTAAAGTGAGCAAGTATCTTATTTTGACTAAAGGATACTATGAGAAATATTCTGTTGCAGAGAAAGAATTACTTGATTGCCTTAATTAGTCCTTGAGAAAAAAGATTGCCACTTGCCATGGAGAATCCACATGTCAAAAATAAGTTAGGCAAGAATACTTTTACTAAGGAAATAATTTCTCACTGAAGCTATTAACTTGTTTGATTGAGTAACTGCAGCAAGGCAAGGACTGACATCGACAAAGATCACGCCAAGAATCACAACCAAATCAGAAACAAGGATAATATCAAAAACAAAATCCTGAATCTCAGTATCAGAATATTCTGATCAAAAGTTACCTCCACAGTGCACGTCCAAGAAAAGACTATAAATAGATGAATTGATCAAGCAAGAAAGCACAACAAAAGAAGCGTGAAAAATACTGGAGCATTGATTTCATTTCTTGAGTTGTGAACAAAAAGAAAAGCCTTGAATACTTGCTATAAATTATTGTACTGAATATTTGGTGACTAAGAGTTGAGTGTATTTTGAGGAAAATTATTGAGTGAACATAAGGAGTTGTAGTGAGGTTTTTCAACTCTTCCCATACTTTAATCAAATTGATTGATTTAAAGTATTCGGGATCTTTAGAGTGTGGTTGTGAGACCCGAAGTTTTGTCGTATTCGCTTAATGAATATCACGCCTGTTGGGTTAGAAAAGTTTACTTGAATACCCGTCAGCTTTAGAAATAGTTCGATATTATTAAATCGAACCTAGAGAGATTTGGGAACAAATAGTTGATGAAGGGTTATATTATCGATTTGGGTTTAGAAATCGGTTTACGAATTAGACTAGCGGTGTTAAGTATGTTCTGTCGAATAAATGAAAGAGAGAAGGGAAGGGCAAAACGGTAATTTCGCATACCCCCTTATTTTCCCCTCCCTTGCCGCGATTCCCCCTCCCCGACAGTCTCTCTCCTCCTTCTTTCTTCTTCTGCTTCAGCTTCTTCCCGTCTCCCCTGTTCTTCCCCCTCTCTGCTTCGTTTCTCCTCCTTCCACGCACCACGACCGGCCAATTGAGCCCCGACCTGACCAACCCCGGGTGCCGGCAACCTCCTACGCACGGCTGAACCAAAACGTGGGTGCAGGCAGGGCGGAATCCGGCGAAGAACCGGCCGAACACCGGTGAATTCGGGGCATGCAAGGTGAATTCGAACTCCTCATTCATCTATAAGTTGTATTCTTGACCTAGATTCTTCCTAATTGTGGTAAATTTCATCAGAAATTGTGAGTTAGGGTTTCGGGTTTGGTGGTGTCCGAACCCCATGCGAAGGCAAACGGGATTTCTTGGGTGTGGAGTCCGAATTCAGCTTCAACCTAGCCAAATTGCACGCATAAAGCTTGGATTCGAGGTGGGTAATCCTTTAATCCCACTTATTTTAAGAATTTCGAATGATAATCATATGAATAAGTTTATGGATTTGCTAGTTATAAGTATTTATGCCTAAAGAGTATGAATTATGCTAGAGATATGTATTTGAAGTGAATTATATGCGTTTGGTTTTGATTCGAATCAAATTGGGTAAATTATGCTTGAGGTGTTAATTCGAAGTGAGTTATATGTGTTTAGTTTCGATTCGAATCAATTTGGGGGAATTATGCTTAAGATGTTAATTCGGAGTGAATTATATATGTTTAATTTCGATTCGAATAAATTTGGGTGAACTCGAAGTGAGTTATATGTGTTTAGTTTCGATTCGAATCAATTTGGGTGAATTCGAAGTGAGTTATATGTGTTTAGCTTTGATTCGAATCAAATTGGGTAAATTATGCTTGAGGTGTTAATTCGAAGTGAGTTATATGTGGTTAGTTTCGATTCAAATCAATTTGGGGGAATTATGCTTAAGATGTTAATTCGGAGTGAATTATATATGTTTAACTTCGATTCGAATCAATTTGGGTGAACTCGAAGTGAGTTATATGTGTTTAGTTTCGATTCGAATCAATTTGGGTGAATTCGAAGTGAATTATATGTGTTTAGCTTCGATTCGAATCAAATTGGGTAAATTATGCTTGAGGTGTTAATTCGAAGTGAGTTATATGTGTTTAGTTTCAATTCGAATCAATTTGGGTGAATTCGAAGTGAGTTATATGTGTTTAGCTTCGATTCGAATCAATTTGGGTGAATTATGCTTAAGATGTTAATTCGGAGTGAATTATATATGTTTAGCTTCGATTCGAATCAATTTGGGTGAATTATGCTTAAGATGTTAATTCGAAGTGAGTTACATATGTTCAGCTTCGATTCGAATCAATTTGGGTGAGTTATGCTTAAGATGTTAATTCGAAGTGAATTATATATGTTTAGCTTCGATTCGAATCAATTTGGGTGAATTATGCTTAAGATGTTAATTCGAAGTGAGTTACATATGTTCAGCTTCGATTTGAATCAATTTGGGTGATTTATGCTAATGAGGTTAATTCGAAGAGAGTTATATATGCTTAGCTTCAATCAAGTTGGATGAAGTAGGCTTGAGGTGTTAATTGGAAGTGAGTTACATATGTTTAGTACCGATTGAATCAATTTTGGTGATTTACCCCCGAGTTGCTAAATCAGAGTCGTTATATGGATTCGAATGTATGTGTGGACAAACAAGTGAGTTAAGCTTATTATGTTTATGAGCAAGCTTATTACGTTTGAAAACAAATGAAGTCGGCTCTATGATTTAGCAAAACTGTCAAGTTAGAAGCAAAGTCGTTTATGGTTAGGCAATCTTAGCATGTTTATAAAGAGCCTTTTAGTTGAAAACTGAATCGTTTTACGATTAGTAAATGCGTTACCTTTATAAGAAGTTTTTAAGTCAAAAGTAAGGTCGTTTCACAAGTTAATAAACGTATTGCGTGTTTAAAAAGCTTTTAAGTTAAAAATGAAGTCGTTTTACAAACTAGCAACGTTTTACTAACCGTATTACGTTTATATGTAACTTTAAAGTTAGAAACGAAATTGTTTTCGACTTAGCAAACTTATTACGTTTTTAAGAAGCTTTGAAGTTTCAAAGGAAGTCGATTTATGTATTAACAAACTTATAACATTTATAAGAAGCTTTTAAGCTTCGAACTTAGTTTGAATTAAGCATTAACTAATCACATTATGTTTCAAACGAGTATCGTTTTACGATTTAGCAAACGAATTACATTTTTACGAAGCTTTTAAGTTAGAAATGAAATCGTTTTACAATTTAACAAACTAATTACGATTTTACGAAACTTTTAAGTTAGAAATGATTTCGTAAACATATTTCACCAAGTAGTTTAGCAAATTTATTTCGGATGTGAAAGGCTTTTAAACTATTCGCAAAATCGATTTATGAGTTAGTCAACTTGATTTGCATCAAATTCATTCTTTTGCGTTTAAAAGGGGTTGAAACGATCTTAAAAGAACAACTGGGGTTGTGTATTGCAAATCCTAGCTTTGAAGTGCACGCTAGTAGCTACCAACTTTTAAATCGTGAGTTAGGATACTCACCCTGTTTTAAGAGGCATTTCTTGTAGTTTGCCTAAAGCCAAAGTTGAAAGAAAATTATGTTTTCACGTTTTAAGTTCAGAAAACTTATATATGATTAAGTATAAGCTTGTTTGTCTACGAAGTATCTATGTGTATGAATGATTATGTTTATACAAGTTGATAAATATAAGTATAAGTATGTATGTGTATGAATGACTATGTTTATGTCTTCCTAAGACATATATATGAAAAAGTACGTATGTATATGAATGGTTATGTTTATGTGTATGTATACGTGGAGGAGCTACTCTAGAAACTTTAAGCTTAAGTCTGAGACCCAGGGATGGTGGCTTAGTTCCCGCCTGGTATTATGTATGTTATGTTATGATAGATTCAGGGATGGTGGTTTGATTCCCGCCTGAAGTCTATGTATGAAAATTATGTCTTAGCATGGTATGATGTCTGTCCGGATAGGCGTATGTTGTCGCTCGAGTTTGGCCGACTCGGGATGGCAGTAACAAAGTACCTCTAAGAGTCTAGTCTCCTCATTTACGTGAATAAGATACTACGTATGTTTTCAGTAAGCTTATGTTTTGCTATGTTTATGGATTTACTCAACGGTTTATGCTTTACGATTTCACGCAACGGTTTATGCTTTACTATTTCACTAAAGTTAAACTTTTTGGTATGTCTATGATTCCGCTTGGTTTATGGTTCGAGTAGGATGTATGATGTGTAAGTATTCAACTAAAATGAATTACGAAAGACTTTTGGTAAGTTATATGTATTTTAAGTATGTTTTGGGAGAGAGGGTTTACTCACTGAGCGGTGGTTGCTCATTCCTATTACTTTTCCCCTTTTTCCCAGATTCACAGGTATGTGACTACAGCGTGGAGCGCCCAAGGAGGACTTGCTGGGACTGTGTTGCCGTGTTTATGATATTGTTATGTAATGTCGATTGTGGTTGTAAGGTTATGTAATTAATCTGTTTCCTTGTAAAGTTTATGAAAAGTATAAAGCTCTGTATCCTCCGGGCGTGTGACCCGTAGAGTTGGGGACTCCGGCGTGTAGCCGTTGAGTTGTTGGTATTGTTGACTGCCTTATGTATTGCAGGGTTATAATGTAAGGCTGTAAGCTTGGGAAACGGTCAGTTTTTAGGGGAAAATCTGTCCGTTTTGTCCCAGAATTTAGGACGAAAGTTAAGCACACGTGACGGTTTCGGCCCTAGGGGCTGGGGGTGTTACAGTGGTGCTCTGAAAGATAGTGAAGTATTCATCTTAATACAAAGAGTAGTGAGTTAAATCTTAGAGTTGGATAACTCTAGGCGGGGACTTAAGCCTGATTGAGGCCCAACCTAGTTAAAACATCGCTATGTGCTTTGTGCTTTTATCTTTTCAATTTATTTCTGGCTTTAAAGTTTTGATTAAAAATTTTATAAAATCTCCCTATTCACTCCCCCCTTCTAGGGCGATTAGACTCTTCAATATTCTTTGTAATTCTTGATATTACTGCCTTCTCGTTTTGAACCACTGCCACACCTAACAGTTTTCCTATATGAAGTGATTCCTTGGCCAATTTTTGGATGCTATCGGAAGACCGACTAAATGATTGTGCTGGAAACTGTCTAATGGTCATATTTGGCCCACTACCATGTGGTTGCCGGTTAGAGCTCTTTTGCTTGTCCTTAAATTATTGTATTGGACGTTCAAACCCTGGAGGTTGTGATAACTCGTCGTCCTTTCACAGCATTTGAAATTCCCCTTCCTCCAACGGTTGTAGAATGGATTCCAAGGCATGGGGAAAGGCAGATGGAACATTAGGCCTTGGGAGAGAGAAAGGGAAACACATGGAAGGCAAGAAAACAGATAAAACTACTTTAAGGAGCGAGAAAGGGAAAAAAAAAAACAAAGCAGTAATGTCAGATTGCTAGACATGCCTATTAAATCACTATAAGCATGAAAATTTTGCAAAATTTTCTACGTAATTTTCACACTTAGGAGAATACAAAACACTACAATTCAGGTGTTACTAATAGTTTTCGTGGCAATAAAATGTTCTTTCAATTTTGTTTAAAAGGATAAATATTTTACAACGATGTATCTATCACACACTAAAAAAATTTGGATATCATGTTAATTTCTATCTTTTTAATTTTTTTTTCCCATTTTTTTAACTTATTGCCTTGTTTTTAAATCTTTCTTGATATACTATTGGATAGTATTACCATATTCTAACTCATTTTTGTTTTAGAAACACGAAAATGACAGAGTAAGAATATAAATAACATGAAAATTTTTATCCAAAAAGATGGAGTACTTATTTACTACTATTTAAAAAATATAAAAAAACAATAAATGTAAATCTTTTGCATAATTTTTAAATTAAATTTTTAGTTTCAATCCTAAAAATAATGGAGAAAATAAATAAATGATGATCTATTACTTTGATATTGTTATCAAATCTGATAACTTTTTGAGAGTGAAAGGAGGTACATAAAACTTAACGCCAATAACACAGTCAAGTAAAAACTAAAATAGCACGATTTATTCGTACATAAAAGCTAACGTCAATTGTCCAACCACATCTTCTCATGCCCACTCGAATCTCTTTTCTCTAAAAAATAAAAGAGGGAGTTTAAGGAAAGTGGATCGCAAGAATTCTCCACCACCTTGGCTGCCTGCTTGCCCTGCCCTCCAATTCTATCTTCTTGTTTCTCTGTTTTTTTTTTTCCCCCTCTTTATTTCATGTGCAGAGCTGGATTATACCACATTGCATTTTTTTCTTTGCACATGCCAGTTGCACACTTGCACTTCTGCTTCTCTACTTCTATTAGTTCTTTATCTTAATATTTATTTTCTATTATTTCCCATTTTCTTCTTGGTGTTGGCTGTCAATCTCAATTAACCATATTGCATTTTTTTAGCTTTCACTTTTCTATTTTCTTCCTTTTTGGGTCTAATAAAATAACAAAAAGATAAGAGAGTAGTGACTCCATAAAAATGAAAAATAAGTAATGCTGATTTTACTTGTTGGTGAAGCCCTGTAGTGATTGATAGCTCCTAAGTAGGTATTTTATTAACTTTTTACTTTGAATTATATTACAAATAAAATTTATCATTAATATTCTCAGTAATGTCTTAGAATAATTTAATTTTGCAATATATTGATACTTTTGCTTACAGTGATATTAATACTACTTCAACATTTAAGATAACTTTTTCTGATCCAAAATGGCACATATGATCTTTTTTTGGGGGGGGGGGGGGTGTTAATAGGACTTCTCTATTTTGTACTTATAGGTACTCTAACTTGACATTTAATATCTGTTTTAAACTATCACTAATTTATAAGTGGTCGTAGACACATTCAATGTTGTGTGAGAAACTCTTGCTATAAAAAAATATGGATTGGTAATAATTTAATGACATAAAAAAGGTAGAGTTTATAGAAATCATCTCATCTAAAATTAGTTTAATGTATTAATGTCATTTTATGGAAAAAAAATGATATTATGAAAGAAAATCAATCCACATTAACTTGTGATAACTTTATTTTGATCTTTTATTGTCAACTAAAAAGAATTTAGTCACTAATATATAAGATGTAGAAATAGCAGTCTTCCGGCTAAGTATTTTCCATTTATAAGACTTGAACTCAATACTTTATTTACCGAAAATAAAAACTAAATCATTAATCACACTTTTAGTGGCAAATTAATTTATACATTAATACAACACCACCACCACCTCCCAATATGGGTTCCGCTTTTACGGACTCTGGGGAGATCCAGATATAGGCAACCTTACCTTTACGGATATCTCTGCCCGTAGAGAGGTTGATTCAAAGAGACCAACAAAATACGATTTTGTGAAAACATTTTATGGTAGAAAGATTTTGTGAAAACATTTTACAGAGAAAAACTAAGGGTAAGTAGTATGGAATGAACTAAGAAGTACTAATAAATCTGATGACAAAACTATGTAAACATAAGTACAACACAGCAGAGGAAAATACTTTACCTTAACAAACAAAGGTAGACAAATAGTGTCTATTCCCAGATGCATGTACTACCTGTGTACAAACACAACATACAAAAAAGCCACAATCAAACCTACCCTATTGCAACCGAGAGACAACTACGAGGCTAACTCTTTGAGATCTAAGATGACTAAAAAGGACTTTTATTTTCTATATTCAAATTTTTGCAAGTAGAAAAGAAAATTTATTATAAATAATGCATGAATTTCTGAGTGTCTAAAAATTAATTCCTGTCACTATCTAATATAGTCATACTCATCATAATTTAGCTATTGTCTCGTGCCTTACACGGGCACTATATGTACTATGTGCGATAACGTTGATAAGATTAACTCTTGTTTTTTTATTAAAAACCTTACATGGCAAGGGCATTGACCACAGTATTAATCAATGAAAGAGTAAGTATGTGGAGAGAATTACTTCAACCCTTATTGGCAAGTTTCATAGTAAACCTATCTTGTTTCACGCTTTCCTCAAGCTGTAGACAAATAGAAATAGGGGAAAAAAAATTGAAGAGCGAAAAACCAAAGGAGGGCAGAGAAGCAACTCTTCTATTAGAGCCATGCTTCGATCCTGGGACTTGTCCAGGAAAAAAAATAAAAAAATTGAGTTAGGTTTCGATCCTGGGACCTGTGAGACCTGTGAATTTTTATGAATTTTAAAATTTAAAATTAAATTAATTTCTGTTTTAATGTGAATAATTGAAAGGTCAGGATTCATTTTTGAGTTTAAATCCACAGTTGCTATTTAAAGAGAAAAAAAACAAAGGAGGGCAAGGGAGCAACTCTTTTGTCAGAGCTAGGTTTCGATCCTGTGACCTATGAGACCTGTGAATTTTTATGAATTTTAAATTTTAAAATTAAATTAATTTCTAACTGTTTTAAAATTTAAAATAATGCGAATAATTGAAAGGCCATGATTCACTGTTGAGTTTAAATCCACGGTTGCTATCTACTGAAGCTCTACAAATCATTCTCCATGCAGTATTTGAGAATTCCTCAATTGTGAGCACTCTACCAATTTTAGCATTTGTTATATAAAGATTTCAAAAGAAAGGAGGAACTCCAAGAACAGTTAGAAGCGTTCATGATCGAAGAAATGAAATATGCATATTTGATTACTGAGGAATTTAAGCAGACAAATGCGTGCTAATATGAATGAACGCAATGAATATTCACTGAGCTGTTTTACAAATGGCATGCTACATGTAAAAACAAAGTCAAGGAGAAGTACCCTTATCTTGACGTAGGATTTATTGATGATGTGGTTTTTTTTATAAAAAATTTAGGCTTCGTTTGATCCTTAGAAAATTTGATGGAAAGAAAATTTGATAGAAAAAAAGTAAAGGAAAAAAAGTAGGAAGAAAATAAGTTTTTTTTCTCTTGTTTGAATTGAGGAAAAAAATATAAGAATCTGAATGAGAAATTTGAATGTTGATAAACTACTTGAATAATATTGATATCATCTAAGTAATATGAGATTGAACGAGGTTAGGGATGACAACGGGGTGGGTTGGGGACGGGAGGCATATTCCCCGTCCCCACTAAGATCTCCGCCCCCTGTCTCCGCTCGTTTCCCGTTGCAAGGAAAAAATTCTCCCCCGTCCCCATCCCTGGCGGGGATCTAATCCTCGATGGAGCCCCAGCGGGGATTTTTACCTTTCATTTTTCTCCTCCTTTGTAATAGGTATATTACAAGTTTTGGATAAAAATCCAATTTGCGATCCCTAAACCCTAACTCCAATTAATTGTACAATATGCTCTTGTATGCTCTATGCAACATAAGTCTAACAAACTTTATTAAAATTTAATCTGACCTAAATTAAAGTTTAACAAGTCCATACAACATAAGTCTAACAATGCACAAATTACACAAAACAAGTCCATACAATCTAAGGGTTTTTCAATTTAATTTACTGATACAATCTTAGTACTATGTTCACAAATAAATGACTCCTATATAATTTTTAATTATATGCGGGGACGGGGATCAGGATTTTTTCCCAACCGGGGATGGAAAAACGGAGATCGAGATGGGGACATTCTCCCAGCGGGGAAGCGGGGACGGGGACAGAGTAATTTTTTGCCCCATCCCTGTCTCCATCCCCGCTCTGGGATTTATTTATGTCCCCATTGCCGTCCTCATCCCCATTGGGGATGAGATTTTTTCCTCAATCCGGGCCGGGGCCTCGATGGGGACGGGGATTCCCCACCCCACTGCCATCCCTAAACGAGGTTGAGAATTTTCCTCAAATTTTTCTCACAATTTTTCCATCTAATTTTCTTCCATATTTTTTTCTTTGTGATTTTCTCTAAACCAAACACAAGAAAAAAATAACAGCTTTCTCAAATTTTTTTTTTAACTAAATTTTCTAAGGTCCAAACAGAACCTTAGAGGAAGAAGACTAAAGTGCAATCAATTTTATTATTATTTTTTGTTTAATCAATAGAATAATTACTTGTTATGTAATGCGTAAGTCTAATAAAGTATATTATAAGTGATGTTGTGTCCCTTGCTACGTAATACGCTCTTCGGGTGTTTTTGGTCAACATATATAATTATCTTCCCACATAGCTTGCAGCAATTTAATTACTTAATATATAACTACCTAGGACTTTTATTTTTAGTTAATGCTTTAGTCATTAATTTACTAAACAAAGCTAGATGAGTCAATTAAAAAATGAAATCATGTTAAAGTGTCATACCTCTGTCCTCGCCCCCGTTATATTTGTATTAACACCTAAGCATGCCTGTCTACATCTAATAATTGCAACGATGTGGCGAGTTGGGTTCCTATTATTATTATTATTATTATTATTATTATTATTATTAGGGCCATAGTCCCCTCTTCACCTAATTAAATATTATTTGTGAATATTTCTATTGATAGAATAAGCAATCTAGGTGGGTGGTGAAAGTAGTATATAATTACTGCCTAGTCAAAGGATCAAGTCTCTTTAGATGCAAGAAACAGATCATCTTGAATTGTTTCGTTAAATCAATCAATAGCTTTCTTTTTCTCCTGGTTTCTATAAGGACATAAAACCAATTATATATAAAGAGACGTAAGGATCGAATTCATGAGTTGTTCAAAATAATCTATACTAAGAATCATTATTAATAGATGTAACATGAATATTTATCAAGAAAATACCGGGGATAATAATTAAGAGATACTTAATAGTTAGCTAGAGTGGGTAGAAGACCCCTTCAATAAGAAACACCTTGTTATTAATCTACATTGGAAAGTTAAAATGCAACTAGAGTTAAATCTAGTTAGTTTGGACGCAGGAAATTTAGAGAAAAACTTTACCTATCAATAACGATGTATCCTTTCCCTCTTTTTATATCATTTGTTTAGGCTTCTTCACATTTTATCATTTGTCATTTATTAGGCTTTCATAGTTCAAAAACGTCCCTTGTTGAAAAGAAAATTCATATCAGTGACTTACTCCAAATTCGTCTGTTGATAGGAAGTTTGAGTGAAAGTCCAAACGTACGTCCACAAGTCCTTGGACAACTCCTACTACTAGATATGGAAGTGTTGAGACTCTTGCGACAATTTTTGAGGAAGAATATAATCTTCATCAAGAACTACTAGGCAATCCACATGGGGTGCTTTACAAAAATGTAAATGGCAAAAGATTTATTGCTTGTCCAACTGTCGACTTGTGCATTGTGAGGGGGAAGGAAGTTGAGTCTAGAAGGTCCAAGCGTATCAAGCAGAAATCTTCTCAACATAAGTGATCACGAGCAGTGAAAAGTTCCCTAACTTTCATGTGAAGTTCATGTCTTAAAATATTTAGTAGTTTAATATTTTCCATCTTATTTATGCTTGTCATCTAACTATTCTACCTTCCCATATTAATCAAACAACTTGTTGTCTAATTATCCCATTTTCTTATCTTCTTCCTATTGTTTTTCATTTGTCATGTTCAACGTGCCTTTTTGTTTCCCATGACACTAAACCCGTAAAATCTAAAATATTAATAACATCTACAAATTTATAACAGGTTAAGTTAAACTTATTTAGAAAAAAATAATATCTACGTGATCAACATTACATCCATCCTACATCTTTATAATAAAGACCAGATCCAAACTTATATTTAGTTAACCTATTTATTTCGGAAAATTAAAATAGAATAAACATGACATCCCTTCTATACTTTAGGCTAATAAACACTTCATCCCTCCTACAATTTAAGCTAAACTTATTCAGAAAACCTGCCCTAAGTATTTATTCCTTAACTTATTCGGTCTTTAAAAAAAGGGTATAAACACTAAATCTTCATAATAATATCTATGTGATCAACTTTGATTAATAAAAGTAAACTAAGACTAATTTGCTTTTCCAATTAAAGAACTCCCCTCCAAAATTTTCTTTTCCCTCTTCTGATTACTGATTTTTCCTCCATTGCAACTTAATTTTCCTCCTCCTACAGTCCTATTTAAGCTAAGTTCATGATAACACCACATCCCTCGTACATCCCTCCTAAGTTAAGTTAAAAAATAATATTAAGCCAAGTTAAAAAATAATTTTAAATTAATTTAACAAACAAATACCACATCCTACCTACGTCTTAAGTTAAAAAATAATTTTAAGTTAAGTTAAGTTAAGTTAAAAAGATAATACCTAAGTTAACTGATTTATTTAAATAAGCTGGGTTAAGTCAAGTTAAGTTAACTTATTTATTTATTTATTTAAGTTATTTCTAAAGTTAAAAAATAATATCTAAAATTAAATTAATAATAAACACTACATTCGTCCAACATCTTAAGTTAAACTTATAATTTTTATTTACTGATAGTACATTAAGTTAACTTATTTAAACTAAAAAATATGGTATAAACAGTACATCTTCATAATAATATCTACTTGATATGCTTTAAATAGTAGAAGTAAACTAAGACTGCTGTGCTTTCAAGATGAAGGAGCTTCCATCCAAAATTTTTCATTTTGCTCTTCTTATTTATTGATTTCCCCTCCATTGCAGCTTAATTTCCCTCCCCCTACATCTTAAGTTAAATTAATACAATAAACACTCCATCCCTCCTACATTTCACATAAGTTAATTAAGTTAAAAAATAATCTTAAGTTACGTTAAAAATAATGTTGAGCTAAAGTAACTTGAGTTAATAACAGACACTACATCCCTCCTACATGTTACGTTAAAAAAATTCTATTAGGTTAAATTCAATTAAAAAATAATATCTAACTTAACTTATTTAAGTTAACTTATTTAGATAATTTAACCTTTTTTTGGTTTAGTTAATTTATTTATATAGTAAAGTTAAAAAACAATATCTACCTTAAGTTAATAATAAATACTATGTGCCTCCTTCATCTTAATTCAAACTTATTTAGTAAAGTTGGTCTAAATTTTTTATTCACTTATAGCATGTTAAATTGAACTTATTTAGTCTAAAAAATGGTATAAACACTACATTCTTATAATAATATCTATGTGATAAACTTTAATTAATAGAAGTATATTAAGGTCGTATTCGGCAACAGTGTTTTATGTAGTGTTTCATGTTTTGACCAGATCAATACACTAATTAGTTAATTTTTAGTATTCGGTAAACTAGTGTTTTGACTAGCATTTCAAGTAGCGTTTAGCATTTTAAGCAGCGTTTTTGAAAAGTTAATAATATTAATGTTTGACATTTAAAAGTTGCATTTCACATTTTTTAGCAAAAAAATATCCTTTAAAAATTTTGTCTTTAGAAATTATCTATATCCTTTTATGTCAATTTAAAAGCTAGCATAACAACTAAATTTACTGAACACATGAGTTTCAACCGCTAATCTAAACAACTATCTACTAATAGCTAAATTAAAAATGCTATCCACTATCTGAACCGCTATCCGCTACCTAAACAACTAATTTTTTCGAACAGGGCCTAAGACTATTTGCTTTCCCAAGCACATGACTTCTCTACAAATTTTTTCCTCTTTTGCAGCTTCATTTCCCTTCTTTTTTTTCCTCTACTTTTTCTATAGGTAAGATTATTCTATTACCACTTGTTACTATTTGTTGGTGGTGTAAATTAGATTCTCTTACACTAATGCTTGTTTGGTTTGATGTAATTAAAGTGGTAGTGCAATTAACAATGCAATAATGATTTTATTATCATGTTTTGTTACAATTAAGCAATGCAATCAAATTTACATTGCAATCACATTTACTTCAAACTATGCAATTACCATTACTTAACAATATGCTAAACAATTTTAATTACATTCCTTCTATAACCAAAATTTAGTTTACTTAGAGTCTCCAGTGTTGTATGGCCATTGGCTCATTGTTCTTTTCTGTACTATGCTCTCTCCCCCCCCCCCCAACTCAACAGTATCATCACTTTCTATCTCCTGTTCTTCCTGTTTATAATAATAATAATAATAATAATAATAATAATAATAATAATAATAATAATAATAATTATTATTATTATTATTATTATTATTATTATTATTATGATGTTCACAATTAAATTTAAAACCCCTGTAATTCTCTCTCTCTCGCTCTTTGTCTATGCTTTATACCTGCTCCCCCCCCCCAATCTTATTGTTTCAAGAAATATTTTTTGATCGTCTATCAAATGTAAATTTATATAATTATATTTCTTTTGAAATTTTGTTATCCACAGCTTTTCCTAAAGCACAGAAGTTACTAAAATTGCACAAAATCTTGATATGTGTGTGTGTGTGTGTGTGTGTGTGTGTGTGTGTGTGTGTGTGTGTGTGTACGTTTTAGCATTTCATCTAATATAGATCATTACATTACATAATAAGAGACAACCAAAGATTGTAATGCAACTATCATTTCATTACATTACATGAGTGATTGCATTACCTAATCAATTCCATTATATGCGTATTACATTCCATCTAACCAAACACTATATAAGTGTAATTGTATGAGGATCACTGGAAATAGGATGAGATACATGATATCTAAAACAATAATTTTTGTGACAAGGCATGCATTTATTATGAAACATCAGAAAATGAGACAAAGTTCTGCTTTGTTGGGATCATTGTTGGAGAAGAGGGGAATGTTCAAAACGTACGAGAGAAACAAAGGAAAGGGGTGAAGATGTGACAACATTTTTTTATTACTAGCAAATATAAACAAAAGAAAGGAGGGAGTAAGTTTTTTAAATCTACGTCAGGTGATGAGAATATAATTCTGGCTTCTAAATATGTAATCTGGTCTTGAAAAAAATGAAGAAAATGAGAAAAAAATAATGGAGAATTTAAAGCCAAACAAGGAAGACAGTGCATAGTTAATAAGAGGAGCTATTGCACGGTTACTGTTGCTCGTTGAAAGTGTTGTTTTATTGGCTTAAATAGAGATTAAATTCTAAATGAGTAATTGATGGTTAGTTTTTGCAGTAATAGGCAGCATTTTTAGGCACGTTTTTCTCTGACTTGAATGATGTTAAGCAAATCATAAAAATCAATGTAGGATCACCTGCGTCTTTGGTACAAAATCTAGAGAAGAGATTTTACTTAGAAAAGGTTGCCGGCATCCATTCTCAACATTTTGAATTTTATCTTTGGTACAAACCCTAGAAGAGTTGGAAAATTCATCGAAAGTTGAGTTTCCAAGTGAACACGGCAGACAAGCCTAGTTAAAGAAAAATGGGACAGTAGACTAGTATGTTGGTCATTACTGCATGTCACGGGGATAATATGGATGTATCCCTGAACAGAAGTTTTCTTTTACCATTCAAGCGAGGAGATCATCCATGAAGCCTAGAACAGTCTTACGTAGTGGCATAGTCAGGTTTTAACTTAAGGGGTGTCGGAACATGTACATAATGTAAAGTTTAACGCTAGTTTTGAAAATCAAAGTGTATAATTAATACATTTTAAAAGGTTGTACACTTATACTTGAGAACTCATGTTTTGGAAGTAAACTAAACTAAAATCAATTTTACTTTTTTCTTAAGTTTCTAATTCTTAGTGTCAACATCAACAAACAAAGCAAACTAATTTTTTCATTAATCAAGAGCATAAGAATTCAAAATTAATTAATTAATCAATCTTCCGCAACCAGCAACTACCGGCCAATTTATTGTCAATTCCCAATCAAGAAACCCTAATTCCTTAATTCATAAGAGTAAATAACTAAATTCACTTATTATCTAACATGAATTTGACTAAAATAAGCAAACTGATAATAATAATAATAATAATAATAATAATAATAATAATAATAATAATTTGCAATAAATAGAAATGATAGATTAACAAGTTTGGATTCAAATACGCAACCACACAGGGTAAGGGGGATGAGTTAGGCACAAAAATCACTTACCTACCCTCACGCCTAGTGATCTGTATGGTGATTACTTCATATATATTTATTTTCTTTTTTTTTTTAAAGAATTTCTACAATGCACAATTTTTCCCCCCAAATCAAGGGGTGTGGGCTAACGTGGCTCCGCCCCTGATCTTATGAGTATCAAATTGAACCTAACACAAGTCTGGGAGCACTTCTTCAAGGATGGGACATGCTGAGGTTCCTAGAAAAAACCATCCCCAACTTTATATATGCCATGAGTTCCTCTATATATATTGGGTTGATGATGCTCTAAGTTCACAAGATTGAGCAAGTAATTCCTCAAAATTGAGATAATATATCATTGCATTGCATTGCATTTTAGAACTCTTGAGCAGAAAGAAATGTAGCTATTATGCATCACGTAACCCCACATTCAAAGCATGCCACGCTGCTAAAAATTACAGCAAATTCATATCATACACGTACAGGAATGGCACGAAGCCGCTGCGCTTTCTCCAGAGTGAGCCCAAATCTCTCCTCCATGTCCGTGTTCTCAGGTGAAACCCCAGCTTCAAGCTTCCAATCAAACCCATGAATGAGCGAAGCCAACATTAAATGGATCATCCTGGTTGCCAATGGCAGCCCAGGGCATATCCGACGGCCAGCTCCAAAGGGAATCAGCTTAAAATCGCGACCTTTGACATCAACTTCTGATCTCAGAAATCTTTCTGGTTCAAATGTATTGGGTTCCTCCCAAATCTCTGGATCTCTCCCAATTGCCCACAAATTGACTAACACTTGTGCGTTTTTGGGCACTGTGTAGTTGAAGAGCTTGACATCTGAATCAACTTTTCGCACCACTAGCGGCACTGCGGGATGCAGTCGGAAGGTTTCCTTGACGATGGCCTGCAAGTATGGGAGCCGGGAAATGTCTGGTTCTTCGACTGGGTTTCCTTTTCCGATGATTTCTTCGAGCTCGGCTTGTGCTTTCTTGAGTATCTCTGGGTTGCGGAGAATTTCTGTCATTGCCCATTCAAGGGTGCTTGATGTTGTATCAGTTCCGGCTGCGAATAAATCCTGCAAAAAGGCGGCGTTAAGGCTTATGAATTGGGGGTAGTGCACAGAAGTTGTTCGACGAAATGTCTAAATGAATTTGGGAAAAGGAGGTACTACCACTAATAGATGAGGAATGTTTGATTGCTCGATTTCTTCCGATTTCTCTTGATTGATGGCCATCAATGCATCCAAGACATCATTACCTTCTGATGGCCTCTTGCCCTGCAACCTTTGGTTAATCATGTCATTGAATAGGCCCAACATCTTCCCAAAGTGGATGCTCATGCGCCGCCTGATGCCTTGTGGATCCATGTTTCTCAGGAGAGGGAAGTAATCTGCAAAGTTGGGTTTCCCTATTTCATCCACAACACCTCGTACAACCCCTTTAAATTCGCGAGCAAATTCAGAAGTTGAGTCTCCCAAATCCACTGAGAAGAAAGTGTTTGATAGCAGATTTGAGGTAGTAGTAAATGCAGCCTGGCCAATATCCACTGTCATGCCAGATTCACTGCATTTTTGGACATGGGAAATGAGATCTTTCACCTTATCTCTTCGGAGATTTTGGCTGCTTTCTAGCCTGCTGTTGGAAAAGACATGGGAGTTGCAGATTTTGCGCAGATTTCTCCATTGAGCAGCTGCTGGCAACCAGATTATTGAACTTTGGTGATGGCTGAGTGCACAAACAGCATCTCCAACTGTTCGACTGGAGAAGGAAATATCATTCTTTTGAAGGGCTTCCTTGGCCACAACAGCTGAAGAAATGACTACTGTGGGCACTTGGCCGAGCTGGAGACTCATGAGGGGACCATAGGTTCCGGCGAGTTCAGTCAAGGAGATATGGGGCTTGGTGCCCAGAATGAAGAGGTTTCCAAAGATGGGTAGAGGGGAAGGACCTGGTGGTAGGATTCTAGGATTTGCTGCTTTGCCTTTCTTTGCAGTTGAGAGAAGGAGGTAGATTGCAACCCATGCTAGTACTAGACACAACAGGAAGTTCAGGTAATCCATGGCCGTCCCAGCAGCTGTTTTTGATATGTTTATGAGTCTTCTGTTATTGGTTTTCTTGGTTTGTATACAACTCCAGAGGTCTTCGATTGCTTCTCTTGTCCTATGATGATTATGGGTCGAAGTTTGCAACTTCCAGATGATAATTAATTGCCCATGTCATATGCGTGAAGCATGCTCTCAGCAGTTGGATTTGGTAGGTAGCGCAGTAGCGCATTGATTACAAAACTACTCAGAGCATTCTCAGTTAGTAGAATTCATTTTAAAACTCTAGTATGTCAAGTCAGTAGAAGTTTTATAGTTTTAGAACTTGCATTCCTTCATACTCCCAATCAGTAGAACTCATTTCAAGACAAATGATATAATATTTGTTGATGGAGCTCATCACTAAATATAATTTATTTGTTTTATGTTGTAAAATTTGTTTTTGTATAATTAATTTTGTGTAAGTTAAAAATAATTTGTATTTTCCGAACAAAAGAATATGTTTTTATCTTCCCGAAAATTCAACTAATTTATTTTAAAGTCTCCTAAAATTGATAACTTAATTTATATAGGTTGAACGAATACAAAGCATATGGAATATGATGTAGAATTGAATTGATACAAGCGCAACTAATTTTTCTTACATTGAAGACCATTACAACTCGAGTGTTCGACATTTAAAACATTAATTTAGAATACAACATTAGTCAATGATGAATAACCCTTCACACCTATGGTTGTGAGCTTTGTCGCGCCTTATGTCGATTCCATATTTCCTTGACAAGGTCTGATTGGAGGCGTGCATGTAGTGCTGGGTCATGAATTTCTACGACTCTACGGAGGTAGGCAGCATAGCATGGATGATGGTCTTGTGGGACATTTGCTTGCGGGGTGTTGCCCTTCACATCATCGTAGTCGAAAGCAAGGTCAAATGAATCTCGTTCATCTTCGACGATAAGGTTATGGAGTACAACACATGCTTTCATTATCAAACCCAACTCAGATTTGTCCAGTTTCGCACAGGACCCTGAATGATAGCGAAGCGGGCTTGTAGAACCCCAAACACTCTTTCGACATCCTTCCTAACAGACTCCTAACGTTCGGCGAACAGTCTTGCCTTTGCTCCTTGGGGAAGAGAGATAATCTTCATGAATGATGCCCATTTTGGATAAATACCGTCGGACAAAAAGTATCCAACATTGTAGTCGCGACCGTTCACGATGTACTCACATTTTGGAGCCCGACCCTCATACACCTCTCGGAAAATATCTAATCGATGAAGAACATTTAAGTCGTTGAGGCTACGATGACACCCGAAGAAGACGTGTCATATCCAAAGGTCATACGAAGCAACAACTTCAAGAACTAAGGTGGGGACTCTATAAATCCCTTTTGCGAACATTCTTTTGCAAGCTGATGGATAGTTCTTCCACTCCCAATGCATACAATCTATACTCCCTAACATGTCGGGGAAATCACGGGTCTCGGCAACTTGCAATAGTCGATCAACATCAGCTTGTGTTGGTTGTCTCAAATACTCATCTCCAAACACTTGAATGACACCAACAGCAAAGTTTTTCATGCACTCCATGGCCGTGCTTTCTCCAATCTTCAAGTACTCATCAACACAATCTGCCGATATCCCATAGGTGAGCATGCGCATCGCTGCGATACACTTGGTGAGCGGCGACAACCCACGCTGACCAACACCATCGTACCTCAATTGGAAGTACTCAAATCGACTACTGAGTGCGTCCACAATGCGGAGGAACAAGTGTTTCCGCATTCGAAATTTAGGCCGAAAGTGGGTGTCGTTGTACATGGAGTCATCTGCAAAGTAGTCCCTATTCAGGCGATCGTGTGCGTCTTCTCGGTCCCTCTGAATGAATCTTTTCTTCTTTCTTGGTCGTGTAGATGATGAAGCTTTACCCTCTTGTCTAAGTTTCAAAGCTAGCTCAAATGACTTTAGCTGAGATTGATTGGCCAGTACGGTATCAAGTATGGATGAGTCGTCACTAGAAGAGGATGACTCTAGTACGAAGCTGAGACCATCTGTTGATTCTATGGAAGATGAAGAAGATGGGTGATTCATTTTGCAATACCTGTGACAGAAGTTAAGCAAAGTAGGAGATCATCGTAGTTAAAATTGAACATGTTATTAAAATTGAACTCGTTCAAATGAAATTAAACATCGTAGCTAAAATCAAACATATTAGAGCTAACATTATGATGTGAAATTAAAGTTGGACTCCTTAAAATAAAATTAAACATTTCATTGCACAACTAAAGCTGCTCAATTACAACAAACACTTTCGAAAGGAAAGAACAATAAAAGCACAAGGTAAAGAACATCTTCTTCCTAAGACATGGATGTCAATCTAAAGAAGGGATAGCATTAGATGAGGACGATGTTTGGCGATAACGACTCCTACTTTCTTCCTGAAGTTGACCATATCGTGTTTGATCCTCCGGGCATATCATAGCAATGTCCATTCTCATTATCTTTTCCTCATACTTCATCCGTTGAAAGTTCTGATGGTCGTCTCTTAGTTCAACAACTCTCTGAGCTGCTTTTGCCTTTACCTTAGAGGCTTCCGCCTTCTTCTCTTGGCCGATAACATATCTTTCAAACATGGTGCTGTTCTTGACATTTGTTGTCCCCAAGGTCGATAGCTCCTTGGTGACAACGTCAAGCACTGAGTCATGCGCTCTTGCTTTCGCCTTTCTTTTGGCGGCTTTTCTTCCTATGGGGCGGATCAGGCCACCAACTTCCTCTGTTGGTGTATCTTCACTACTAGGATTCGTTGGTGTGCCGAGGGTGCTGGATGTGCTAGATGTGTCACTCTCAGTGTACCCGCACACCTCGTTGATCCTCAACCGTTTAGTGGCGACATTTGCAGATTGGTCGCAATTGACTTCCCATTTCGGTTGATCCTTTAATAGCTCCCACCAATGCATTAAGTCGAATTGTTTGCCCACCATATCAACGTATAGATCTTGGGCTTTCTGCATAATATCGTCCCCATTGGCCGTACTTGGGTTCGCCCGATATGCCTGACCCACACAAGCAGTCCACTTTTAGCGCTCGCTTCGCAGCTCCATCGAGAGCGTGTTGGTTGTAGACACTTGCGATATTTGTCCAGAACCCCATTTTCTTTTAGTCAGCCCCAATAAGGGGGTTGGTGCTAACATTGATCCATGATGTGACCAAGCGGCGATCTTCTTCCAATGTCCACTTGGAAGTCACATTGACGCTCTCATTGTGGGTGAGGTCGGATGGAGGATGGGGTGTTGATGAGGTTGTATTATTAGGTGGGGGTAGCTGATAAGGAGGGGGCATGGAACCGTAATTGACGTTTGGAATTGGGGGGACACTATGGCCTTGAAAGGGAAAGTTTGGTGGTGGTTGAGGATATTGCATATGTGGGTATTGTTGAGTATATTGTGGAAGGTATTGCCAATTAGGAGGATTGGGGACAATGTTCATGTTATTCATGAGATCCCGTTGTGAATTATCCCTGATAAGTAAGTTCATGAAAGATTGTGGGTAATTAGGTTCCATTTTGAAGCGGACCCCTACGAATTAAAAAAAAAAAGACCATTCACACACTTTATTTCTCACATATTTCACAAAACACCATACAATATTTAAATTCTAATTTGTAAACATTTCAATTGTAATTCTAAACATGCTTACTTTTGCACATTTCTAATCGCACACATAATTTCTAACATATTTTCAAAGATAATAAACCAAATTAATTTTTGTAAACAAGCACTTGAAATATTTCTAACATCTTGTAAAACATTCACATATTTCTTACATTTCAAGTGATTTCTAAGCATACCAACTTTAAGTACATATTGAACTACTTCATATTCTAACTTATTGTGACATATTTCTTACGAACCACATATTCTTTATTCAAAACTAGTGCACACTTGATTTGTAACATATTTTTAAATATAACAAACAAAATTATTTTTTCTCATCAAGTGATTACATATTTCTTACCCGACCATTTTTTGTTTCTTTAAAAATTGAAACATTCACACATTCAATTTCTCACATTTTGTAAACAACAACATAATTAATTTCTACAATCAACCATTTAATAAATTGTAAGTAACAAATATTTCAATTGTGACCGTACCAATATTTTTTATCATGTTGTAAAGAAGTGCAAAAATTATTAAATTCTTACCCTACCAATATTTCTACAATCAACCATTTAATAAATTGTAAGTAACTTATTTTCTATCATGTTCTAAAGAAGTACAAAAAATATTAAATTTTGTAATCATGTATTTAAATTCTAACTAACACATATTTAAATTCTAATTTCTAAGCATACCAACTTTAACTACATATTTCTTACCCTACCTTTTTTTGTTTCCTTAAACAATAAAACATTCACACATTCAATTTCTAACATATTGTAAACAATAACAAAATTAATTTCCAAAATCAAGCATTTCATAACTTGTAAGTAACAAATATTTCAATTGTTTCCCCACCAATAATTTTTTTTCTATAAAAAACACCATTTACATACATATTTCCTATCATGTTGTAAACAAGAACAATAACTTCTACGTATTTCAATTATTTTTTCTCATCAAGTGATTACATATTTCTTACCCTATCATTTTTTGTTTCTTTAAACAATAAAACATTCACACATTCCATTTCTATCATAATGTAAACAACAACAAATTTAATTTCCAAAATCAAGCATTTAATAACTTCTACGTAACAAATATTTGTAACAACTTATACAAAATAACAACAAATTTTACTTACTATCATTTAAATTCCAATCTCTTAAGTTCCAATTTCATAAATTCCTAATATACTCACATTTCAATTTCTACTAATTCATTTTTTTTTTTAACTATTTCAACATAACAACAACAAAAACTTTGAATTACTTACAATTGCCTTCACTTCACTTTAGTCTTCAACTTAATGGAAAACTCCAAAATATGTGTACAAAATCCCACAAAACAAAATATATTAGTTACAATATCAAACTAAAATTATTTATACAAAATTAAAACCAATTACATAACAAGTATTATTTACTTACCCAAATTTGTGCCTCTTGCAACGTGAATTTCTTCCAAATTTCCAAAAAATCAAAATTACAAAACTAATTCAAAAATTAGATTTGAGAGAGTGAGAGTGCAAGGAAGATAAAATTTTGCCCAAAATTTTGATGCACTTATAGACCAAAATTCCAAAAAAAAATAATAAAAAATTGCCCAAGGAGCCGTTGCACAGCCCCAACGGGCATTTCGGCCCACTTCCCCACGCGTCAGGCCCGTGCAGCATTTTCCCTTTTTTTTCTTTTCCTTCCCACCAAAACGCGTCACTCCCTTTATCAGCCTAGACGAAACGCTACGTTTTGGCCCGCTACAGGACAAAAAAAATATGAATGTGGGGTGGGACGCCTGCCCGGTCTGCCTCGCGTGTCCCGACCCCGTTTCCCACGCCGCCAGAGGGCCCTCGGCACTCGTGTGACACACGGACCCCACCCCTGCCCCGCGAGTCACTACGCTGGGAGTGCTCTCAGTCTATGTACAAATCCTAATGTTTTCAATTAATCCATT
>JACYFF010031956.1:11800796-11813303 GCA_017589665.1 Selenicereus undatus | reverse complement strand
AGAGAGAGAGAGAGATGTATGTATATACATATGTGTACATACGTACATACATACATAGATACATATATACATAACATACATACATATATATAAGTACGTATGTATCAATGAACTCACCTAACTAACAAACAAGGCATGCATAGAGAACCGGAAGCTGCAAGAGAAAAAAAAAAATGAATACTATTGTAAGAAATATGCTTTGGGTGTAAAATAATAACAATATTCAAAATATTAATTTCATCTCATAGAGCACACCTTGACATTCAGAAAAAAAAAATATATGCTATTACGCAACATTGAAAAAGAGCTAACATATACAATCAAAATTACTACAAACAGAGTACTTAATCTTTAACAAATGAAACTGATTTAATTCAAACATAAAGGAGCATGAATTTGCTCAAATGATGTGTGTGTTCCCACAAGTAAAGGAAGATATTTGTGTTTAACCCTCACGTATTTATGTGCTTTCAGAATAACCCAACGACTAAGCATAAAGGAATATAAAGTTGCGTTAACCGTATTCTTTTGTCCTTGAATTCTTAGTGAAGTCCATTAGGGCCATACCTGCTGTTTGGAAAGCACCATCATTCATTGTGAAACCAACTTATCGAACAATTTTGGATAACAATCACTTCCTTCGATGTGCATTTCTTAGGGTACATTGACTAATGGAGTTGCAAGCAACGGCACAAATCTAGTAATATCTAATCTAATGACACCTATAGTAACTTAGGAAGAACCAAGTTAGCAGCTTATGTGCCCCACTGGAAGAATAATCCTTTTGAATACAAATGTTAACACTTAAGACATTCAGTATTGGTGTCCATGGATAATAATTCGCAAGGACTTCTATTTGCATTTCGTTAACTTACAACATAAGTCAAATTTATGAACTACTACACAACTCAATTAATCATCAAAGTCATGGCATCCTCATATATTTCTGAAGGAAAGAAATAAAAAAAGGAACATTCCATACACCATTGAAAATCTATACATCGTCCTTGTGCCAAATCGCCATTTTTATCATTTAAAATCATAAACATATAATAAACATCAAATTCATGTAGCATGAAAAAACCGAAATCGAACTCATAAACCAAGGAAAAACTAAATCAAATTTACTAAAATTAATCTCATCCATCAGACCTGCAATTGCAGGAGAGCCATATTCAAGCTTCCAAAATCAAGTCGATCATCAATAGCCAAGAACATGAGTAATCCTAGTACCCCTTCTTCTCAGTCAATATCTGTCGATGATCACAACTCAGGTAATTCCTCCATTTCACCATGGACTCTCCATCTCTATTTTCATCGCCCAACTAAATCATGCTCTTTACCATTAGCCTAAAACTAAGGCTAACAAAATTAAGTACTAGAGGAGTTGATTGAGCAACGACAATGACCAGTGGCGAAAGAAATGAGACAAACCCTGAAGTCATCCACAAATACAATTTAGAAGAAAAGCAGAACTAAGGCTGTGTAATAGTAATTTTTAATATACATGCAACGAACAATCCTAGTGACCAATACCACTGGAGCTAATTATAATTGAACAAATTAGTAACCCTCTCATTTGTAGTTAAACAGACTTTTTTTTTTTGGTTATTTAATGGTCAAAATTGAGGCAAATGAATATAATAGTCGCAGATTCGAATCATCTTTCCCCCTATATTAGAGCTGGTGTTCATTATTTTCTATGAAAAGGGGGGGGGGGGGGGGGAATTCAAACTCCCCACCTGGAAGTACCATATAATTTGTAACCCCCTTCCCACCAGCAACCAAAAAACAAAAAAAGGGAAAGATCTTTGTTTTTCTTGGTTTAGTTTACTTTCTGGCTTCTACTCAGCTGTCCTCTGGATGCCCCATCCTCAAGCCCTCGCACTTGTGACAGGCAGAACCCACCCCAACTGTAAGCAGTTCAAATTCCACGGGCAGATCAACATTCTTCTGTTCAACTGCCAAAAGGGGCAAGATTTAATAGCCAAACCAAGCATTAACCAAGTTCCAAGGGCATGGAGTGATGCTGCAATGCATATTCATCTTATTGAATTCGGGGTGAGTCTAGAATTCCTTTCCAACATTTTGCTTCTCAGAAAATAGATTCCAACTCCTAAAAAGCTCAGTTCTTTCTGAAAGATTCAATTTTTGGCTAACCCCAAATGAAATCTCGTGATATTTTGATGGATAATAGCCGAAAGCCATACAATTGAGCAATATTTCTTCAGGGAGGTTATGCTGGAGAAACAGCGGACTGGCCACCGGTTTGATTGTTCCATATGTGATTGGTTCTGGGACCAAGCCATTACTCAAGGTGATTCTTCCCAGGTACCCTTATATGTTTAGAAATCATCCACAAATTCAAAACCTGAAATCATCCACAAATACAATTTAGACAAAACCTGAAATTAAAACAACAGTTATAGAAGTAAAACCTCGCAAAGGAGACTTACAGAGCAAGACGTGAAAGTATATAAGATGATTCAAGTCTCCCAAAAACGAAAGAACAACAAAATGCCTAAATTGATCAAAACCAAAGGACAGAGGATTGCTTTTGAGATCCAAAAACTAAACTTCAAACCAAGTTCTCATAATTAAAACTCAGCAAATGAGACTTACAGCTCAAAACATGGAAGCCTTAAACATGATTCAAATCTCCTAGAAAACAAAGAAAGACAAAATCCTCCAAGGATTTCGTGAATAGCATTGGAGTTTAGAGAGCGAGAGTGAGAGTGAGATTGGAGTGGGAGACGTGCAGTTATTTGGAAGATGAAGGGACCAAAGAAACCACTGTATGTCAGTGCAAAGTTTTCGGTAAATGGGAAAGACTTTGAATGGAGGAAAGTTGTGTGGGAATTTTTTTTTTACGTGGTATAATTAAATTTTTTTTAGCTGATGGTTACAATTTAGTGGATTGTTTAAAATTTAAAATAGGTGAGAAGTATTTTTTTAGTGGGATTGTATGAAATTGCAGGATTAACGAATGGAAGGATAATAAGCCACTCTTATTCTAGCATTTATTATATAAATATTTGGCAAGCTATTAAACTCAACTTTTAAAATTTTGTTGATCAAATTTAATACTAAAGCTTATAAAATAATGATATTATTAACAAGTTTTGTGACTTTTAGTTTGCTTTTAGTGCCATATTATTCAAAGTAATTGTTTCTGATTGTTATAAGTTTTCCATTAAATTATCACTCTCTAGTTTACTATGCCTAATTATAACTTGTATTGATAATACTTACAATTAACATCTAAGAATTAGAAAAATACTAGAGGATTATCCATGCATCGCACGAGTGGAAAAAACTAGTTGACACTTATAAAATATAAGAAAGTTACAACTTGGATACGGTCACATGAATTCGATTTTGCATCGATAATTGCATCCATACGAGACTTTTTTTTGGAAATGTTTGAGCATATGCAATGACATCCATCTTTAGGACTTTAGGAATATTGAATATTGAACACCCATCCCTCCCCCCCCCCCCCAAACAAAAAGAGAAGGAGAAAAATTCATTAAAAATGTTCATTTCAACATATTGTACACCCAAAGGTACAGTATTGTTGTACACTTCACGGCCCAAACCCAACGAATACACACAACGTGTAGCCCAACTGTGAAGAGGGAAAGTCCGGTACATGAAGCCTATAATTTCGTAATAAATATTTTCTTTGCATTGTGTACTTTGACATAAAAAAGAAAGTGGTGTGGTGTTAGATAATTGATTTATGATTACAGATGTCTAACTGTCTAAGGTTCAATGTTTGGTATTGTGTTCTTTGTTTTAATTTAAAAGAAAAAACAAATTTACCTTTCTCACCTTCTTGTGATATTTGCTTAGTTTTAATGGTTTTAATTTTTCAAAGAAAAAAATTTTTATTGTAAACTTTCCTAAATTTGTTTTATTATTATTTTTTTCAACATTTGCTTAGTTCTTTTTAAAAAAATATCTATTGTATGCATAGTAAGTATAATTCCATCATATACTAAGTACTATTTTATTATACACTAAATACTGTATTTAGTTAATAAATATATTCTATTGTACACCTTTCTAATTACTTTTACTGTTTTTTTTAATAGTTGCTTAGTTTTCTTCATTTAAAAAATTGTATTGTATGATACACTAAACATTGTTCCATCAGATACTACAAATTATTTTATTATACACTAAACACTATTATATTCTACAATGAAATAATAGAATGAATAAAAAAAAACTAAAAGTACCTAAAAATTTATTTCAATAGATTTGTGATACTCGAAGCGTAAATAAGACAATTGTTAGTTTGTTACATAGGTACAACTCAAACCAAATATAAGAACACATTACAAAATATAAGCACCTCCAGTGCACTTGACATGTTTCTATATTGAACAATATAGAATATCTAGTATCCCCAAGTAAATTCATCAAGATAGCACATAAATTTAGTAATTTTAATATTGGTGTGGTTTAGTTGTCGTTTTATTGAAAATTAAAATACGTTTTAGTGATAATTTTCTCAAGTTTAAACTACAATTATTTTGGTGTTCATTAGTTCATAGTTTGATTTTATTTAGTTGTTTCTTTAGGGTATATTAGCATAAGTTCATGAGACAAATATATAAAAATAATAATTAATAGATCTCCATCACTTTGATCACTCATAAGCACAAGTAGTTCGAGCAAGGTACAGATTTCTTATCTAAGAAAATTCATTCTAATATTCACTACGTCCAACTTAATAAATTTTTCTTGATATTCATTAAATCAAAGCTAAATAATTGTTGCAAGAAAAAAGATAAAGAATAAAAATTATTCTAATATTCATTAAATAAAAATTGCACACATGTTTATAAAAAAGAAAAATGAAAGAAAAGGTGAAGAGTGGAAAATTTTAAAACAAGTACACTGATGCATTGAAGGGGATTCAACCCCAATACCCTCTCCCACTAGGGGTGTAAATGAGTTGAGTTAAGCCGGAGCTAGGTAGGCTCAAGCTCAGCTCAGTTGTTTTTTAATTGAGCTTGAGCTTGAGCTTGACACGAAGCTCAATGAACCACATTAACCCTGATTCGAACTCAGGATTGGAACCAAACAAAGGGGCTCGAGCTCAGCCTAGGCTTTGTTATAGTTGTTGCAAACACAAAAAGCTAGCCTACATTGGATGGCTAGCAAATGAAAATTATGGAAAACCAAAAAAGAGTAGAATAAGACAGAATAATCAAATATGAGTTTGAACATAGTGCTTCCCATGTCAAGTATACACCAAAAAGGCTCCTAAGCCAAAATATACACGTCCATGAAAAATCATACAGAAATCTGGTAACTTGTGTTCAAATAGCTTCATATGTTGTATTCAAGCTAACTTCATCCTTGATCTCCTGAAAATCAAATGCAAGCTACACTTAATGCTTATCATATCAAATATATACACCAAAAATACGCCAAGGCAAAACACACGTCCCATGAAGATCATACCAAGGCCATGTTCAAGCTGGCGGCAAATGCCATCTTCAAACTAGCTTCCTCCCTCATGTGATGAGATTTAAATGCAAGCTACAAATTTACATACACCACAACACAATCCCAATTAGCGAAGACCCAAAACAGACCACTAACCACCAAATTCAGCAAACAAAAAGAAAGAATCTGGCAGCACTGGGTGAACTTAATTCCACCACTAGTTACAACCACTTCTATCCTAAACCACTAGATTTGAGAGCAAAAAAGAATCCACCGGCTAGTTAGTTCAATTACAATGCTAATGACAACAATTTAAGGTCTAAAAATCCAAAATAGACCTACATCTCCAGCAAAAAATAATCGGACACCTGCTCATTAACCTTCTAACTTCGACACAATATCAAGAAATTGGCAATATAACCTCTTCGATGTTGTCCTCCTTGTTAACCTCCGTTTAAAAAGACACCAGACTTAAAGAAATTCAAACAACTATAAGTCAAAAGGATTACCTTGCTCTTCTTCTTAATTCCATGAAGAACACGACACCAATCTGCCCACATAGCAGGACCTGCATAGTCCTTGAGCTAAAAGAAGCACAATACAAATCAATCACAAAATTTCAAGTTATTAGCACTCCACGATCTCAAAGCATCAAAGCTACTTGCATCCCCATCACAAATATAGCACCCCTCTTCTAAGCAAATATCTAACTCAGATTTGTGGGATTGAGTTGTTGAAGTTGATCTCACATGATTGAGAACTCTTGGTAGCCAAACTCATAATCCAAATCAGAATTTCTAATATCATTATCACTAGATGTTTCTCTATATGGATGTTCATCCATATCAGTACAATATTCACGAACACACTCATTAAAAAGATCTTTCACAACATTCTTAACTTGCAAAATATAATTACTAGCCTTGTCAGAAGGGAACATTTTATGATAAATGAACTCAGCACCACCCGTTTGGCTAGGATCTAGAAAAGCACCAATAGCCATCAACAAGTTACATTCATCCCAATATTTATCAAAAATTTGTTCCATATTTGAAATCATCTCCTTCAATCAATCCTCCTCAAGCTCATAATTTTTATCCAACACCATCTTAATCTTATGCACCTCGATAAAGAACAAGTTGCATGTTGGATAATCAGAACCTGAGACCAAGTTAGTGACACTTTTAAACACTTTCAAGACTCCACACACTTTCCACAACCTCTTCCAATCATCATCACTAGGACAATAGGTAAAATGTGAATCTTGGAGACTATAAATAGGGAAAACATCTTTCAAATTGTAAGCAGTCGCCAACATTCATAAGTTGAATTTCATCTTGTTTTAGAGTCTAATATCAATTTCCTACTTGACATCTGCATTTGTTTCACTATATCGATGAACAGTTTAAGTCTTGCTTCACTAGAATGAATATAATCAACACTATCATGCATGATAGGATTGATTACCTGAAGGTCGAATTGGACCATAGTAGTTAGAGTATGTACACAACATTGTAGGTGAAAAAGCTTCCCACTACATGGCAACCTATTGGTCCTTGAGAATATATCCTTTAAGCTCCTTATACTAGTGTCATTGGCAGTTTCATTGCCCACCGAAATTGTAAAAACCTAAAAAAAAAATGTACCAATATCATAGGGAAAAAACAAGGATTAAGGAAGTTGTACATAGATATCATACTATTTGAAGTCTACAGATAACTAAGTAAGACAACCATAGAAATTATAAATTATAAATATAAAAAGGAACAAACTTCCAATGTGAACTAATCGTTGGTTACCTTGTTCTCAATGCTCCATTCTTGCAAGCATTTAAAAATCGCACTTTGCTAAATTAGGGCCACACCTAGGAGGTGGTAAGTGAAAGAAGTTGTTAAGTCAAATTTCATGCATTGTTTTTATAATTATTTTTAGTATATTATATATATTATTTCATTTAATTTGATTTGTTTTATATATTTTTCAGGATTAATGTTAATTTAATAAAGAAGATGAGAAATGACGTAGAAGCTCGGTTTTACACACTTGACTACAAGACGGTTCAAAAATAATAATTATGAAAATTATTATTCTCATAATTATTATATTGGGCTATGATTATAAGAGTTGGGAAGAGGCTTGAAGTCTTGGGGAAGAAGACATCTAAGGAAGAAGGAAGAAGAAACCCTAAACAAAAACCCTAACCCACCTTAATAAAAACCCCATCTCCCTCATCACCGTACATCACCTTCATCAGCTACCCTCCCATCTCACGCTTGCCTTCTCTACACATCACGCCCATCATCTACCACCCCATCCACGGCTTCTCATCCTCTCCTCACGCTCACGCCACACCCTCCCCATTCATCACCCTTCATCTTCATCATCCCCACGGCTGCACCATCTTCTTCCACGCAGCATCATCTTCGACCTTCATCATCATCCCGTCATCTCATCAGCATCATACGCCCTCACTTCACCATACCTGTAACGCCCCGAAATTTCTTTTTGTTACTAATTTTGATTCAAGTGTGAATTCCTAATTATGTGTATGTATTTTATGTGTTTTATTTTAGATATATATATGTGTTTTATTTTAGATATATATATATGTATTAAGGCTTTGTTTTCAAAAAAAAAAAGGATGAGTCAAAAAAAGGGATTGAAGGAGTCAAAAAAGGGAGGCAAAAAAAAAAAGAAAAAGAAAAGGGATGGGGTTTTTACGTGATATTTATCAAAAGGGGAGGGGGCTTGGTTTTCTTTTTCAACCCAAAAACACACACACACGGCAGAGAGGAAAGAAGAAGAAGAAGAAGAAGAAGAAGAAGAAAGAGGAGGAGGAGAAGATTAAGGTTTTAGTTTTGAAATCAGATTAAGGTGAGTAATTCTTGTTTTCTTCAACTAAACTTGATTAGGGTAAGATTAATTTGATAATTTGTGTTCGAATTTGATATATTAATTTAGAATTGAAGCTTTGAATTTGATGTTTTAGGGTTTGGTAGATTAGAGCCATAATTCCACCCCCTAGAAACTCACCTCTATAAGTTGTATGATTGATTGTGATTTTTGGAATAATTGGATGTTATTAATTGATATTTATGTTCTGAATTCATCCACATACATGTTCTAATTAGGATTTTTGGGTTGATTGATTGTATTCAAAGAACAAGATGGAAGAAAACTAGATGGAATTTTCGGATTTGTGCAGAGCTCGTGTAGTATCTGATTTCCTGGGAATTATTGGCTTGTTGAAAAATTCTGAAAATTTTACTGTAGGTTACCCATGATATTAAGCAACTTCTGGTAAATTTTCATGCATTTTAGATGTGTATTTTATAAGTTATGAAATTTTGATCGAAACTGCCCTGTTATTGTGTGCGAAAAAGCAGATTCTGTTTGAATTATTGTGAGCTATTGGATTGGCTAAAACTTATGAAATTTTTACTGTAAACTTATAAGTATGACTGGAAAATTCCTGTAAATTTTCATGAATTTTGGATGTGTATTTTAGAAGTTATGAATTTTTGATTGGGACTGCCCTGTTTTGGATGCATGGTTTTCGGTTACTGTTTTAATTATTTTGAAGGATTTGTTTGGAGATAAATTATCAAATTATTACTGTAGCTTTCTCATGATATGGGGTGATTGCTTGTAAACTTTTGTGCATTTTGGTTGTGTATGCTAAAAGTTATGACTGAGTTATGCATTATTTTGAGTTAAAGTACCTTGTTTGGTGTAATGATAGATTATTTGTATGTTTAATATGTAAATTCGATATGGAAAGGCCATTGTTGAGCCTCCTAAATATTCTGATTGTGTGAAGTAGTATGAGTAACTTGTGGAAGTTGGAAGTTATTTTGGATGGGACTATGTTTCTCTTTGACTATGTTTTGTTTGTGAAATCGAGCTTCTTTGAGAAACAAGAATGTAATTATATGGGTTATACGATTTCATTAAGTTATGTTTTGGGGAAAGAAATTCGTGTCTTGACTAAGGCTATTACAGAACGTTCTAGAGCTATGGCCATAGTAGTGACTGTCGTTATGTTCAGGTCGCCTAGTGGGAGAGGCTATAACCAATCCCCTGGGATATGAATGTCGGCCTTGTGTATGTGTGTGAGCCATGTGGGTCCCTAGTGAGGAGGGTTTCGACCTAAACTTACTAGGATATGAATGCGATTCCATGGTTTGTGTTGTGGGCAGTTTGCGTCCTTCAGAGCGTTGGGTGTCTGGTTGGGACCATATGTATGAGTTGCGGCTGGTCCACCATTGGTTGGTACCACATGTTTGAGCCGTAGCTGGACCACCAGGATGTGTTTGTCACCCCTGTGTTGTGATGGTTCTTTGCGTGGGTCATGAGTTGAATTCCCCTAAACTAAAAAGTTTTGTATTCAGTTAAGAATGTGTGATGTGTTGTGCAATTGGTTTTGGCTTGGATTTTTTTGGACTTTGGATATGATATGGAATTGAGTTTCGTTTGGATTTGGTTTTGATGTTGTATGTGAACTTTTGTGATAAAGTTGCTTTGATGCGTGTACCAATTGTGGTTATGGGCGGGCCGTTAGGTTGTTTAGCAGGTTTTACTTTCTTTTGGACTCTAGTGAGGACTATGAGCCCAAAAGACATGATTGGTATGGGACAATCATGGTTAGTTTAGTGAATAAACTAATAGCAAAGCTTGTTCAAGGGCTCAAGTATAAACGTGGGTCCTTGAAACGTACCTGGTATGGGACATGTGCGGCTAAATTAATCTAATTGCCTGCCTCATAATAAAAATGTGTGTGCGTTTGTGATATTCATGACCATATTAAATATGAACGATATAAGTGCATTTTTTTTATTTTTGAAACATACGTGTATCCTCTTATCGCCCCCTATATGATATATGAGATGTTATGTTTTTATGTCATAAAATACATGTACTGTGTGCTTATGTGTTAATCGGTTAATGTGCAAAGTGTAACAACGGGGCAGGTAAGGGTTATTCACTGGGCTCGGGGAGCTCATGACCTCACCATTTTTCAGGTTTTGAAAGCGAGGAGGGACCACAGGAGCATTAAAAGAACTCTTTTGGACTTGGAGGGCTCGTTTTATGTATACGTTATGGATTATGTTTAGTAAATACAGTTCTGTATTTTGATTTGGATACACGTAAGAACATTGTGGATATGGTTTAAGTATGTATGCAATGTGTGTTTTAGATTGACCTTCCTGAACTTCAATTAGATTTCTATAAGAGCTTCCGCTGCTATCGCTTATGATCAGGTTTATTAAGGTCAATAAATTCTTAGAGCCTTGTGAGTGTTCTTAATCGAACATTCACGGCGGTGACGCGCCTGCCCCTTATGGGCGGGGCGTTACAATACCCTTCACCATCATCATCCTTCCTTCTTCTCACCACACGGCAACCTTGAATATTACCCACGCAGCCCACACCTTCATCCTCATCACCACCATCAGCATCACCATCATCTGACCGTGACCTCCATCACGCCACACCATCATATCACGGCTGTCCTCCTTCTTCTTCAACCTCTTCTCACGCCTTCAACCTTCTCATCACCATCATCACCCCTCAACATCCTCATCACCACCATCAGCATACCACACAGCAGCTTCGACTTCCATCCCACGCCTTCTCAGCCACCATCATCATCATCATCTTCACCAGATTGAAGCTCAATTTTTTTTGGTGTGGTTTACTGTACTTCGTACCCCCTCTTCTCTGCTGTTTATTTTTTATTTTTTTCCTTTTTCCTTTTTATTTGTTTTCTCTGCCCCGAGAATCATTTAGATAGACTTAGTTTTTTTTTATTTCCCTTTTTTTTATTATTATCCTAATGTTATTGAAGATATTGGATTTTAGTGTTATTATGCTAGGCTAATTTAAGATTTGCTTGACCTAATATTTTATTTTACCATGTGAAGTTATTTGTTTGAGATAAGATTTATGTGCCTAAATTTCATATTATATTTATGTGATTAATCTAAGCTGATTGGAAATATTTGTTTAATGTTGAATGTTGGATTATTTTTTTTGGCCACCTAAATAATTCTAACATTTAATAATGTTAACTAGTAACAACTTTTGACCAGTAGGGTTAAAAGGGTCAACTTGGGTCTAAATTACATGAATCTGCTGTTGAGGATTTAATGGTTTAGGTTAGTCGAAGTTTTCCTAAAGCCTAACGCTTTAAGTCTTTAATTTGTTATGCTGTAGAGTAATAAGTTAGGTGACTTAAAAGAATTCATCCTTAGACGTTCTAGGGTGTATTAAACAGTAAGGAAAAATAGGGGTTATAGACGTTCTTAACCTACAGTCTAACTATTCAGTAAATATAATATGTGTATCGATGATTAAATAACGAAACATGGTAAAATATATATTAAGGTTAAGCAATTTTCCAGTCAAGTGATAATTGTTTGCTTCTATTCTGCTCAAATTTTATTATTAGTTTATACTTTTTGGTACCAAATAATTTAATTATATTGTTATCAGTTTATTAAATATTTATTATCCAGTTAAACCCCCCCAAGTCGTTTTTTTTTTAGTCATCTGAGTCATAGAATTACATTTTAATAGTCAGTAATTTGTGTTGTTTTTGTGAGAATTAATTGCTTTGTAACTTAAGTCTATTTCCTCGTGGGATCGACCCTACTTGCCCTATCTATAGTTCTTAATATTTAATTACAAGGGTATTTAGGTTATTTAATTTGTAGGCACCGCGACAAGCCTTACAGAAGTTTAAGACCCGCTTCTATAGCTTCCAATTATAATCGACAAAGTGACTTGTGATAACCATATACTCAAGCTTTTGAGGCTTAAATTGCCACAAGTCTGTTGTGAAGCAAAAATTATCGATTTTTCCCAATGAACCCTTCAACCTTTTCTCTTCGTGATCATAAACTTTGACACAATCAACTTTCCTAGTTTGGCAAGATATTTTTCTCCATTCGGAATTTGCCTTCTTCATCATCAAGTTAAACCGCTCTTCTTCTAATATTGAAAATGGATGCTCATGCATGAGTATCCAATGAGCAGTTGCCT
>JACYFF010031956.1:11698281-11719434 GCA_017589665.1 Selenicereus undatus | reverse complement strand
TGCGAACCTCTCACTATTAGCTTTTGGCCTAAACACATCTCCTACCTTTAAGCCAAAGCCAGTCGAGCAACACTTCACTGTTTGGCGGGTAATTTTTGGGTATTGTTGTGGTTACTTTGGCATGTAATGGGATGTATCATGGTCATCATTTGGGAAACACGCTTACTGCTATTGTGCGTGCCAATCACTCTCTTTCTTGTTTCAAAAAAAAAAAAAAAAAAGAAAAACAAAAAGAAAACAGGAAAAAGGGGAACCAAAGAGAAGACTCAGAAATAAAAGGTGTTTGGCATGGTTAATCGAGTGTTGTCCCATGGGTTTAGAGCGTGTTTGTATCATGTTGAGAGTGCGATGTAATTTGTTTAAGTGTTGGCTGCTCACTAGCTATGGCTTTTAGCTCTACATTTCCCAAACTATTTGTCCCTCTCTTACCTGTACCCTTAGCCCCATTTCAACCCTGCAAAGTCCTCTTGATTGTTGTTGTGCATTTTGCACTCTCGCGGTGGAGAATTGAGAATTCTACCAAGCTTATGGTAGTTTCATTAGTGGAAGAGAGTTGAGTGACCCTCTCTACATCCTAAACACATGCGAGGGAGTGCCTATACTTGTTCCTTCTGCGAGAGTCACTACCAAGCCTTCGAACCCACTACTTATTTGGATGTGTTTTGATTAGGGAGAGGCGTGATATGATGTAATGGGATGCTGATTTGAGCGTGCGGTCTTCCTAATGACTTGAAATGAATTTGAAAACCGCATTTATGCCTCAAACTACTCCACTGGTTGTGCACATCTATGTTCGACCCGACTGATTCCCTATTTGCCTTGCCTGAGGAGGTGGATAGTTGCAGGTTTTTGACTTCCTATCGATCTATTCATGTTTCAGTCTTGCTTGGGGACCAGCAAGCGCTAAGTCGGGGGGGAGTTGATAAACCTCAGATTTGACCCATTTTCGACTCTAATTCTTCCCCTCTTTTCCTATAATCTTTCGACTAATCTTAGCAAAAAGGGGGTTGAATACACTTTCTTGACCTATTATGCGCTAAGTTGCCATATTTCTTGATCTGCAGGTCTAAGGTCTAGAAAGTGGGAGTTTCTTGCTTGTTTTGCCAAGAAAGGACGCCTTGGGATCAATTTCCGACAGCAACGAAGCATCGATGAAGCCCGGGAGAACCTTCAGGAGGCGCACGGCTGATTGCAGGAGGCGCACGGTCAGTTGCAGGATACGCACGGTCGTGCCTCGAAGCCAGAGGTTGCGCACGGTTGAACACACGACCGTGCGTCTGAACCGTGCCTACCCCAGACACGCACGGGTGCCCGTGCGTATGTAGCACGACCGTGCGTCACTTATTTTGTCGCGACTTAATCAGTTTCGCGAAGGGCGGTTGGGGGATCCTATTGTTTTTGTTTTCTTTCCCCTCTGAAAAGGCGAGTCACTTGGAAGAGTTTTGTACTTTGTTTTTCCTCTAATTATTGAATTCAAGGCTTTTGGATCGGATTTTGTTATGCATTCGATAAATCATTGTTGCAGATTCTACAGGGTATAATCTATTTTCCTTCCTTCACGTTCTAATTCAAGTTTTAGTATTTCTTGGTATGCGTATGTTTTTGATTGAAATGTTGTTTAGAATCATGTTTAGCGGCTAAACTCATAATCTTGGATTGGGTGTAGCCCCTATGATGTGAATTGATTTATTGTTCTAGGTTTTGTGAATCTTTGCCCAAAAGTATATTGAATTCTCACTTAGCATGCCAGGTGTTCGATGAATTGCCTGAGAGGGTTACATTCATGTTCTTAATTAGAGTTTAGGAGACTAACGAAAGTTAGGTCCTTTACTTAGAGTAGCTTTGTGAGCAATTGAATTACCTGACACGAAAGTAGTCGGGGGTGCAATTGGGAATCGAAATTACATGATCTTGTGGTTTTGTTATCCTAGTTTCACGAAAGTAGACAACTAGGTTAGCCTGATCAGTCTAATGACCTTCGAAAGTAGGCGTAGACGCTTTAAACCGGTAATAATTCCATTTCAATTATCTTACAGGCAGATTCACACGACCTAATCTATTCTTTAATGAACGTCACAGTGCGGTGAACCCCAATTCAGGATTCCTTTCTCATTATTGACTTAGACCAAATAGAGTTAGAATTAGTTAAACCAACTTCACTCGACATTCGCCTAGATTAAGTGTTAGAAATCGATTCGGTGGTTGAAACCAAGTTCTCTGTGGACACGACCCGTACTTGCCTTTGCTGGCTACAACCGGCACCGTGCACTTGCGGTACAATTTTTCCCTAACAAGTTTCTGGCGCCGTTGCTGGGGAACTTGTTTGTTTCAACATCGACAGCGATCTTAACGCTTTAGATTAGGTTTTCATCTTCTCTATTGCACTTTTCTTTTTTTTCTTTTTTTCTTTTTTTTTTCTTGTGCTTACAACTCTGCTTGGCCCTGCTTACGCTTGGTATAGTTGTTGGTTTTGCATGCGCAGGCGAAGTCAAAGGGATCAACCACTTGCTCCTTTTGACCCCGAGATCGAAGCCACTGCACGGCGACAGAGCGGTGCAAGGAAACGCCAACAAGCACAAACTGAGATGGTCAACGATAATCAAAGGGTGCTGCGGGACTATGTCATACCGCAGGCCACCGGCCTAACTTCGAGCATCGTCAACCCGGCCGTCGAAGCTAATAACTTCGAGCTGCGGCCTGCCTTAGTATCCTTCGTGGAGAAGGATCAATTCAGTGGGCATCCTACGGAGAATCCTCACATTCACCTTCGCAATTTCCTAGCGAAGTGTGATACCATCAAGCTGAATGGAGTCTCCGCCGACGCCATCCGACTTAGGCTCTTTCCATTCCCACTCACTGACAGAGCCAGTGATTGGCTCCTGAATGAAGAGCCTAATTCATTCACCACCTGGGAGGCGTTGTCAACAGCATTTCTGACCAAGTACTTCCCCCCAGGCAAGACCGCTAAGCTGAGAGCGGGAATCACCTCATTCTCTCAATGAGGTGATGAGTCTTTGTATGAAGCGTGAGAGAGATTCAAGGATCTTCAACGCCAATGCCCCCATCACGGAGTCCCCGACTGGGTTCTAATCCAAACCTTCTACAATGGATTAGACCAGTCTTTGAAAATGTCAGTAGATGCCGCATCTGGCGGCGCACTTATGGGGAAATCGATAGAGGCTGCCAAGGCCTTGTTGGAGGAGATGGCCTCCAACAACTACCATTGGGCTAGCGAGAGGACGGCCCCGAAGAGAGCTAGCGGAGTTTATGGGGTCGATGCTGTGGACCTATTGGCAAGCAAGGTGGATGCTTTAGCACAGCGACTTGACAAGTTGGGGACCTCTGCTACGGGGAGCTTTATGGGAAGTCCCTCAGGTACTATGATTAAGGTTAGGGTTTTTTGTGAGATATGTGGCACTCAAGACCACATTGCTGCTGAGTGTCAAACCCATTTCCCAGGCGTTGAGCATGCCAATGCACTGCAACCATATGGCCAACGCCCACAAAACAACCCCTACTCCAACACATACAACCCAGGTTGGAGAAACCACCCCAATTTCTCCTACCGCAACAATAACCCCATACCTCCAAACTCCTCTCAATCACAGCCCCCTGGTTTTTCACACCGGGCCCCCTATGCCCCACCACCACCACAGCCTCCACCGCAAAAATCCAGCCTCGAGAATCTTATGGAGCGGTTCATCACAACCCAAACGAAGACCAATGAAACCCTTACTGAGTCAGTTAGCCAACTCACTTCAAAATTCGAGGCTATGAGTACCCACCAGAAAATGATGGAGACACAGATGGCCCAGATCGCACAACAGGTCAACCATCTATCTAGACCCCAGGGGCATTTCCCTGGTCAGCCCGAAACCAACCCCAAGGGTCAGATAAATGCTATTACCCTGAGAAGCGGGAAAGAGTTAGTAGGCCCTTAAGAGCCTATGAGCGAGGAGGTAAGGGAAAGCCGGGATGAGAATGAAAAGGAGCCCCTTACCGAGGCACCAAGTGAGAGGGTCCATATTGAGGAGGCCCCAGAAGAACGAGCTGAGCACATTTCGCCTCCAGTGAAACCTTATAGGCCGCCCGTCCCATACCCCCAGAGATTAGTGAGGGCGAAGGAAGAGCACAAATACGGCAAATTTCTCGAGATGTTGAAGAAATTTCACATCAACATCCCTTTTCTGGAGGCCATTACAGACATGCCTTCTTATGCCAAGTTTCTTAAGGACCTTCTATCTAACAAGGGAAAACAGCTTGAAAATGCCACTGTAGCACTTACTGAAGAGTGCAGCGCTATTATACAGAACAAGCTACCTCCCAAGCTGTCCGATCCTGGGAGCTTCTCCATCCCTTGTTCGGTGGGGGACATGACCATCAGTAGGGCGCTGTGTGATCTTGGGGCCAGCGTGAGTTTAATGCCCTACTCCATCTGCCAGAAGCTGCAAGTGGGGGATTTGAAACCCACTTCTATATCTCTGCAATTGGCAGACAGGTCCGTCAAGCATCCCTTAGGCATACTTGAGGACGTCCCACTGCAAGTGGGCAAGTTCTTCATTCCATGTGACTTTGTCATCATGGAAATGCATGAGGACTCCCACATACCCATCATCTTGGGACGCCCTTTTCTGGCCACCGCGGGGGCGATGATCGATGTGAAAAATGGCAAGCTATCACTCCAGGTCGGAGAAGAGAAAATTGAATTTAGCCTGCCACAAGCTATAGCATCCCCCGTCTCTAGCGACTCATGCTGCAGAGTTGATGTGTTAGAGAGGATCATCCATCAGGAAAGTGCCCTACAACACTCAGTTAAGGACCCCTTAGAGGCCGCGCTGATCGGCTGTTATGCAATTGACCCCTACTCGGGCGAGAATGAGGAGTATGCTAGACTCCTCAACGGATCCACATATTCGCGTAAGCAACCCCTCGGGGTGGTCCTTAGTATGGAGGAGCTTCACTCCAAGGCGGAAGAGAAGGATATACCGAAGGTCGAATTGAAGCCATTGCCACCTCATCTCAGGTACGAATTTCTTGACCTCGATCATAAGTTCCCTGTTGTTGTCAGCTCTAAACTGGATGGCCCCCAACTTAAAAGGTTGATGGACGTTCTTAAACAACATAGGGGTGCCCTTGGGTATAGTGTTGACGATATTAAGGGACTTAGTCCCTCATTTTGCATGCATCGCATTCTTCTTAATGAAGGTCATCGCCCTTCTCGACAACCTCAGCGCCGTTTAAATCCAAACATGCAAGAGGTTGTGCGAAAGGAGGTTGTCAAGCTACTTGATGCTGGGATCATCTATCCTATCTCAGATAGCGAATGGGTGAGCCCAGTTCAGGTAGTCCCCAAGAAAGGTGGGATGACCGTCGTCAAGAATGAGCGCGGTGAACTCATATCCACTAGGACCGTTACGGGATGGCGAATGTGCATTGATTATCGCAAATTGAATCAAGCCACCCGTAAAGATCATTTCCCCCTTCCCTTTATCGATCAGATGCTGGAAAGGCTGGCTAGGCATTCATTTTTCTGTTATTTGGATGGGTATTCCGGTTTCTTCCAGATCCCTATCCACCCAAGTGACCAGGAAAAGACGACATTCACATGCCCTTATGGCACCTTCGCTTATCGCAGGATGCCGTTTGGGTTATGCAATGCCCCAGCCACTTTCCAGCGGTGCATGACTGCGATATTTTCCGATTTCATCGAAAGTATCATGGAAGTGTTTATGGATGACTTCTCGGTCTATGGAGACACCTTTGATGTATGCTTGAACAATTTAACCAAGGTGCTCCGTAGATGTGAGGAAGTCAATTTAGTGCTCAATTGGGAAAAATGTCACTTCATGGTGCAGGAGGGGGTAGTACTAGGTCATGTGATTTCTGCTAGGGGCATCGAGGTCGATAAGGCTAAGGTAGAGGTTATTGAGCGATTGCCCCCTCCTACTTCTGTCAAGGGGGTGCGGAGTTTCCTGGGCCACGCGGGATTTTATTGCCGCTTTATCCAGGGTTTCTCCCAAATCGCTAAACCTCTAACGCAGCTTTTGGCCAAAGATGCCCCATTTGCGTTTTCTGATGAGTGCCTTGAGTCTTTTCGCAGGATCAAGCAGGCGCTAATTTCCGCCCCTATCATTCAACCACCAGACTGGGATCTCCCTTTTGAGATCATGTGTGATGCAAGTGACCACGCGGTGGGGGCCGTGTTGGGGCAGCGTCGAGATAAGAAGCCTGTGGTGATCTACTACGCCAGCAAGACATTGGATGAGGCGCAGCAAAATTACACCACCACGGAGAAAGAGTTGCTTGCAGTCGTGTATGCAATGGAGAAGTTCAGATCCTATCTCCTTTGTTCGAAGGTCATTGTATACACCGACCATGCAGCACTCAAGCATCTACTTGGCAAGAAGGATGCCAAACCTCGCCTCATCCGGTGGATACTCCTCCTCCAGGAGTTTGATTTGGTGATCAAAGATAAGGCGGGGGCCGAAAATGTGGTTGCAGATCACCTCTCCCGCCTCGTTGTGAAGAGCACAGAGCTCCCAATCGATGACACCTTCCGTGACGAGTTCCTTATGGTTGTTGCCACTCAGCACGCTCCATGGTTCGCTGACTTTGCGAACTACTTGGTTTCAGGGATCCTACCCCATGGACTTTCTTCCCACCAGAAGAAAAAGTTCCTTTATGATGCAAGGAGTTATTTTTGGGATGAACCCTTCCTTTTTAAGCTGTGCAAGGATGGCCTTTACAGACGTTGCCTCCCCGAGGGGGAAATCCAGAGTGTGATTTCCCATTGTCACGACTCTCCGTGTGGAGGGCATGCTAGTACCTCCAAAACTGCTGCTAAGGTACTTCAAGCGGGTTTCTTCTGGCCCTCACTCTTCAAGGATATCCACACCTATGTCCGTTCATGTGATCGATGCCAGAGGGTGGGCAATTTGTCCCGCAAGAATGAAATGCCTCTGAACTTCATCCTGGAAGTTGAAGTCTTCGATGTTTGGGGCATCGACTTTATGGGACCCTTCCCGTCCTCCAGAAGCAACAAGTTTATATTAGTGGCTGTGGATTACGTCTCCAAGTGGGTGGAAGCAATTGCTAGCCCCACTAACGATTCCAAAGTAGTAGCCAAGTTCTTCAAGAGAATCATTTTTCCTCGTTTTGGGGTCCCAAGGGTGCTTATAAGTGACAACGGGCCGCACTTCATTGAAAAGAAACTGGGAGTTTTGTTGAAAAAATATGGAGTGCATCATAAGTATGGTCTTGGCTACCATCCTTAAACTAGTGGCCAAGTTGAGGTTTCAAATCGTGAAATCAAGTCTATTTTGGAAAAAACGGTTGCACGGTCCAGGAAAGACTGGGCGGACAAGCTGGATGACGCCCTTTGGGCTTACCGCACAGCCTACAAGACACCCATTGGTACCACACCATTTCGGCTCGTTTATGGGAAGGCATGTCATCTCCCTGTTGAGTTGGAACACAGAGCCTTCTGGGCAATCAAACACTTCAACTTTGACCTCAAGTCAGCGGGGGAAAAGCGACTGCTGCAATTGAATGAACTTGAGGAACTCCGCCTAGACGCCTATGAAAGTTCAAGACTCTACAAAGAGCGGACGAAGCGGGTGCACGATAGGTTCATTAACCGTCGTGAGTTTCGGGAGGGAGACTTGGTCCTCCTATTTAACTCCCGTTTGAAGCTTTTTTCGGGAAAGCTTCGGTCTCGATGGTCTGGCCCCTTTAGAGTGTTCAAGGTACATCCATATGGAGCCATCGAGATCGGCAATGCGACCACCGGCTCGTTCAAAGTGAACGGGTCCCGTTTGAAGCATTATATAGCCGGTGAGTTGCTTGAAGGGGTGGGAGTTTGTGCCCTCCCTGACGCTTCTTCCCCTTAGAGCCTCTTTTTGGTCAAGCTCGGGACCTTAAACAAGCGCTTCTTGGGAGGCAACCCAAGTTTTCTCACGTTCTAAAAAAAAAAAAAGAAAAAAAGAAAAAACAGACTAGAACTTTGAAACCCCCCCTATGACGATAATCAAGGCGTAGAGGATCAGTTGGTTGAATCGGTTGTGCAGGCTTGTGGACTATTCGCGGCTAAACGCTTTTACCTGATGCCTTTTGAAACGTTTTGGCCCCATTGCTTGATTCGCATTCCTATTTGCCATTGCAATCCTCTCCTTATGATTGACCATTTTATCTAAGTAGGACATCTTTTGGGGTTAGTCGTGTTGTTTAGTAGTGTAACCCGTGAGACTTTGGGCCTATAGACTAATCCATCACTTTAGTCTCATCTCTCCTTTCATGTGTGTCTCTTCTACGATAACATCTCTAGAACTTGTTGGGATTCTCTTTGAAATCGCATTTTAGCATGTGCATAACGATGAAATGATAGAGGCATTCATTTGTTCTTGAGCTCCATAGCCAAATTACCACCTGAGATGCAATGTTCAACCCTTTGCTTACCCCTTTGAGCCTTATCCGTTTGTTGCGAATCTCTCACTATTAGCTTTTGGCCTAAACACATCTCCTACCTTTAAGCCAAAGCCAGTCGAGCAACACTTCACTGTTTGGCGGGTAATTTTTGGGTATTGTTGTGGTTACTTTGGCATGTAATGGGATGTATCATGGTCATCATTTGGGAAACACGCTTACTGCTATTGTGCGTGCCAATCACTCTCTTTCTTGTTTCAAAAAAAAAAAAAAAAAAAGAAAAACAAAAAGAAAACAGGAAAAAGGGGAACCAAAGAGAAGACTCAGAAATAAAAGGTGTTTGGCATGGTTAATCGAGTGTTGTCCCATGGGTTTAGAGCGTGTTTGTATCATGTTGAGAGTGCGATGTAATTTGTTTAAGTGTTGGCTGCTCACTAGCTATGGCTTTTAGCTCTACATTTCCCAAACTATTTGTCCCTCTCTTACCTGTACCCTTAGCCCCATTTCAACCCTGCAAAGTCCTCTTGATTGTTGTTGTGCATTTTGCACTCTCGCGGTGGAGAATTGAGAATTCTACCAAGCTTATGGTAGTTTCATTAGTGGAAGAGAGTTGAGTGACCCTCTCTACATCCTAAACACATGCGAGGGAGTGCCTATACTTGTTCCTTCTGCGAGAGTCACTACCAAGCCTTCGAACCCACTACTTATTTGGATGTGTTTTGATTAGGGAGAGGCGTGATATGATGTAATGGGATGCTGATTTGAGCGTGCGGTCTTCCTAATGACTTGAAATGAATTTGAAAACCGCATTTATGCCTCAAACTACTCCACTGGTTGTGCACATCTATGTTCGACCCGACTGATTCCCTATTTGCCTTGCCTGAGGAGGTGGATAGTTGCAGGTTTTTGACTTCCTATCGATCTATTCATGTTTCAGTCTTGCTTGGGGACCAGCAAGCGCTAAGTCGGGGGGAGTTGATAAACCTCAGATTTGACCCATTTTCGACTCTAATTCTTCCCCTCTTTTCCTATAATCTTTCGACTAATCTTAGCAAAAAGGGGGTTGAATACACTTTCTTGACCTATTATGCGCTAAGTTGCCATATTTCTTGATCTGCAGGTCTAAGGTCTAGAAAGTGGGAGTTTCTTGCTTGTTTTGCCAAGAAAGGACGCCTTGGGATCAATTTCCGACAGCAACGAAGCATCGATGAAGCCCGGGAGAACCTTCAGGAGGCGCACGGCTGATTGCAGGAGGCGCACGGTCAGTTGCAGGATACGCACGGTCGTGCCTCGAAGCCAGAGGTTGCGCACGGTTGAACACACGACCGTGCGTCTGAACCGTGCCTACCCCAGACACGCACGGGTGCCCGTGCGTATGTAGCACGACCGTGCGTCACTTATTTTGTCGCGACTTAATCAGTTTCGCGAAGGGCGGTTGGGGGATCCTATTGTTTTTGTTTTCTTTCCCCTCTGAAAAGGCGAGTCACTTGGAAGAGTTTTGTACTTTGTTTTTCCTCTAATTATTGAATTCAAGGCTTTTGGATCGGATTTTGTTATGCATTCGATAAATCATTGTTGCAGATTCTACAGGGTATAATCTATTTTCCTTCCTTCACGTTCTAATTCAAGTTTTAGTATTTCTTGGTATGCGTATGTTTTTGATTGAAATGTTGTTTAGAATCATGTTTAGCGGCTAAACTCATAATCTTGGATTGGGTGTAGCCCCTATGATGTGAATTGATTTATTGTTCTAGGTTTTGTGAATCTTTGCCCAAAAGTATATTGAATTCTCACTTAGCATGCCAGGTGTTCGATGAATTGCCTGAGAGGGTTACATTCATGTTCTTAATTAGAGTTTAGGAGACTAACGAAAGTTAGGTCCTTTACTTAGAGTAGCTTTGTGAGCAATTGAATTACCTGACACGAAAGTAGTCGGGGGTGCAATTGGGAATCGAAATTACATGATCTTGTGGTTTTGTTATCCTAGTTTCACGAAAGTAGACAACTAGGTTAGCCTGATCAGTCTAATGACCTTCGAAAGTAGGCGTAGACGCTTTAAACCGGTAATAATTCCATTTCAATTATCTTACAGGCAGATTCACACGACCTAATCTATTCTTTAATGAACGTCACAGTGCGGTGAACCCCAATTCAGGATTCCTTTCTCATTATTGACTTAGACCAAATAGAGTTAGAATTAGTTAAACCAACTTCACTCGACATTCGCCTAGATTAAGTGTTAGAAATCGATTCGGTGGTTGAAACCAAGTTCTCTGTGGACACGACCCGTACTTGCCTTTGCTGGCTACAACCGGCACCGTGCACTTGCGGTACAATTTTTCCCTAACATGTACGTGGTGCTGAAAAATTGTGAGCAATTCCATGATTACTACAAAATTCAGTAAATTCCTTTTGATTAAATTCTCTACCATGATCGCTTCTAATGAAGACGATTGGAGAGTTTTTGTAGACTTGCAATTGTTTATAAAGTTTAGAGAATTCTTTAAATGCTTCATTCTTTTCTTTTAAAAAGATACCCAAGTAAAGTGAGAATAATCATCAACAATCACAAGAATACACTTGCTATGCCTTAGACTTTGTATGGGTATGGGACCACATAAATCCATATGGAGGAGTTCCAGTGATCTAGCTGTGCTAGCATTAATTTTTAACTTAAAACTGCTACGCACTTGTTTTCCTCTAGTGCATGCGTTACATCAGTGGTCATATTCAAAATTACATGTTGGGAGTCCACGTACTAATTGATTTTTGGCTAGTTTCTTGATGGTGTGCATGCTTGCATGGCCTAATCTAAGATGTCATAGCCAATTGTCCTCATATTGTGAGACTTTAAAACATGATAAATTATGTGAGGGGAGGTTATCGATGTCTATGGCATAGGCATTTTCAATTCTAGATCCATAAGAATAAATTTTCCAGATTGTTTATTTTTTACAATACAGTTTGTTGAATAAAATGTTATGAGGTTTCCCTTGTCACGCAGTTAAGATATACTCAAGAGGTTAAATTTTAGGCCATCAACAAGATACACATTATCAATGGAGTTGGAGGGGTCTTTACCGATTTTTCCAACACCAATTATTTTTCCTATACCTCTGTCCAAGGGTGTGCAAAACCAGTTAACCGGAGTTCTGGTCAATTGAAAATCGGTTAACCGGTTTTTCGATTCAAAAACATTCCGAACCGTAATCGAACCAAAAATTTCGGTTAATTGTTTTTCAATTAACCGAAAATTTCAAACTGAAAAAGTCGGTTAACCGGCTTTTCGATTCGGTTAATCGATTTTTCGGTTCAATTACCGGTTAACCGTTCACAACTAATAGAAAACGTATACTTTATTACCCAAATTTTTATTTTTTTAATGTTTAGATTCTTTTTATAAAAATTAAACTTTGGTTATCATTTATAAATAATAAAAAAGTGCACTTTCTTACCTAATTTTTTAATTTTTTATGTATAATTTTTTAAGAAACAAAATTATTTTCGGTTTGATTAACCGCCGATTAACCGAATTTTCAAATTCCCCGAACCGTAATCGAGCTGAAAACCAAAAAAAAATTTCGGTTCGGTTAACCGGACTGATTTTTTTGAAAATTTTGTTCGGTTAACCGGTTTATCGGTTCGGTTTTCGGTTTCGGGTTTTTTTGCGCACCCTTACCTTTGTTGCCGAATGTAACATTCCCATGTTCTTTCTTTTTGATTTCGGTGAACAAGGAGGCATTACCATTTATGTGTCTTGGTCCCCGCTATCAAGGTACCATAAGTCTATCCCGGATTTCAAGCACACCTGCAAAACAAGAAATCAAACCTCTCTGCTACTTTTGACGTTAAATTTGGTTCCAAAATCATAATTAGTTATCATGTTAGGTGGTCTTATTCCCTTAGGAACCCGTATTTGAATGACTCTACACGATAGTTTTTTAAATGGACATAAATGGGTAGTATGACCAATTTTGGAGCAGTAATTGTATGTTCATGTATCCTCTTTATGTGGTGTGGTTTTAACAAAGAAATTCTTGTAGGTTTTCATTTTGTTAGAGTAATTATATCTAATTCCTCCTTTATTAAATAATGCTCTTTGGGTACATAGCAATTTATCCAAGGTTTCTTGACCTTTGTAAATTTTAAAATTATTTTGTGATCTTTGTCACACTTGGCTTGTAATTCTTCATTTTTATTTTCTAGGCCTCCAATTTTATCATGAAGGTCATTGTTTACTTTTTCCAGGAGCTACATTCTTTTGTTTTAATTCTTGAAAAAATTTCTCTTGAGATCTTTATATTTAAATGAATATCTTTGTTCTAATTTAGTGAAACTCACCAATATGTTGATTAATTCTTCTTTAGAACACTCATAAAGAGCCGCAATATCTACCTCATTAGTATTTTCGTGCTCCTCATCTTGTCCTTTTGCCATGAGACATATATTAGTGGTATGCTCCTCATCGCTTTCACTGTCACTGGTATTGCTATCACTCCAAGCTGCGATCATTGCCCTCTTGTTTCCTTTCTTTTTGGACCTCCATGATTCTCCCATTTTTGGGATCAGTGGGTAATCTTTCAACAAGTGTCCTCGCATACCACATCCATAACAAGAACTGACATTAGTGTTATCTTTATTGAAAAGCTTATCTTTGGGGAATTTTTCATTTCTTTTTGATGTGGATCCTTTTGAATTAAATCCTCGTTGATTAAATTTTTTCTTTAGTCCCATTTTGTTGAGGCCTCAGACGATCAATGAGAATGCTTCTTCATCATTATAGTTGGTTTCTTCCTCCTTAGAGGTGGCGTCATCTTGAGTGACTTTAGAGCTATTTCCTTCTTTGAGCTTTCCTCTTCGTCTTCTTTAAGATGAATCTCATGCATCAAAAGCGTTCCTAGAAGATCGTCCAATTCTAACTTCTTGAGATCTTGGGTTTCTTCGATTGCTGTAACTTTCGGTCTCCATTTGTTCTTAGGGATACATCGAAGAATTTTTCTTACTATTTCTTCATTTGTATAAGTTTCACCAAGCAATTTTAGGTTATTTGTGATGTCAGTGAATCAAGTAAATATATCCTTTCGTCTGACTGCATTTTGAATAATTTATATTGAAGTATGAACATATTCATTTTGGTTTCACGGATTTGGCTTGTTCCTTCATAGGTAACAGTTAATTTGTTCCAGATCTGTTGAGCTATATCACATGCAGAGATACGATTATATTCGTTAGCATCTAAACCACAATAAAGAATATGCTTAGCTCTTGAATTCTTGGTGAGTTTTTCCCAATCAGCACTCGTATATTAGTCTTTTAGTTTATTAATGAATTCTCCCTTGTCATTTTTAATCTTAGAAATAGAGTAAGATCCATTGTTCACAATTTCCTACAATTCCATATCAGTAGATTCAATAAAAATTTGCATGACATTTTTCCAATAAAAAAAGTTTGTTCCTTTAAATAAAGGGGGTCTAACAGGAGAGTGTCCTTTAATATTGACATCTCCAGAAAAGGTCATGATCGTTATCCACTCGAGTGTTAGGTCAAAGAGTGTGGGACTGACTCTGATACCAATTGAAGACTCAGATCGCCCAAGAGGGGATGAATAGGGTGATTACAGAAATTTTAAAAAACAAAATAGAACGCAAGAACAAAAATTAAAATGAGACAATACTCAAGGATATTTTAACGAGGTTGGACCTCAATCAAACTTAGGTCCCCGCCTAGAGTTATGCAACTCTAGGATTCAACTCTCAACTTTTTTTATTCAAATGAACTCTCACAGTCTCTCACAGTTACCTCACTCTAGAGATCCTAAGTACTTAAATCAACCTCTTGAATTAAGTATGGGGGAGTTGTGACCTTACACTAGCTCCTAAGTTCACCGCTTAATAAAGAATTCCTCAATACACTCACAACTTTTTTTGATCACAAAATAATGTTTAGTACAATAGTTCAAAGTATGTGCTCAATGCTGTTTATACTTGCATTCAATTGTCCAACCTCTTTTATTTTGCATCCAAGGCTTTAATTAATTTTGTGTTTCATCAAAGCCTTCTTAGAAACTAAGAGAGTCAATAATAATAATAATAATTATTATTATTATTATTATTATTATTATTATTATTATTATTGTTATTATTATTAATAAAATATTGTGCTAACAACTATACATTAGCTCAACTCAGGTCAATGTATAAGATAGAGACAAAAACATACACATGTCATATTACGCTTCAATGTATGACGTTTCTCTCATGCATGTGACTTGTAAGAGAGCTTCAACTCCTATTGGGTCAACTGTTCCTGTGCAGAATAATTGAAGCATTTATGTGTGCTTCTACGTCATCCTTCAATAATTGAACATGCCACATATTTGCAAAAAGTGATTTAATATTTTGCCTGAGAGTCCCAACTTTGATTTAAAAACTCATGCTGTTGCATACGAACCATAAATCCTCTAGGTGCAATATCAATATAGCGAGAATTAAGCAAAGAGGTTTAAATTATAGATTTAGATTTGGTAGATCATTCTACATTATGTGATGTGGTTGCAACAATCAAGCAGCTGACATTAATTGTACGGAAGAGTTTAAGTTCTAAAATTATCTTTGAGAGCGGAGTCTAAGTGATCGTCACTTGTTCTGTTAAAAATAGTGGTTGATATTCATATTCCACAACTAAGCCTCTTCTCCATAGATGTATCCATATATGATATTTATTTTTAAAAAATAAAAAAAATATGACTACTATATTTTAGGTAAAAAAAAAGTCATTGAATTATACTTAAAAAGTTATTGCGTTTTTTTAATTTAAAAAGCTCCAAATTTTTCATTGGGTTCATATATTATTGACTCTGATTCATGTATATAGTTATCATATATAGTAAAAACGAAACATCTAAATTGAAGTTGATGATAATTACAACAATTAAAAATTTATAATATTTTTCATGCATCGTATATGAATGAAAATACTAGTTTATGTATTAATTCTATTAATTTATGTGGTTCAATGATATATTTCTATTCGTGCAAAGTTTTGAGTAATACCTTGTTCAATTAGGCTAGAGCGGGCCATGTAGCAATATAATGGCCCTTCATAATAGGTTTTTGAGAGACAATTTCTTCAAAAACCAACTATTTTATTAGACATACTTTATCACGTCATGTCATTTAATTTATTAGGAAATTATAGTGTTGGATAGTAAGTGTTACAAAAATTGCGATGGAAAAACAATATTTCAATACTATGAACTTATGTTTGTAGTTAACCTTATAGATGAATTACAAGAAGTTGCAATGAAAGTAACAGTTTGATTGGATGAATATATGTGTTTGGTGGTTCTCGGTGCTCAGGGTGCGAGTTATAATGGCCCTTTTTTCTTTTAGAAAAAAAACTAGTGTTATACCCCTGTGATGCAGGGACTGTTGATTTACATTTTTAGTGAATGTATTTGTGTGATTCATTATTTATCTATTTATCAACTTTTTATTTTTTCTTTCTTATCAATTGATATACATATGTTAGATAATTTCGTGATTAACAAAAATGCAGTGAATAATATTAAAAAATAAAAAAAGTACCATGAGAATAATGGAATAAGATGAATCCCAGTAAGAAAATTGGCACAAAAGAGAGTAATTCAACCTTTCTAATTTGTACGCGTAACATGATCTCTATCCTACAATACAACAAAGAGTTTAGTATTTCATTATCTCGCTCATTTAAAAATTTTCTTCTATAAATATTGGATTACTCAAAAAATTATAAGCTCATACAGATGTATAATATGTTAATCATGAAATAAATAAATTTAAAAAAAAAAATCCACATTATAGTTAAACATGTTTGAGTTTTTTTAATGCTATATTTAAAACAGGTAGGTTTTATCGATAATTAAAAATTTTTGAAAGTAGAAACTTTTGGCATGAAAATCCAAAAGGGTGAGAATAATAAAAATGAAAAAATAATAATGAGAGATTACAAGTCAAATTGTTTGAAAAATATAGTATGAAATTTTAAAAGGGTGAGCCCAATAAAAAATGAAAAGAATGAAAGGTTACAAAGTAATGATAGAGAGAATACAGATTGATATTTGATATTTAAAATTTAAATTTGCGATAATATTTGATTGTATATTGTGGGTCCTCTTCGGATGGAGTAAAAATGGTCCACCAACCACCATCTTACTCAATGATCAAGATATAAAGTTATAAACGTATAGATTGTCAACCAAACATATCTCTAAGAAATTGTATTTTACTAATATTATAATATGTAAATATATCTTTTTGAATTCATACAACTTAAATGTTGCATAGTTGTTCTTTTAAAGGGTCATTGCAAACAGTACTTTTTTTACATAAGTTTCAAGACTTAAAAGCCAAACAATCAATATTTGTTTCAAAATTATAGAGCAATGACTAAGACAACAATTGTAACTCACACGTTTTAGAAATTATTATGATTAAACCAATTTTAAAAGCTCCAGCAGAACTAAAAGCTCCGAATAAAATGTTAAAGAAAGTATTAAACTATCAAAATATTTAAATATTTTAAATTTTAAATCATAAATAATAAGAATAAATATTTAATTAAAAAAATTAACCAATAACACTTTACCAGCTCAACATAAAATTCCACTTGAAAATATCATCAATTGATCTCATTCTTGCTATACCCATGTAATAAAATTACCCCAAAAAAAAAACTTGTCCTACTCCTTAGTTTCAATTTTCAGTAATTTCTAATAGATAGAATAATGGAAGAAATTTGGGTATGAATGTTATTTTTTAAAATGAGAAAATCAATATTTTCGTGCATATAAATGCATGCAATAATGAGCACTTTAAATTTGAAAAAAATCACTAATAAATTTTATTAGTAAATTAAAGACAAATTAAACTAATAACAACTCGTTATCTCACCTTTCAACGCCACCTAAGCCATCCACATGTCAATTCCATATGCCATCACTCAATTTTATATATAGTTATATAAATGAGGAATTTTTTTTAAAATAAACCTTCTTATTTTTAATGTAACAGCGACAATGTTAGGTTCGGCTCCAGAATAGGCAAGATTTGAAGAGCAATCTCTCTCTCTATGTATATATTAAAACAAAACAAATTCCTTAAATTTTTGGCATGTTTCATTTGGACAAAATTTTTAAGATAATTAATAGTTTTTATTTTTGTTAAAAGAAGGAGTTAGTCAATCATGAATGTAAGATTTTCTTTCCCAATTTAAAAAATATCAATAATGATAAAAATATTTATTATATTACTTTTGATCACAAAAATTATATCACATTATTAATTTTGCTTCCAATATTCTCCATCCCAAAAAAAAGACTACTTCAATAGTACAAAAAACAATGTATTATACTATAAGAAAATAAATGCACTTATTACGGATGATCTATTGTGTATTTTTGGTTTCCAACTTTTACCAAACTTTGGCTACTAATATGCAATATTATAAAGCTCATAGTCATATACACAAATTCCTATATAGTGCATCTTATCCACCATAAAACACAATTATTATTATGGAGAAGTAACAAAAGATATTTAATTTTCATCATTATTAGTTTTTCTATCTATTTGAATATAAACATAAATAGTTATGGAATATCAGGGACATTAGATGCAATACAATCCCAATAACAAATCCTATATACAAAAGAAAATATCACCAAGATTTACTACACAAAAGTATTAATTTGCTTTCGATTTCAAAGCACAAAAGTCCAAGCCAGTATTAATCATTAGTGGAGAAACACATATTATTATTGTAATATGTGAAAATCTGCTAGAACTTTTTTTTTACCAATTTTCAGAGTATGATACTCGTTCAAGTGAGTGTTTATAATTTTTTAGTGGCAAAGGTATCTTTCAATTTAACACATTCTTGTTGATATAAAAAGTTATCGTAAGTGTACAATGTCAATTTGTAGTAGTAAATGACAAATATAGGTCATTCTATGGAAATGATAGTGGCCCTGTTTGGTTGCATCAGCTGTTTGATAAAAAAGAGCTGTTTGGCACCTCTTTAGCTGTTTTGACCAAGTCAAACAGCTAAAGAGGTGTTTGGTAAACAGCTGTTTCAAACAGCTGTTTTACCCCAAACAGCTCTTTTTCAAACAGCTAATCTTAATAGCCTTTTGGGAACAGCTTTTTATTGAAATTACAATACTACCCAGAAGTTCAAGAAAATTACACCTATGCCATTAATTAATCTTTCCTCTCCCTGGCAGTTCATTTGAACATAGGGGCAATATTGGAATTTTATCAAATATACATTCCAGAAACAGCTAACTTTACCAAACACTTTTTTTGTAAACAGCTAATTCAAACAGCTAATGCAAACAGCTAAATCAAACAGCTAATAGCTAACAGCTAACACAAACAGCTAACAGCTAACAGCTAACAGCTGTTTACCAAACAGGGCTAGTATCAAATTAAACCACTTAATTGGCTAAGTCATTAATATTACCTGAACCAAAGTAGTTTTAATCAAACTAAAGTGAAAAGATAAAAAAAACAATGTAAAAAAAAATCCTAAAAGTACTTATCAAGCATATGAAAGATAAAATACTATGTTAGCACTAAAAAAATTAAAACGTAACATATAATATAAAGGTTTTGCGTAGAGAGTAGAGACAATAATTGCCAACGGTTTTACGTGATGGGCAAAGGAAACAAAAGAATAATAAGCAAAACAACAGCAATAAAGTGAAACTAGACAAATAAAACTAGACTAGCAAAAAGGGAAGATATCACTGGGAAGCCAGAGAAATGAAATATAAAATAAAAGCCCATGAAAGATGACAAAAGCAACTCTATACTACTGATGCCTGCGTGACAACTATTTTGTCTGCTAGCCAAGGTTAACTGCAACTAAAATGAAATAAAAGAACAATAAAAAAAAGAGTTAAAGCTGCATGAAGACTCAAGAGACTGTTCGGGTTGTTAACATTTTAGTACTCCGACGTTAATGACATTAATTTTTCTGACCCTCACCGTTTGACATTAATTTTTAAGTACCCTCAAGGTTTGATTAGTAAAAAAAAAAATCACAAATCCGATGAATAGGATGATCGGAGCAAATAAATGACGAAAATGCCCTTTAATTGACTTCCTTTCAACAAAGGTTTTTGGCTGACTTGTTTCCACCCACCAAAGTCAGAAACCATTAAAAATTTCATGTGAAAGGAAGAGAGAGAAATGTTGTGGCGACTGCTCTTCTTCTTCCCAAGATCATCGCACTGTAGGAAACCCTAAAAATTGGAACGACATTTGTACTTAGCGAAACCAACAAAATAGTTGAAGAGAGGAGTGAAGATTGTAGCTGTGGAAGTCAAGAATTGTTGGTGGAATCTTTCAAAAGGTATGCTCCCTGTTAATCCCTTGTAGAGGATGTAGTGTAGGTTGAGAATTATGACTTCTGTTAGTCATTTGTGTTGCATTGAGTGGTGAATGTATTGTGTGTGTGAAAGGTATATGTGAAATTATAGTGTTTGTGGCAGGGTTAGTGGGGAAAGAATGAGTCAATCAATGGGTATATGAGAAACAGAGGGTTATGAAAGTTTAAATTTTTACCTTTGAAACTGCTACATCTTGTCCAAAGATGCATGCTATGTGTGTAGGACATAAAATATGAAGTAGAAGACTTGAACAAATTGTAAATAGGGATTATGTTTTTCATTTTTTTAGAGCAAGCAAGATGGGGTTGAAGAAGTTTCATGTTACTTACAAAGGGGAGGTGTTGGAAATGGGATACATTGACCCTGATCAAATGCTAGGGCTTGAGTTATTTAACATGGCAAAGTGGTTTCTGAGATCAGAGAAGAAAATTGAACCTCCCAGATATTTTTCATTCTATTACACAAGATCAGGTACAAAGAAGCCAATTTGGTCTAGTGATGATGACAAATCTTTGTTGGAATTTTTGGGATTATGGGAGAATGAAGTTGTAGTGAAACTAGAAATGAAAGAGACAGTGAAACCCACGAAACTTTGTGAGTTAGCTGACACATTAGAGGAGCAACAAAAGAAAGAAGCTGATGAGATGGAACTAACACAAAGCAATCCTGAGGTAAGTGAAGAAGATTTGGATGGTGATGATGATGATGTCATGGAAGTTCATCCTGATGAGAATGCTAAAGGTGTGACTAATTTGGAGGGGGATGAAGAGGTTGTGACAATGCAGGACATTGATGGGTTCATACTTAGTCAACCAGGAAGTAGTCAAGTCCATTATATGAGGGGAACATATACATTGCAGACAGAGGACTTTGATGGTACAGGACACCCTACTTGTGTACAGTTGTTAGACTTAAATGTGCCCTTTTCAACTGTAAATGACCCCAACCCTGCATCATATGTTGTTCCCTAACCCCTATTACAGTTAGACTTCCTGACCCCAACCCCACATTAGGTACTCCTTCTGAGCCTATCCTTGCATTAGAATGGATCCATGAATCTCACCCTAGCTCATCAAACCCCACAACAGCAACTAATTGTGACCCCACCCCTATACTAGCAACAACTTATGATCCCATCCGTATACCAGCAACAACTGTGGACTCCACCCCTGTACCAGCAACAACTGACCCCACCCCTGCATCCTATGTAGTAGCAGCTCCTTCTAGCCCCACCCCTACACCCCACAGTCATCCTGACAACATCCCCACATCAGCTAATGATTGTGATCCCAGAGCTACCC
>JACYFF010031956.1:11670974-11687884 GCA_017589665.1 Selenicereus undatus | reverse complement strand
TATACATTATTCTTTGCTTACTTAGACAATAGATATAAAGAAGGGGGCAAAAGAAACCCTTATGACCAAATGTCTAGCAAAACACATTATTTCTAAAAAATATAAGGCAATTAAGGCAGTGAAACCGGAAGCTTAACTAAAGTATTGGAGACAGTAGATGAAGACAGTCTTGGCAACTATTATAACTTGCAAATGAGATTCCTTGATACTTAAATGTCACTACGACAACAAAAAAAAATATGCAAGAATGAAAGTAGAACATAGTATGAGAAAGAAAACATGGAAAGCACACCTTAGCCTGGAGCAAGAAGATAGCAAGTTGTAAGGAAGAACACTCATTGGTCGGTTTCCCTGCTTGCGCTATACATCAAACATCAGCATCGAAGGAAGAGATGCTAACACAGTAATTCTAAAATAAGAGAATCAAACATAGCACATAAAGAGCATATTTCTTTTCCCACATTTTAAATAAGGAAATCAAACTCTGAAATTAGGCAACTCTCAAATTCTTAGCGAATTAGAGTGCACTAAACCAATACATAGTTCGGAGTCTTTTTTTTTCTTCTCTTATTTCTTTTCAAGGGTTGTGAACTAAATTCCTTGTATCTGGCAGAATATTCCAGCAACTAAATTGATATACATTACTCTTTGCTTACTTAGACAATAGATATAAAGAAGGGGGCAAAAGAAACCCTTGTGGCCAAATGTCTAGCACAACACATTAATCCCAAAATTCTCATTTTCCTAAAAAATGTAAGGTAATTAAGGCAATGCAACCGGAAGCTTAACTCGAGTATTGGAGACAGTAGATGAAGATGGTCTTGGCAACTATTATAACTTACAAATGAGATTCCTTGATACTTGAATGTCACTACGACAACAAAAAAAATATGCAACAATGAAAGTAGAACATGGTATGAGAAAAAAAAAACATGGAAAGCACACCTTAGGAAGAATAACGATGCCCTGCTAAGCCTCGTAAAAATAACATAGAACTACAATGAGCGAAGATGCGAAACACATAAGACACTATAAAAAATCAAAACCAATGATCAAATTATGACTAAATCGTCTTTGTATTCAGTAATGAAACCAATTTTCAGGCCACCTAACTAAAAGAAAAGAGTAATTTAATACCTAATAATCACATGTTAATCATTCGAGGTAGAACCTTGCAAAATCAAGATAGTAGATTACTTAGTGCCGTAGCAGAAAACATTAATCCCAAAATTCCCATTTTCCTAAAAAATATACGGTAATTAAGGCAGTGCCACTGGAAGCTTAACTTGAGTATTGGAGATAGTAGATGAAGATGGTCTTGGCAACTATTATGACTAGCAAATGAGATTCCTTGATACTTGAATGTCACTACGACGACAACAAAAAAATATGCATCAATGAAAGTAGAACATAGTATGAGAAAGAAAACATGGAAAGCACACCTTAAGAAGAATAACAGCACCTTGCTAAGCCTTGTAAAAATCACATAGAACTACAATGAGCAAAGAAGCGAAACACATAAGGCACTACAAAAAATCGAAACCGATGATCAAATTATGGCTAAACTGTCTTTATATTTAGTAATGAAGCCAATTTTCAGGCCACCTAACTAAAAGAAAAGAGTAACTTAATACCTAATAATCAAATGTTACTCATTCGAGGTAGAAGCCTGCAAAATCAAGATAGCAGATTACTTGGTGTCGTACATGGTAAAAACAGGAGTGGCGTTCCCTATATCAAATGAGTGGATTTAAACATATTTAAGACAACAGGAAGTACAAAAGATCTAAGGAATTGAAGTAGTGGAAATAGTAAAGGAACGACAGTCCAGTTGTTAACGGCTTGAGCAGATTAGGTTGTTGCATGTTAAAATCATTGAAGATTTCATCCCCATCCTTGGTATAATCTGCGGCACCCATCCTTTCTCTATGCAATTAAGAAACCCTAATCAATGAATTTTCTAAAAAGTTTCGAATCGACAATTTTTCACCTGTTATAATTTAGACTATACTGAATCGACCTTGTAAGCTATTGTGAATTCTGGATCTTTGGCTTTTGTAAATTTGGGGACTTTAGACTTGAGAATACATTGCCAATCGAGGAATCAAATCTTGACATGCACCTGGAGCAAAGATAGATAGAAAATACTCACCGAAAAATGGCGAAGGTCTCGAAAATCTGTAGGAGGAGGTCATCGATGACTATCTATCATCAAAAAAACTGAATACTCATTGGAAGAGGGCGAGATCGTGGATTACCGCCTGAGAAGATCTTTGTTGGCTATCTATTGTTGAGAAAACTAAGAAGAACATCTAGTCCTAGAGAAAGGGAGAGAGAGAGAGATAGAGAGACACAGAGAGAGAGAGACAGAGAGAGACAGAGAGAGAGTGGTGAAGATGAAGAATCTGAGTTTGTTACAGGAAGAGGGAATGACATGGGAAGAAAGCGAGAAGGAGATAAGGGGAATGTGGGGGGTTATTTTCTAAATAGGGAGGTTTTTTTGGCTTTCAATCAATGACAGATGTGTAAGGGGCTATCACAATTCACGAATGACTATTTGGAGGCCTCTCAACCATTCACACATTTATCTATTTATAGTATAAAGATTTGGTTTTCGAAGCCAGATCCTCTTCCATGCTTCTACCAGTAGTCCCCATAAACTAAGAGAAATACTACAAAGTAATCTACAACTACTGTTGGACTCAGAACATCTATTGGCAGACCGAAGAAATTCGGTTACACCACATTACTATAAGTGTGCACTGCTTAATACTGTGATGTAGGGGTGAAATAGTCCTTATCCCAAAATTTTCATCCAAGTTTCTAGGTCATGGCTCAATCCAATAACATGCCTCTATCGCGTGCATAAGGAATGTGTCATTTGTTGATCAACTCTAGTTGTGAAACCGATAGCAATTGAGAAAGCTCTCTCTCTGGTGACTCAACAATACTAGTTGGCCATAGAATTTTGGACTGATAGCACTTTACTAGTACGTTGCATGTAAATCGATGTTCCAACCCTGTTGAAATCTCATTACCAGTTGATCAATGTTTTAGTTTCAAGGGTTGTTTCCTGTATTGTATGTTTAAATCAATGGATAGAGCAGAAATCCAGGAAGCACATAGGTCAATAGTCCAGGTTCGATGTACATCTACATAGTGTCTCGTTGTATTTCTATTACCCAACAAACAAAAAGAATTAATTAAGTAAGGCAATGACACTTACATTAATGATTTTAGTAAGTTGTTCATGTCTAACACCTGGGGTTGGAAGATGCTTGCAATAAACTACACATTATAATTACATGCACATATTGCTAATATAAAGAACCAAATAACTTTTCCTAATTTCTATTTATATGTTCATGAAATTCAACTGAATATTCAAATAGGTCTCTAGCCTTGTTCAATTGAATATTCAAATAAAATTAGCTAAATATTTATACTTAGCCAATCAAAAAGTTTATATCAAGCTAACCATCAAAACATTCATTTTTTTCCGATTATTAGTGCCATAAATGGCTAAAGTCCCACATATGAAGGAGGAAAATACCAAAACCAAAACTGAAAAACACAAGCATCACACTAGAAGAAAGCATAAGAAGGCTAAGGACCTAAAAACACAGGACTAGAAGGAAGCCACACACACTGCACCAGCTACACTAGGACAACAGCAGCAAAACACAAGAAGCTAAGGGAAAAACACGTGCAAGGATCCAAAATTTCTAGCAAGCTCTGCTGAGGAGTATGGAATAGAATCTTTCAAGGCTTTTGACCACAGAGCTATCCTCCATTTAGTGGCATGACTAAGAGCATCAGCATCCAGATCTTACTGCTCAAAAACCACAGCATTTCTCTTCTTCCACAGACTCGAAGACACGAGAAAGAAAGTAAAAATCCATATCTTTTTCTTGGTCTTGTTGTAGATCCTTTGGGCTAGCCACATTTCATAAAACTACCTAAAGGTATCCTGTTGTTGCACTTGGTGAGCAAAGACTTGAGTGAAGCTGCTCCAAATACTCTAAGAAAAGGAGCAAGTGACCAACAAATGATCTAGATCCTCAATGTGAAGGCCACAAAAACTGCAGTTTAAAGCTTGAGTAGGGAGAATACCTTTCTTGTGCGGCATGTATTTTGTGTTCAACTTTCCTAGAAGAGCTAGCCATAAGAAGAGCTCAACCTTAGGTGGAGTAAGATTCGCCCATATAGAGGAGACCAGACAGTCAACCTTAGCAATGTGACTTGTCACTTTATGTACCTTTTGTAGCAATTTTTTAGTTGAAAACTCTCTCTTCTTGCACCAGAGAACATGGTCCCTTTTATCACTTATGCGGGAATACTGTTGCAGCAGAGTACAAAGCTCTTCAACCTGCTGTAATTCATCTAGTAAGAACTGTCTTTTGCACATTAGAGTCCACTTCTAGACTTCTCCTTCAAACCAACCCATATTTGCAATAATATCATATTTCTGACTTGAGACATGAAACATGGTTGGATATAAAGTTTTTAGAGTTTGATTTGAGATCCAAATATCTTTCCAGAAGCTAGTCCCTAAACCATCAGCCACCTATACACTCAGGTTTTGCATGAACTCAGCATTGATCAACTGTTCTTCCTTTGCCATCCTCTTAATTTCTCGCCAAGGCCCTGGAAACTGTGAGATATTCTTTGTGGGCATAAGGGCTAAATCTTCATTGTGGATCGAGTCAACTACCTTTCTCCACAAAGAGCCCTATTCACAAGCATAACTCCACCACCACTTAAATAAAAACGTTGAATTCTTCAAAAGAGGATCACCAACCCCCAAATCTCCAAACTTTTTTGGTCTCTGCACTACTTCCCACTTGACAAGGGCATTGTATCTTCCTTCTTTATTTCCATTCCATAAGAATTTTCTTTGCATTTTAGTGGTCTCCAGAGCCACCTTTTTAGGCATTCTAAAAAGGGAGAGATAATATATAGGCAAACAATTCAGCATTACCTTGATTAGAATTAATCTACCTACTCTTGATAAGCAACTGCCTTTCCAAGAGCTCAATCTTTTTTGCACCTTCTCCTAAATGTCTTGCCAAGAGGAGGCATTCTTTATACTAGCAACAAGGGGAACGCCAACATATGTGATAGGTAATTGAACAAGACTACACCCTAACCTTGTTGCTGCGCTTTAAGCCCATACATCATCCTTTCCTAGCACTACCAAACCAGATTTCTTGTAATCTATAGTAAATCTTGAAAAGAATTGAAAGCTTTAACAAGATCCTCTTGATATTTCCTAAGTATCCATCCTCAGCTTCACTAAAATTAAGGTGTCATCTACAAATTTAAGGTGTCATCTACAAATTGTAGATGAGAGATTTTAACTTGCTTAACACCAACTTCTAACCGTTTGAAGAGCCTCAACGAAGTAGCATTAGTCAACATCTTGCTTAGCACTTCAGCCATTATAACAAATAAGAAAGGTGATAAAGGATCACCCTGTCTTAAGCCTTTTCCCATCTTAAATGGTTTATGGGGAGAGCTATTAAAAAGGATGGAGATGGTGGCTTTTGTTATGCATGATTGTACTTAACCCCTCTATTTGTTTCCAAAACCCATCTCTTTCATCACTGTGTCTAGGCTGTTCCAATCTATGGTATCATATGCTTTTTGAAAATTAAGTTTCAGCAGAACTCCAACTTTCCTCTTCCTTTTAAGCCAACTGGCTATTTCATTTGCTATTAAAGTTCCATCCAAGATCTGCCTTCCACTAACAAAAGCATATTGGGTCTCTCCAATCAGGCTTGGCAGCACTTGTTTAAGTCTTCTACTAAGGATTTTGGCAATTATTTTATACACATTCCCTACCAAACTTATTGGTCTAAAATCAACCACCTCTAGTGATCTTTTTTTCTTCAGAATCAAGGTCACCCATGTTGTGTTGATACTTGGATGAAATGAACCAGTCTCAAAAAATTGTTTGATGTACTGAATAAAATCCTCTCCTACAATATGCCAAACTTTCCTCAAACATTTCAAGTTAAAGCCATAATACCCTGGGGCCTTGGATGGATCACAACTTAGGAATGCTTCTTCGATTTCTTCCTCAAAGACTGCCACTTCAAGGGACTTTGCTTCTATTGCTCACAGCACCTTGAGACCAAGAGTTGACATGTCAAAGGCTGAGGGTTCTTGCTTCCTACAAAGCTGCTTGAACTGTCCTATGATGATTTTCTTGATGGCTGGAATTTCTGTCTCTCCATTTCCATTATCTATGATTTTGGAGATCAATTTCCTCTATCTTCTTAAAGAAGCAAGGAGGTGGAAATACTTTGTGTTTCTATCCCTTTCTTTGAGGATCTTACATCTTGATAGTTGCTTCTAATGTCTTTCCTTCTGAGCCATCCACAACTATAATTGAGATTGTAATGCTTGTCTTCTATGCCAATCACAGTCATGTAAGACTTCTATCTGAGCTCTTATATCTAATTTTGATATTTCTTCTTGGAAGGGTTGGACCCTAAGATCAATGTGGCCAAAGACCTCCTTACTCCACTTTCTCAAAGGGCCTTTAAGGGCTTTCAATTTCTTATCCATGGATAATCCTGTGAGTTGTAGTCATTCTTCCTTAAACGAGTCCAAGAAGCTTGGCTCTTCTGACCAACAGTCTAAGGATCTGCAAGGAATTCGTCCTCAAACTAGTTGGTCTGAAGCCACTATTGGAAAATGATCTGAAAAAACCCTTTCTCTATGGTAAGCCTGAGTCTTTAGGAATGCTTCAATAAGCTCCTTATCCACCAAAATTCTATCAATTCTGCTAGCTAAATTCTTCCTCATCCATGTGAATTGATTGTCAATGTGCAGGTCAATGAGCTGAAGATCGTGAACTAATTCCTACAGGCCTCTCATACTTGCAATATTGTGTAGTGCACCTCTTCTTTCTAAGGGCTTAAGAACTTCATTAAAATCTCCTAGAAGTATCAGAGGGGCATTAATGTCTGCTTTCAAGATTCTGAGTTGGTTCCAAGCTTGCAGTCTACCCTGATGATAATTTGGTGCATAGATTAGACAGATAGCACACTGAAATTGCTCCTTTAGAAATTCACCATAAATACAAACCCATCTCTGCCCTATTGTAAAACATGTCTACTGAAAGGAATCCTTATGCCATGAAATGATTAGCCCCCCTAATCCATCATTTACTAAAACATGAACATGGTCTACTGTTTGATGCCCCCATAGCTTAACTATATCCCAATGAGATAAAGTTATGTGTTTTGTTTCTATCAGCCCAATGAGGACAATATGTTCCTTCTTAATCAAATTCCTTACCATACTCCTTTTGCTATTAGAGCCAATACCTCTAACATTCCAGGTTTCTATCTTCATCACTTCTTGTTGCTTGGAGGTTGGCCTGATCTAGCCTTGTTCTTCCTCAGAGTTGTTGTTATTCTCGATCTAGCTGCCCTTTCATTTTGTACAACTGAGATACCCAGTAATCTTCCAATTTGCAATGATTTCTTGCAATTTGTTCCAAGCTCTCTGAGGTATGGCTTCTTGAATGATTACCCTTTGGTCCAACATAGTTGTTTTTCCTTGTACTAACTTTCTTCTTATTAGGATATTCTTTTCCTGGGAATTGGCTCTCAAATCCTAGAGGGGGTTTCTACTATCTCATTTTCCTGAACCCAAATTCACCTTCTTCCAATGCTTCCTCCCCAATTTCCTAAGCTTTAATTAGGGGAGCAATTAATTTTTAAATCATTAGCTTGACTGAAATCTTTAGCTTTACTGAGGTGAGGATTTTCATATCCTGGTGGCTTATCTACTTCAAGGCTTTCCTGATTCTACTTATTTCCCAATGGCTGTGAGTGCTAAGTTATCTATGGCAATTCTTCTGTATAACCATTTTGGCTGAAAGAAATAGTCTTCATTCTTGCTCTAGAATAAATGTTCTCTTGATTGGTAGAGGCCGTTAGCCTTTCAATTGCTATTTTCGAATTTGAATTTGAGCTGTTTTGATTTTCTGGTGGCTCTTAAACTACTTCTCTCCCATGATCTACCATTGATGGATCATCAAATCTTATGTTGCTCTGAGCCATGTCATTCTCTGCACCCAAATTATCTATCAGACATTCAAAGCCTGGAACATCACCACTTAAGTCCATTTTCTCCAAATGAGGGTTGTTAGAAGAACCACAGTCATTGTGCACTATTTGAACTGCATCCAAATTATCTATCAAATATTCAAAGCCTGGAACCTCACCACTTGAGTCCATTTTCTCCAAAGGAGGGCTGTTAGAAGAACCACAGTCATTTTGCACTATTTAAACTGCATGACCTATTTCACGAATCATCAGTCTATAACCCCCATCTCCTAAAGTAAGGAGTATATCATGGTCAATTCTTTTAAATACATGAGTGCCTATTAGTAGCTTCCTGGACTCAAATGAATCAGTTCTAGAAATAGATTTCTCTAATGTGATCAACCTGCCCCATAGACTTGTTATTTTCTCAAAATTCTCCCAGCTCCATCCACGAGTCTTGGACTCCAAGGACTTTTAGCCATACTTTTCTTGTTTCACTAGAATCATATATACTCCATTTCTTTATATCACTGAACCACATATCAAGTTCTTCATGATTCATTAATGATTCTTTCATTTGAGGCATGGTAGGAAATATCATAATGAATTTGAAGCTACTTAGCGCACAAATCTTGGAACACAAACCAAATCCATTGTTAATTGCTAAAGCCAAAGTTACATGATCTCTGGGCTCTTCTGTTGTGCACATCAAACTCCTGCTCAACCATTCTTCAAATTCTTCATTGATTGTTTCTACCAAAGCTCTCTTATGACACTGACTTTCTTGGCTGACTCCTTCCCCTACATCCCTACTATCATGCTCAATCTGATGTGTTTCTTTCCTTCTCCAAACTTGATGCTTTTGCTGATGTTTTCATTTCCAAAGTTGCTTTTGTTGCTACTGCCGCTTTCCAGTAAAATACATGTTGTATGATTGTTGTTGAATCCTTCCCTTTTCATTTCTTGTCCTGGATACCAAGATTCTGCTTTCCCGAATATTTGCATTATTAAGCAGAAGAATGCTTCTGTTGGCCTCATCTTCTTTCCTATAACATACAAATCCGAACCTGGCATTACTCCTTCTTGTTCTTCTATAAGGAATATATGTGTCGCTTAGTCTTCCTGCTCTTTGGAAGACCCATTTAAGGCCATGGTGGTCTAGCTTTGTGGGTATATTGTAAACGAATACTGATAACTCTCTTCTTTCCACTGGTTTTCTCTCCATTTTGATGTGTACCAAAGGATAAGCACTCTAACCAAACACAAGGTTCGCAATACTACATTCTTTATTTGTCAGAGTTTTTCTTTCATATAATCAGTTGAAAGTTCAGAAATAGTAAGCACAAAATATATATAATCCTATTACTTGAGCAGTGCTTCTTGGCTATACTGTCTGTATGGATGAAACTTCCATTTGGTTTTTAGTAGAAATGTCCAATGTTTCCATGTATTTTGAAAGTTCAAACAACTTCGTTAAAATCCATTTAAAAAAACGCTCAAACAAGGTCTTGAAAAGGTTTGGCAAAATTTTGTTGCATCTAATTACCGAAATTTGCCTGATCCCCAAAAAGGTCTTATGTTATGTTTTTTTTTTGGGCCAAACTTTAAATATAGATATGATGTCATTTTCTTGTTTCTATAGTTCAAACATGACTTGAAATATGATTTAGATTTGTGCAATCTATTCAATCCAGAAAAACGAAATATCATGATGTATTAGCGACGGATCTCCCAAAAATTCAGATAATTGGAATCCAATGTTCCAAACTGTAGGTAAGTTTAGGATTACCTGGATACGAAAATGCCTGGACCTTTACACCTACTAGAAGTCTGCCCACGAACATGTGCTACTAGAGTCACCGAGGATTTCACGCCCAAAACTCAAACTCACGATGATGGCTGGGCTTGAGTGAGGGAAATAGCAGAGAGCTTTTTAGAACAGAGGAGAGCTTGCTGATTTTTCTGATGATCCAACCCCCATAATCCCCCATCTTTTTATAGTAGCACAAAGCCTCTAATAAAATCTGTAAATAAATAAGGAGATTAAGGCACAATTAATCTGATTGTAACTTATACAATAATGTACGATTATGGCCATTAACTCTTGGGACTGTTACCGGTCAACAGCTCCCCCTCGATCACAAAGACCACTAACCTCATATCTCTCTGCCAACAATCATCCCTTACGCAGCATACTGGGAATTGAGCGTGTGACCAAAAATAATACCATTAGTGTTATATCAAGTCACCATCTAACTGATATAACACCTACACAAAACATCAATACCCCGAATCATTCAAATACATCACCAATGGCATATTATGTCCCTTTATGCCTGATATGTCAATTGATTATATACTAAATATAATCGCTCGGGCTTGATATTGTGATGAAGAAATGATTCTTCTTTAGACAATTAAAATAATTCATCTTATCATGACTGCTTTCCTAATGTGCTCCGCTGGACTGGATACATCTTGACCCTTGGATAACACATTAAGTTAGCAACATCAAAACTTAGACTTCATATTACAACTCTAAGTCAAGGAGTATCGCTAATGAGGGTCACACAATGATAAGGAAAGGGAATTCACTTATCACTCATCAGATAGGTCGACTTTCAGCACATACAGTATAATAGGCGCCATGGCATGGTTCCCCCTAAACTAGGCATGTCACTCTTCTATGCCATGCGAATCACAAGCTTGGCTTTTACCTAAAAAACCAACTTGAGCTACTAGACCAACATACCCAATGTTAATCTTAGTACTCAAGATTCGACCGTAAGGCTTCGATATGAAAACTCATTTCATATTCGACTCCCCCTGAGTCTCATCTTAGACTTACTAAGGCGACTATATTTTTCATTCATACACTCCTAGTATGAATAATTAATATTGCACACCTAGTGCCAATATGATCTAGTCTTGTCCTACCCGCTACTGAAGTACTAGGGTGATTGCCTATGTAACTAGGCCAATCAAAAGCTTGGTGACATAACATTGTGTCTTATAATGTACTTGCATATTTATAAACAGTTGAAAAAAAACATCATTCTTTTTTCCATAAATGATTAATACAAGTAATGTCCATCATACACTTAGATACATCCAAAAACTAAGTCCTACAAAGACCTAAGCTTATCACATGAGCTTTAAAAGCGTCTCTAAGAATAGGTTTAGTTAAAGGATCTGCTATCATCCTACTTGTAGATACATACTTAATGGCAACTTCTTTCTCTTTTATGGCATTTCGAACGAAATGATAACGCCTCTTGCGAATTGGATAGCAGCAGTATTGTCACATAACATTTCTACAGGATCATTAACCACGGGTGTGAGATCAAGATCCTGTAGAAAACTCCTTAGCCATACTACCTCTTGAGTAGCAAGACAACAAGCAACATACTCTGCTTCCATAATTGAAAGTGCTATGCAGTCTTGTTTCTTACTGCACCAAGATATTGCTCCCTCGCCTAGGGTGAACACATATCCTGAGGTAAACCTAGATTCGTCCAGATCACCACCCCAATCAGCATCTGTATATCCTCTCAACTTAAGATCTCCACCTTGGTAGCAAAGGACCAGGTCACTCGCACCACGCAAGTAACGAAAGATCCTTTTGACGGCTTGTTAATGTGCAGGCCCTGGGTTGCTTTGGTAACGACTTACCAAACCAACCGCAAACCAAATGTCGGGTCATGTACACAGCATGGCATACATTAGACTTCCTATCGCACTAGCATAAGGAATATTGTTCATCCTCTCCTTCTCTTTGTCTGTCTTGGGATACTGGTCGAGACTTAAGGCTAAACCCTTCTCAACTGGAGTGTCCACGGGTTTAGAGTAATGCATTTGAAAACCATTCTAAGATTTTGTAAATGTATGCTTCTTGGCTTAAACAAAGAAGCTTCTTAGAATAGTTCCGAGTTATAAATGGATCTTTTAAGATGACAAACCTTGTCCTCTTGGCCTTTCAATACGAAACCAATAGGCTGATCCATGTAAATCTCTTCTTCAAGGTTTCCATTAAGGAAAGCAGTCTTTATGTCCATTTGGAACAATTCTAAATTCAAATGGGCAACCAAGGCTAGAAGAAGGCGAATAGAGGCAATTCTCACCATAGGAGAAAAAGTCTCTTCATAGTCTACCCCTTCTATTTGGGTAAACCCCTTCCCCACTAAACGGGCCTTAAACTTGTCGATTGATCCATCAGATCGACGCTTTGCCTTGAAAACCCATTTGTTTCCAATTGATTTATGTCAGGGAGGAAGATCAACAAGTTCCCAAACCTTGTTTCTTGCCATGGAGTCCATTTCATCCCTCATGGCTTCCATCCACTCTTTGTGGTTTGGTGAATTGATAGCCTCTTGAAAAGAGGTAACCTCTTCTATCTCTAAAGGAGTGCATAGGAATATCTCTTCTTCGATTTGAAAATATCATCGAGGTATTCTTCCACGCTCACTCCTTCGGAGCATAGGACTTGTGCTGGTTTGACCCTTTGAGTATTCCTCCCCCTATCTCTAAGGGGTACAAAATCCTCAGATGAAAAGAGAATCATTACCATTATCCTAAATAAGTGGACTGACATCGTGTTCATGTTCATGTACTGGAAAAGGGGAATGAATCTCATTCTCAAGTTGATTCTCTTAGGCAACCAACAATTCATCATCTCTTCCATAAAATGGAAGAGTACTATCCTCGGTGACATAGTGAGTGTTTAAATCCTCCCCCTCACCGAGAGATAGTTGATCATTGGGCGGTAACTCATAATATGTTGTATCCTGTTTGATTTCACCAATGCTTGGGAATTCATCCTCAAGGAACTCAACATTACGTGAATCCAATTCTGTCATACCACCATTAGGGCGTTCACCATACATAACATATCCCTTAGAATGTTCGGGATATCGAATGAACACCATTTTAGTGTCCCTTGGACCAAGTTTCCCATATTTGTGAGTTGGGTTATGTACATAACCAACTGAAGCCCATGGGCGTGAATGTTCTAAGGAGGGCTTTCTACCATGTCATAACTCATATGGGGTAGCGGATACACTCTTACTAGGCACACGGTTAAGGATGTAAGTCGCCGTAAGTAGCGCATCCCCCCAAAACTAATTGGGAGATTGGCACGTGCCATCATTGACCTGACCATGTCAAGCAATGTTCGATTCTTATGCTTTGCCACACCGTTTTGTTGGGGAGTGCTAGGAATCGTGAGTTATCTTCATATATCCTTATCCTCACAAAATTCTTCGAACATAAGTGAGCGGCCTTCATGACTATGTTCAGTTCGAAGAGTCTTAACTTTCCGATTTAATTGGGTCTCAACCTCAGCTACAAAACGTTTGAACACATCAAGTGCTTCATAGCGATGTAATAATAGGTACACATACCCATATCTTGAATAATAATCTATGAAGGTGAGGAAATAGAAAGCCACATGACGTGCTTTTACATTCATGGGTCCACAAATATCAGAGTGGATGAGCTCTAAAGGGCTTGACGCCCTTGAAGCCTTACCAAAAGGCTTCGTGGTCGCCTTGCCAGCTAGACACAACTCACATTTAGGCAACTTGACCTTAGCTAGTTGGTCGAAAAGACCTTCTTTAGCTAGTATACTCATCCTATCTTGGCTAATATGACCAAGCCTAGCATGCCATTTAATAGATTCAGAATTAGAATCAAGACTAGTGACAAAAACAGAAAGATAATTATTATAACAATTATCCAAATCTAATGCAAGGAAATCGTTCTTTAAGGTTGCGTGGCCAAACACATTGCCACCATACATAATGTTCAAACCATCTGAACAAGAACTAAAATCAAAACCAGATTTCATTAAAAAAACTAAAGACAAAAGACAAACTTGCACCCCAGGTGCGTAGAGGGCATAAAAAAGGAGCAGCCTATTTCCTCCTTACCAGATGAGCTGGTATGTTCCAACACCTAGAACGTCTTCTTCATTGCCGTTACCTAGCACCACAGTTTATGAATCCACAGGGTATCGGTGAAAATCTACTAACCCAACTCTATCCCGAACTATGTGCTTGCTTGCTCCCGTATCTACAATCCAATTAGGAAATGAATTAGCAACTAATGCATGAGAGCAAACATATAATTCAGGAGAATAAGTGGAAGAAGGTACCTTCTTTGGCTCAGGACAATTCCGAGCATAGCAACCTTTCTTTCCACAATTACAGCACTTTGCACGTGCTATATTGATCCCTCCATTGCCTTCGGCCTTTTGTTTCTTGGCAATTCTGGCCTTCGGCCTACCATTCTGAGCGGGGTGATAACTCTTCTTGGCCTGTCAGCCTCGGTTATACTTGTTGCCTTTGGGCCTATTTCCCTTGGCAACAAAAGCCACATGAGACGTGCCTAACATTTTTAGGCGTTCTTCTTCCATTTCAATGTGGCTTTGGACCTCAGCAAAGGTCTTGATATGTTCGGAATGTGTCAAGACAGTCTTGACATGATTCCAATGCTGAGATTCCACAGGGAGAGCCCGAATCACATTCAGGACTTGCTCCCCCTCAGAAATTTCCTTACCAGCAGCCTTGAGATCATGAATTATGCCACTCATAATTCGTAAATGCTCAATCATGGCACGACTGGAATCCATTTGGTACCGAATCCACTTGAGTTGCAAGGTACGAAGCCTTGTCTTAGATATTTGACCAAAATAGATTTTGAGTTGATCCCACATGTCCTTAGCTATGGGACATAACTCAAATTCTCCAATAAGGTCGTAGTGCATGGAATACAACATAGTAAATCGTGCCATTCGATCCTTATTAGACTGTAACACCCTTACTACCTATTAGAGATGTCACACCGCCAGGATCCCCCGAGGGAGACCCCTAAGGCTCTTCATTTCTCTCCTTACATCAGAAATTCTACCTAACTTCAAAGTAGTTAGGGAATTCTGGAGCGAAACTGCAAGAGTTCCGCCTGTAATTGCGATATTTCCGAAATTTACAATTGGTACCTGTATTATTACAACCAAATTCTAGATGGAACTAAGAGGTCATACACTTATAGGTGAGGCTTAAGCCCTTACAAAACATTATTTACATGAATGTCCATAAGACTTGGACTGTTAGAGCCACTACATGCCCCAGCTATGCATTTCCCAAGCAAAATACAAAACATGCAGCTTCCGAACACAACCTTCCACACGTAACAGCCGATACAACTCTTATTCAAGCATCACTTGTGGGAGAAAAAGGGGAAAAAGGAATGGAGTGAGCCACCACATGCTCAGTGAGTGTTCCTCCACTCCTTAAAACAAAACTTTGCAAGCAATAATACTCATAATAACCACTTAAGGCACAGTTAAGTAATACCATAGTTATAATAACGAGTTATGTGTCACAGAATGTGGATACTTGAACATGATAGGTCCTTAGATTCATGACAGTCTCTTATTTTCAATGAACGTGGCATGCTAGAGACTTACTTACATGTCATGCGACTCTAAACATAACATGGGATGCACTATCGCCTATGTGTTCAATATGTAATTCAGGGAGTCACCACATGATCATCATGGAAATAAACATGGCCACATGCTCACTTGAGAACACATACTTCTAATCTATAATGCTTGTACACTTTGAAATCGTACATACTTTACATTTACATGCTTTGAATTTCTGGGTGTTCGTTGCTTTCTTTGCAAACATAACTTATTCATATAGAGCACGCATATGTCACACATAAGAAATTTTCTTTCTTTTACTGGAAACACTTCATTTAGCCACTGAGGCTCTTAAAACTCTTCTGTTAGCCTTTTAGGCTCTTAAAACTCTTTTCTTTCATCTTGGTCGTATAATGACCCTTCAAACTTTCTTGCTGAAACATTTCAAAGGCAAAGTGCCAACTGCTTTTCATATTGAATAATAAACTATTTCTGGGCTTAAGATCATGAAGTGCTGGTTGGGAGAGATCTACACTCAATCCCCTAAGCTCTTACACCCGGGATGGCAACTAAACTTTTGGACCTTAACCCTCGTCAGGGTCTCTAGGGACTACGCCCTAGGCTATATAGAGATTCCCCCGTTCAAGCGAGTTCACTCCCTATCTGATGTCCCTATGCAATTATCTTAGCCATTTAAACTTGGTCTTAACGACTAATAAGTTGCGAAAGTCCTTTATCATGCAACTCACACTTTTGTAAAACTCTTTAGGGATTCCCCCGTTCAAGCGAGTTCACTCCCAAAACTGCTTTCATTTACTTAAAATAGGCCATCATGCAATAATAGTTATGGCTACTATCATTTCAAAACATGAAATCTTTCTTTAAAAACTCACTCTTATGCATATAATGCAGTCTAAGCATTTAAGCACATTTATCGCATATATCACATTTAAGCACTTCATATCAAACATATCAATTCAACACAATGAGCCACACATGGCCTCGCAATCCACACGATTGCGGTAATTCACAACCCATTCTCCCTCCTCACTTTCACCATACACACAAGACCTCAAACGCTCATGGTGTTATCCTCGAACCATCCAACTACTAGCTCGTTTCATCAATTTATTTTTCATAATATGTTATCACAAGGACTTATTAAAAAGGGGAAGAATTAGGCTCTTACCTGTGCAAACAGCACCTTTCAGCCACATATACGCATACATCTATATTGCCTTAACTTGGAATAATGCTTAACGAACCAATTTAAACTAATCAAGGCATAATAGATCAACTAAACATGTCATCTTCAAAATATAACCAATCAACTAAACATATATCGATTTGAAACATTCTTAGGTTGTTCCAACCAGCTATGCCTTTATAATCTCAAAATTAATCCTTTTTCATGAATCGCT
>JACYFF010031956.1:11648252-11665095 GCA_017589665.1 Selenicereus undatus | reverse complement strand
ATACTTTTCATATTATGCTGGCACCCAATAATAGAGAGGTTAATTAGCACGATTCCCAGCCTTATGTCCATCATAGGTAGGTAAAAAAACAAAGCAACAGGATAATAGTAAAGTGCAGAGAAACAGAGTATCCTATTTAAACCATATATGCGCAAAAACTTTGGAGGGGGGGGAATGGGGTACTCATTAAATTGTAACATTCATATATTAATATCCAATAATACCTAATTCAACCAATAAAAACATAATTTAGTAAATAAAGTAAATAACATAGCAAGGGAGTTTAGCTCAGCTTGGATTACTTGGTTGGTCACCTTCTCATGGCTTTTGATGTGTATGATAGCAAATGGCTCTTTCATCATCTAATTTTCCATCTAATTCGATGCTCAAGAATTCCAAGATAAATCTCCTTCATAAACTCATAGCAGAAAGGGCAGTCAACATTGTAGAAGGAAATGAGAATAAAGAAAATGGGGTTATAGGCACCATTATTGCAAATCAATCCTAGACATGGATACATGAAACTTGCCAAGAAAAAAAAGAAATTCAAATTATGCTTTTCAATCTCCCTCTCAGTTGAACTTTGCAATTGTAACTGGCTTTGTTGCCTCTGTGGGATGCATTTGAACAAACTACAACTTTCTCAAACTATGAAAAGAAGAGATTCAAGTCTAAAAATTCAGAAATCTGGAAGGTTTTCATGTAGCCTGGAGCAAGAAGACAGCAAGTTGTAAGGAAGAACACTCATTGGTCGGTTTCCCTGCTTGCGCTATACATCAAACATCAATATCGAAGGAAGAGATGCTAACATAGTAATTCTAAAATAAGGGAATTAAACATAGCGCATTTCATAATATTTCTTTCTCACATTTTAAATAAGGAAATCAGACTCTGAAATTAGGCAATTCTCAAATTCTTAGTGAATTAGAGTGCACCAAACCAATACATAGTTCGGAGTCTTTTTTTCCTTCTCTTATTTCTTTTTAGGGGTTGTGAACTAAATTCCATGTATCTAGCAGAATATTACAGCCACTAAATTGATATACATTACTCTTTGCTTACTTAGACAATAGATATAAAGAAGGGGGGCAAAAGAAACCCTTATGACCAAATGTCTAGCAAAACACATTAATTCTAAAATTCTTATTTTCCTAAAAAAATACAAGGTAATTAAGGCAGTGAAACCGGAAGCTTAACTCTAGTATTGGAGACAGTAGATGAAGATGGTCTTGGCAACTTGCAAATGAGATTCCTTGATACTTAAATGTCACTACGACAACAACAACAACAACAACAAAATGCAACAATGAAAGTAGAACATAGTATGAGAAAGAAAACATGGAAAGCACACCTTAGCCTGGAAAAAGAAGACAACAAGTTGTAAGGAAGAACACTCATTGGTCGGTTTCCCTACTTGCGCTATACATCAAACATTAGCATCGAAGGAAGAGATGCTAACATAGTAATTCTAAAATAACGGAATCAAACATAGCACAGAAAAAGCATATTTCTTTTCCCACATTTTAAATAAGGAAATCAGACTCTGAAATTAGGCAGTTCTCAAATTTCTAGCGAATTGGAGTGCATTAAACCAATACATAGTTCGGAGTCTTTTTTTCCTTCTCTTATTTCTTTTCAAGGGTTGTGAACTAAATTCCTTGTATCTGGCAGAATATTCCAGCAACTAAATTGATATACATTACGCTTTGTTTACTTAGACAATAGATATAAAGAAGGGGGGGCAAAAGAAACCCTTGTGACCAAATGTCTAGCAGAACACATTAATCCCAAAATTCTCATTTTCCTAAAAAATATAAGGTAATTAAGGCAGTGCAACCGAAGCTTAACTCGAGTATTGGAGACAGTAGATGAAGACGATCTTGGCAACTATTATAACTTACAAATGAGATTCCTTGATACTTGAATGTCACTACGACAACAAAAAAAATATATACAACAATGAAAGTAGAACATGGTATGAGAAAAAAAAAACATGGAAAGCACACCTTAGAAAGAATAACAGTGGCTTGCTAAGCCTTGTAAAAATAACATAAAACTACAATGAGCGAAGAGGCGAAACACATAAGACATTATAAAAAATCAAAACCAATGATCAAAGTATGACTAAACCATCTTTGTATTCAATAATAAAACCAATTTTCAGGCCACCTAACTAAAAGAAAAGAGTAATTTAATACCTAATAATCAACTGTTAATCATTCGAGGTAGAACCCTACAAAATCAAGATAGCAGATTACTTAGTGTCGGAGCAGAACACATTAATCCCAAAATTCTCATTTTCCTAAAAAATATAAGGTAATTAAGGCAGTGCCACCGGAAGCTTAACTTGAGTATTGGAGACAATAGATGAAGATGGTCTTGGCAACTATTATGACTTGCAAATGAGATTCCTTAATACTTGAATGTCACTACGACAACAACAAAAAAATATGCATCAATGAAAGTAGAACATAGTATGAGAAAGAAAACATGGAAAGCACACCTTAAGAAGAATAACAGAGCCTTACTAAGCCTTGTAAAAATCACATAGAACTACAATGAAAAAAGAAGCGAAACACATAAGGCACTATAAAAAAATCGAAACCGATGATCAAATTATGACTAAACTGTCTTTATATTCAGTAATGAAGTGATTTTCAGGCCACCTAACTAAAAGAAAAGAGTAACTTAATACCTAATAATCAAATGTTAATCATTCGAGGTAGAAGCCTGCAAAATCAAGATAGCTTATTACTTGGTGTCGTACATGGTAAAAACAGGAGTGGCGTTCCCTGCATCAAATGAGTGGATTTAAACATATTTAAGACAACAGGAAGTACAAAAGATCTAAGGAATTGAAGTAGTGGAAAGAGTAAAGGAAAAAAGAGACAGACCAATTGTTAACGGCTTGAGCAGATTAGGTTGTTGCATGTTAAAATCATTGAAGATTTCATCCCCATCCTTGGTATAATCTGCGGCACCCATCCTTTCTCTATGCAATTAAGAAACCCTAATCAATGAATTTTCTAAAAAGTTTCGAATTGATAATTTTTCACCTGCTATAATTTAGACTATACTGAATCGACCTTGTAAGCTATTGTGAATTATGGATCTTTAGCTTTTGTGAATTTGGGGAACTTAGACTTCTTGAGAATACATTGCCAATCGAGGAATCAAATCTTGACTTGCACCTGGAGCAAAGATAGATAGAGAATACTCACCAGAAAATGGCGAAGGTCTCGAAAATCTGCAGGAGGAGGTCGTCGATGACTATTTATCGTCAAAAAAACTGAATACTCATTGGAAAAGGGCGAGATCGTGGATTACCGCCTGAGAAGATCTTTGTTGTCTATCTATTTTTAAGAAAACTAAGAAGAACATCTAGTCCTAGAGAGAGAGAAAGAGAGAAAGAGAGAGAGAGAGAGAGAGAGAGAGAGAGAGAGAGTAGTGAAGATGAAGACTCTGAGTTAGTTGCAGGAAGAGGTAATGACATGGGGAGAGAGAGAAGGAGATAAGGGGGATGTGGGGGGTTATTTTCTAAATAGGGAGGTTTTTTTGGCTTTCAATCAACGACAGATGTGTAAGGGGCTATCACAATTCACGAATGACTATTTGGAGGCCTCTCAACCATTCACACATCTATCTATTTATAGTATAAAGATTTGGTTTTCGAAGCTAGATCCTCTTCCATGCTGTTGCCAGTAGTCCCCATAAACTAAGAGAAATATTGCAAAGTAATCAACAACTACTGTTGGACTCAGAACATCTATTGGCGAACCGAAGAAATTCGGTTACACCACGTTACTATAAGTGCGCACTGTTTAATACTGTGATGCGGGGGTTAAATAGTCCTTATCGCAAAATTGTCATCCAAGTTTCTAGGTCATGGATCAATCTAATAACACGCCTCTATGGGCATATAAGGAATGTGTCATGTGTTGATCAACTCTAGTTGTGAAACCTATAGCAATTGAGAAAGCTCTCTCTCTCGTGACTCAACATTACTGGTTGGCCATAGAATTTTGGACTGATAGCACTTTACTAGTACGTTGCATGTAAATCGATGTTCCAACCCTGTTGAAATCTCATTACCAGTTGATCAATGTTTTAGTTTCAAGGGTTGTTTCCTGTATTGTATGTTTAAATCAATGGATAGAGCAGAAATCCAGGAAGCACATAGGTCAGTAGTCCAAGTTCGATGTGCATCTACATAGTGTCTCGTTGTATTTCTATTGCCCAACAAACAAAAAAAATTAATTAAATAAGGCAATGACACTTACATTAATGATTTTAGTAAGTTGTTCATGTCTAACACCTGGGGTTGGAAGATGCTTGCAATAAACTGCACATTATAATTACATGCACATATTGCTAATATAAAGAACCAAATAAATTTTCCTAATTTCTATGTATATGTTCATGAAATTCAATTGAATATTCAAATAGGTCTCTAGCCTTGTTCAATTGAATATTCAAATAAAATTAGCTAAATATTTATACTTAGCCAATCAAAAAGTTTATATCAAGCTAACCATCAAAACATTCATTTTTTTTTCGATTATTAGTGCCATAAATGGCTAAAGTCCCACATATGAAGGAGGAAAATACCAATACCAAAACTGAAAAACACAAGCATCACACTAGAAGAAAGCATAAGAAGGCTAAGGACCTAAAAACACAGGACTAGAAGGAAGCCACACACACTGCACCACCTACACCAGGACAACAGCAGCAAAACACAAGAAGCTAAGGGAAAAGCACGTGCAAGGATCCAAAATTTCTGGCAAGCTCTATTGAGGAGTATGGAATAGAATCTTCCAAGGCTTTTGACCACAGAGCTATCCTCCATTTAATGGCATGACTAAGAGCATCAGCATCCAGATCTTACTGCTCAAAAACCACAACATTTCTGTTCTTCCACAGACTCGAAGACACCACAAAGAAAGTAAAAATCCATATCTTTTTCTTGGTCTTGTTGTAGATCCTTTGGGCTAGCCACATTTCATAAAACTGCCTAAAGGTATCCTATTGTTGCACTTGGTGAGCAAAAACTTGAGTGACCAACAAATGATCTAGATCCTCAATGTGAAGGCCACAGAAACTACAGTTTAAAGCTTGAGTACGGATAATACCTTTCTTGTGCGGCATGTATTTTGTGTTCTACTTTCCTAGAAGAGCTAGCCATAAGAAGAACTCAACCTTAGGTGGAGCAAGATTCACCCATATAGAGGAGACCAGACAATCAACCTTAGCAGTGTGAATTGTCACTCTATGTACCTTTTGTAGCAATTTTTTAGTTGAAAACTCTCTCTTCTTACACCAGAGAACATGGTCCCTTTTATCACTTATGGGGGAATACTATTGCAGCAGAGTACAAGGCTCTTCAACCTGCTGTAATTCATCTGGTAAGAACTGTCTTTTGTACATTAGAGTCCACTTCCAGACTTCTCCTTCAAACCAACCCATATTTGCAATAATATCAGATTTCTGACTTGAGACATGAAACATGGTTAGATATAAAGTTTTTAGAGTTTGATTTGTGATCCAAATATCTTCCCAGAAGCTAGTCCCTAAACCATCAGCCACCTTTACACTCAGGTTTTGCATGAACTCAGCATTGATCAACTGTTCTTCCTTTGCCATCCTCTTAATTTCTTGCCAAGGCCCTGGAAACTGTGAGATATTCTTTGTGGGCATAAGGGTCAAATCTTCATTGTGGATCGAGTCAACTACCTTTCTCCACCAAGAGCCCTATTCACAAGCATAACTCCACCACCACTTAAATAAAAACGTCGAATTCTTCAAAAGAGAATCACCAAACCCCAAATCTCCAAACTTTTTTGGTCTCTACACTACTTCCCACTTGACAAGGGCATTGTATCTTCCTTCTTTATTTCCATTCCATGAGAATTTCTTTGCATTTTAATGATCTCCAGAGCCACCTTTTTAGGCATTCTAAAAAGGGAGAGATAATATATAGGCAAACAATTCAGCATTACCTTGATTAGAATTAATCTACCTACTCTTGATAAGCAACTGCCTTTCCAAGAGCTCAATCTTTTTTGCACCTTCTCCTAAATGTCTTGCCAAGAGGAGGCATTCTTTATACTAGCACCAAGGGGAACGTCAACATATGTGATAGGTAATTGAACAAGACTACACCCTAACCTTGTTGCTGCACTTTGAGCCCAGACATCATCCTTTCCTAGCACTATCAAACCAGATTTCTTGTAATCCATAGTAAATCCTGAAAAGGATTGAAAGCTTTAACAAGATCCTCTTGATATTTCCTAAGTATCCATCCTCAGCTTCACTAAAATTAAGTTGTCCTCTACAAAATTAAGGAGTCATCTACAAATTGTAGATAAGAGATTTTAACTTCCTTAACACCTGCTTCTAACCATTTGAAGAGCCTCAACGAAGTAGCATTAGTCAACATCTTGCTTAGCACTTCAGCCATTATAACAAATAAGAAAGGTGATAAAGGATCACCTTATCTTAAGCCTTTTCCCATCTTAAATGGTTTATGGGGAGAGTTATTAAAAAGGATGGAGATGGTGGCATTTGTTATGCATGATTGTACTTAGCCCCTCTATTTGCTTCCAAAACCCATATCTTTCATCATCGTGTCTAGGTTGTTCCAGTCTATGGTATCATATGCTTTTTGAAAATCAAGTTTCAACAGAACTCCAACTTTCCTCTTCCTTTTAAGCCAACTAACTATTTCATTTGCTATTAAAGCTCCATCCAAGATCTGCCTTCCACTAACAAAAGCATATTGGGTCTCTCCAATCAGGCTTGGCGGCACTTGTTTAAGTCTTCTACTGAGGATTTCGGCAATTATTTTATACACACTCCCTACCAAACTTATTGTTCTAAAATCAACCACCTCTAGTGATCCTTTTTTCTTAAGAATCAAGGTCACCCATGTTATGTTGATACTTGGATGAAATGAACCAATCTCAAAAAATTGTTTGATGTACTGAATAAAATCCTCTCCTACAATATGCCAAACGTTCCTCAAACATTTCAAGTTAAAGCCATCGTACCCTGGGGCCTTGGATGGATCACAACTTAGGAATGCTTCTTTGATTTCTTCCTCAAACACTACCACTTCAAGGGACTTTGCTTCTATTGATCACATCACCTTAAGACCAAGAGTTGAGATGTCAAAGGCTTAGGGTTCTTGCTTCCTGCAAAGCTGCTTGAACTGTCCTATGATGATTTTCTTAATGGCTGGAATTTCTGTCTCTCCATTTCCATTATTTATGATTTTGGTGATCAACTTCCTTTATCTTCTTAAAGAAGAAAGGAGGTGGAAATACTTTGTGTTTTTATCCCCTTCTTTGAGGATCTTACATCTTGATAGTTGTTTCTAATGTTTGTCCTGTCGAGCCATCCACAACTATAATTGAGATTATAATGCTTGTCTTCTATGCCAATCACACTCATGTAAGACTTCTATATGAGCTCTGATATCTAATTTTGATATTTCTTCTTGGAAGGATTGGACCCTAAGATCAATGTGGCCAAAGACCTCCCTACTCCACTTTCTCAAAGGGCCTTTAAGGGCTTTCAATTTCTTATCCATGGATAATCCAGTGAGTTGTAGTCATTCTTTCTTAAACAAGTCCATGAAGCTTGGCTCTTCTGACCAACGGTCTAGGGAACTGAAAGGAATTGGTCCTCAAACTAGTTGGTCTGAAGCCACTATTGGAAAGTGATATGAAAAAACCCTTTCTCTATGGTAAGCCTGAGTCTTTAGGAATGCTTCAATAAGCTCCTTATCCACCAAAATTCTATCAATTCTACTAGCTAAATTCTTCCTCATCCATGTGAATTGATTGTTAATGTGCAGGTCAATGAGCTGAAGATCGTGAACTAATTCCTACAGGTCTCTCATACTTGCAATATTGTGTAGTGCACCTCTTTTTTCTGAGGGCTTAAGAACTTCATTAAAATCTCCTAGAAGTATCAGATGGGGCATTAATGTCTGCTTTCGAGATTCTAAGTTGGCTCCAAGCTTGTAATCTACCCTGATGATCATTTGGTGCATAGATTAGACAGATAGCACACTGAAATTGTTCCTTCATAAATTCACCCATAAATACAAACCCATCTCTGCCCTATTGTAAAACATGTCTACTGAAAGGAATCCTTATGCCATGAGATAATTAGCCCCCCTAATCCATCATTTACTAAAACATGAACATGGTCTACTGTTTGATGCCCCCATAGCTTAACTATACCCCAATGAGATAGAGTTGTGTGTTTTGTTTCTGTCAGCCCAATTAGGTCAAGATGTTCCTTCTTAATCAAATTCTTTACCATACTCCTTTTGCTATTAGAGCCAATACCTTTGACATTCCAGGTTTCTATCTTCATCACTTCTTGCTGCTTGGAGGTTGTCCTGATCTAGCCTTGTTCTTCCTCAGAGTCGTTGTTATTCTCGATCTAATCGCCCTTTCATTTTGCACAATTGAGATACCCAGTAATCTTCCAATTTGCAATGACTTTCTTGCAATTTGTTCCAAGCTCTCTGAGGTATGGCTTCTTAAATGATTACCCTTTGGTCCTACACAGTTGTTGTTCCTTGTACTAACTTTCGTCTTGTTAGGATATTCTTTTCCTAGGAATTGGCTCTCAAATCCTAGAGGGGGTTTCTACTAGCTCATTTTCTTGAACCCAAATTCACCTTCTTCCAATGCTTCATCCCCAATTTCCTAAGCTTTAAGGGAGCAATTAATTTGTAAATCATTAGCTTGACTGAAATCTTTAGCTTGACTGAGGTGAGGATTTTCATATCCTGGTGGCTTACCTACTTCAAGGCTTTCTTGATTCTGCTCATTTCCCAATGACTGTGAGTGCTAAGTTATCTATAGCAATTCTTCTGTATAACCATTTTGGCTGAAAGAAATAGTCTTCATTCTTGCTCTAGAATAAATGGTCTCTTAATTGGTAGAGGTTGTTGGCCTTTTAATTGCCATATTCGAATTTGAATTTGAGCTGTTTTAATTTTCTGGTGGCTCTTAAACTACTTCTCTCGCATGATCTGCCATTGATGGATCATCAAATCTTATGTTGCTCTGAGCCATGTCATTCTTTGCATCCAAATTATCTATCAGATATTCAAAGCCTGGAACCTCACCACTTGAGTCCATTTTCTCCAAAGGAGGGCTGTTAGAAGAACCACAGTCATTTTGCACTATTTGAACTGCATGAGCTATTTCACGAATCATCGGTCTATAACCCCCATCTCCTAAAGTAAGGAGTATATCATGGTCAATTCTTTTAAATACATGAGTGCCTATTAGTAGCTTCTTGGACTCAAAGAAATCAGTTCTAGAAGTAGATTTCTCTAATGTGATGAACCTGTCCCATAGACTTGCTATCTTCTCAAAATTTTCCCAGCTCCATCCACGAGTCTTGGACTCCAAAGACTTCTAGCCATACTTTTCTTGTTTCACAAGAATCATATATACTCCATTTCTTTATATCACTAAACCACATATCAAGTTCTTCATGATTCATTAATGATTCTTTCATTTGAGGCATGGTAGGAAATGTCATAATGAATTTAAAGCTACTTAGCGCGCAAATCTTCGAACGCAAACCAAATCCATTGTTAATTACTGAAGCCAAAGTTACAAGATCTCTAGGCTTTTCTGTTGTGCACATCAGACTCCTGCTCAACCATTCTTCAAATTCTTCATTGATTGTTTCTACCAAAGCTCTCTTATGCCACTGACTTTCTTGACTGACTCCTTCCTCTGCATCCCTACTATTATGCTCAATCTGATGTGTTTCTTTCCTTCTCCAAACTTGATACTTTTGCTGATGTTTTCATTTCCAAAGTTGCTTTTGTTGCTACTGCCGCTTTCCAGTAAAATGCATGTTGTATGATTGTTGTTGAATCCTTCCCTTTTCATTTCTTGTCCTGGATACCAAGATTCTGCTTTCCTAAATATTTGCGTTATTAAACAAAAGAATGCTTATGTTGGCCTCATCCTCTTTCTTATAACATACAAATCCGAACCTGGCATTACTCCTTCTTGTTCTTCTATGAGGAATATTTGTGTCGTTTAGTCTTCCTGCTCTTTGGAAGACCCCTTTAAGGCCATGATGGTCTAGCTTTGTGGGTATATTGTAAACGAAAACTGATAACTCTCTTCTTTCCACTGGTTTTCTCTCCATTTTGATGTGTACCAAACGATAAGCACTCTAACCAAACACAAGGTTCGTAATACTACATTCTTTATTTGTTAGTGTTTTTCTTTCATATAATCAGTTGAAAGTTCAGAAATAGTAAGCACAAAATATATATAATCCTATTACTTGAACAGTGCTTCTTGACTATACTGTCTGTATGGATGAAACTTCCATTTGGTTTTTAATAGAAATGTCCACTGTTTCCATGTATTTTGAAAGTTCAAACAACTTCGTTAAAATCCATTTAAAAAAACGCTCAAACAAGGTCTTGAAAAGGTTTGGCAAAATTTTGTCACTTCTAATTACCGACATTTGCCTGATCCCTAAAAAGGTTCTGTGTTATGTTTTTTTTTTGCCAAACTTTAAACATAGATATGATGTCATTTTCTTGTTTCTATAGTTCAAACACGACTTGAAATATGATTTAGATTTGTCCAATCTATTCAATCCAGAAAAAAGAAATATCATGATGTATTAGCAACAGATCTCCCAAAAATTCAAATAATTAGAATCCAATGTTCCAAACTGTAGGTAAGTTTAGGATTACCTGGATACGGAAATGCCCGGACCTTTACGCTTGCTAGAAGTCTGCCCACGAACAAGTGCTACTGGAGTCACCGAGGATTTCACGCCCAAAACCCAAACCCACGATGATGGCTAGGCTTGAGTGAGGGAAAGAGCAGAGAGCTTTTTAGAACAGAGGAGAGCTTGCTGATTTTTCCAATGATTCAACCCCCATAATCCATCATCTTTTTATAGTGGCACAAAGCCTCCAATAAAATCTATAAATTAATAAGGAGATTAAGGCACAATTAATCTCATTGTAACTGCTACAATAATGTATGATTATGGCCATTAACTCTTGTGACCGTTACCGGTCAACACCTCCCCCTCGGTCACAAAAACCACTAACCTCATATCTCTCTGCCAACAATCATCCCTCACGCATCATACTGGGAATTGAGCGTGCGATCAAAAATAATACCGTTAGTCTTATATCAAGTCAACATCTAACTGACATAACACCTACACAAAACATCAATACCCCGAATCATTCAAATACATCACCAATGGCATACTCTGTCCCTTTATGCCCGATATGTCAATTGATTATATACTAAATATCGGTCACCAGCTCCCCCTCGGTCATAAAAACCACTAACCTCATATCTCTCTGCCAACAATCATTCCTCACGCATCATACTGGGAATTGAGTGTGCGATCAAAAATAATACCGTTAGTCTTATATCAAGTCAACATCTAACTGACATAACACCTACACAAAACATCAATACCCCGAATCATTCAAATACATCACCAATGGCATACTCTGTCCCTTTATGCCCGATATGTCAATTGATTATATACTAAATATAATTGCCCGGTCTTGATATGGTAATGAAGAAATGATTCTTCTTTAGATAATTAAAATAATTCATCTTAGCATGCCTGCTTTCCTAATGTGCTCCGCTGGACTGGATACATCTTGGCCCTTGGATAACACATTAAGTTAGCAACATCAAAACTTCGACTTCCTATTACAACTCTAAGTCAAGAAGTATCGCTAATGAGGGTCACACAATGATAACGAAAGGGAATTCACTTATCACTCATCAAATAGGTCGACTTTCAGCACATACAGTATGATAGGCACCATGGCATGGTTCCCCCTAAACTGGACATGTCACTCTTCTATGCCATGCGAATCATAGGCTTGGCTTTTACCTAAAAAACCAACTTGAGCTACTAGACCAACATACCCAATGTTAATCTTAGTACTCAAGATTCGGCTGTAAGGCTTCGATATGAAAACTTATTTCATATTTGACTCCCCCTGAGTCTTATCTTAGACTTACTAAGGCAACTATATTTTCCATTCATACACTCCTAGTACGAATAATTAATATTCCACACCTAGTGCCAATATGATCTAGTCTCATCCTGTCGGCTACTCAAGCGCTAGGGTGATTGCCTGTGTAGAAGCTTGGTGACACAACATTATGCCTTATAATGTACTTGCATATTTAAAAACAGTTGAAAAGAAACATCATTCTTTATTCCATAAATGATTATTACAAGTAATGTCCATCATACACTTAGATACATCCAAAAACTAAGTCCTACGAAGACCTAAGCTCATCACATGAGCTTTAAAAGCGTCCCTAGGAATAGGCTTAGTTAAAGGATCTGCTATCATCCTACTTGTAGATACATGCTTAATGGCAACTTTTTTCTCTTTTATGGCATTTCGAACGAAATGATAACGCCTCTTGCGAATTGGATAGCAGCAGTATTGTCACATAACATTTCTACAGGGTCATTAACCACGGGTGTGAGATCAACATCCTGTAGAAAACTCCTTAGCCATATTGCCTCTTGAGTAGTAAGACAGCAGACAACATGCTCTGCTTCCATAGTTGAAAGTGCTATGCAGTCTTGTTTCTTACTGCGCCAAGATATTGCTCCCCCGCCTAGGGTGAACACATATCCTGAGGTAGACCTAGATTCGTCCAGATCATCACCCCAATCAGCATCTGTATATCCTCTTAACTTAAGATCTCCACCTTGGTAGCAAAGGATCAGGTCACTCGTACCACGCAGGTAACGAAAGATCCTTTTGACGGCTTGTCAATGTGCAGGCCTTGGGTTGCTTTGGTAACGACTTACCAAAACAACCGCAAAGCAAATGTCTGGCTGTGTACACAACATGGCATACATTAGACTTCCTATCGCACTAGCATAAAGAATATTGTTCATCCTCTCCTTCTCTTTGTCTGTCTTGGGATACTGGTCGAGACTTAAGGTTAAACCCTTCTCAACTGGAGTGTCCACGGGTTTAGAGTAATGCATTCGAAAACGTTCTAAGATTTTGTAAATGTATGCTTCTTGGCTTAAACGAAGAAGCTTCTTAGAATGGTTCCGAGTTATCTCTACGCCTAGGACATACCTAGCCTCACCCATGTCCTTCATCTCGAAGACGAAGGACAACCACTGCTTAGTGGTTTGGATCATCTCCATGTTGTTTCCAGCCAGTAGTATGTCATCAACATATAAAGTAAGAAACATAATCCCCTTTGTAGTTTTCTTGACACACACGCAGTGATCTTCAGAAACCATGTTTAAGCCAAAAGAAATAATGGCTTCATGGAACATGAAGTACCACGCTCTGGAAGACTGCTTGAAACTATAAATGGATCTTTTAAGACGACAAACTTTGTCCTCTTGACCTTTTAATACGAAACCAATAGGCTGATCCATGTAAATCTCTTCTTCAAGGTTTCCATTAAGGAAAGCAGTCTTTGCGTTCATTTGGAACAATTCTAAATCCAAATGGGCAACCAAGGCTAGAAGAAGGCGAATAGAGGCAATTCTCACCACAGGAGAAAAAGTCTCTTCATAGTCTACCCCTTCTATTTGGGTAACCCCTTCACCATTAAACGGGCCTTAAACTTGTCGATTGATCCATATGCTCGATGCTTTATCTTGAAAACCCATTTGTTTCCAATTGATTTATGTCGGGGAGGAAGATCAACAAGTTCCCAAACCTTGTTTCTCGCCATGGAGTCCATTTCATCCCTCATAGCTTCCATCCACTCTTCGTGGTTTGGTGAATCGATAGCCTCTTGAAAAGAGGTAAGCTCTTCTATTTCTAAAGGAGTGCATAGGAATATCTCTTCTTCGATTTGAAAATATCGTCGAGGTATTCTTCCACGCTCACTCCTCCGAAGCACAGGACTTGTGCTGGTTTGACCCTCTGAGTATTCCTCCCCCTATCTCTAAGGGGTACAAAATCCTCAGATGAAAAGAGAATCATTACCATTATCCTAAATAAGTGGACTGACATTGTGTTCATGTTCATGTACTGGAGAAGGGGAATGAACCTCATTCTTAGGTTGATTCTCTTGGGCAACCAACAATTCATCATCTCTTCCATAAAACAGAAAAGTACTACCCTTGGTGACACAGTGAGTGTTTAAATCCTCCCCCTAACCGAGAGATAGTTGATCATTGGGTGGTAACTCATACAATGTTGTGTCCTATTTGATGTCACCAATGCTTGGGAACTCATCCTCAAGGAACTCAACATTACGTGAATCCACTTTTGTCATACCACCATTAGGGTGTTCACCATACATAACATATCCCTTAGAATGTTCGGGATATCGAATGAACACCATTTTAGTGGCCCTTGGACCAAGTTTTCCATATTTGTGAGTTGGGTTATGTACATAACCAGCTGAACCCCGTGGGTGTAAATGTTCCAAGGAGGGCTTTCTACCATGCCATAACTCATATCGGGCAGCGGATACACTCTTACTAGGCACATGGTTAAGGATGTAAGCCACCGTAAGTAGCGCATCCCCCCAAAAACAAATTGGGAGATTGGCGTGTGCCATCATTGACCTGACCATGTCAAGCAACGTTCGATTCCTATGCTTTGCCACACCGTTTTGTTGGGGAGTGCCAGGAATCGTGAGTTGTCTTCGTATATCCTCATCCTCACAAAATTCTTTGAACATATGTGAGAGGTATTCATGACTACGATCAGTTTGAAGAGTCTTAACTTTTCGATCTAATTGGGTCTCAACCTCAGCTACAAACGTTTGAACACATCAAGTGCTTCATAGCGATGTAATAATAGGTACACATACCCATATCTTGAATAATCATCTATGAAGGTGAGGAAATAGAAAGCCCCATGACGTGTTTTTACATTCATGGGTCCACAAATATCAGAGTGGATGAGCTCTAAAGGGCCTAACGCCCTTGAAGCCTTACCAAAAGGCTTCGTGGTCGCCTTGCCAGCTAGACGCAACTCACATTTAGGCGACTTGACCTTAGTGAGTTGGTCGAAAAGACCTTCTTTAGCTAGTCTACTCATCCTATCTTGGCCAATATGACCAAGCCTAGCATGCCATTTAATAGATTCAGAATCAGAATCAAGACTAGTGACAAAAACAGAAGGAGAATTATTATAACAATTATCCAAATCTAATACAAGGAAATCGTTCTTTAAGGTTGCGTGGCCAAACACAATGCCACCATACATAATGTTCAAACCATCTGAACAAGAACTAAAATCAAAACCTGATTTCATTAAAGAAACTAAAGACCAAAGACAAACTCGCAACCCAGGTGCGTAGAGGGCATCAAAAAGGAGCAGCTTATTTCCTCCTTGCAAGATAAGCTGGTATGTTCCAACACCTAGAACGTCTTCTTCATTGTCGTTACCCAGCACGACAATTTGTGAACCCACCAAGTACCGGTGAAAATCCACAAACCCAACTCTATCCCGAACTATGTGCTTGCTTGCTCCCGTATCTACAATCCAATTAGGAAATAAATTAGCAACTAATGCATGAGAGTAAACGTATAATTCAGGAGAATAAGTGGAAGAAGGTACCTTCTTTGGCTCAGGACAATTCTGAGCATAGTAACCTTTCTTTCCACAATTATAGCACTTCATATGTGCTATATTGATCCCTCCATTGCCTTCGGCCTTCTGTTTCTTGGCAATTTCGGCCTTCGGCCTACCATTTTTGAGGGGGCGATAACCCTTCTTGGCTTGCTGGCCTTGGTTATACTTGTTGCCTTTGGGCCTATTTCCCTTGGCAACAAAAGCCACATGAGAAGTGCCTAACATTTTTAGGCATTCTTCTTCCATTTCAATGTGGCTTTGGACCTCAGCAAAGGTCTTAATATGTTTGGAATGTGTCAAGACAATCTTGACATGATTCCAATGCTGAGATTCCATAGGGAGAGCCCGAATGACATTCAGGACTTGCTCCCCCTCAAAAATTTCCTTACCAGCAACCTTGAGATCACGAATTAGGCCACTTATAATTCGTAAATGCTCAGTCATGGCACGACTGGAATCCATTTGGTACTGAATCCACTTGAGTTGCAAGGTATGAAGCCTTGTCTCCGATGTTTGACCAAAAGATTTTGAGTTGATCCCACATGTCCTTAGCTGTGGGACATAACTCAAATTCTCCAATAAGGTCGTCGTGCATGGAATACAACATAGTAAATCATGTCCTTCGATCCTTATTGGACCAGTCTTGGTAGGCCTGTAAGCTTTCTTGATACTGCATAGAAGAAGTATCAATGGGCTTGCCATCTTTATCCATGTTAGATAGCAAAAACTTGGCTACCGTCAAGTGTTCTAACAGGTCCCTCTCATTTAAAAGATGTTGAACCTCCATTTCCACTTGTCATAGTTAGACCCATCTAACTTCTGACTTGTGGAAAGCTCATTAATCATTGCACTGTGAGCTGCCATATCTACAAGTTCAATTTAAAATATGGACATAAGGCACATGTTTTCTTAAGTAACTAAATTATTAAAGTTTCATTGTTCATGTTATATGATCATGAACTAGAAAATTTAAATAACTTAATTACAACAATATTTTCATGAAAGTATTCATATGGACCACAATTAAAATGTTAAACAAATTAACATTTACTTAAATATCACATAGATATTTAAAAAAAATTGTAAAACTAATTTACATGTTCACATATTCAAAATGCTACAATTATATGAAACTAATTGATATTTTCATTATCATTAACTATTTAACAAAATAGTAAATTATTAGAAATATAAAACGAATTTATATATATATAT
>JACYFF010031956.1:11578119-11594954 GCA_017589665.1 Selenicereus undatus | reverse complement strand
ATATATATATATATATATATATATATATATATATATATATATATATTTTGCATTCAAATGGTGCATATATTGGCGACAACTTTACTCATGTGTAGCATTGAGTTTGTATTGCAGGTTGATTGCGTTAAATAATTTGATTTTATGACAAACTTATCCTAATCTCTTTTGCCACTAAATAATATGTATGTTAGTGAATTTGGACACTTTGTTTTAGTGAAATTGTACATTCATATTAATGAAATTGCATGGTGAACTTGCACATATATTGTAGTAAACTTGGGTGTTCATCATGGTGAACTTGTACCTTTTGGAAAGTGAACTAATTCAATCCCCTTGTATATTCAGTCTTGTCAACTAACGCATGCTCTTTTTGGTTACAAATGAGTAATAAACTTATGCACTTGTTTTAGTGAGGTTGGATATATGTTTTTACAGATATGGTTTGAATGTAAAGATGCATTATCGCTAACTTCCAATACTAAGCCACTAAAACACTCATCCAATGTGTTCGTCTTTTGCAAATGTAGATTTAATCTCATATGTATCCATTTTAAGTGTACAACTTATTCAATATAACTTTCCACCAAATATGTATATTAACTGCATGCTTATTAATACAACCCTAAGCTATAGCAAACATTTACGATAATTTGGTTGGTCTGGTGTATACTAATATCAGTTTATTAAAATTATTTTTGCAGTGAACACTCTGGAAGTAAGCGGTCTCAAGGAGAACAAAAACACAGAAAGAGGAAGAAGCTTCGTGCTCAACCAAAAAGATTGTGTGTTCAAGTTAATTCAAAGAGACCAACATCAGTGTATATTGCTACCACTGCTGGCGCATCTAATGAAACTTCTAGTGATGCACACACGGAAGTGTACATCCCTTTGGAGACAGCAACTCCCACACCCACACCTACCTCAACAATTCCCGGTCAATGTTCCCAACCAAGCCTTGAACCTTCAAATGTACACTCTCAAATGGATCTAGAGGCAGTATCTTGGGATGGTCAGCAAGGTACACTAAGAAGTCATGATATGGGTGATACACAACCAATGACCCAAGAAGAAGAAGGAGTAGTAGCATTAGGCAGCAATCCAATGGGTGTTCACACTACCCAATTGAGAAACAAACCAAAAACAAAGAAAAGCAAACCAAAAGAATTCAACAATCAGATGTCACCCAAGGGTTTGAGGCAGTTAATTGAAAAGCTAAATGACAAGCAAAAAGAAGCCTTCAAAGAAATTGGTTTCACCGGCTTCTTGTACTTGCAAATTGATATGATTCCTGTGAAGCTAGCAGTGTGGCTAGTTCGGAATTTTGACACTTGCTCATGCTCCCTGCCCCTCACCCATGGCAGGTTGAGAGTCGCTGAGCATGATGTCTATATGACATTAGCTCTTCCCAAGGGCCCCTTTGAGGTGATTGAGTTCAAAAGTGAAACGAATTCTAGTACGGAATTCAAAACCTTACTCAAGCGATGGAAAGAACAATGGCCTGACCAAGATAGTGACCCTAAACCTGGGGAGATGGTTGACATGATTTGTAGTCAGGTAGATGGGGGAGAAGAATTTAAAAGAAACTTCATAGTGTTTGTGGTGTCTAGTTGTATCAATGGGAACCAAAGAGATGAAGTAAATTGCTTGGTACTTGATTCATTATTGGACTTAAGCAAAGTGAGAAAACTCAATTGGGTGCAATACACAATGGAAGCCCTTGTCTCATCAGTTGATGAGTGGAAAAAGAAGACCTCGAGGCTTTTTAGAGGGCCAATACTTTTCCTAATGGTACATTGAGAATTTCTATTCATTCATTTTATTCATGCACTTAATTGGAATCGTTAAAATTTTACATCATCTAATTTTTCATGCAAGTTTTGTAAAAGCAAATTGAACTTTTTTCTTATTTTCATAGCTTTGTTATCTTGATCGGGTTGTTTTCAAAGTACGGACTGTCAAGCGTCAGTTCCCAACCTTGAGAGGATGGACAAATGATAAAGTGAAATCAAGGGAAGAACAAGAATTTGAAGTCGGTTTTGGCAAAGGTGCCCTTGAGGACTATCTAGATGAGACTAAAAGGCCCGCTGAAGCTCAAGTGGTTCATGAAGAGGAACCATCTAATGCAACCCCTAAAGCTGCTGCTGAAGCTGAACATGATACTGTACGGTCAAAGATGAAGGTATATGACCCCCTACGTTAGACTCTTTGCTCTGTACTATATGTAACATTTAGGAGTCTATGCAGTTGGTAAATGGCCATACTTCTATGTTTGTGTGTGATATCTAGAAGTAGATATAAAGCTTACATATTCTTGTGTGTGATATCTAGAAGTAGATATAACGCTCACATATTCTTGTCATGTTCCCTGACCATCAAATCCAAGGTTAAGTTAAACTTGAAATATAATTACTTGTTTAGTATTTTGATTTGATGTGAATTCATAAGGAAATGTCAAAATAGCCCCCAAGTAGGTAGACTTGTGTGAAGTCTCAAAGATGAACGTAACCTAGGACTCAGACTCAACATCGACCTTATGTTGCTTGGCCTGTCTTTGTTTTGATCAGGCACTTCTTGAGGATGCTAAGAAGGCGAGCAATGAGATCATCACCAATACTCGTGTCTTGGCAAGGGTGATCACGGAATTAGAGAAGTTAGTTCCTGAAGCACATGCTTCACTAAAGAGAGTAAGAACAATAGTTGTGCAGACCACAACTGATGCACTGTTTGCATAGACAACTTTGCCGGGGAAGTCAAAGAGTACCAAACCGGTACTCTCACCCGACCCATATGAGTCGAAAGATTTCTTGTTGGCGGTTGAGGCAATCGAGAAGCAATTTTTGACTGCCCAAAAAAGCAAACATCACTTCCCACAATTTACTCCGCCATGTTTTAGCCTCGGCTTGTCTCAAGAAGAGAATGAGCCAACAGCCACTCGTCTCTTCATCCATGAAGAAGAGCATGAAGAAGAGACTGAAGAGACTGCCCCTGCTACTGGAGTTGTGATCAGAGAGCTAGATGTCGATGTTCCATTGCGAGATGTACAAGAAGCAAGCTATGTTGGGAAAGGCAAAGCTATTATGGAGGAAGTGTCAAGAAGACCAAGAACGAGGTCTATGCAATGCACCAGCATGCAAGTGCCAATAGGTATGTTTCCACCTTTGTTCCTTGGCCTCTCTCTGTGTCTCTCTCTATTTCTCTCTCTCTCTCTCTCTCTCTCTCTCTCTCTCTCTCTTTCTCTCTCTTTACATAATGAATGTAAATATGGCCTGACACAAGCACAATGAATGTAAACATTAGCTCACAGAAGAAAATCAAGTACTCATCCACTCATCCACTCATCCACTTTTGTGGAGGGGGAAGGGGGTGGATGACAGTCTAAATATGCTGGTGGACTGGCCCAAAAACCATCACAATAGGTAATATGATGAAAATGCCATATCTTAACTTGCAATCAAAAGGGGGATTTGCACTTATTAGCTGAGCAAGCTGAGAGATAAATCACTCTTAAATGTCTAACTACTATTTTGTGCGACTCTGATCAGGTGCACCCGATCCTGCTGATGACTATGGAAGAAGCCTAGCCTACTGATAATGACAAACATATGCTTAGAGCTTATTTATTTAGTTATGATGATTAATTAGCACTGAATTATTGCTGATATTACGTTCTGTCTCTCTGTCTCTCTCTCTCCAGTGAGAGATACTTTCTTGGCAGCACAAAACTAGCTGGCTAGACTCATATAGATCAGAAAACCAGCTATAATTCAAATGGCATGCATGATACTTCTTTTTTAGTTATGTTTTGCCTAAAAAATACACACACAGAAGCAAGCACGAACAAAGCAGCTCATTAGATCAACTACATGTATATTTTTAACCTGTTTGAGATCAGAAGAAAAATAGTAACAAGGCAAACCAAAAAAGGCAAAAAAAGAAAACCAATCAGTTGTACCTTATTATTGCTCTTTTTTTTTCTTTTTTTTTGTGGGTAACCACATGGTTTTGTTACAAAAATCTTCATCTGTCAGGCAGAGCCTCAAGGAGACAGTGATGCCCCTCCCACTGGAATTGTGATGAGAGAGCTAGATGCGAACGTTTCATTGTGAGATGTACTAGAAGCAAGCTATGTTGGCAAAGGCAAAGGCATTATGGAGGAAGTGTCAACGAGACCAACAACGAGGTCCATGCTATCTAGCAGCATGCAAGTGCCAACAGGTATGTTTCCACCTTTCTTCTTTGTCGTGTCTCTCTCTCTCTCTCTCTGTCTTCTTTTTTATTCTTTCCCCCCTCTCTCTCTCTCTCTGTCTTCTTTTTTGGAGTTTCTTTGTCCTCTCTGTTTATCTCTCTCTCTATTTTCGCTCTTTTTTTTCGGGAGGGGTGAAAGGGGTTGGATGCCAATCTGAATATGCTGGTGTAGTGGCCCAGAAAGCATTACAATTCCGAGCATTTTTTTTTTTGGGAGGGAAGCACCCCGATGTCTTACAAAAATGGAAAATACTCTCATTTAGCAGCACGTAAGTGTTTATAGAATGATAGGTGTCTAGTATGTTGCTGTAAATTTTTGGATTTGTTTCAATGACATTTCATTATGATATATAGATCTGTACCGAAATACTATGCAGATTTTATATGGATTAATAATAATCTAATTTATTTTGACATGTGTGCTTGGACTTTATAAGTATCTTTTTGGATGAGATGAAGTTTTTAGTAATTTTTTGTACCACTTGGGTGAACTTTTACAGTTAATTGGTCGAACTTAAACGAGTATTGTGGTTTACTTGTACATTATTTTCATAAAGGGATGGTTTCTTTAATAATAGTTTACTCCTTTTCTACTAGAACTTATGAGCTATTGGCTGGGCACAAGACCTAAGGTTTTTACGGTCTTAGATACATAGAAAGATGTGCAGTAAGATGTCGCTTGATGAGGGAGTTATTGGCATGGTTGCTTTAAGGCAATATGCTTGCAGTTGAAAGTAACCATGCAATGAAACCTAAGTATGGTGGGCAAGGGATATGAATAGGGATATCCTAGACTCATGATGTGCATGGCATGTCCTGTCAATTTGGGTTATACTAAAGATCATATCCAAGAGTTTGAATTGCTGTGTTTTGCCTTGGTTTCTGAAGTTTTGTTGCTAGAGTGATTGTGGTTGATCATTACAGTTCTTTTAGCAGCAAAGAATGTCTGAGAGACAGACATGTACTAGCACTGAGGTAAGAGAGTACATAACCAACAAGCTTCTACTATTTTAGGGTTTGAATTGTGAATGATCAGTCTCATAGAGCCTGTATCCACTGTCTTTTGCTATGGACTTTTATGAAGTTACTTGCCAGAACACTGGGACTTCTTTGTTGGTGGGTATCAAGTTTTTGGAAAGTCTATCTTTGCTGCCCAAGAGCCCATTTAGCCTGTGAAGAATTGTGAGTATTTGGGATTTCCTAAAAAATCTTGGATGCAAACACAATGTTACATGCATTGCTACTCCATTTCTCCTTTATCGTTATTTGGGATTTCCTAAAAAATCTTAAATGCATTGCTAGTTACTATTCTTCCTTTAAAGTACTACTTTATGAGCTTGACTAATATCAAATTGTGTTTTGAAAGGAGATGCAAGAAACAGAATGTTAGAAAGGCATAACTATCCTCACCGGGAAAGGAAAGAGTTCACACCTTTTTTGTGCTCTCCTTACATGCAAAGGAACGTGAGTATCTTTGGGCAATAGCCTATGAACCGAAGCTATATACAGATTTTGTGTTTAACTCGTCAGAAGACCAAAGGTAACTACACACTGTTTACACTTCCTAGTATGCATTTCATGAACCTGATCCCAAAGGTAGGTGATTCTTAAATTAGGCATTGACCATCAATAATTTCTCTAACATTCTACTTTTGAGATTCGTAGACATGGTAATTTGAGGAATATACGAATGTATATAAAAGATTAATAAATTAACCATTATTAATGTTTACACTACATTCATTGATTTTTATGGGTTTACAAAGGCTAAACTGCCAAAGCTACTGAAGAGTATACAAACATTTGCTCATGTCATTGCTTTGTAAATATAGTAGTTTGTCATTAGCAATTCCTCTGGTTCATTTTTCCCTTCCCCCCCCCCCCTCTTTTTTCCCTTTTAAAATGTGGTTGTAGCTGTTGTTTATGAGGTTAAAGTTCAGAGAATAGGTAACCACAATTATGTGCCTTCATGGAATTGGTTCATTGACTGTAGAAAGGATATTAACAAATGCAATCAGTAAAATACTTTAGTTTTGTTTATCATGAGCCAGTCAACTAGTGGATTGAGTAATATACAAAATGGTACAGATGTAATCTGTCTATTTTTGTCTTTGCTATTCTGAGTTGATTTTTATATCCATATGATAAGTAATATGACGTGGGTGATTGATTCACTCTTTGCTGTCCTGAGTTGCATAATCAAGTTGTTCATACGTGAATAGCTTTGAAATTAGCAAAACCATTTCTATGTACAATCCAAGCATAGTTCAATGTAGAATTTATCTATTTATTTTTGTAGCCAAGTGTTGTATGATGATGCGTACTATGTGGCTACAAGACGTGCGCTTTCAAGTCTTCCTGGGGATAATGGCGTTGACAAAACCGTCATCAATATTTGGGCGCATATATTGAATGTACGTGAGCAGTACAGAGATCGATCTGGCGTTCATCAGGTTTTCTTTATAAGTGAAGCATTGGTAATTCAATTAAAAAGATTCTTATATAACATTTTCACATGAATATATATGCTTTTACATATGAACGGTTAGTCAAGTAAAAACAATTTTTTTTTTTTTGGTTTTGCCTTGAAGGATCTATACATCAAGACAAAAGATGAAGCACAAGCAAAAGCTGCATTCTTTCATAGGTTGAATGAGGAGCTGTCATTGACTTTGCATGTCAAATTCAACAAAGTTGACTTGGTAAAATTTACTCAAACGTATTACTTTTAAATGTATTTTTTTGTAACTATCTTTGTTGGTAGCTATTATTTGGAAATTAGGTTATCACCATGATGGGTATGTTATTCTACATTGACAAAAAAACTGTATGTTGGGTTTTCAGGTGTTTTTCCATTTTGTACACAAGAAAAGACAAATTGTTGTTTGCTTTTATTTCAAGGACAAAACTATAGATATAATAGACCATAAGAAAAAAAAAGCCAAAGGATAGTTGCCTATACGAGTTCTTCACAGATCATTTGGTGAGGTTACACATTATTGTTTTGTTTTATTATTTTTCAAATGAAGCATATAATGATACTATTTTTTTAAAAATCATATGCAAACTAAGCAAAGTACACTTTTGGGAGAATATCTTGTCAAGGAATGGAGTGATGATAGGAGAGGGACTTCCATTCAACAGTTTCAAGAAAGACACGTAGATATGCCTTGGAAAATCGACAGTTCCAAACAAGATCATAATGGAGGTATTTATGTTATGAGGCATATGGAGGAATACAAAGGTGTGGCAACCCGTTGGGACGTTGGATTGAGGAAGAATGAGGTTAGCATGCTGCAGGCTTTCTCATTTAAAAGTGTTTGATCTTCCATTACCTATTGTCATCATTATTAAATGAGAGAAAATCAATTGGTAATATTCCTTGCGGGGGTGCTTAGCTCAAATGCATGGATAGTGGATACTGTTATGAGTTCTAAGTTCTCTGTGTTAGCATCGCATGCAGCCACTGTCTGTTTGCCTACCCTTGTGGGTTGGGTCACTTAGGTGAGATGCAATACTGCTATTGTTTGTGGTAGAGAATGGTATGCAATGTAATAGTGTTGCATATTTGCATTGTGTTGGCAGACACAACCTCCTTTTCTTCCATCATTTTTTGGGTTGGCTATTCATATTTTGCTGTTGAGTAAAATTAGCGCCCACAATGGATTGTAAAAAGTATATTTGGTGTTCAGAATAATGCTATATATGTTTAGAGGTGATTCAGTTGGTAGAGGTGATTCAGCAGGTAGGGGTGCTGTCCTAGTTTGGTGTCAAATTGAAACTAAAATGGATTTATTTTGATTACAGGATTTTCATTGAGAATATTATATAAATTTTCATTAATGGTTTTCCCCTCTCCCCAAAAATAAAAAAATGCATCTAATTGATGTCAATTGTTCGAAAATTATATTTTCTTGTTGCTCTCTTCTTTTCAATTTCTTTTTTCCCAAAAAGAATTGATAAAATTTGTTTATGTATAGCAACTTGATGTCAGGTCGTTATCTATTGTTTCTGCTTATCTTATGAGGTTCTAATACAAGTTAATGGATCCTCTTGCTGCCCCCTCTCCCCCTTCCCCTCCCTTCCAATCTTAGGTTGTTGGAATTCATAAATTAAGGGTGCAATACTGCCATAAGATCGTCACATCATCTACCAATGTCATTGCTCCAGCGATGAAGAACATGGTAGTTGTCTATGAAACTACAAAGCTTAAAAGTTCAAGGAAGTAGTGGTAAGTTCTAGGATACTGCTGCTTATATTTGGCTATTTAGTTTGAAACTAATGGATATATGCCATGAATGTAGTAGCTTAATGAATTCTACCTATACGAGGAATCCATCAATATATTTTATTGCCTTGCTAAACTAGAAGATAGTCCAGAAGGACTTTATGGTAAACTTGCTGTGCCTATTCCTTGGTGTGATGTAACATGACAATGCGTTTATCATTGGAAGAATACTGTAGCGAAATTACCACTTTTTTTTATTGTTTATCATTATTTCTTTGATGTTTGCTGACTAGACATTAGTCTAAACCACATGATAATCTGTCAGTATAGGGTAATATGTCCAGCTTAACACAGCATTTTCATCTATAATGATCTGATCCGGTCTGACTTGTTAGACAAAGGAGTCTTAACCTTTTACGAACCAGGCCTCAATTGGTGTGATCTGATTTGACCTGATTGTACTAAGGATGATCAACATTATCCTACCCAGAATAAAGAGAATGAAAGGATTCAGATACATTTGTTCAAGCCTAAGGATTACGCAACTTCTTTACAATATCATCTTTTAGATAATGCACTCTGCATCTTATTAGGAATTTAGGATTAATGATGCAGTTGAATTTAACAATATTAGGTGAAGGGTTAGAGTCCCAGCCGTGCTATTTTCAGAACTCTATGACTGTTGTTAGAAGACCCAGAACCTCTGCCGGTACACGTTAATCTGTCCAGCTTAACACAACTTTTCATCTATAATTATGTTGGGCTCTTTCTATTTTTGTTTTGTGCAACTTTTAAGCCTGATCTGCATGGTGGTGATTGTTGGTATTATTATGTGCAAAATAAGAGTCTGAATTTTCTGTCTCTTGGTACTGACAGCAATTATATTTGATGTTCCTGGTCAACATTAGGAGACGATTCTGACTTCTGGGAAAAGAAGATGTGGCAGGTTTTGTGAGAGACTTTGTTCCTAGTGGGCTTGCCTATCTGATGATTGAACCACCAGAGACTCAGATTGTGAAGTTGTTCCTGTTGAAGACTTTGTTCCCAGTTGGCTTAGGGAGATGAAGGGTAAGTTGGAGGAGCATTTATATAATTAGTTTAATTTCTTTTTTGGTATGTACATGACTAAATAGAAACCTTCTCTCAGAAAGTAAATTTTCACGTTTACATAATTGTAAGACACACTCTTGTTACATATTTTTCAATTACTATTTGGTCAATGGAACAACTTAGGAATTGTAGCCAACCAATATACAGGCAGGATTGTCTCAAGTTTTTTCTCAATTTGATCTCTGGTATGGACTTAGATTTTGAAAAGGATGGAGAAACTAAAGAGACTTATTGACTCTGGAACTCAAGTACTCAAACTGCCCTGATGAAGTTCAAACTTGTAGCCTCCTTACTGGCAGCTTGAACAGATTTGAACCACCGGAAAGCCTGCACAAGAAACGTTGCATTGGTTGATTGATAAATGTTATTGCAATTTCACTTCTTCATGAAGCATAAAAAAAATACTCGAATACAGACAGAAACACATTTACGGCACTGAAAATAAGCTTAGTGTAGCAGAGAGGACAAATATAGATAAGCATACCGAGGTCGGAATTTTAGTGAATGCGTAAAACCCCAGCAAAGGAGCACAGAATTTGCTATATGAGTTCAAAACTCCAAAAACAGGTTTCTGGTTTGCATATTCAAATATTAAACTATTACAGCTAACACATGGAATTTCAGAGACTTTCCATGGATATGAAAATAGTTGCCTTTGTTCCTGCTTCCTTTGTAATGTAAATCCAGGACTATATTTACACCGCATTCAATGAGTCTTCGGTGAATGGTATGTCTTTATTAAATGTTCACTATTTAAAGCTTAAGTATTCGTTTTTTTATATTTTAAGCGTTCACTTGCTAAACAATAACTTTATAAAATTTCAATGTTCATCTATATGTCTATTTTCTAAAGATACAAGGAACCTATTTAGTGGTAGGAAATAAGCATTCACCATGACCAATAACACTGGAAAAAAAAAAAGACAAATGCTAGTTGACCAATTCAAGTATACAAGATCATAAATTAAATGCAAGTAGATTACAAATGCCCAAGTCTTCAAAATCCTAAAACAGTTATATGAAATTATCTAAATTTCCAAGCCAATTGACCAATTCCGGTATAAGAGATCACAAATCTAAAGAGATTACAAATGCCCATATATTTGTACAAGCTCTGTGTATGAACATTGCAATCAGACCCTTTTTCACCCCTTTTCATCATGGAGCTAGAATGAATATGTTGTCAGCCTTGGTGCCTAATGGCCAGAGAAGAAAGTGCAGAAAATTCCACATTATTCAAAACTGCAAAGCTGCATGAGGAATATACAAAACCAGATATCTTGAAGTGCAGTGCTTCAAAACCATAATGTTGCTGCACGATCAGATGATCTTTTCCTAAGTGAACAATGAACACCCTTCATGACAAATCCATAAGACAATAGGGAAACTCAGCAATAACTTCATCAAGAAATTAAAGGAGAATCTCTAAAATACAAATGAACTAAACATTCAGAATCTAGAAATCTGATACCCCTTTAAAAAGGGGGCAAAACAGACATCATACAGTACAAATATCCTGTTCACACTTAGTGATGAAAGGGAGCAAACTACTGGTCATTCGAGGGAATGTTTGGCATCCCTTTTCTTATGTAATATAATCACAACATGAGATCTCTCGATTGTCACAGGATAGAGTTGGTTGCCTAAAAAGCCCTGCCTTGCATTCGGTCACGCTACAGATCTTTCTTATGGTTAGGACTCATCATGCTCACATTAGATGCATGTCTCGAGCACAAATGCACTTCTTCTTTGGTGTCAACCATTGGCAGCTTACTTGTGAATTGTGATGCAAGCCGTGATCTATATAGACACAGGAAAAAGATCTTTTGCAATGGATTTGCATTGGAAACAATTACACATAATCAAAACCGTTTAATCTAAGATCTTTGCCTCCAAAAATCTTTTTTTTCTGGTTTGTAGGCTATATGCTGAAGTTCCTTTCTCACCCACCATTTCCTCCAACCAACCATTGCCAAGACACAAAGTATGCAGAACAGAGTTTGCTATAGGGAGACCCCATCAGTTGTACCAAAAGAAGCAAAAATGCAAAAACATTGTCAGTTTTAGTGGCAGAAGCAAAAATGCAAAATGGGTTATATGTAGAAGTTCAATCAAAATATCAGTCAATTGTTCTTTTAGGTGATTATCAAGTCTTACCACCAAAGTTTCAAAGGAAAAACCTCATATTTCTTGCAAACATTTTACACGTTCATTCTCTAACGCATAATCGCTAGTACGAATCCACACTGATGTCTGATCTTCAATCATTCATAATCGTAAACAAAATAAGCGTAAGCCATACATAACAAAACACATCAGTAAACAACTATTTAGGGCTCTCCATTACAATGATTTGGAACAAAATCAGCTACATAACTTTCCCTATCAGCTACAAAGGTAAAAAACCACAAACCAAGTTCTGTAGAAAAGGGGCATAAAATGGGGTTGGCAACAATGGCTGAGCAAAGCGCATTCTACCTGAAGAAAACATCCAATTAAACACAATTTAATTACACAAACCCTAAACACTCGTGATTGACAATTTGCAAACAAGTAAAAGAAAATACAAAAAGAATAAAATCTTAGAAAAAGAATCAATATTTTTAAAGTGAAAAACATGTCAAACCAAAAATCGGTATACATACTTTTGACATGGTGCACTAGTTCCTCTTCTCGGGACAGTTTCTACTATCATGAGAGGTAACTTGCTTGCAGTAGTGGCACATCCATGCATGCGTTTGCTGCTCAATTGCTTTCTCAACTCCTATCTTCATTCTCTTGGCTATTCCCTTTGTGACCGAAACTGGAGGGGGTTGTGTTTCAACTACATCTGGCACCATACACCCAAAATATGTCTGAAGATCTGTAGATGCATTACTTATGGAACCACCACCAACCACTTCTTCAAGCTTCTATTGAATTGATTCGGCTGCATTTATCACATATTGTAACTTATCTACATCCTACCCTGCCAAATCCATGCACTTATACAACCGTGACCAGGCATCAGAAATCATCCTATTTTGCTGCCCCACTTGTGCATAGCTTGTGGACACAATTGTTTCAAGCTCAAAGATAGGTTTCTTGGCCGCTAGTTTCATCCATCTATCAACTTTAAAGCATGTAGGAATCTCTTTTAATGACTTCAGCACAAGCAAAATATGAGCACAATGAATCCCTTCAAATTGAAAGAAGTAGCATGTGCATGTGGCATCCTGGGATTCCTTGTTATACACAATATATCTATATCTCTGATGCCTTTTATCCTCTATGTTGTAAGTGTTGTCACCCTCTACAGTGCTGATGCTTAATATCTCATAATTAAACAATGCATCACATAACTGGTCGCGAAAGATGTAGAAGTTAGTATGTGTGTACATGACCCTCCCATGTTTTTCTATGTCCAAAGGTGTTTTCAGCTCAGGCAGGGAGATTAAGGATGCATTTTCAGCCTTACTTTCTCGATACCGCTGAGACTCAAGGGCATGCACAAACCTAACCCAAAACTCCACCAAACTCAATATTGGAGTTGTCAAGTTCCCAAACATAGCATTTTGACTCTCGGAACCTGACGGAGTCCTCATAATGCCCCCTAAGAAATCCTCCTTGAAATAAACTTGTACCCAATCCTCTCGAATGTCATATATATGTTTCAACCAATCGTTACTGCCCAAGTTGAAATCAACTAGCATATCTGCCGACTTTGCTTCAAACTCCTCCGGGGTATCAGATGCCCAAACACATAACTTGATCCGCTCTAGGAAATCTTTACAGCCATTCAATAAGTGACCCACTTTCTAGGGCAACTTCCTCATAATATGCCACATACAGTACCTATGGGTGCACCCCTCAATCACAGAGAGTACCCCTTACCTGATTGCTGGATCCTGATCAGTAATTATGGCTTTTAGCTTGTTTCCCCCCATTGCATCAATGAAACACTGGAATAGCCACTTGAAAGACTCCACCTTTTCATCTCATGTCAACCCCGCACCAAAGCAAGTGAGTTGGTGATGATGGTTGATGCCCGTAAACGGAGCAAACACCATGCCATACCTATTAGTCTGATGCTTTGTGTCGAAAGATAACAAGTCCCCAAACAACGCATAGGACCTCCTACACAAGGAATCACACCAGAAGACATTCTTAAGCCTATTCTCCTCATCAAGCTCATGATCATAATAAAAGCCAGGATCAACTTCTTTTCTTTTCTTTAGGATATCTACAAACATGTACGCATCTGAATATTTGATCATTGCCTTTAAATCCCTCTTGTAATTCTTGAAATCTTGCTGGTCACATCCCACATATTCATAGCCACCAACTTACTCTTTCAAGAGATGATAAAACTTTGAAGCCCCAACATTTGCTCTTCCATATTTACAAATAAAGTCCTTGTGAATAGAACTGATGTTCCTAGAAGATCGTAGGAACTATCTTCGGCTTGGGGCGACTAGAGTTCACAACTATACGTGCATTACATCCTTCTTTAGTCTCAACCCTTCTCTGTTTAACCCTTCTTTCCTCAACATTCTCTCTTGCTCTAGATATTGCATTAGCTAAGGCAACTGCACTTTGGGGTGGAGTTTTATGAGGCTCCCTATACCCTTGTTTTGAACAAACAAAGACCTTCCAAATCTTCCTTGACTTATTCTTTGTGGTGGAAGACTTCCGAACACTAAACCCCACACAATTGGCATATCTCTTGTAAAATGCTAGAGCGTCCTCAATGTTTTTAAACCTCATTTTCAACTTAGGTATAAAGGACGCTTCCTCACAAACTGGAACCCACTCCCCTCCAGCATCAATGGATGAACTAGTCAGCACCGGTGTCAAATCATTCGAATCTATTTTTATCAAAAAAACACAACAATCAACATCACTAGATATGTAATGCCACACATCATTATAGCCAAATACAATAGTAAGCAAAAAACATGGTTTGTTGTATGAATGCATCTTGAAACTACAACTTTTTAGCATGAATTCACCATAGCATACAAAAGGCCAACAATAGCACCACATACTTTCCAAAATGACAACAAGCAAGTTGAAACAAAAAAAGAAAATATGTATAGGTAACATTACAAGATGTTATTGTGCTCTCTACCACACAAGGATCACTTTGCAGGTGATCAGGTTTGGAATGCTGGGAATGTTGGTCTTAGTAACCAATACTTTGATCATCAACATTACCACCTATGGGAATAGTTTGTGAAGTGGACATCTCACTGCACGAATGTTATCAAAGGTATCATCATCCAAAAAACAAAAACGGACATAAAACAAAACCTCAACTCTAAAATTTACCAACCCAATTGCATAAATTAATTAAAATATAGATGCAAAGTTCGGTAAAAACCCCATCACTTAATTCACATGAATGAACCTACAAGGCATCAACCTCGTTCACTTTTAAGAAACGTACATGTTCACCACGATGAATAGCCATGTTCATTAAAATATATGTGCAAGTTCACTAAAGTACACGTATAAGTTCACCACAAAGAATATATCCAATATTATTAATATGAATGTGCAACTTTACTAACACTAAAGTGACTAAGTAGACTAATATATAAATTCATTAAAATATGGGTGCGAAGTTCACTAAAAAATCCATAACTTAATTCACAAGAATCAATGCAGAGGCCGTGGACTTAGTTCACATTAAGAAACGTACATATTCAGATGAATAGTCATGTTCAATAAAATACATGTGCAAGTTCACTAAAGTACACGTATAAGTTCATGACGATGAATATATCCAATTTCATTAAAAATACACAGAGAATCCAAGAAATATAGCGTTCGAAGGAATACCTCTTTTTCTTTATTTTTGGTTCCTCATATGGATATATTGTGAGGAAATAGATATATCATAAAACCTCCTAGTTTTAATTATCCGCTAACCTGCTCAGTTTGACTAACACAAACGTAGACTTGCGAACCCCACCTGATTTTGATAACTAATCAAATAATTTACCTATAATATTCAACTATTTGCAGGAAACACATTCAACTTCATGGCCAACTAGCTATATGACCAATCCAGTGGTCTATGACAATTTGAAAACGTTGCTTAACTGAATAAATCCGTCTGCTTCATTGAGAGGATTATACCCTTTTTGGACGATGAACATATCTTAACTGCAATGAATGTGACTACAGATTGACTAAAACAAGTGAAATTTCTGGGGTTTTTGAATTGGATTTCTCAATGAAATGTGGCGGTAGATGGGCTACCATTGAAACACCCAAGGTTCATTAAACAAGAAGAAAAATACCATTATTGTTATCAGTACAACACCAGAATACAAGGAAGAAGAAGAAGAAGAAGACAAGATCAATGTAGACAAGAAGGAGGAGAAGAAAATACAATGGAGTTCAGCAGCTGCTATTGCTTTAAGATCTCTCCAATCATTCACACATTTGTCTTATTTCTGCTTGTTTCTTCCTCCTTGATTTCCTCTGTCTTTTCCTCTTCTTTGGAGCCCAGCAATGAGAACAAACCTTCTAACAAGACCCAGAATACATTCAAGCCTGATGATGAGTTGCAGAAGCTAAGAAGAATCAGACAACATCTTAAGAAGATTAACAAAGCCCCTCTCAAAACCTTCTTCTTCACTGATTGACAGAACTAGCCATCCCTAACCCACTAATGAGTAAACCAAACCACAACTAATAACAGTGAATGAAACCAAAAATCACATGAGTAATTAGAAAAAACTTACCTAAAACCCTAGGTCTGGATAAAGAACCTGATGTTACACCTACAAATTAAGGGAAAATTGAGTTAAAACTTCAAAATATTACAAAACAAACAAATTCCACCAATTACCACTAAAAATTCAACCATAAATCCCTAAATACGAGTAGAAATGATAAATTTCAGCTTAGACTAACCTTAAACGCCCCTTCAACCAAAAAGAAACGCAATGAATCCCGTACACTTGAAGAGCAGTTCGAAGTTCAACACCGGATTGAAATTCATGCAATCAAAAGCAGACAAATTTGCAAACAGAATAGAATCGAGCAAACATTTACCTCGAAACTTGGTCAAGAAACGCTGAAGAAACAGAGAAGAGAACGACGAGCAAGATAAGCCAGGGAGGAGGAGAGAGAAAATGCTTCGCGAAATTGAGAGCTCTGAAATTGGGAACCACATTGTGGGGAGACATAACCACAGCAAGCCCTCACGTGAGACACTTAAATCTGGATCGTTGGATGTCAATGACCGGTCCAGATCTTC